>CM029455.1:24110343-25310343 GCA_017140165.1 Eucalyptus shirleyi | reverse complement strand
TCTAACCACCTAATAAGCCTTATTAAGCAAATAAACCACTAATTATCTAAACTAACCACCTAATCTAATCTTAGGTTAAGCTAATTATCCATCAAGCATCATTAACCCCCTAAATAAGGTTTAGCAAGTAAACTCACTGGATTAGCTAGCCAGTGAGTTCACGCGATGGCGAAGCCAAGGTGGGCAAGACTCGAGCTTGGAGCAACGCCAAGGGAGGCCTGGAAAAGGCTAAAAACAGGCCACAAAGTCTCAGCTGTGGGCTAAGATTTTGGTTTTGTCCAAGGCCAAAAGGGCGGTCGGCTTGGCTACGGTAGCTGGAAACAGCAAGGTGGAATAGCGACGTGAGCAGGGGGTCGATGGCGGGGCTTCAGACTGTGGCATCCTAGAATTCCTTGCCAATCTTTAGGAGTGCTCTAATTTATGTCTTGCATTAAGACTTTGGCCAAGCTTTTGGTGAATAATTATTTGATAGGAAAATTCTATTTTTTTGGCTATGTGGATTATGAATTGGAATTTATTAAATTAGGTCATAAAGTTTTATGAATTATAAATTCCAATTAGGTTGTTGACACCTAAATTTTGGTGACTCGGTCATTGCATAACATATACTTTTAGGAGCATTTCTTTTATTACATTTGCAATTGATCGGCCACAGGGGATTTGAAGTCACGACGGAACTTCTAATAGTAGGCCTTGATTTTGGCATCATTTTCACCCCTACTGATGAGTAATGCTTTTATTGAGAATCATCTTCGTAGAATGCTTTGGATCAATCTTTTTGAGCCACGCGCATAGAGGAGCTCCATTCTTGAAAGTATAGTAATTGGAAATACCACCCTGAAGCTGTAACGCGAAGGATTCAACGAAGAACATTTTGTTAGCACAAGTCGATCTATAATACACGGACGGTTCCTTGTCTCAGTGTATGCTGGCTATGAAGGCCGTGTTGTGCAGTGAAGGCGAGGAGCAACAAAAGGCCCTGTTAGAAGCTCGAGAGACCCTGAAGACCCTGGAGAGTGGACTGGAGGGGAAGCGGTTCTTTGGAGCTCATTGCACCGTTCACGACGAGACCGCACTTCACCTGGCAGTGAAGAACGATAAGTTCGATGCGCCCAAGAAGTTGTTGAAGATGGAGATGCGGATGACCTTGTACGATGACGATGGGAACACGATCTCACAGCTAGCTGCGGCTTCGAAACATCTCCAGTCCACTGGACGAAAAACGGGGGCAAGCTCATTGAAAGGTTATGATGACCGCACCCTTTTAATGCCAGAATTTTAATTCTGTTAAGCGAAAGTTTTGACCCATGCAAAAATTCTTTCAATTTTTTGTGGACACGCGACTTTCAGTAGTTAAGGAAAGGAAGGATGCGGTGGAGACGTCTTTGAGGAAACGGAAGCTGGTGGAGAATAGGAAAGAAAGGGATACGGGCGAGAAAGTTGAAAGAATCAATATATTGGTATTTATGCTACATTATTTCTTGTTTTAGAACAAGAAAGAGTGTACCATCAAAGAAATCGCACGCATCCATAAGCTTGAGCAAAAGGGAAACGAATTCTCTGCATCAACTCAAGGACAGAGAAAGAAATATTGTTGGATATGCCCATGGATCTATTCACGGCAAGAAAGGGGAGAAATCGACAAAACTTGTAAGCTGATATTCAATTTGAAGAAATAAAATCAGAAAGGGAATATTTAGCACGTATTCAATTGACTTGGAGCTGCCATATTATAAATAGAGTAGTAAACTGAGAGAGAAAGGGGGATTTTTCGAATTTCAGAGAGACACACGAGAGAGAGAGAGTAGAGCATATGCGAGAAATCTCGACCAGCTCTTGGCTGAGACGCTCCTTCCACGCATCCGCCCCTTCCACGGCCAGACTTGGGGTCGTGCTTCTGTCTCCATCACCGCCACATCATGCTACTGTCCTGGTGAGGTGTCGACGACGGCCAAGCTGCTCCCTGCATACGTGCCACCTGAGAAGTCAACCGAGTCCAAGCTGTTGCACCCAACCGCGTTGCTGCTTTGGTCTCGTTGTTGCTACGCACTGGCGCCATTGCTCCCCGGCCCGTTGGCGCTGATCCTCCGCTGATGAACGTTGCCTGATGCTACCCCTCTGCGAAGGGATCACTGCCTCATCTAGTCGGCAATCTTATTGGGTTTCTATTTTGCAGCAACTCTCCCCGTTGCTGCTCTAGTCTTCTTGTGGCTGCCCCCCTGCTGTGCTGGTCATCCTCATTGACTTTGCCAAGCCGAATCAACAAAGCATCAGCCACCACTTACTGAGCGAGACACCATCTTTGAGCAGCATGTCATCTTGAGCTGCCGCCCGTGAGTCATCCCGTCGTCATTGTGCTATCACGTTGAACCTCTACCGTGATTCACGAGCCCCTATTCGAAGGCCAAATTTGGAAGCAAATATTTGGGATAGGTAAGGATTTTGTCTATGTTAATTTCCAAAAATTTTGTTTCCTTATTTGATATATTCATCGATGCACATGATGAAATCCCCAATATGCAATGATATTCGCAACACGATTAGCCTTTTAAATTGGGAAATCTTCCTAATTTCGCAATGTACATATGATTGACGGTCCGATTTCACGCTCGAAATACGACCCACAATCGTACGGAAAAATCACCAATCCGATCTCACGCTCGAGATATGATTCGTGATTTTATTTAAAAATTGGCCAATCCGATCTCAAGCGCGAGATACGATTCGTCAATTTGTTTCCCAAAATTAAATGGACGTGGATGATGTCTTGCTTGATTTGGTGCCATGTTGTTCTTGATGCTTTATTTGTTTGCTCCCGTAAAAGAAAATATATTTGAGTTAGATTAGGTGCATGTTAGGATGTTACTTGTTTTAGATTATTTTGCATGTCTAGAATAGGAAATTTATTTATTTCGAATTTTTGAAAAAATGAAAAAATACAAAAAAATTAGGATGTTAGATTTCTGCTTCACTAGTCTAAATTGCATGTTTGACTATTTGGCAATTATTAATTTCGAAATTTAAAAAAAAAGGGAAAAAAAGGAAAAACACAAAAAAAGTCATTATGCATATGTCATGTAAAATTAGGGCATTGCATGTTAAGATTGCATGTTATAGGTTTAGATAATTTCTCCTAAATAGATTGCATGCTTATTAGGAAAATAAAAATCATGTGCGCGTCATATAGAATTAGTTTCATACAATGCACGTCATTTAGTGATTTTTGTTAGATGCATTTAATTAGAAGTTGCCCGTCATTAGAATTAGGTCATTAGATTAATTTAGATTGCATATTTAAGTGTTGCATTTCTTTAATTTCGAATCTCATAGAAAATACAAAAAATTATTTAGAATAAATCATATCATGCTTAGGATAGACTACATGCTTAGTTATGTCATATTGCTTATGTCATATAGCTAAGTCATGTTGCCATGTCGTATTATTTCATGTTAAATTAGTGGCATGCATTGCATATTGCGTGATTTTCATTAATTAAGTGAAAACAAAACAAAAATTGCGTGTTAATTAGAAATCATATTTAGGACTGCTGATGTGAATTCTAAACTAACAACGCAGATGCTTTCGTTGCTATGAGGTAAGTCCTGCAATTTATTCATTTGCTGTCTTGAGTGTTAAATTGGTGGTTTGCGTACCTGCATGGTCACCTCACATGTTAAGGAATTAAAATAAATTCAAGTTGCTTGCCAAACAATTTTTTCAAAATAAAAGATAAAGATACCGAAAGGGCGTTAGAGAAATCTAATGTAACCAAGTCTCCAAACTCACAAATCTCTGGTTCGTAGGAGTAAAGTAAAACTCCAATTACTTTACTTGGGTTTCTAATCGACCCACCAAAAATAGATTAGTGGCGACTCCTAATTAAAAATCAATTGCATATTAAAAACTTGAACCTAAGTCGCGAATTGGTATGGGCTTGGGAGAGCCCGAGTTAAGTCTAGGCTTAACAATCCATTAGCCAAACCCTAGGTGGTTCACACCCCGAAAAAATTGGTCACGACATAGGTGTTTATAAAATTTAGGTTTTAAGGAGGATTATTAGGATGAGGTGTGGGCCAAAATTCTAGCTCAAGACCAGCCCACAAGAAGCCCCACCCTTCGGCCATTTGGGCCTAACCGCGAAGCCCAAGGAGGAGGAGGAGCCGACGGCCCATGGCTGGCCTAAGCCCAACCGAAAAATGGAGGCCAATCTTGCATGAAGAAGGCCATTTGTCCCTCCTAGCTGCCAAGTGTTCCCCATGCACATCTAATGATTGATCATCATTGAGGGGAAGAAAAATTAAGGGAAATGATGGCTGGCTTAAGCGAGAAAGAGAGGGAGAGAGAGGGGTTCGTTTGAAGAGAGAGAGAGAGAGAGAGAGAGAGAGAGAGAGAGTTACTGAGGGAAAGAGAGAAATTGAGAGAGAAAGGGAGAGTGAGCGTGCGGAAGAAGAAGGAAGCCGATCGTCCATCGTTCGTCGCCGCCGTGTCCAGTCGCTGTGTGCTTGTTGTTTGCTTGGTTTAGAGGCAAGTTGGGATCCTTAATATGCTCTTGCATGTTGTGCCTAGTATGTGTGCTTGAATGGTGATAGATTTCGGATATTTAGGGTGTAAAAAGTTGAAGTCTTAAGAGGGATGTTTGAGACTTAAACTGTTCTTGAAAAACAGTTCAACCTATGTTCTATTGGTTTGCATGTGTTGTTTGAGTTGGATTTTGGCTGTGACTTCTAAATTTGTTAAGGACAAAATAACATACTCAAATTTGGGAAAAAACGAACAAGTGTAAGTGGGTAAAATATTTATTTTTCGGAGAGACTGGATCTGGAGATTTCGGTAACTACCTTCGATGAATGCATGGGCTGTAAGGCTATATTTTTGTTGAAATTTCACTTCGATTTCTTAACAAAATATGTAAAGGACATCCTGAGGTTTAACATATAAAAAATTTAGAGAAAAATAACAATAATAGATAGGTGAAATCGTGGTTTTTTGGAAGTAGTCAGATCTGGAAACTTCGGTATTGAAACAGAAATTTTAATCGTCTATATTTAATTATCTAGGACGAATCTGTCTTTGATTTCTTCATGAAAAACCTACCTTAGGATCTTTACTACAACATAGTCGAATTGTATGAATTTTGAAGGTCATTAGTGTATTTAATCAGAAATAATTCTAAAACCGTGTAATCTGACGCGTTTGGACTTAGTCAGTTTCAATGTGGGCCATATCATTTTGTATGAAGTTCTTTCGGCAAAGTGTCCTTCATGAAGTATTTTTATTTATGTCTTCCCTGAAACATATTAAAATTTCATAATTTTTGAAGTTCATTTGCCTATTTAACTGAAAATGTTTCGAAAACTGTGCAAGTTAAGTGGTTATGATAATGGTGCTGTGATGTTCGGTCTATACCGCATGATATGAAGGCCTTTTGGTGCAGTGTTCTTCACAAAATGCCTACCTTTATGTATTGACTATCACATGTTTGAATTTCATAATTTTTGAAAATCATTTGGGCATTTAAATAAATTATTTTCTAAAACTGTGCAAGTTGGATTGAGCGAATTTCAAAATGCTGTAATCTATGACTATTCTGTTTTGGATGAGCCTCATGAATTATATTGATTTAAGTGATCAAATCTTGCTGCACATGTGATGATATTTGGCATTGCATATAGAATCAAATATTGAATTTGACTTTGTTGCCATTACATCATGTGCCATGTTGATTGTGAGACATGAATTGGTGAATATGAATTATGATGAATGAGGAAACTGTTGGAGGTGAGCCGACAATGCCCTGGGAGTGTCAAGATGCCTGGGATGGGGAGTGTCGGATGTCCGGTTGTATTATAATACATGCCCATGTCCTCGGGAGTTTCGAGATGCTCGGAATGGTTGGGTGCCGGAAGCCTCGGAGGTTTGTGCCCGGGGAATGCCTCATGATGCCAGTTGGGATACGAGATGCTCGGACGATGGGGGTGCCAGGATGCTCGGTGGTATGTGCCGAGGTTTCTCGCGATGCCAGGTTGGAGTGTGAGTGATAAAATGTGGGATGCAATTACTGATCCCGAGAAAGAAAGATGTGATTAAATTGAAAGATAAAAAGTGGAAATTGAATCATGCATGGTATGGTGACATGTATGCATGGATGCATGATATGTTTGGTGATGAGTGCATGATGATGTATGCACATATGATATGACAACATATGTAAGGCTGCAAGGTAAGTTATGCTTGAACGGATGAAAGATATGTACTATGCTATGATGTTATGATTGTAATGTGTGATGTATTGAGTAGTTAATGGATCTTTTACCTGCTGAGTGGCTGTACTCACCCCTTCGGGGACCAACATTTTAGATTAGGAAGATGCCTCTCACTCCGGTCACGCGGGATATCTTTTATGGCCTCCCATCTGACGTGGAGGTAGAGTGTTCGGAGATTGATTGCGTTACCATCCCTGGTCTGACGTTTGTACGAGTTCGCATGCTAGTCATGTATGATGTAGGCCTGGCTAGGGCCCGATCATCCAGGAGTTTTTGCTGGTTCACGTCCGCCGAGATGGAGTGATTTGGGGGATGTTGCCGCCGCCACCGCCCGATGTGCCAGGATGGGTGTGATGGCCGTGTGAGGAGTGAGAGCTGATGTTTTTTTAGAGTAGCTAACACTTGTAGATGGGGATGACATGTGATCGATATAGGGGTTGAGATATCTTTTGGGTTGTGACCAAGTATAGTTAAAAGTCTTGGCTTTTCTTTTTGGTTAGACCGACCTAAGAAATCCATCATGAAAATATATAAATAAAAGTGGCTCGGCCTTATCTTTTCTCATGGTGCATAGTTGGTGTGCATTGCATTATGGTTATTAGAGGGAGAGATGGTGAAACTCAATTATGCTTCCGCAAATAAGTTGTGCTGGGACTATTAAAAAAAAAAAAAATATATATATACCTAAGGATCTTGGTCCTTCTTTAAAACCCTTTATATAAAGGTAAGGTAAAGGATATCTTATTGAGATAAAGAGATAGACAGGTGGTGGCGACCTCAGTTGTTTAGGGGTGCCACACAGACGGCTAGAATAGTGACGGTGGTGGCTAAGGCGTGGGTGATGGGCGTTGGTCGTGGTGCGGGGGACGCACAGGACATGGTGGACGGGCGCACAAATGGGACGAAGGGCACGGGAGCTTGGGTAGCAGAGGCTACTCGGATGGCGAGCGGTCGATGGCTGTAGGGCTCGGACAGGTTGTTGCTGGTTTTCTATGGTTTTTGAGCTCTCAACTAGCAACAATGGAGGAAAAGAAAGCTGAGGAAGAAGATGAAGGAATGGCTGTAGCTGGAGGAGGGAAGAACAAAGCCTCAAAGTCTTCAAAAATATCAAGAACACTCAAGTGGTTGCCCCCAAAGTCTTCAGCATTATCCCTTGCCCATTTTCCTTCATCAAGCTTCCCTAATAAGCCACCCAAGAGGTTTAAAAGGTTGCTACCCCCCATAGCTATGAACTTGTGACATTTCCCCTCCAATTTCACATGAATTCCATCTAATTAAGTGGCCAACTTGCCAAGGTAGGTGCCCACTTTAATTCCATAATTTTCCCTCACCAATTGATCCATCATGATGGCTAAGAGTGCACTAAAAAATGGACCTCCGAATTTACCGGTCCAAAATTGTCCAATTTTGATTTTTTGCCGAAAATTCTTCGAAAAATTCTTCGGATGAATTGACGTTCCTAAAATAAATTGTAACACAACAGAATTTTCAATTTTGAAATCAAGTTCAATTTCGTGGTTAATTTCAACCGGATGTGATTTTAGCATGACCTAACCTACCGGGTAGCTTTTAGGAATTTTTAGCATATTTAACTCATGGTCGATCATTTTCGAGCCACATTGTACATATTCAACTCATAGGAAACTCTAAGTTGTCATGAAAATCTCGAGGTTTTAAATATGGGTAAGGGTACAGAAACGACAGAAAAATCGGTTTAGTGCCGTTTGACAAGAATTTTGTAATTAGGTGGAATCACCCACACTTTAATCATATACCTCTATCGAATCGACCTATCTTCGGTCTCTAATCAATTTTGACGGTGTTGTATTGACCCTTGCAGATTAGTACGATTGAGTAATCAATTTCTAATTGAATTCTCAAATCAATCGCGTTTAGATTCCTTAATGGCTTTACCAGATAGATTAGTTATTTTTTGAGTGATCAGCTCAGAGAAAAAGACTATAAGCGCATCGACCAAAAGCACATTTCATTCAATCAAAAACAGACTTGAAAATCAAGCTATCACAACTGTTCTCCTCTTATAAAAATTTCGTCCTCGAAATTTAAACCATTATAAGTCTTAAACAAAAAGGTAGGGGTATTATTGTCACATCGAGTCTTCACTTTCCCAGGTTGCTCATTTTGTCCTGTGGTGTTGCCAGACCACTTTAACTAATGAGATCGTCTTGGTGCACAGAATTTGCTCCTTACGATCTACAATTTGAACTAGTCTCTCCACATACGACACTCTGTTGTCCACTTCTAACTCTTCAAAATTCAGCACGTGGGTCGGGTTAGGCTCATACTTTCTCAACATCGACACGTGGAATACGTCATGCACTTGTGCCAGTCTCGACGGCAATGCAAGGCGATACGCTAAAGCCCATATTCTTTCCAGAATCTTGAAGGGACTAATGTACCTCGGACTCAACTTCCCTTTCTTGCTAAAATGCAAATTACCCTCATCGGTGACACCTTCAAAAAGACATACTCACCAACTTGGAATTCCAATGATTTTCGATGCTTATCTGTATAACTTTTCTGGTGACTCTAAGTGGTCTTTAATTTGTCCCTAATAACTACAACTGCATCTACTGACTATTGAACCAACTCTGGGCCTGTGATCTTTCACTCTCTGACTTCATCCCAACACACTAGAGTTCTACACGCTCTGCCATACAATGCTTCAAAAGGTACCATTTGAATACTCTGCTAATAGCTATTGTTGTAGGCGAACTCGAAGAGATGAAGTTGTTCCTCCCAGCTTCCTTTGAAGTTTAGCACACAAGCTATCAGCATGTCTTCGAGGGTTTGAATCATCCGCTCAGACTGACCATCTGTTTGTGGATGATAGGCCGTACTATACTACAGCTTTGTTCCTAAGGCAGTTTGTAAACTTTTCCAGAAGGCTGCTGTAAACTTCGGGTCTCGATAAGATGTAATCATCAATGGCACTCCATGCAGACGAACTATCTGACGCACGTACAACTTGTTGGAGAAAACTCCTATGTTATTTTGAAGCTGACAAAACTTATCTAAGTTATATTATGAAGATTGCCAGACTTTTATGTCAAAGTCTATATTACAAAAGAAGTGTGCCCACTTTGATAAATTCTAGACTGAACGTAAGTGAATAATGAAGACTTAACTAGGCGCAAAATTATCTTTCTTTCTTCAAGAGTTTGGTTTGTACAAGTTATATATGGCGTTCTGGTTGGAAATGCCACCTACGAGATTTGTTATCTTTATTGGAATCAATTTAGATATATCAAATCATTTTAGAAGGCAAGTTAATTTGGAAAGAATCTACTTATCGAAACTAAGATCCTGATTGTATAGGCAAACATGATTGATTGGCTTTCATCACAATCTTCAAACGGCTCGAAGATCTCATTGATTGATTCTATCTAACGAGTTAATTAGAAGAATTTTTTTTGGAAAGTGCCAATGGTCGAGAAGGCATGAAGGAGTATTTAAGGAGACCTCTCCAGTCGTTCGATAGAGTGCGTGAAGGAATAATTCCAAAGTTTGAAGCTTTCCACTTACTTGTTATTCCTTACACTATGCTCAAATTTGTACTCAAAAGAGAGAGAGACTTATATTGTGACTTCGTGAGAGCAGTAAAGACTTTTCATTGAGAAGTCTAAATCGCAAGATTGTTAATTCTCTTTTGATTCATAGTGAAAACCAGCTAGAAGGTTGTTAGCGTGGGAGAGTGAACGTAAGCTTAATCTAAACTGAACCATTATAATTCTGTGTTTATTTCTCTTCCCTGAACTCCTTTACTTTATTTGTTGCGATATACTTCTGCATTTTGAAATAGCTGTTAAAGTTTGATTCCATTTGCAAAGTTTGTAGTCAACCAGACTCAGGTTAAAAGTAAAGTTTTTTACTACATTTTGCAAAATCTGTTTTCACACTTATTCACCCCCTCTACGTGTTCTTACTAGCCTTTTCAATTGGTATCAGAGCTCGTGTGCTTACTTATTAAAGTATTTTACTTCTAAGCTAAAGATCCTTTATGGCTAATATTTTGGCTCCAGGTTGGGTTGAAGGTCAGAGTAACACCAGACCCCCTTACTTCGATGAAAAGGAATACAATGTATGGAAGAATAAGATGAAGGCATTTCTTAGATCTAGAGATCCTCTAGAGTGGGATGTTGTTTAAAAATGGATCAACTTTAAAGCAACATCAACTTCAGATAGAGGAAAAGAAGTTATTAATGCTGATGAGATAATACTAAAAGTGTTAGTACGAACACCTAAAGGGAGGTGAATAGGTGTTTAACATAAACCTTGTCAAATAAATACAAAATAAAATAAATTTCGAACAAGGTTTGAAGAAGGATCATAATTTGATAAATGAGCTACCAAACTTCTGGTAGATGTTCAGAATCTGTTATGCGATGGAACCGACTTCTAAAATAACTTGTAAGTATGCAACATACTTAAATATGAAGAGTTAAGAAAGACAATGTTGCACACAAAATTTATAATTTATAGTGGTTCATCTTAGATCAAGCCTAAATCCACTCTCCCACACTAACAATCTTCTGGTTGGATTCCACTATGCAATCAATAAGAGATTACAACTTTGAGTGCAAACATTTAGTGATAGATCACATTATCTCACTAAGTCACTATTTTGGTATTTCTCTCACGATCACAAATGTTTAAGCTCACCAAAGACAAATATATGATTGAATGTTGCTCAAACTTTGGAATTATAAATTTTATGCTATATCTCTTACTTGCTCATCGGTTCTTGATCTCCTTAAATACTCCTCAACTTCCAAACTAGCTGTTGGACAGTTTCTAAAGGATCGTCTTCCAATCTATCCATTGGACAAATCTGTATTTAGAAGATTTATGGTGTGCATGGTAACGCTTCTTGGCTGGGGAACAATTTCTTTTCGGTGATAGTTCTTTTCTATTTCTATTTTAGGAAACAATTTTTGAGTAAAATAAGGTGTTTGGTAACTATACAAAATTTATACTCTTGAAATAGAAAAAGAACATAAATGCGTTTGGTACAAAACAATTTCTTTATTGCATTTATTCATTTTTTATTCTTGCTCACAGATTGTCGATTGCCGACCGCTGCTTGCTACAACCCATTGTCGCCCATCGCCACCGCTGCATGACCACTGGCCATCGACCGTCACCGCTGACTGTCACCGCACAGCTCATTGGCTGCCTCTTCTCGCAGCTAATGAGTTGTGCGATGGCGGTCGGCAGTGATGATTGGCAGTCGATGATTGTGCAGCGGCAACGACAGGCGGCAAGAGGTTGTCGGCGGCCACGGCAATTGGCAGCGGTGGGCGGCGGTGGCTTCTAGGGGCGAGCACGGGTAGCGGGTAGAACCGGGAACCGGAGAACCGGAACCGGAACCTCGGTCCAGTTCCCGGTACTTAAAGGACCAGTTCTGGTTCCCGGTTCCATTTTTCCGGGAACCGGCAATCCCGGATCCGGAACCGGAACCGGCCGCGGAACCGGAACCGGAACCGGCCGCGGAACCGGTTTTGGAGCCGGTTAGGGTTCCAAAAGGAACCCCCCCCCCCCGCTCGGCGCTCCAAGCCTCCAGCCTCCTGTCCTCTGTATCTTCCTCAGTCCTTCGATTTCAGCTGGACGCCGCTCGCCCTCAAGGCCACCGCCGCCGGACGTCGCTCGCCCTCAAGGCCACCGCCGCCGGACGCCGCTCGCCCTCAAGACCACCGCCGTCGGACGCCACTGGTCTGGACTGGACGCCAGTCCCCGACGTCGCTCGACGCCCGCATTTGCGACACTTGAGTCGTCGTTGCCTTGAAGACCCTGACTGACGTCCCTGCTCACTCCTCAGCGCCGGCCACCGTCGCCGAACGCCGCTTGACGCCCGTCGCTCTGCTCAGCGCCGGCCACCGTCGCCGAACGCCGCTGGACGCCAGTCCCCGACGTCGCTCGAGCCTCGACACCCGCATTCGCGAATCGCCAGAAGCTGACCGACCTTGACCGACGTCCCTGCTCGTGACCGGCCGTTGCCCCGAAGACCCTGACCGACGTCCCTGCTCGTGACCCACGCCGCTCGCGCCAGAAGCCCTGATGCCCCTGCTACTGCAACGAACCAGAAGCCACTGCTTCGCCATTCCCGTTCGGCACCAGGTTCCCCCTCTCTCTCTCTCTCTCTCTCTCTCTCTGTGCAACTGAGCATGCGTTCGTGATTGCGCTTCAGTTCCGGCTCGCGCGCACTGCTTGGTGGGACCGATTGTTTCGTAATCGATTGCAAGTGGGTGTTTATCTGATTACCGAAACGCTTTGGGTGCTTGCGGAATTTCTGGGTTCTACCTCCGCGGGGCTGGGTTTGCGCTTTGTAATGGAACTTGTTGCATGACTCATTTTGGGCTTTTTTCCTTATTGGAAGCTGAAACTCCGTTTTTGCGTTGTGGGTTCTTTTGGAAAAGAGAAATTGGTTTAGTTGGTGAAGTGTTGACGCTTTCTCTGTGAGAGTCTCGCGCGTCCGGGTTGACTGCTTGGTGGGACCGATTATTTTGTAATTGATTTCAATTGGGGTGTTTATCTGATTACTGAAACGCTTCGGATAGTTGCAGAAATTTCGAGGGTCTGCCTCCGCGGGGCTCGTTCGTGCTTCCCGTTCTGCGTGTAATGGAGCTTGTTGCATGACCCCTTTTGGGCTTTTTTCCTTACTTGAAGCTGAAACTTCGTTTTGGGTTGTGGGTTCTTCGGGAAAAGAGAAATTGGTTTAGTCGGTGAAGTGTTGAAGCTTTCTCTTTCTCTGCAAGAGTCGTGCGCTTCTGGGTTGAGATTAATGATGCTTCCCTTATTGAACTTTGAAATCCGAGTCTCGCATTCCATTGTTGTATTGTTTATCTTGATTACCGAAATGCTTCAGGTACTTGCAGAAATTTGAGGGTCTGCCTCTGCCAGGCTGGTTTTGCGCTTCCTTTTCCGCATGTAATGGAACTTGCTGAATGACCCCTTTTGGGCTTTCCTTATTCGAAGCTGAAACTTTTTTTTGCTTTGTGGGTTCTTTGGGAAAAGAAAAGTTGGTTTGGTTGGTGGAGTGTTGACGCTTCCCAGTTGAGATTAGTGTTGTTTTCGCTTATTGGACTTTGAAACCCGTGTCTTGCATTCTGTCGTCGTTGTCTTGTTTTTCTGTATCCTTTGTTGCGATTTGGATATGAATTTCTTCCGATTGTAGTTTTTAAAACACATGCTGGGACAACTGTATGGCCACAAATAAGGGCATATTTGAATAAATCTTTTGCATTTGTATTGATAATATGATATAGTCCTAAAGTTGTGTATTGATTTGATTTTTAGCAATTGCTTGCATATTCTATAACTCAATTCACATTATGTTTTGGTAACGTGCGCCAACGTTATAGTTTTTTTTGATAACGTGCGCGCACGTTATAGTTTTTTTTGATAATGTGCGTGCACGCTATATATATATTTTTTTATAACGTGCGTGTATGTTATATTTTTTTTGATAACGTGCGTGTACGTTATAATTTTTTTTGATAATGTGCGTGTACGTTATATATTTTTTTGGTAACGTGCGTGTACGTTATAATTTTTTTTTTTTGGTAATGTGCGCATACGTTATAGTTCAAATCTATAAATAAAAATAAAAACAAAAAAAGGAACGCGGAACCTGTTGGAACCTGGAACCGACCCTGGAACCTGTGACAGGGTAAGTTCCAGGTTCTCGGTTCTGACGGATAGGTTCCAGGTTCCTCATTTTGAGGAACCTGTACCCAAGGGTAGGTTCCAGGTTCCAGACGAAATCGAACCGGATCCTGGAACCGCTCACCCCTAGTGGCTTCGGGCGGTTGGAGGTGGCTGCGGCAAGATAGAGGAACAAAAGAAAAATAAAAAAGAAAATTGACTTATTTCTAGAAATTGTTCTTGGGAATAAGAAGCAACTTTTTTTTTTTTGTTTCTTGTTTCTGTTCCAAATTTGTTCCCGGGAACAAAAAAAAAATAGAGAAATTGTTCTCGGGAACAAAAGTTTAATCAAACGGTTTCTGTTCTTTTTTTTTTTTCGAGGAACAAAAGAACAAAAAATGGGAGAAATAAAAATGTTACCATGCAGAACCTTAGTAACCGTTGAGTGATAGAAGTAAAATACTAAATTGATTTTGATCGCCTATACAAACGGAATATTGGTTTTCATAAGTAGAGTTTCTTCGTTTAAAAAGTTATTGTCTTCAAGATCCAATTGTCAATCAATTAGATTGAGTCAATCAAATCTATCTTGATGTAGAATCTAAACCATATCATTGGCCGTTATATGTTTGGGGCTTATGTTACGTCGTGTCAAGTTGTCTCATTTTGAACATGTTTCATTCTGAATTAGTTACGTTCTAAACTTGTGTCACGTTCTGGACTTGTGTCTCGTTCTGTATGTAAAGTCTGAGAGTATTCTATCGAAAGTAAAGTCTGAGTGACTTCTGTCCGAAGTAGAGTCTGAGTGTCTTTTGTCTAAAATAGACTTTACAATTTGAACGTAAGTTTGAACATAATCTGCTTCTAAACATATTTAACCTTAAGGTTTGTACATAGTTTGAATAAGTTCAGCTTCAGCATAGAGTCTATCTTTTAGTTTTTTCAAGTATAGACCTTGATAATATCATTACACATTTTATCATTAGTATAGTCTATTACTCAACTATTAAACACGTTAATAGCATTTGATTTATTTTGTCATCTTCAAAATATCATAAGGGATTTTCCTAACAAACACAAGCTGAAATTACCAAGAGACAAGCTCTTGATGCGAAAGCAATCTACTCTTTATACTGTACTTTATCTCCCACTGAATATAACCGAATTTCTTCTTGTGAAACAACAAAAGAAGTTTGGGACTAATTACATGTTACCTATGAAGGGACTGACTGTGTGAAGGAAACTAAAATAAATATTATGCTTGGACAGTATGAAGCCTTCAAAATGAAGCCTAGAGAATCTATAATCGATATGTTTGGTCGCTTTACAGAGATTGTAAATGGCCTGGCCTATCAAGGTCAGCCAATCTTAGGACCAATGAAAGTCAACAAACTGCTGCATGGGCTTTCGAAAGATTGAAATCATGTGAAGACTTAAATTAGAGAAACTCAGAGGATCATGCCTTTATCAGTTGACAAACTGATACGCACGCTTTAGTCATACGAAGTGGAGCAGATAAATGATAAAAAAGATCATAAAGGTAATAAGTCAATTGCGTTAAAGTCTAACATTGATTCTGATGATACCGATTCAAATGATGACATGGACAATGAGGAGCTAGCACTTATGATTAAGAAGTTCGAAAGCTTAATAGAAAGGGAAGAAGATTCAACTAGAAGAAGCAAAGCACGAAAAATTTTCAAAGAGATCGATGGAGGACAATGAAACTAGCAAGGATGTTATATGCTTTGAATGCGAGAAAAAGTGGCATATCAAACCAAATTGTCCTCTGTTGAAGAAGAAGAAAGGAAAATTTGAGAAGCACAAAAATGCTCTCAAATTTGAAACTTGGAGTGACACCGAGTGTGAGGAAAGTGAAGAAGAATATGTCAATATATGTCTAATGGCTCATAGAATCAGACTCTGAACTAGAAACATACACTGATTCAGACTCAGACAAAGAAATTGAGGTTAGAACTTAGTAATTCCTGTTAAAGTCTCTAAGTATATAGATGAAATCTACCTCAGTCTTAAATCCTCTCTTAAAAGGATTTCCGAACTTAAAAGAGAGAATTCTAAGCTTAGGCAACATGAAGTTTCTTGAAAAGAAAAGTTTGAAAGTCTGAATACAAGTTTTGATAATTTGAAAGAAAATTCTGATTCTCTTTCAAAGGAAAATACTATTTTGAAAAGAGATATTTCAAATATTACAAAAAAGATCTTCAAAAGGATCCGAAAAATTGGAGAAAATCCTTTCCGCTCATATACCATATTTTAACAAATCTAGTTTGGGTATGCCTTCAGAAAATGTTTTATTAATTAATTTTCAAAAGTAAAATAGAGAATTAAACAAAGACCTGCAAAGGGATTTTACAAAAATCACTTTCAAAAAGTTTTTGTAAAATTTATTGGCCGAAGTACACTCAAATGTTCAAAGTGTAACAGCTTAGAACATTTGAGAAAAACTGTCCAAAGGTTTGGACACCAGTTAAGAAGGACTGGGCAAAGACTGTTTTTAATACTAACTCATAATCCCAAGAAAATCTGGGTACTAAAGAAAGTTTGAGTTTTTATTTTGATCATAGGTCACTATTAAAAGAAAGATTAAATGGTATTTGGATAATGGCTGCTTGAGGCATATGACTGGAGATTCAAGCTACTTCATAAAGCTTGTTAGACTGAATAGAGGAAAATTTTCTTTTGGAGGAAATAGCAAAAGAAAAATTGTAAGATGTGGAATTGTGAATATTGGAAATTTGACTATCAATAATGTTTCCTTGGTGGAAGGTTTGAACTACAATCTCCTGAGCATAAGTCAGCTTTGTGATACTGGTTTCAGAATAAACTTCCAAAAAGACATTTGTTCTGGAACAAGTCAAGACTTCTCTCAATCTTTTACTGGGCGAAGGCATGGCAACATATACCTTCTAGACATAAATCTAGAAAGTTCTCAGTGTCTTATTTCTATTCAAGATGAAGTAAGTCTCTAGCATCGGAAGCTTGGTCATGTTAATATGAAGCAAGTTGCTAAAGTTTCTTTTAAGAAGCTGGTTCAAGGACTTCCTAATATGGCTTATCAGAAGTATGAATTAGCACTCCCTACGTCTTGGGAAACAAGTCAGAAGTTCCTTTAAACTTGTAAATCAAGTTTCTACCAGTCAAGTTTTGCAGCTACTCCATATGGATCTTTTTGGACCAACCGAAACTTAGAGTATTGGTGGAAAGGAATATTGCCTAGTAATCGTGGATGATTACTCTCGTTTCACTTGGGTATATTTTCTGGACAAGTTAGTCTGAAACCTTTTCTTATTTCTCGAAGTTTGCCAAGAAGATTCATAATGAAAAAGGTTATGCTATTTAAAGCATACTAACTGACCATGGAAGTGAGTTTGAAAATCAGGACTTTGCAAAGTTTTGTGATAAATATGATTTTCAATATGTTTTCTCTTATCCATACACTCCAGAACAAAATGGGGTTGTGGAAAGGAAAAACAGATCTTTACAGGAGATGGCCAGAACTCTCTTGATAGAGAGCAAAATATTCTCTCGATTTTGGGCTGAAATAGTTTCTACTGCCTGCTATATTATCAATAGAGTATTTTTGAGACTTATTCTAGAGAAAACTCCGTATGAAGTGTATAAAGGAAATAAGTCGAATGTTTCTTACTTTCATGTTTTTGGCTGTAAATGTTTTATTCTAAAGAATGTGAATGAATGATCTGAAAAGTTTGAAGAAAAATTAGATGAAGGAATCTTCTTGGCTATTCAACATCGAGCAAAGCTTACAAGGTCTTTAACAAGAATACTCAATTCGTGGAAGAATTTATGAACGTCAAGTTTCAAGATTATGTGCAGATTCAACCAGATCAGACTTAACTTGAAGAGTCTGAACCTATTCTAGACTTAACAAAATCTATTTCCCCCGAAGAGGTTTAGACTTCTGGAGAACAGCAACAAGTAGATCAAGAAGATTCAAACAAAACGGAAGATCAGCAGACTCTCAGACCAAATAGCAATTGGAAACACAAGTCAAGTCATCCCAAAGAACTCATAATTGACAACATTGATGAGGGAATTCGCACTAGATCCAAAGGAAGAGAAGAGTTTAGTGCTCTAGCACTTATTTCCGAAATTGAACTAAAATGAGTAGATGAAGCATTGTCTGATGAAAGCTGGATAGAAGTTATGTAGGAAGAACTCAGACAATTCAACATCAACGATGTATGGGAGCTGATTCCAAAACCCAAAAGCAAGTCTATGATAGGGACGAAATGGGTTTTAAGGAATAAGATGAATGAGAAAGGAAAAGTGATCAGAAACAAAGCAAGATTTGTGGCAAAAGGATATACATAGGAATAAGGGATAGGCTATGACGAGACCTATGCACCAGTAGCAAGGTTATAAGCAATTATATTATTACTTGCTTTTACTTGTTTTAAAAATTTCAGGTTATTCCAAATGGATGTCATACAAGAAGAAGTCTATATAGAACAACTACTAGATTTGAAGATTCAAGAAAACCAAACTCAGTCTATAGATTGAAAAAATGCCTTGTATGAATTGAAACAGGCACCTCGAGCATGGTATGAAAGGTTGAGTAAGTTTTTAACTCATAATGGTTTTGAAAAAAGAAAGGTTAATACTACCTTGTTTATAAAGAGAGAAGGGAAATATTTTCTACTAGTACAAATTTATGTAGATAATATTATCTTTGGTTCTCCTAACGAAAATCTTTACAAGAAATTTTTAAGATCTATGCAGGATGAATTCAAAATGAGCATGATGGTTGAGTTAACCTTCTTTCTGAGGATTGCAAGTTAGACAATCAAAGAAATGTATTTTCATTCACCAAGAGAAATATGCCAAAGATCTCATTAGGAAATTTTGATTGGAGAATTGCAAGAAGACAGAGACACCTATATAGAAGCTATACAGAAGCATGATTGGTTCTCTTCTCTACCTTACTGCCTCTTGACCTGATATTCTATTTAGTGTGTGCATCTATGCAAGATTTCAGTATGATCCAATGGAGTCTCATCTAAGTATTGTAAAACGCATCATCAAATACATTGCAACTTCTCCGAAACTAGGTCTATGGTATCCAAAAGAATGAGACTTTACTCTACTTGGTTATTTTGACACTGATTTAGCAGTTGTAAAATCGACAGAGCACATCCGGTACATGTCAACTATTAGGAAATATGTTAGTATCTTGGTTCTCAAGGAAGCAAAATACTGTAGCATTATCAACAACATAAGTAGAATATGTTGCTCTTGGGAGTTATTGTTCTCAAATCCTATGGATAAGACAATAACTAAGAGACTTTGGAATAGAAGAATCTTACACAGAGATCAGATGCCACAACACAAGTGCTATTAATCTCACTAGAAAACCCATTTTTCATTCAAGGGCGAAGTATATAGAGATTTGACATCATTTTATAAGGGATCATGTCTAGAATGGTGACATTCTGGTTCAATCTATTGAGTCAAAGAATCAATTGGCAGATATCTTCACGAAGCCTTTGGAGAAAAGTTTATTTGAGTCTATTCACAGCAAGCTGAATATTATCTCTCCTATCGATTAAAGCTGAATATTATCTCTGACAAAATTTATCGATTATTTCTAAGAAATTGATTTCTCAATTTCTATTTCAGAAACGAGAAGTTACTTTAGAATTATGAACTTCAACTTGAGGAAATATATAAATTTTATCTTCAAACTTCAACTTGAGGAAATCTCTTCATTTTAATTTTACTATGAAATTTATGAACAGGTATGTTCTTATTCGAACCATTGCATGCTTATTTTATTTTTAGAAGTTATCTTTTTCTCGTTAAAATTCAACTTTTGAATTTTTAGCAGTTTCCATTTTAAACTTATTCCAAAAAGGCATTTTTCTTTTGTGTCGTTTCAACTTCCCGTTTTGAATGGTTTATATCTTACAAAACGATTCATTTCGAGTACTACCTTTCAAAACCCTAATCGCAATTCTCTTCTCTCTCGACTTTTGCTCTCAAAATTTCTTTGCAAGTTTCAATCTTTTTCACTCGAAAATGTCGATGAAATCCTCCAAGTTTGCATCCATGTCACACCAGCGAAAGTCCTCTCAGATTGCTAGTCAAGGTCCTCAAAGCATGCTAGAAGGACCAATGCATTTCGATCTCATTGGTGAAGACTCTCCGCACAACTCTCCACAGAACCCTCCGCAACAACCTTTGGAAAAGGAAGTTGATCAAGAAGTAGTTCCTCTCAGAGTCTTAACACCCCAGGTTCTTTACAAGCAATATACTTATTTGAAACAGGGTGGCTCTCCAATGACTTTTATCACTAATTTCCTAATAGGACACGGGCATGGCAACGAAATAGTGTTCTTAAGGGCAATGGAACATTTGGGTATAGCGCCAAAAGGTTCGGCAGAAAAAGCTTTTCTTTATTTTCCTTCTGATCCTAGATTCAGTTATGAGCATCAACCTGAAAATAAGGATGATGATGAGCGGATTTATTCGAACTTCCAACCCATAATGGGTGTGGCTGCTGATGTTCCTAGAGAGAGAACGAGATTGTTTCGTTCTAATGAGCACAAAAGGTCTTATACCCAAATGTTGAACAGATGGGTGATAAACCCTCAAACAGTTGATTTGGATTTCTTGGACTCGATTAAGGTTGACTTAAGGGCAAAGTTGGCTGCTCTTCAACTTGAGATGTTTTGTGCTGAGATTGCTATGGCTTATCCTAAGTTGACAACATACTTCTATTCTAATCTGTCTTTTCTTAACTAGACTCACATATAGTTCACTGTGTGTAACAAAGCTTTTGTTGTGTGTGTTGACACTCTGGCTGACATTTTAGGAGTTGAAAGAAGCGGTTTTCAGCCAATCAATATCTCAATCAGTCAATCAACTCGTTTCTTGGTAAAGGACAGAGTGCCTTGTGGGAGTATCACTTACTCTCGATTGCCAGCAACCAGTGTTCTATTGCACAAAATCATCATCAATTGCTTAAGACCCAAGGTAGCATCCAAAATTGATGTGTCCAAATTTGAGGCAAAAATCATGTGGGCCATTTGTAATGGCATTCATTTTTCTCTGCCACACACCATTTTCCTACACATGTACAGGACAATTATGAAAGAAAAAGGGCAATTGCCTTACGCAAGCCTTGATCACCAAGTTGTTCCGCCACCTTCAAATCTTCAAGGAGTTTCCCCCTAGATGAGCTCGACAAAGAAGGACCATGAAGATGAAGACTCTAATGGAGCAGGTGGTGCAATACCACTATCAAAGGAAACTGAGAAAAGAGATTCTGAAGAAGAAAGGGAAGATGCTGCATCCAAAGGAGCAAACAATCAACAAGGGAAGAGATCTAGTGCTAACCAAGAAAAGGCTAAAGAAGGCAAAGTCTCATCTCAACCCGAAGGTAACGAGTCAGGGGAAGATCATGAGATAACTCATTTCATAGCACCTACTACTAGCGATGGCATTAACAGATCTCCTGTATATCCCGAAGATGTCTTTGCATCCAACTTCCTTGAGATTGAAGAAGAATCTCCTAATCAGGACAAGCAACAAGTTGTTCATGTTTAAGTTGATGTTCCTCCATCTCTTGATACTCCACAAACTCACTTTGTTGAAGCCGGTGTTCAAATCGAAATTGATCTTAACTATCCAAGGTTGGTTGAGCTCCTTTTGGAGGTTAAAACTCAACAACATGCAATGGAGTACAAGATTCATAAGCTTTACACTGCCTTAAAGTCTTCGACAGACTCTCTCGATGGCAAGGTACAATCTCTTAACACTAAAGTTTAGACTTTGAATCAACAAATGTATTAGGCTGTAGCCAAAGTAAAGGAGGCATGCAATCACTTGAGGATTTCCGACTCATTCGAGCCCCCAGATAAACCTGATTGACTTTATCTTTTGCATTCTATCTTTTTTGAAATTCTCTTTCTTTTTGCTGTTGACAAAAATGGGGAGAATGAGAGCAAATTTAATTTGTTTGAACTTAATTTGTTTTTGTTTGAACTGGTTGTGTTTTTGAACACTTATATTCTGCAGTTAACCTTTTGTGGTTGTGATTGTGATTATGGATGCGGTTGATTGAATCTTGTCTAAGCTTTCAAGATTAACATATTTTTTGTGGTTGCAAAATCGATGTTATCCAGATCCTCAACAATCTGTTTTTATAAGTTATCATTGTGGCATCCCAAAATTCAAGTCATCCTCAAGAGGAATTAAAGCCAATAATTAGGTAATGAAAATTACCTATGGTCTATGTGTTAGCCATTAGTTTTCTTAAGGCTATGTGTTATTGTGCTTGTGTTTATGAATTTTGAATTTAGGACTATAGGATAAATTAATAATCTATGCTTGGCTATGCACCTCATAAATTAAATTCCTATATGTAAAATATTACAAGATTTTGGCCATGTGGAATTTAGTAATTTAATTCTTAAAAGAAAGAATAAGAAAGGGGTAAAATTGATTTTAATTAGGTTGGGCCTTAGGCCCAATAGCTGTGACACCCCGAACCCTTCGCAGGTCGTCACCAGCGCCAAAGTTACTCCTTATTACCTTTTTCCATAGAAGATGCGTCATAATTTATAGACACACACACACACACACACACACATATATATATATATATTAAAAAAACAAAGCGGTCCCAGCGCGTCTCATTAGCGGAAGCAAATTAAACATCACCATCTATCCCCCCTACCAATCCATGATACCAATACACACCAGCTAAACATCAGGATTTTATAACCAAGCTTCGACACTTTACTTACATACATATATAACAAGATGGGATTCCCTTCGGGTCAGTACAACAAAAGGAAAAGCTAGGACTCAGCTACGTCCAGCCTAAAAATCAAAAAGAAACTCTCGACCCTCAACATCATACGAGTACGAACCCCCCATCGAAAGTGTCGACTATCTACATCAAAAAGATCCAGCTCCTACTCATCGCGCGCGGGTCTCACACCCAACCCGGTGCATCAGGCGGTGGCGGCGGCAACATCCCTCGCATCGCTCCATCCCGACGAACGTGCACAAAAATGAACTCCTGAATGACAGGGCCCCCAGCCAGGCCTATGTAATACATCACTAGACAACGTACTCAAATAAAAGTCAGTCCGGGAACAGAGGGACGGTCTATCTCAGCACACTCGACCTCTACATCGGATGGTAGACCATAAAACACCCCCCGCGAGACGGCAGGTAGCGGCATACTGCTAATCTGAAATGTTATCCCCAAAAAAGGAGTGAGTACAACCACTCAGCAGATAAGGAAATCCAATAACAACTCAGTGCACCATGCATATCATCATACGTTGCAGGCATTACTTACCTTGAAGTCATGCGCATACTATCATGCATCATCATATCATCATCATCATGGCATATCATATATCATTATCATCATCATGCATTTCATCATGCATATCATACCATGGATGATCATCATATCACATCATATATCATCATTATCACCATCATCACCATGCACATTATCATGCATGTCATATCATTATCATCATCATGCATTTCATCATGCATATCATACCATGGATGATCATCATATCACATCACATATCATCATTATCATCATCATCACCATGCACATTATCATCATCATGCATTTCATCATGCATATCATACCATGGATGATCATCATATCACATCACATATCATCATCATCACCATCATGCGTATCATGTCATGATTTAATTTTATCTTTATCTTTAAATTTGATCACCACATCACCCATTTCTCAATCATCAATTTCATCATCCCCTCGGGCAAAGACCTCCGAGGTTCCCTGGCATTCAGCCTCTCAGGCCACCAGGCTTCCGGCCCCCCACATTCTTGGCATCTCGCATCTCAACTAGCATCACGAGGCATTCCCTTCGGGCAGAAACCTCCGACAGGGCTTCCGGCCCCCCACATTCCGGGCATCCTGAATCTCCCAGGGAATTCCGGCAATGCATCTCTGTACATTCCGGCCTCATCCTCCACCATAGCCACTTACTCACTTATCCTTATCCATATTTATCATTCTTTTGATCTCATTATTACATGGCATATGATTCACACATACATCACAATTCATGATCATACATACACCAATGTTTTATTATACATGTAACAATGCATAATTATTTATTAATAAATTAAATGGAATTTATGGTCAATAAAATAATCCCTTATTATTATTATTATTATTATTATTATTATTATTATTATTATTATTATTATTATTATTATTATTTAATTTTATTAGTATATTTATTTATTTTCATAAATAAATATTAAAATTCAATATCTATGATTTTCCCAAAATCATAATATTCAAACAATCATTAAACAAACCAATAAGGTGACAAATTTCATGCAAAATTCATGGCCAAATTGAATTTCACAATTTCCACAAAATAGCACATGATTCGGACAATAACCAGAATGCACAGTTTCCAAATAAATTCGATTAAAATATTCATACGACCTCCAAAAATTACGAAATTTTACAGGGTGATAACCAAGACATTTTCGTGCATCTTTCATGAAGAACTCCAAGTCAGATTCTTTTTAGATTATTTTATACAACCTCACGAAGCTTGTGGAACCATTACCGCATCGTCCAGAATACACATCTCCGAAATATTAAGATTTCACCCATCTATTCTTTTTAGTTTCCTCTGAAATTTGGATATGTTATGTATCAAGGTGTCCTTTACAAGTTTCATGAAGAGATCTAGGTCAAATAACCAAAGTATGGTCACCATTTAAGTCCATGAAGTCTCGGGTGTCTCGGAATACATCACCAGAATCATCGTCTCCAAGATCTAGTCGATTTACCAAGCTATATTTGTTCTTTTCGCTACAAATTTGAGTATGTTGTAGTTTAAGGTGTTACCTACAACTTTCATGAAGACATCGAAGTCAAATCTTCAACAAAAATCAACATGCAAACAAGAATCCAACAAGAAGTCAGTGAAAACTTCACAGATCTAGGGTCTCCGTAAAATAGAACTTTAACCCCTCATATCGCCATCATTTTCCTCGAAATTTCAGTATGTTATAGTACAAGACGTTAGCTACAACTTCCGTGAAGACATCGAAGCCAAAATCGGACTCCAAACACACATGCAAGCTCAAACAAGTTACTGACTCCTACAACCCGAGCAAGAACAGTCACACGGCTTGAGAACGAGCCAACCTTACCTCGGTTTTTCGCACTTGAAGCACCTAAAATCTAACATGCAATCAACAATACAAACATGCAAGAGAAGTTAGAGGACTCCACTTGCCTCTAGGATGAACGACGACGATGTAGGGCGGACAGACACGGCGAACGGACGGCGGCTTCCCTCCTCGGCTCCGCCTCCTCTCCCTCTCGGTCTCTCCCTCTCTCTCGCGATTCCTCTCTCTCTCTCACCCTCTCTCTCGGCCAAAAGAATCCGGCCACTCCTCTCTCTCTCTTCCCTTTTATTTCCCCCTAGAGCTAATGATTACATTGCCTCAACCATGGCCAATGCATGGCCTTCCCCCTTGCCACTTGTCCAATTGAATTTTTGAATTGATTGGGCTTCTTGGGCTTGGGCCATCTGGCCACCTCTCTTGGGCCTCTAATGGGCCGGTCGAACTTCCTCTTGGGCCAACTAGCTTGGCCCACCAAGCTTAGGCCAATGGGTCCAAGACCCATTCGAAAATTAACCCCCTTTTCTCCCCCCCCCTTTTTTTATGAATTCCTTCTATAAATATTTTTAAATTTCTATTTTCAATCTTGGCCAAAGTCTTGGGATATTTCATTCATTGAAATTTAATTTATAAATCTTATGGCCAAGCATAGATTATTAATCTATTGAATTTAAATTTTCAAAACCATATGCACAAATCATTTCAATAAAAAAGACTAATGACTAAAGCACAAGCCAAGGGAAATTTTTATCACCTAATTAAAGACTTTAACACACCTTATGGCTTGGCTCTGAATTTCTGGGATGCCACAATTCTCCCATCCTTAGAGAATTTCGTCCTCGAAATTCAAACACCACTCGCGCCTTCTTGAAATAAGTAAGGGTACTTTTCCTTCATTTGATCCTCACTTTCCCACGTGGCTTCCTCCATATCATGATGTCGCCATAATACCTTAACCAATGGGATCTTCTTGGTCCTAAGAATTTGCTCCTTTTGGTCTAATATTTGCACAGGCTCTTCAATGAATCTAATTTTCTCATCCACTTTGATGGCTTCATGATCGAGTATGTGACTAGGATCCGACTGGTACTTCCTCAACATCGATACATGAAACACATCGTGCAGATTTCCTAACTTAGGAGGTAATGCTAAACGATAAGCTACGTCACCTATCCTCTCCAGAATTTCAAAAGGTCCAACAAATCTAGGGCTTAACTTACCCTTCATCCCGAATCGAGATATTCCTTTCATAGGAGATACCTTAAGGAATACATGGTCTCCTACGCTAAATTCCAAAGGCCTTCTACGTCTATCTGCGTAGCCTTTCTGTCTACTCTGAGCTGCTTTAAGTCTTTCTCTGATAATATCAATAGCTTCAACGGTAACTTGTACTAGTTCAGGTCCTGTCAACTTCCTTTCACCTACTTCACTCCAACAGATAGGAATCCTACATCTCCTTCCATATAATGCTTCATAAGGTGCCATGCCTATACTCTTTTGAAAGCTATTGTTATAGGCAAACTCTACCAGATGCAATCTTTCATCCCAATTTCCTTTGAAATCGATTACACAGGCTCTCAACATATCCTCCAGTATCTGGATTACTCTTTCTGATTGACCATCTGTCTGAGGATGAAAAGCAGTACTAAATTGAAGCTTAGTCCCTAATGCAACTTGAAGACTTCTCCAAAAATTCGAAGTAAACCTCGAATCCCGATCCGAAGTAATAGTCACTGGAACACCATGTAAGCGTACCACTTGACTTACATACATGTCCGCATACTTATCCATTGGGTAGTCCATGCGAATGGCTAAGAAATGTGCTGACTTATTCAAACAATCCACTATAACCCAAATTGAATCATGACTCCTTGATGTCCTTGGCAATCCTTGCACAAAGTCCATCGTTATATGTTCCCACTTCCATTCAGGAATATCTAATGGTCTCAAGAGTTCTGCGGGTTTACGATGTTCCGCTTTTACTTGCTGGCATGTCAAACATTGAGAAACGTACTTAGCCGTATCTGCCTTCATACCATTCCACCAAAATTGCTGACGCAAATTCCTGTACATCTTTGTACTACCTAGGTGGATACTATAATTACTTTTATGTGCCTCCGACAGAATTTCCTTCCTCAATTCCTCATTGTCGGGAACACAAAGTCGTCCTTGACATCTCACTATTCCATCATCAGAGATTTGAAATTCTGATCTTTTCCCTAAAGATACAGCATCTTTCACTTTCAAAATCTCTGGGTCAGATTCTTGCAGAATTTTAATTTTCTGGATAATCTCTAGCTCAATCCTTAATTTACTAAGCATGCCAGTAAGACAATCCATTTCCAATTTAAATTCAGAGTTTGCTACAGATTCTAACAATTTCCATTATGCCATTCTCAAACTAGCTATCTCCATAGCCGATTTATGACTAAGAGCATCTGCTACTCTATTCGTTTTTCCTGGATGATATCTTATCTCACAGTCATAATCCTTCAATAACTCCATCCACCTCCTTTGTCTCATATTCAACTCCTTTTGTGAGAACAGATACTTCAAACTCTTATGATCCGTGTAGATCTCAAACTTTTCCCCATACAAATAGTGTCTCCATATCTTCAAGGCAAACACTATAGCTGCTAGCTCTAAATCATGCGTCGGGTAATTTAGCTCATGAGGTTTCAATTGTCTGGATGCATAGGCTACAACCTTGCCATGCTGCATCAACACACATCCTAGTCCTTTGTGAGATGCATCACTATACACCGTGAAACCATCAGGTCCAGTAGGTATAGTCAGAATTGGAGCTGAAGTCAATTTCCTTTTGAGCTCCTGAAAACTCCTTTCACATTCTCCATTCCATTCAAATTTCACATTCTTTCGGGTCAATTTAGTTAAAGGTCCTGCCAGTCTTGAAAATCCTTCAATGAATCTTCTATAATAACCAGCCAATCCTAAGAAACTTCGTATTTCAGTAGGTGTCGTTGGTCTCGGCCAATTTACTACCATTTCAACTTTTGCCGGGTCTACTGCAATTCCTTTTCCTAACACCACATGCCCTAAAAATATCATCCGATCCAACCAGAATTCACACTTACTAAACTTGGCATACAACTTATGCTCTCTCAGGGTCTGCAAAACTATTCTCAAATGTTGCTCATGCTCTTTAGGTCCTTTTGAATACACCAAAATATCATCAATAAACACAATCACAAACTGATCTAAATAAGGCTGAAATATTCTATTCATCAAATCCATAAATGCAGCCGGCGCGTTAGTCAATCCAAATGGCATAACAAGGAACTCATAGTGTCCATAACGAGTCCTAAACGCAGTCTTAGGAATATCCTCCTTCTTAATTCTCAACTGATGGTATCTCGACCTCAAGTCAATCTTAGAGAAGACCGAACTTCCCTGGAGTTGATCAAATAAATCATCAATTCTAGGCAAAGGATACTTATTCTTAATGGTCACTTGGTTCAACTGCTTATAGTCAATACACAAGCGCATTGATCCATCTTTCTTTTTCACAAACAAGACCGGTGCACCCCAAGGTGAAGCACTTGGTCTAATGAATCCCTTGTCAAGCAATTCTTGCAGTTGCACTTTCAACTCCTTCAACTCAACTAAGGCCATTCTATATGGGGCTTTTGATATTGGTCCTGTTCCAGGCATTAATTCAATTTCAAATTCAATCTCCCGCTCTAGCGGCAATCCAGGCAATTCCTCAGGAAATACATCTTGAAATTCGTTAACTACACGAACTTCCTCAAGATTAGGCTCCTCCCTAGCATAATCTCTAACTATGGCTAGGTACCCTTGACATCCTTTGTCAAGTAACTTACATGCTTCTACTGCCGAAATAAGAGCTACAGAAAATGGGTCTGACCTCCTAAAAATTCACAACTAGATTGATCAGGTAAAACGAATTGAACCACTCTTCTATAGCAATCCATTCTAGCCCGATACTTACGAAGCCAGTCCATTCCTATAATAACGTCAAAGTCATACATAGCCATTACAACCAAGTCTATTTCCATATCATTTCCTCCCATTGATATCTTACAATTTTCACACACCAGCGTAGACAATACCATATCCTTTAAAGGCGTGGAAACACAAAGAGGCGTCTCAAGAGGCGTAACTTCTATCTTATTCAAACATCTATATCTTTTAGACACAAACGAATGCGTTGCACTCGTGTCAAACAATGCATATGCCTTTTTACCATTAATAAGAATCGTACCTGAGATAACGTTTTTGGAAGCTTCCGCTTCCTCCTGGGTGATCGCATACACCCTTCCTTGTGCAGGCGGTCTCTGAGGATTCCCTTGTGGGTTTGACCTAACAGCACTCTGATATCCCTGTTGCACTGAGCCAACACTCACTTGCGACCTCTCTTGTGGGCAATTCCTCCTAAGATGACCTACTTGTCCACAACCAAAACATTTCTGCTGTCCAGTACAAGGTCCTGGGCCATGTCTCCCATTACACTTTTGACAAATACCAGGCTGATAGGGTGCTTTCCCTATATTCAGACCACTCCTCGCTCCTCTAAAATTCCCAAAATTACTCTTTTTCTTCACATTCCAGGTCTGACCTTGACCAGAATAAGGTCTCTTACCCCTTCTCACATCACTAAAATTCAACGGTTTCTTAAACTCCGACCGTTCCCTCAACAGCTCCTGCTCCACTAACTGCGCCCTTTCATAAATCTCATTATAATCCCTTATGTTCAAAGGCACCAGTTGCTTTCTAATGTCAGTCCTCAGCCCTTTCAGGAATCTCTTAACCTTCTCTTCCTGATCCTCAATCAATCTAGGAGCATATCTAGATAATTCAGAAAATCTAGCCTCATACTGATCTGCTGTCAATCCTTTTTGTTCTAGCTGAACAAATTTAGTAATCTTCCTATCCTTAGCACAATCAGAAAAATGCTTCATATTGAAAGCTCTAACAAACTCCTCCCAGCTCACATCAGTACCTGGTGGAAAGATTATGTCCTTCGAAGCTCTCCACCAAAACTTCGCATTTCCCTCCAACTGGTACTCTGCTAAAACTATTTTCTCAGCATTAGTGCAGTCTAACAGCCGGAAAATTCGTTCCATTCCATCAATCCATTGCTCCGCCTCCTCAAGACTTCCCATTCCATTGAACTTAAGTGGCTTCAGCTTTAAAAACTGCTCAACTAGTCCTTGAGTACGGCGTTCTGCTCCGGGCTGTTGCTACGCCTGCCTCTCCATCAGATTTCCAATATTGGCTAATGCCTGCAAGATGTCTTCCATTCGGGGTTCAGCCCTTGCAGCAGAGGCTTCAGCCCTCGATGGATGAGCACTTCCAGCTCGCACCATGACTATCCTGCAATTTCCAAGCATTGCCTCAGGAATAATCTGAGACTCACTGCCTCCACTCAAAGCAATTACTATCACTTCATAAGTAACATATACATGTTACTGGTACCTAAAAATAACTCAAAACAAACTACTAGGGATCTACGAGTGAATACTCATCACCCGTTATTCAATTATTTTGCTTTATATCCTATGGTGTGCATTGTCATCATGTTCCTCAATTTCCAAATGAGGCTCTTTATCACTCCACCTATAACCTGACTCTGATACCAAAAAGGGGCGGCTGTGACACCCCGAACCCTTCGCAGGTCGTCACCAGCGCCAAAGTTACTCCTTATTACCTTTTTCCTTAGAAGATGCATCATAATTTATAGACACATATTTTATTTTACTTTTTAAAAAACAAAGCGGTCCCAGCGCGTCTCATTAGCGGAAGCAAATTAAACATCACCATCTATCCCCCTACCAATCCATGATACCAATACACACCAGCTAAACATCAGGATTTTATAACCAAGCTTCGACACTTTACTTACATACATATATAACAAGATGGGATTCCCTTCGGGTCGGTACAACAAAAGGAAAAGCTAGGACTCAGCTACGTCCAGCCTAAAACCTCAAAAAGAAACTCTCGACCCTCAACATCATACGAGTACGAACCCCCCATCGAAAGTGTCGACTATCTACATAAAAAAGATCCACCTCCTACTCATCGCGCGCGGGTCTCACACCCAACCCGATGCATCAGGCGGTGGCGGCGGCAACATCCCTCCCATCGCTCCATCCCGACGAATGTGCACAGAAATGAACTCTTGAATGATAGGGCCCCCAGCCAGGCCTATGTCGTATATCACTAGACAACGTACTCGAATAAAAGTCAGTCCGGGAATAGAGGGACAGTCTATCTCAGCACACTCAACCTCTACATCGGATGGTAGACCATAAAACACCCCCCGCGAGACGGCAGGTAGCGGCATACTGCTAATCTGAAATGTTATCCCCAAAAAAGGGGTGAGTACAACCACTCAGCAGATAGGGAAATCCAATAACAACTCAATGCACCATGCATATCATCATACGTTGCAGGCATTACTTACCTTGAAGTCATGCGCATACTATCATGTATCATCATATCATACATATCATCATCATCATGGCATATCATATATCATTATCATCATCATGCATTTCATCATGCCTATCATACCATGGATGATCATCATATCACATCATATATCATCATTATCATCATCATCACCATGCACATTATCATGCATGTCATATCATTATCATCATCATGCATTTCATCATGCATATCATACCATGGATGATCATCATATCACATCACATATCATCATTATCATCATCATCACCATGCACATTATCATGCATATCATATCATTATCATCATCATGCATTTCATCATGCATATCATACCATGGATGATCATCATATCACATCACATATCATCATCATCACCATCATGCGTATCATGTCATGATTTAATTTTATCTTTATCTTTAAATTTGATCACCACATCACCCATTTCTCAATCATCAATTTCATCATCCCCTCGGGCAAAGACCTCCGAGGTTCCCTGGCATTCAGCCTCCCAGGCCACCAGGCTTCCAGCCCCCCACATTCCGGGCATGTCGCATCTCAACTAGCATCACGAGGCATTCCCTTCGGGCAGAAACCTCCGACAGGGCTTCCGGCCTTTACCCTTCTAGCCAGGCATCTCGCACCTACATCCTGGCATCGCGAGGCATTCTCTTCGGGCAGAAACCTCCGACAGGGCTTCCGGCCCCCCACATTCCAGGCATCTTGAATCTCCCAGGGAATTCCGGCAATGCATCTCTGTACATTCCGGCCTCATCCTCCACCACAACCACTTACTCACTTATCCTTATCCATATTTATCATTCTTTTGATCTCATTATTACATGGCATATGATTCACACATACATCACAATTCATAATCATACATACACCAATGTTTTATTATACATGTAACAATGCATAATTATTTATTAATAAATTAAATGGAATTTATGGCCAATAAAATAATCCCTTATTATTATTATTATTATTATTATTATTATTATTATTATTAAATTTTATTATTAAATTTATTTATTTTCATAAATAAATATTAAAATTCAATATCTATGATTTTCCCAAAATCATAATATTCAAAAAATCATTAAACAAACCAATAAGGTGACAAATTTCATGCAAAATTCATGGCCAAATTGAATTTCACAATTTTCACAAAATAGCACATGATATTCGGACAATAACCAGAATGCACAGTTTCCAAATAAATTCGATTAAAATATTCATACGACCTCCAAAAATTACGAAATTTTACACGGTGATAGCCAAGACATTTTCGTGCATCTTTCATTAAGAACTCCAAGTCAGATTATTTTTATATTATTTTATACAACCTCACGAAGCTTGTGGAACCATTACCGCATCGTCCAGAATACACATCTCCGAAATATTAAGATTTCACCCATCTATTCTTTTTCGTTTCCTCTGAAATTTGGATATGTTATGTATCAAGGTGTCCTTTACAAGTTTCATGAAGAGATCTAGGTCAAATAACCAAATTATGGTCACCATTTAAGTCCATGAAGTCTCGGGTGTCTCGGAATACATCACCAGAATCATCGTCTACAAGATCTAGTCGATTTACCAAGATATATTTGTTCTTTTCGCTTCAAATTTGAGTATGTTGAATTTTAAGGTGTTACCTACAACTTTCATGAAGACATCAAAGTCAAATCTTCAACAAAAGTCAACATGCAAACAAGAATCCAACAAGAAGTCAGTGAAAACTTCTCAGATCTAGGGTCTCCGTAAAATAGAACTTTAACCCCTCATATCTCCATAATTTTCCACGAAATTTCAGTATGTTATAGTACAAGACGTTAGCTACAACTTCCATGAAGACATCGAAGCCAAAATCGGACTCCAAACACATATTCAAGCTCAAACAAGTTACTGACTCCTACAACCCGAGCAAGAACAGTCACACAGCTTGAGAACGAGCCAACCTTACCTCGGTTTTTCGCACTTGAAGCACCTAAAATCTACCATGCAATCAACAATACAAACATGCAAGAGAATTTAGAGGACTCCACTTGCCTCTAGGATGAACGACGACGACGTAGGGCGGACGGACACGGCGAACGGACGGCGGCTTCCCTCCTCGGCTCCGCCTCCTCTCCCTCTTGGTCTCTCCCTCTCTCTCGCGATTCCTCTCTCTCTCTCTCTCACCCTCTCTCTCGGCCAAAAGAATCCGGCCACTCCTCTCTCTCTCTTCCCTTTTATTTCCCCCTAGAGCTAATGATTACATTGCCTCAACCATGGCCAATGCATGGCCTTCCCCCTTGCCACTTGTCCAATTGAATTTTTGAATTGATTGGGCTTCTTGGGCTTGGGCCATCCGGCCACCTCTCTTGGGCCTCTAATGGGCCGGTCGAACTTCCTCTTGGGCCGACTAGCTTGGCCCACCAAGCTTAGGCCAATGGGTCCAAGGCCCATTCGAAAATTAACCCCCTTTTTCCCCCTTTTTTTTTTTTGAATTCCTTCTATAAATATTTTTAAATTTCTATTTTCTATCTTGGCCAAAGTCTTGGGATATTTCATTCATTGAAATTTAATTTATAAATCTTATGGCCAAGCATAGATTATTAATCTATTGAATTTAAATTTTCAAAACCATATGCGCAAATCATTTCAATAAAAAAGACTAATGACTAAAGCACAAGCCAAGGGAAATTTTTATCACCTAATTAAAGACTTTAACACACCTTATGGCTTGGCTCTGAATTTCTGGGATGCCACAATAGCTTGAGCCTTTGATGGGCCAAGCTAGTCGGCCCAATTAGGTCTGCGAAAAGGGGGCTGTCGCCGGCCCAAAAGGAGGCCCAAGAGGAGGCCCAAGCCCATCTTGCATGTGTTGTGACAAGTGGCAAGAGGGGTGGCATGCATTGGGCATTGGGGAGGCAAGCTAATGATGAGGTTTAAGGGGGAGTAAAAGGGAAGGAAAAGAGAGAGAATGGCTGGTTAGCCATTCGGCCAAGAGAGAAAGGGAGAGAGAGAGAGAGAACCGTGCGAGAGAGAGAGAGGAAGAGGGTGCGGCCGAGAGAGAAGGGGAAGCCGAGAGAGGGAGGAGCTCGCCCGTCGCCGTCCATCCGCCGTGTTCGTCCGCCGTGTGCCGTCGTTTTCTTCGGTCTAGAGGCAAGTGGGAGTCCTCTAGCTTCTCTTGCATGCTTGTATGTTGTTTGCATGTCGAATTTTTGGATGTTAGATGAGAAAAACCGAAGCATGGATGAGTTGTGTGTGAATGGCCTGACTGTTCTTGCTCGGATCTTGTGAGTCAGAAACTTGTTTGAGCTTGCATGTGTGTTTAGAGTCCGATTTTGGCTTCGATTTCTTCATGAGAGTTGTAGCTAACATCTTGAAATACAACATACTAAAATTTTGTGGAAAATGATGGATATTTGAGGGGTTAAAGTCTCATCCTACGGAGACCTCAGATCTGGAGAGTTTTTACTGACCTCTTGCTGGATTCGTGATTGCATGTTGGTTTGTGATGAGAATTTGACTTTGCTTTCTTCATGAAAGTTGTACAGAATATCTTAAAATACAACATAATCAAATTTAAAGTGAAATGAACAAGTATAGCCTAGTAAATCGACTAGATCTTGAAGACGATGATTCTGGTGATGTATTCCGAGACACCCGAGACTTCAAGGACCTAAAGGATGACTATATTCTGGTTATTTGACCTAGATCTCTTCATGAAACTTGTAAAAGATATCTTGATGTATAACATACCAAAATTTCAGAGAAAACGAAAGAGAATAGGTAGGTGAAACCTCAGTATTTCGGAGATGTGTGCACTGGATGATGCGGTAATGGATCCAGAAGCTTCGTGAGATTGTATAAAATAATCTAAAAATAATCTGGCTTGGAGTTCTTCATGAAAGTTGTACGAAAATGTCTTGGCTATAACTCAGTAAAATTTCGTAATTTTTGGAGGCCGTATGGATATTTTAATCGAATTTCTTTGGAAACTGTGCATTTTGGTTTCATCCGAAAATTCTATGATGTTTTGTAAAAATTGGGAAATTGTGTGAAATGCTATTTGGCCATGTATTTTGTACGAAATTATCATCCTATTGGCTTGTTTAACATTTGCTGTAATTTTTTATAATTTTGGGAATTTGTTGATATTAAATTTAATATTTATGGAAATGACAAAAGTTGGAATTTAAATAAATAAATAAATAAATAAAAATAAGAGAAAAAAAAATTTAAAATAAAATAGATTATTTTATTGGCCATAAATTCCTTGAATTTTATTTTATAAATAGTTGCACCATGTAGTATGTGTGACGAGGTCTTGATGTATGCATTGAGATGCATGTATGAATTCAATGGTGAATATGATCTTGATTGCCATCACATCACATGCCATATTAAAATTAAACTATAATTGAATATGAGAAATGAGATGTATGAGAATATGCACCGTGGTGATGATGATACCGTCGGAGGTGTGAGCAGACGATGCCCCGGGAGTCGGGATGCCCAAAGGTTCGAATGAGTCGATGCCCTTTGGGTGCCTGGTTGTATTATGAATACATGCCCAGAGGTTTTCCCCGGGAGTGTCGGGATGCCCGGTTGTATTATGATACATACTCGGAGGGTGAGGGCTTGTATCATGATGCATGCCCGGAGGGTAAGGGTAACCATTTTCATGGCGAGCCCCGGAGATTCCTCGTGATGCTAGGTGGGGTGCGAGATGCCCAGAGGTTCGAATGAGTCGATGCCCTTTGGATGCCCGGTTGTATCTTGGATACATGCCCGGATGCCTCGTGATGCCAGTTGGGATACGAGATGCCTGGAATGTGGGGGTGCCGGATGTCCGGTTGTATCTTGGATACATGCCCGGAGGTTTCTCGAAATGCCAGGATTGGGCACGAGTGATGAATGTGGGATGCAAACATTGGTCCCGGGTATGAGAAATGTAGCGGTCCAAGATGAAAAGTGGAAATTAAATCATGGCATGATATGCATGATGATATGCATGATGATGATGATGATGATATGTGATGTGAAATGATGATGATCACCCATGGCATGACATGCATGATGATGTGCATGATGATGATAATGATGATGATATACGATATGCATGATGATATGCATAATGATGTGCATGATGATGATGATGATGACATGTGTGATATGATGATGTCATGATGATGATGACATGTGTATGGTATGATGGTGTCATGTATATGATGATGATGACATGTGTGTGATGTAATAATGTCATGATGACGATGATATGAATATGACATAATGATACACATGTATGTGTTATGACTGTGGTGATGATGCATGATAGTATATGCATGGCTTCAAGGTAAGTAATGCCTGCAATGCATGTATGACTTGTATGATGCATTAAGTAGTTATTGGATTCCTTTACCTGCTGAGTGATTATACTCACCCCTTTTGAGGACCAACATTTCAGATTAGTAGATGGTTTGAACAGTTGGATATGACCGTGAGGAGAAGGATAGTAAGGGAAGGAGCTTTTGGATGCCGACACTGATCGATAGACTTTAAGTGTATGACTGTTGGAGGAAATGTCGGTCATCTTTTGGAGTGTAGCCGAATATAGAAGACTACGACATTTTGATGTAACGATGAACGATGTCCATCTGATTTAAGTAAATAAAAAGTGTACGGCTTTTACCTATAAATGTTTAGTAGGTGTGCATTGTTTTTGAATATAAGGAAGGGAGTTGTTGGATGTGCTTCCGTATATGAATTGTGCAAGGGACCGATGAAAAAAAAAAAAAAAGAGATGTAAACCCCCAGGTTGTATGGACCCGCTGCAATTGAAATGGTATCAGAGTAATATGTTAATACGGAAAGTGAATGGTAAGCGAACTGTGGTGACCCTAATCGGATCGGGGGCCGTCGAGGGGTGCCACAATCATGTTCCGCCAAAGTGTTGTTTTGTAGGATATAAGTTTTTAAATCTGCAGGAAAGTTTTGTCACCATAAAAAATTGGGAGATTGTTGAAGAAAACTCCTATGTTGTTTTGAATCTAACAAAACTTATCTAAGTTCTATTTAGCTTTTGTGTCAATATAAAAAATAAATTGCTTTTGCATCAAGAGCCTGTCTCTTAGTAAATTCAGCTTGTGTTGATTCATCAGCATCAATCACTTTTTTCCCTTTGTCTGAAGCTGATGTTGCTTTAGGATTGATTACTTTTTCAACAACATCCCACTCTAGGGGATCTCTGGATCTGAGAAATGCCTTCATCTTGTATTTCCACACATTGTACTCATTTCCATCGAAATAAGGACGTCTGGTGTTGCTTTGCCCCTCAACCAAACCTAGAGCTAGAATACTAGCCATAGAAGATCTTTAGCTTTAGAAGTAAAAACACTTCAACAAAGTAAGCACACAGGCTCTGATACCAATTGAAAGGGCTAGTATGAACACCTAGAGGGGGTGAATAGGTGTAAAAACAGATTTTACGAAATGCAGTAAAAATGCTTTACTTTTAAACTGAGTCTGACAGACTACAAACTTTGTAGAAGGATTCAGATTTTAACAATTGTTTCAAAACACAAAAGTATATCGCAGCAAATAAAGTAAAAGAGTTCAAGGAAGAGATAAATAAACACAAGATTTATAGTGGTTCAACTTAAATCAAGCCTACGTCCACTCTCCCATGCTGACAGCCTTCTGGTTGGTTTCCATTATAAATCGAAAGAGAATGCTATAACCCCGTGATCTCGACTTTTTAGTGAGATGATTCTACTACTCTCACAAAGTCACTCTCTAGAGTTTCTTTCTTTCAAATATAAGTTTAAGCATAAAATGGTTCAGGACAAGTGATTTGGAAGCTTCAGACTTTGGAATTCTTCTTTCACACTCTCTTCGACTGACTTGAAAAAGCTTTTTAAATACTCCTCCATGCCTTCTTGATCGTTGACACTTTTAAGAGGAATTCTTCCAATCAACCCATTGGATAGAATCAATCAAGGAGATCTCGAGCCATTTGAAGATTGAGATGAAAGCCTGTCAATCTTGTTCGCCCATACAATTAGGATCTTGATTTCCATAAGTAGATTCATTCCAAATAAGCTTGCCTTCCAAAAAGATTTGCTTCTTCGAAATTGATTCCAATTAAAATAACCGGAATGGTAAGTGATATTTCTAACTTGAAAGCCTAATATATCTTGTACATACTGAAACCTTGAAGGAAGAAAAATAATCATGAGTCTGATTAAATCTTCATTCTTGTGTTCAGTGTGGAACTTGTTAGAGTGGACAGACTTCTGATGTAAGATAGACTTTGACATAGAAGTCTGGCATTCTTCAGAATAGAACTTAGATAAGTTTTGTTAGTTTCAAAACATCATAGGAGTTTTCTCCAACAAGATTAGTTTAGTTAAGGGTTAATTAGATTGTATGATTTATCTAGCTTAGTACATTATTTAATTAGGTCTAATTAGGTGGTTAGATTAGTGTTTAAAGCTTAATTAGTGATTTATTGAATTATTTTGCATTTATTTAATTATTTTTGTAATTTATTTATATTAATTTAATATTTTTCAGAAATTATACCAAGATAGCCTATCGTTAGAATTTTGTGCTAATTGTCGTGGTTTAATTAGTTTGTGAAATTGATTACTAGATTGTGCAATTGAGTGATGATTGTTGAATTTTAGTTATTATTTCAAAATTATGAAATTTTGATATTTAATTAAAAAATATTGGGTGTCGATTTTTAACACAAAAAATGTTTTTAAGTACTTTATCAAATAGTGAGATTTTTAAAAGGGAGAGTATCACTTTTTCTGGTTCAATTTGACCGTGTACCCACACACGATTATTTTACCGAGTGTTTTTAATACAAAGAAAATAGGCCAAGTTCATTATCTTAATTGAGGCATTTGAGTGCAAAGCACAATATCTTTGGCCGGGATTGGATGGTCGTGTGATGGTTATGAGAACCCGTCACCTGATGTGCATCGGGTGGACGTTGCTCCTATACGAAATGCCCTTAACAACATGTTCCGGATCGCGGTAAAGGCCGGACCGATGCTCCTTTGGAAATGTCGTCTAGAGGTAGATGTTGTTGTTCTCAAGGGATGAGACAATGCCTAGTTATGCCGGAAGACCGCCGAACATCGAGTAGGCCATGCGCATGGAACCGTAATCAATTGGAATGCATGAATGAGTGTTTTAACCGTGCCTGATTATGGGACGAAATTGTGTGGCACGAAATGGGACGTGTCATAACGATTTGGTCTTATAATCGGGACCATTGTTATTGATTGGTTTGAAAGTGAGATGTTTCCAATTGATGAGTGCATTTACTATATGTATCTATTATATGAACTATACTAACATGTAGGAAGGTGCTGAGGCGAGGTAAGTCATCTGTGACATGTAATTAGACTACCTCTAGGTGTATGACCTTCCTAATCGGAGTTTAGGGTGTGAACTCATTAAGACATCGTCTCATCTCATCGTGGGTTTCATTCTTTATAGGTCCGTAGATGGAGGCACATCACATGTGTTATTGCATCTCGAGGGAGGTAGACTTCCAGCGTTCCCATTTCCCAATTCTCAGAACCAGCCTAACCCGTGAGCTTGTTGAGTCCACCGTTTGGGTCAATGAGGGCCTACCCCACCTGGTACCTCATCATTTCAAGCATGGTACCTCCACAAGCTTGATGGGAGTCGGAAGGGTCCTTTGGGTGGTTTTGATGAACCTCCCATTGGCACTGAGGAGTGGGAGATAGGGCACCCTTTGGATATCGACACTCCTGATGATGCTATGGAAGACTTGAAGCTGGAGACCAAAGAGTATAGAGTTTAGGTGGCTCCGTAGCCCTTTTTGATTTAGACTTCTGTACATGAACCCTAGAGTTGGCCTCTATATATAAACTCATTGTGTTTATAAAGTGTGGCTTTTGTGAATTGGTTGTCTTACTTTTCTATCCTGAGTTAGGTCTTGTCTAGGGATTGTTTATTTCGCTTCCGCTTGTGCATGAATCGATTGGGTCGGCGATGCATCCTGGGAACGTTGCAATTTAGTCAACCATCGAAAGATGTACGCGCGCTCGAGGATTGAGGTGTGACATCCTCGCTCGAAATGGTATCAAAGTTGGTTAGTATTTGGAGTGATAAGGTGTGATGGGTTATAAGATAGTTAGTTGGAAAGGCCTTTTTCTTATATTGATGCATGCGATTGATAGCTAATTGGTAGTTGTTTTGTGTGGGTCACTCAATTTCTAATTCTATATGGAATTGGAAAGCAGGTTCTGTGACATCCCGATTTTTCGATTCTATTTTCAATAAATTGAGACGGGCATTTCGTTGGCACGCATATAGTTCTTTTCCTTGAGTCGGCCACTCATGTGAAAACTAGTCTATCGGGTGAAGTCGTTAAGAAATTCTAATGCATTAGACTCGAGAATTTGGTCAGGAAGCGACCTTTCGACCGAGCTAATCTGCAAGAGTCATTACGGCACAAATAAAAGTCGATTAGAGACCAGAGATAGGTCTACTTGACAGAGGCATGTGATCGAGTGTGAGTGATTCCACCGGATCGCATAATCCTTGTCGATCGACACTGGGCCGACTTTTCTATCGATTGGGTACCCTGTGTTCGTAGTTGAAACCATGAGATTACCCCGACAATCGAAAGTCACCAATGTTTCAAAGATGTACATTGTGGCTTGAGATGATCAACCACAGGTCAAATGCATGAAAATTTCTAAAGACTACCCGGTAGGTTGGGCCGCGCTAGTATCGTGCCAAAGTGAAATTAACCGTAGAATTGAGATCGAATTCAGAAATTGGAAGTCTGAGTGTGTCACAAATCATTTTAGGAACATTGACTCATCTTTGGAAGATTTTTCATGCAAGCCGAGGTTTTCGGCAAAATCATCAAGGTATGGTTAATTTGGTACGGAAAATTGGTAGGCCCGCCTTTGGTTGTGCTTTTGAGATCTAAGATGATTCTATGGACAAGTGAAGCTGTGAATTGAAGTGTGGTGACATTGGATTAATTTTATAGACTTCAATTGGAATCAATTAGAAGAGAATTGAAAAATTGGATGTACAAGATTTCAAAATTCGTATGCCACGGCGGAGGAAGCATTTTGGACCCATTGGAGAAATGTTGTGGAGGATTTGAGTGAGTGGGAAGTGATGTCACATGAGGTCATGGTGGGGACTAAGTTGAGGAGATTTGGACAAGTGTAGGGTGCACAATTGCCCCAAAAAGCACCCCTCACATCAAGCCTTTCTTCTTCCTTGAATCAAGGAGTTGTGTTGGAACTTGGGGGGAGGAGAGAGAGAACCGAATAGGAAGAAAACCAGCAGCTCGACACCGGCCTTCGTCCGCCTCCTTCGTCGCTTGCCGTTCGCCGCCGGTGCCGTCGTTGTCGCCGCCGTTCACGCGCGTAGTCGCACGTCCACTCGCCGTCGTCCGCCTCGCCTCTCCGCCACCGTCTTCACTTCCAAGCGGTTGTTCGGCTAGCTCGGGCTGCGGTTCAGCCCCCTCCGGCCACTGTTCGGGTCCCGCCTTAGTCCGGTTCGACTCCTCCACTTTCCCCCGACCCATCCTCGCCTCAACCCGAGCTTATCTTCTCTTTTTTCAGCCATGGACAGCAGCTGCAGAAATGGGTACGGCAGCGGGTGTTTGGCCCGTTTTGGCCGCCTTCCCGAGCCCGGATGCTCGGCCCGCCTTGAGGAAAGTCGATCCTCGCGTCGTCCCCATCGTTTTGGTCCGCTCGGTTCGTTAATCGGGTGAGTTTAACTCACTAAACCCTAATTAGAGGGTTAATGATGCTTTAGGGGTGTTTAGTTTATGTTAAGTGTTATTAGGTGGTTAGTTTAATTTATTTAAGTGTAGATTATATTAAGGGGTTTGATTAGCTTAAATTGTGTTTAATTTAAGACTAAGTGAGTGGTTATATTAATATAAACCTTGATGTGACATAAATGAATTTACTTTGGATTTATTTAAATGTCTCGAAATTATTAAATAATTTAATAATATATTATTATTCGAAATTATTAAATAATTTAATAATATATTATTATTCGAAATTATTAAATAATTTAATAATATATTATTATTCGAAATTATTTATTAAATTCCGAAAATTTTGTCGACCCTAAATTCTCGGAATTTCGTGCCGATCGGCTGCTGTGTAGTCGGATTTTGAAATTGATGATTGGATGTTATAAATTGAGTGTGGATCGTGAAAATTATGAATATTATTATTTAATTATTTTCAGAATAAATTTAATTATTTAATAAATTCGAAAATTTTGTCAAGACCCTAAACTTTCTCAGAATTTCATGCCGATCGTTGATGTGCATTTAGAATTTGAATTTGATGAATGGATGTGGCAAATTGAGTGTTGATTGAGGTAAATAGGGATTTTATTCATAAAAATCCAAGTGTCGGGCTTTGATGCAAAAATTGGATTTCTATTGATTATATTAAATAGTGGGGTTTGAAAAAGTGAGATATTGGCTTTTTGATTCGAAATTAGTGTGTCCCCACACACGTGAGTAATTTCTGGAATATTTTCAATATGAAGAAAAATGGTCGGGATCACTATTTTAAGTGGAAGCACTGATTGAAATATAAAGTGTCATGGGGTCGAGTATGCTTTGGCGATGTGATAACTAAGAGGAATCGTCCTGGACTGTTGAGCCGGACATGCCCCTATATGGGATGCCCACACGGTGGATGCGGGTCGCAGTTGATTCTGGGCCCATGCTCCTTCGGGAACACCGTCGATGTACTGACGAAGCCGCGCTCCATGGGGGGAGGCGATGCCTGGCTATATGCCAGTAGATAGCCGAACTACGAGTAGGCTATGCCCTTGTGTGGCAGTGAATAACAATTGGAACGCATGTTGAGTGTTATTGTTGTGTCGGATTATGGGACGGAATTGTGTGATATGGAATGGGACGTGTCATAACGATTTAGTCTTATAATCAGGACCCCCACGGTTGTTGGTTATATGAAAGAGAATGCGTTTCGGTTGTTTAAGTTCATATTACTATCTGTGATTGAGTGATTTGAATTGCACTAACCTGCAGGAAGGAACTGAGGCGAGGTAAGTCTTCTGTGTGATGTGGCTAGGCCACCCGGGGTGTATTTCTTTCTAATAAGGGTTTAGGGGGTTGAATTTGCTGAGACATCGTCTCATCCCGGTTGTGGGATTAAAATTTCAGGTCCCTAGATGGCGGTCGTGGAGGACCCGAAGCCCTAAGTCTAGAAAGGTGGAGACTGAAGTATCAGTGAACGTGTCTTGCTAGTTGGTTTTAGGATAGTTCCCCTTTTGTCGAGCCGGTCTACTTTGTAGACAGTCCAGAGTTGTATTTAAACCTATGTGTTTGTAAATGAGTGTTTGGTATTGTGATTGATTGCTTGCTTTTCTATCCCAAGTTAAATGTTGTGAGGAGATTTGTTTCACTTTCGCATGCGTAATAAAATAAATGGGTCGGCGACGTATCCTGGGATGTCGCATATTTGATCGACTGCAGTGGGATGTGCGCGCGCTCGGGGTTCGGGGCGTGACAGGTTCTATAGAGAGTCTGTAAGATGAGTGACCAAGAGCAGAGAACTCTTTGGAAGAGGGTAGTAGCCCTTGTTACTATGGATAAGACATCGACTTGGGTCGGTGCCCGAGGTAGAGCGCAAGCTCAAGCTAGCGTTAGTGTTAGAGTACTGTAGTAGGCTGGTACTGAGAGTGTAGCAACATTGAGCGATCCTAGGTTCGACGGGATCGTTTAGGTGCTAAAGACCCTTGGGAACTTATTAGGCTAGCAAGCACAGGATCAAGCCACCGCGATTGCTACTATCATTGTTGTTGCTAATGCCATAGTCGTCGTTGCTGCAGCACCTACTGAGGTCCACCATGGAGATGTGATCTGGGAGCGAGCCATTGCGTCTGGGTCAAGGTTCGAGTCTAGCAAGGATTGTAATCGGTTCAGGAAGAAGCCGATGTTAGAAGAAAGGTATCCCATTCCATCTAACCAGAAGAGTGGGATTAGAAAGCCAGCACCCAACCTGATTGGCATGTGTCGTTCCTGTAGGAAAGGACACGGGTTTGCCCCGTGTTTTAAAAAGACAAGGGATTGTTATGGGTGTGGCCAATACGGCCACCTAATCAAACACTGTTCCAGAAGGCTAATGGGACCACAGCTACCACAGTCACCGTTGATGGGACAGAATAGAGAGAATGTGCCATAGAACACCCAACAGGGTATTTTGATCAGGCCTCCGGTGCAAGGAAGGGTGCATGTTGTCACTTGACGGGAGGCAAAGGACTCACCAGATGTGTGTTGAGTTTGTAGAAGGAAGCATAGACCAAGTCAGTGTCTTGGTGTAATGGGAGCGTGCTATAAATGTGGCCAGCATGACCATCAAGTGAGGAACCATTTGCGTAGGTCCAGAGGAGCATAAGCACTGCCACCACAGATAGGGCGCTACTAGAATGGCGAAGGGGACAGTAATGAACCGAGCCATGCATTGATTAGGAGAAGAATATTTATGGGAAGATTTTTATTAGAGAGTGGCACAACATAATTTTGGTTAAGTGTGTAGAACTTCATCTTGTTGTAATGAAGTCATAGAAAGAAGAATTACTGGCTAGAGTTGTACTTGACTATTTTGCTTATGTATAACTTTGATGTCATATATGAAAAGAGTTGGTTCAAGGAACCTCTTGTTGTAATGAATTGGTGTCATGAAGTAATCCAGTTTGAACCATTAAAGGGTGAAAGTTTTGAGTTTATTAAAAGTCGATGAGGACCCTTGATTACCTTAATCTCGTCGCTTGAGGTAACCCGTTTGTTAGACGGGAGTTGTCAAGGTTACTTGGCGATTGCCGTGGATACAATAGTTGAGGAGCCGAAGATCGAGGATATTGTAGTGGTTTAAGATTTTCCATATGTATTTCTGAAGGAATTACCTAGTCTGCCCCTAGAAAGGGAGATCGAGTTCGCGATTGAGTTGGCCCCTAGGACGGAGCCAATCTCTAAGGCTCCTTACCGCATGGTATTATCAAAGTTGAAAGAACTAAAGGTGTAGATGCAGGAGTTGTTGGATAAGGGATTCATACATCCTAGTGCATCACCTTGAGCAGCGCCAATTCTGTTCGTGAAGAAGAAGGACAACTCGTTGCGTCTGTGCATCGACTATCGTTTGTTGGAGAAATCTTTCCAGAATATTTTGAAGCTGACAAAACGTTTCTATCAGTCTAGTCTGGATAATTACAGACCTTCTGTTTAGAGTCTGAAGACTTTCAGATCACCAGACTCAGCACTCAAGACTCAAGACTCAAGATTATTCTCATTGACAGTTTCTCTAATCCAGTGACAAAGGCAATCCAGAGCCGAAGTATTTGGTTGAGGATTTAGTCCTATCCTCTGGAGAAGATCTCTTGGCTGGATAAATATAACGGATTCTTTTATTCATAATCAAGATCATTTGAAGATCCGATGGTCGACGAAATATTCTTGGAAGGTTCTATTCTTGGAAACCAAGATCCTGATTGTATGGGCGAACATGATTGATGGGCTATCGTCAAGTTCCTTTAATAGCTCGAATGATCTTCTTAATTGATTCCGTCCAACAAGTAGATTGAAGGAATTCCTTTCGTAAGTGCCAACGGGTATGATGGCATAAAGGAGTATAAAAGGAAGACGTTTTAGTTGCTTTAGTGCATGATCTATAGAGAAATTCCAGAGTCTGAAGCACCTTGATTATTAGTTGATACATTTTGAGCGAAATTGTATACACAAAGAGTGTCTATACTTAGTGATACCTTGAGCGAGTGTGGTAGATCACCTACACCGAGAAATCAAGGAAGAACAACGCTGTAACATCTCTTTGTTCATAGTGGAATCCAGCCAATAGGCTGTCAGTGCAGAAGAGTGGACGTAGGCTTAAAATAAGCCGAACCACTATAAACCGCGTGTTCAATTCTCTCTTCCCTTCTCTCAGTCTTACTTTGATTATTGTTTGTCTCAAATCTATCAACTGTCTAGTATTGTGCAATTATCGAGAAAAATCTTTTATATACCTATTCACCCCCCCTCTAGGTACTTATACTAGCTATATCATCGTTAACTCAATCAAGTGACGATAAAAAATAAGTACTCGCTACCGAGGATCGACGACTTGTTTGACCAGTTGCAGGGAGCGTCGATATTTTCCAAGATCGACCTAAGGATAGGGTACCATCAACTGAGGATCAGAAAGGAAGACATACCAAGGATGGCGTTTCATACACGATATAGCCATTATGAGCTTACTGTAATGCCATTTGGTTTAACGAATGCCATAGCTACTTTCATGGATTTGATGAATCGTGTATTCAAGGAATATCTGGATCAGTTCGTGATTGTGTTCATTGACGATATCCCGGTGTACTTGAGAAGTCTAGAGGAGCATGAAAGACAGCTAAGGATAGTGCTTCACACTTTGTGAGATCATGGACCGTATGCCAAGTTCAGTAAGTGCGAGTTTTGATTAACTCGTGTAGCTTTCCTAGATCACATGATTTCAAGCGAAGGAATCTTTGTGGACCCGACCAAGATTGAAGAAATGATCAATTGGCCAAGACCGATGACCGTGATAGAAATCAGAAGTCCCTTGGGTTTGGCAGTTTATTACCGACGGTTTGTGGAATGATTCTTAGCAATAGCCATGCTGATGACTCGACTCTTGAAGAAGGAAGAGAAGTTTGTGTGAACAAATAAGTGTGAGCGTAATTTCCAAGAGTTTAAGCATAAGCTGATTACCGCACCGGTACTGACAATTCTATCTAGCCTTGAAGGGTACAAGATCTATAGTGATGTGTCGTTTAAAGGATTGGGTTGCGTGTTAATGCAGCATGGCAAAGTCGTTGCATACGCGTCCCGTCAGTTGTGACCTCATGAGCTGAATTTTCCAACGCATGACTTAGAGTTCGCAACAATTATCTTTGCTTTGAAGATTTGGAGACATTATTTGTGTGGAGAAAGGTTTCATATCTTTACGGACCATCAAAGTCTCAAGTACTTATTCTCTCAGAATGAGTTGAATATGAGACAACGTCGTTGGATGGAACTTCTTAAGGACTATGACTGTGATATTCTGTATCATCCTAGAAAAGCTAACAAAGTCACAGATGCATTGACTCAGAAGTCTTCAATTGCGCAAATGGTGGTTAAAGAGTGGATCTTACTCGAGAGAGCTTGAGATTTGATTTTTAAATTTGAGGTAGGCCACCTTTCAAACCTTAAGGCCACCCTCAAAATTGAACCGGAAGTACATATAAGAATCAAGATGCTACAATTAACAGACTCAGAGATCCAAAAAATCTTACAAGAGGATATCGAAAAGAGAAAGGTTGACTTCCAGGTTTCTGAAGATAAAACACTGAAGTTTCGTGGACAATTGTGTGTACTTGACGATGCAGAGCTTAAGGAAGAGATCTTGTTAAAATCTTATCGTAGCAGTTACAGCATTCATTCATGCAGTACAAAAATGTATCAGAATCTGTGTCAATACTATTAGTGGTCCGACAAGAAGGCGGATATCACCAAGCATATCACCACGGGTTTGATGTGTTAGCAAGTGAAGGTATATCATTGTAAGCCTAGAGGACTTCTACAACTTATCGAGATTCACGAGTGGAAATGGGAACACATCATAATGGATTTTGTGATGAGCTTACCAAGGAGTCAGAGGAGTAATGATTCCATTTGGGTTGTGATTGATAGATTGATGAAGTCGGCTCACTTCATCATCGTAAGAAATGACTTTGCATTTGATAGATATGCAGAATTGTACGTGCGTCAGATAGTTCGTCTGCATGGGTTGCCAATGACGATTACTTCTAATTGAGACGCAAAGTTTACAGTAGCCGTTTGGAAAAGTTTGTAGACTGCCTTAGGAACAAAGCTGCAATACAATACGGCTTATCATCCTCAGACTGATGGCCAGTCTGAGAGGACGATTCAAACCCTCGAGCACATGCTGCGAGCATGTGTGCTAGACTTCAAGGGAAGCTGGGATAAACAACTTCATCTAATTGAGTTCACTTACAACAATAGTTATCATCAGAGTATTCAGATGGCACCGTTAGAAGCGTTGTAAGGTAGAGCGTGCGGAACTCCAATTTGTTGGGATGAAGTCATAGAATGGAAGATTACAGGCCTAGAGTTAGTGTAGTAGTCGGTGGATACAATTGCACTTATAAAGGACAGATTAAAGACCATTCAAAGTCGCCATAAAAGTTATACAGATAAGCGTCGAAGACCATTGGAATTCCAAATTGGTGAGCACGTCTTTCTGAAGGTGTCACCAATGAGGGGTACTTCACTCTTTAGTAAGAAAGGGAAGCTGAGCCCAAGGTACGTAGGTTCCTTTGAGATTCTGGAGAGAATAGAGACTTTGGCATATCATCTTGCCTGGCCGCCGAGATTGACACAAGTGCATGACGTATTCCACGTGTCAATGTTAAGAAAGTATGAATCCAACCCAACCCATGTACTGAATTTTGAAGAATTAGACATGGACGACAGAGTATCGTATGTGGAAAGACCAATTTAGATTGTGGATCATAAGGAGCAAGTTCTACGCACCAAGACAATCTCGTTAATCAAAGTGGTCTAGTAACACCACGGGACAAAAGGAGCAACCTGGGAAAGTGAAGACTCGATGAGACAACAATACCCCAACCGTTTTGTTTAAGTATTGTAATGATTTAAATTTTGAGAATAAAATATTTATAAGAGAGGAAGAGTTGTGACATCCGGATTTTCAACCCTGCTTTCAACTAAATGAAATGGGTTTTTCATCAATGCACCTATAGTTTTTTTCTTTGAGCTAATCACTCATAAGATAACTAATTTATCTAATAAAGCCATTAAGGAATATAAATGCAACTGATTTGAGAATTCGACTAGAAATCGATTGCTTGATTGTGCTAATCTACAAGGGTCAATACGGCTCCATCAAAATCAATTAGAGACTAAAGATAGGTCAATTCTACAAAGACATGTGACTAAAGGGTGGGTGATTCCACCTGATTGCAAAATTCTTGTTGAACGACACTAAACCGATTTTTCTGTCATTTCTGTACCTTGTGCACGTATTTGAAACATTGAGATTTTACAACAACCGATGGTCACCAATGAGTCAAAAATGCACAATTTGGCTCGAAAATAATCAATCACATGTCAATTGCGCAAAAAATTCATAAAAGCTACTTGGTAGATTAGGTCACGCTAAAATTGTGTCTGGTTGAAATTAAACATAAAATTGAGCCAATTTCAGAAATTGAAAGATTTTTTATGTCACGATTTATTTTAGGAATATCGACTCATCATTCGAAGAATTTTCGGCAAGTTTGGATATATGGCAAAAATTCAAATGTGGGCAATTTTGGACCGGGATTGTAAGAGGGCCATTTTTGTGTAAATTTTTTGCCATCAAGTTGGAGCAATTAATGAGGAAAATTGTAGATTTGAGTGTGGGCATCCTCCATGGAATTTTGGCCATTCTAAAATTGCCTATATCCTTTTTCTATTAACTGATCACTCACGATTAACTAATTTATCTAGTAAAGCCGTTAAGGAATACAAACACAACTGATGCAACTAATTTGAGAATTGCACCAGAAATCGATTGCTTGACCGTGATAATCTGCAAGGGTCAATACGGCACCGTCAAAATCATTTAGAGATCGGAGATAGGCCAATTCTACAATAGGTCGATTCTACAAAAATATGTCATTAAAGTGTGGATGATTCCATCTGATTGCAAAATTCTTGTCAATGACAATACTAAACCGATTTTTTTGTTATTTTTATACCTTGTGCCCATATTTGAAACATTGAGATTTTACGACAACCGAGAGTCACTAATGAGTCGGGATGCAACATGTGGCTCGAAAAAATTCCATCACGAGTCAATTGCGTTAAAAATTCCTAAAAGCTACCTCGTAGATTATGACACGCTAAAATCACGTTCGTTTAAAATAAACCATGAAATTGAGCCCGATTTCAGAATTTGAAAGTTCTAGTAAGTCATGATTTATTTTAGGAACGTCAACTTGTCCGTCAAAGAATTTCCGGCCAATCCAGATTTTTGGCGAAAATTCAAATGTGGGCGATTTTTGACCGGTATTTCCAGAGGGACAGTTTTGTGTAAATTTTTTTCCCTCAAGTTGGAGCAATTGGTGAGAAAATTATAGATTTGAGTATGGGCATCCTCCATGGCATTTTTGCCATTCTAAAATCGCCTATAGTTTTTTTCTTTGAGCTGATCACTCACGAGATAACTAATTTATCTGGTAAAGCCATTAAGGAATATAAGTGCAACTGACACAACTGATTTGAGAATTCGACTGGAAATCGACTGCTTGACCGTGATAATCTGCAAGAGTTAATACGGGACCATGAAAATCGATTAGAGACCGGAGATAGGTTGATTCTACAAAAACATGTGATTAAAGTGTGGGTGATTCCACCTGATCGCAAAATTCTTGTCGAATGGCACTAAACCGATTTTTCTGTCATTTCTGTACCTTGTGCCCATATTTGAAACCTTGAAATTTTACGACAACCGAGGGTCGCTAATGAGTTGAAAATGCATAATGTGGCTCGAAAATAATCCATCACAAGTCAATTGCACCAAAAATTCCTAAAGCTACCTAGTAGATTAGGTCACGCTAAAATCGCGTCCCGTAGAAATTAACCATGAAATTGAGCCCGATTTCAAAAATTGAAAGTTTTGTCATGTCACAATTTATTTAAGGAACGTCAACTTGTCATTCGAGGAATTTTCAACAAGTTTGGATTTTTGCCGAAAATTCACATGCGGGCGATTTTGGACAGGGATTTTCAAAGGGCCATTTTTGTGTAAAATTTTTTGCCTTCAAGTTGGAGCATTTGGTGAGCAAAATTGTAGATTTGAGTGTGGACATCCTCCGTGGCATTTTCCCCATAGTAAAATTGACTATAGTCTTTTTCTATTAGCTAATCACTCATGAGATAACTAATTTATCCGGTAAAACTGTTAAGGAATATAAACACAACTAATGCAATTGATTTGAGAAATTTGATCAAAAATGGACTCGTTGACCATGATAATTTGCAATGGTCAATACGGCACTAAAGTGTAGGTGATTTCACTTGATTGTAAATTTCTTGTCGAAGGGTACCAAATCGATTTTTCTGTCATTTCTGTACCTTGCGCCCGTATTCAAAACCTAGAGATTTTATGACAATCGAGGGTCACTAATGAGTCGAAGATGCACAATGTGGCTCGAAAATAATCAATCACGAGTCAATTGAGCCAAAAATTCCTATTGCTACCTGGTATATTGGGTCACACTAAAATCTCTTCCAGTTGAAATTAGCAATGAAATTGAGCCCGATTTCAAAAATTGAAAGTTCTATCATGTCACGACTTATTTTAAGAATGTCACCTCATCATTCGAAGAATTTTTGGCAAGTCCGGATTTTTGGCGAAAATTCAAATGTGGGCGATTTTCGCCCGGAATTTTTGGAGGGCCATTTTTGTGTAAAAATTTTTGCCGTCAAGTTGGAGCATTTGGTGAGAAAAATTGTAAATTTGAGTGTGGGCATCCTCCATGGCATTTTGGCCATTCTAAAACTGCCTATAATCTTTTTATCTAAACTGATCACTCACGAGATAACTAATTTATCTAGTAAAGCCATTAAAGAATATAAACGCAACTGACACAATTAATTTGAGAATTCAACCAGAAATCAACTACTTGACCATGAAAATCTACAAGGGTCAATACGGCACCGTCAAAATCGATTAGAGACCAGAGATAGGTTTATTCTACAAAAACATGTAATTAAAGTGTGGGTGATTCCATATGATTGCAAAATTCTTGTCGAATGGCACTAAACCGATTTTTCTATCATTTATGTACCTTGTGCCTATATTTGAAACCTTGATATATTACGACAACCGAGGATCACTAATGAGTCAAAGATGCACAATGTGGCTCCAAAATAATCGATCACAAGTCAATTGCACTGAAAATTCATAAAAGCTACCTTATAGATTAGGTCACGCTAAAATCGCGTCCGGTAGAAATTAACCATGAAATTGGGCCCGATTTTAGAAATTGAAAATTCTATCATGTCACGATTTATTTTAGGAACGTCGACTCATCCTTCGAATAATTTTCGGCAAGTCCGGATTTTTGGTGAAAATTCAAATGGGAGCGATTTTGGACTGGGATTTTCAAAGGGCAATTTTTGTGTAAATTTTTTGCTGTCATGTTGGAGCAATTGCTGAGGAAAATTGTATATTCTAGTGTGAGCATCCTCCATGGCATTTTGGCCATTCTAAAATCGCTTATAGTCTTTTTCTATGAGCTGATCACTCACAAAATAACTAATTTATCTGATAAAGGCGTTAAAGAATATAAACGCAGCTAACGCAATTAATTTGAGAGTTCGACCAGAAATCGACTGCTTGACTGTGATGATTTGCAAGGATTAATACAGCACTGTCAAAATCGATTAGAGACCGAAGATAGATCGATTCTACAAAAACATGTGATTAAAGTATGGGTGATTCCACCTGATTTGCAAAATTCTTGTCGAATGGTACTAAATCGATTTTTCTGTCATTTCTGTACCTTATGCCCATATTTGAAACATTGAGATTTTACGACAACGAGACTCACTAATGAGTTAAAGATGCACAATGTGGCTAAAAAATAATCCATCATGAGTCTATTGCGCTAAAAATTCCTAAAGCTACTTGGTAGAACAGGTCTTGCTAAAATCGTGTCGGGTTGAAATTAACCATGAAATTGAACTCGATTTCAGAAAGTGAAAGTTTTGTCAAATCGCGTGATTTATTTTAGGAAACTCAACTCGTCCTTCGAAGAATTTTCAACATGTCCAAATTTTTGGTGAATATTCAAATGCGGGCAATTTTGGACCGGGATTTTCAAAGGGTCATTTTTGTGTAAATTTTTTGCGATCAAGTTAGAGCAATTGGTGAGGAAAATTATAGATTTGAGTGTGGGCATCCTCCATGGCTCTTTCGCCATTCTAAAATCGCATATAGTCTTTTTCTTTGAGCTGATCACTCACGAGATAACTAATTTATCTGGTAAAGCTGTTAAGGAATATAAATGCAACTAACGCAATTGATTTGAGAATTTGACCAAAAATCGACTACTTGACCGTGATTATTTGCAAGGGTCAATACGGTACCGTCAAAATCGATTAAAGACCGGAGATAGGTCGATTCTCAAAAACATGTGATTAAAGTGTGGGTGATTCCACTTGATTGGAAATTCTTGTCGAATAATACTAAACCGATTTTTCTGTCATTTCTGTACCTTGTGCCCGTATTTGAAACCTTGAGATTTTATGATAACCGAGGGTCGCTAATGAGTTAAAAATGCACAATGTGACTCGAAAATAATTGATCGCGAATCAATTGCGCTAAAAATTCCTAAAAGCTATTTGGTAGATTAGCTCACGCTAAAATTGTGTCCAGTTGAAATTAACCATGAAATTGAGTCTGATTTCAAAAATTAAAAGTTCTGTTATGTCGCGATTTATTTTATGAACGTCGACTCGTCCTTCAAAAAATTTTCAACAAGTCTAGATTTTTGGCGAAAATTCAAATGTGGGCGATTTTCACCTAGGATTTTCAGGGGGCCATTTTTGTGTAAATTTTTTGCCATCAAGTTGGAGGAATTGGTAAGGAAAATTGTAGATTTGAGTGTGGGCATCCTCCATGGCATTTTCACCATTCTAAAATCACGTACAGTCTTTTTCTCTGAGCTGATCACTCACGAGATAACTAATTTATCTAGTAAAGCCGTTAATGAATATAAATGCAACTGACACAACTGATTTGATAATTTGATCAGAAATGGACTGCTTGATCGTGATAATTTGCAAGGGTCAATACGGCACCATGAAAATCGATTAGAGACCAGATGTAGGTCTATTTTACAAAAACATGTGATTAAAGTATGGGTGATTTCACCTAATTGCAAAATTCTTGTCGAACGACACTAAACCGATTTTTCTATCATTTCTGTACCTTGTGCCCGTATTTGAAACCTTGAGATTTTATGACAACCAAGGGTCACCAATGAGTCGAAGATGCACAATGTCGCACAAAAATAATCGATCCCAAGTCAATTGCGCTAAAAATTCATAAAAGCTACTTGGTAGATTAGCTCACGCTAAAATCACATCTAGTTGAAATTAACCATGAAATTGAGCCCAATTTCATAAATTGAAAGTTCTGTATTGTCACGATTTGTTTTAGAAACGTGGACTTGTCCTTCGAAGAATTTTCGGCAAATTCGGATTTTTGGCGAAAATTCAAATGCGGGCGATTTTGGACCTTGATTTTCATAGGGCCATTTTTGTGTAAATTTTTGGTGGTCGAGTTGGAGTAATTAGTGAGGAAAATTTTAGATTTGAGTGTGGGCATCCTCCATGGCATTTTGGCCATTCTAAAATCGCTTATAGTCTTTTTCTCTAAGCTGATCACTCACGAGATAACTAATTTATCTGATAAAGCCATTAAGGAATATAAAGGCAACTGATGCAACTGATTTGAGAATTCAACCTGAAATCGATTGCTTGACTATGATAATCTGCAAGGGATAATACAGCATCTTCAAAATCGATTAGAGACTGGAGATAGATCTATTCTACAAAAACATCTGATTAAAGTGTGGGTAATTCAACCTGATTGCAAAATTCTTATCAAACGGCACTAAACCGATTTTTCTATCATTTCTATACATTGTGCCCGTATTTAAAACCTTGAGATATTACGACAACCGAGGGTCGCTAATGAGTCGAAGATGCACAATATGGCTCGAAAATAATTGATCACGAGTCAATTGCGCCAAAAATTCATAAAAGCTACTTAATAGATTAGGTTACACTCAAATCGCGCTTGGTTTAAATTAACCAGGAAATTGAGCCCGATTTCAGAAATTAAAAATTTTGTCATGTCACAATTTATTTGAGGAATGTCAACTCATCATTTGAAGAATTTTCAGCAAGTCCGGATTTTTGGTGAAAATTCAAATGTGGGCGATTTTGGACCGGGATTTTCAAATGGCCATTTTTGTGTAAATTTTTGGCAGTTAAGTTGGAGTAATTGGTGAGGAAAATTTTAGATTTGAGTGTGGGCATCCTCCATGGCATTTTGGCCATTCTAAAATTGCCTATTGTCTTTTTCTCTGAGTTGATCACTCACGAAATAACTAATTTATTTGGTAAAGCCGTTAAAGAATATAAACACAACCGACACAACTAATTTGATAATTCATCCAGAAATCGACTACTAGACCGTAATAATCTGCAAGGGTCAATATGGCACCGTCAAAATCGATTAGAGACCGAAGATAGGTCGATTCTACAAAAATATGTGATTAAAGTGTGGGTGATTCCATCTAATTGCAAAATTCTTGTCGAACGGCACTAAATCGATTTTTTTGTTATTTCTGTACCTTATGCCTATATTTGAAACCTTGAGATTTTACGACAACCGACGGTCGCTAATGAGTCGAATATGTACAATGTGTCTCGAAAATAATCGATCACATGTCAATTGTGTTAAAAATTCATAAAAGTTACTTGATAGATTAGGTCATGTTAAAATCGCGTCCGGTTGAAATTAACCATGAAATTGAGCCTGATTTCAAAAATTGAAAATTCTGTCATGTCGCGATTGATTTTAAGAAGGTTGACTCATCCTTGGAAGAATTTTCGGCAAGGTCGAATTTTTGGGAAAAATTCAAATGTGGGCGATTTTGGACTGGGATGTTCAGAGGTCCATTTTTGTGTAAATTTTTGCCAGTCAAGTTAGAGTAATTGGTGAGGAAGATTTTAGATTTGAGTGTGGGCATCCTCCATGGCATTTTGGCCATTGAATTGAAGCCAATTGGAAGTGAATTGAGTTGAATTGGAGGGGAATTGTATGAAATTCGTAGCCATAGGTGAGATGCAACATTTCAGCTCTATCTTTGGCTTCTTGGAGAAGATTGGTGTGGGAAAATGGGCTGTGGATGAGGCTGAAGCTGGTGGGGGCAACCACTTGAATGTCTAAGATATTTCTTGAAGACTTTGGTGGCTTTTGTCCCCCTTCAACCAGCAAAGCTTCTTCTTCCTTCTTGCTTCCTTGGTGCCCCATTGTTGCTATTTAAGAGCCAAAGAACTAGAGAAATGAGCCAACACTCCCCTACAGCCAAGCCAATTTGCTCGAGCCGCACGCCTGCCACAAGCCGTCGTGCTAAGCTTGCGTGCTCATCCTATGTCTCGTGCATTCGCATTGTCTTCTTTGTGACTCCAGCTGCTCGAATTGTTGTCTCGAGCTCACTCGACCGCCTTCCAAGCTGTCAAGCCATAGCTGCCCACCATCCGCCGCTCCAGCTCGTCATCATTGCCGTCCACCTCCCCCTGTCACCACCTAGCCATCCAGCTTCGCCCGCTAAGTCCCTCGACCACCCCTTCCAACTAGCCACAGAACCAAAGTTCCAACTCGGGTTGTGGGTTGTGTAAGCCTTTTTCTAGCCCTTCCAAGCCTTGTCTGGTGTCGCCGTATGCCCGTGTTTCACTCGCCTCCACATTGCCGTTGCCATGAACTTATCGGCTCGCAAATCTGGTGAGTTTATTTGCTAAACTCTATTTAGGGAGTTAATTATGCTTAGTGAAGGATTAGCTTAGCATAAGATTGGTTTAGATGGTTAGATTAGTGTAATTAGTAGTTTATTTGGTTAATTAGGCTAATTAGGTGGTTAGATTTGAAAGGGTTATTATGAACACCTAGAGGGGGTGAATAGGTGTGGGAACAGATTTTGCGAAATGCAGTAAAAATGCTTTACTTTTAAACTAAGTCTGACTGACAACATACTTTGCAAAGGATTCAGATTTTAACAACTATTTCAAAACACATAAGTATATTGCAACAAATAAAGTAAAGGAGTTCAGGGAAGAGATAAATAAACACAAGATTTATAGTGGTTCGGCTTAAATCAAGCCTACGTCCACTCTCCCACGCTGATAGTCTTCTGGCTGGTTTCCACTATGAATCGAAAGAGAATGTTACAATCCTATGATCTTGACTTTTCAGTGAGATGATTTTACTGCTCTCATAAAGACACTCTCTTGAGTTTGTTTCTTTCGAATACAAGTTTAAGCACAAAATGGTGAAGGACAAGTGATTTGGAAGCTTCAGACTTTAGAATTCTTCTTTCACACTCTCTTTGAATGACTTGAAAAACCTTATTAAATACTCCTCCATGCCTTCTTGACCATCGGCACTTTCTAGAGGAAATCTTCCAATCAACCTGTTGGACATAATTGATCAAGGAGATCTCGAGCCATTTGAAGATTGAGATGAAAGTCCGTCAATGCTATTCACCCATAAAACCAGGATTTTGATTTTCATAAGTAGATTCCTTCCAAATAAGCTTGCCTTCCAAAAAGATTTGCTTCTTCAAAATTGATTCCAATTAAGATAACCAAAATGGTAAGTGATATTTCCAACTAGAAAGCCGGATATATCTTGTACGTACTGAAACCTTGAAGGAAGAAAAATAATCATGAGTCTGATTAAGTCTTCATTCTTGTGTTCAGTGTGGAACTTATCAGAGTGGGCATACTTCTTATGTAAGATAGACTTTGACATAAAAGTTTGGCATTCTTCATAATAGAATTTAGATAAGTTTTGTCAGCTTCAAAACATCATAGGAGTTTTCTCCAACAATCTCCCCCTTTTTGATGAAAACTTTTCTGCATATTTAAAAACTTATATCTTGCAAAACAACACTTTAGCAGTACATAATAACGTATAAAAACATATTGTTATAAATCTAGATAACATCGATTATGCAACCACAGAAAACACATTAATCTTGATAATTTAGACAAAGATTCAATCCAAATGCATAATCACAACCACAAAAGGTTACTACTGAATATAAATATTCAACACAATCAGTTTAAACAAACAAATAAAATCTACTCCCATTCTCCCCCTTTTTGTCAACAACAAAAAGAAAGAGAAAGTCAAAAATAGAGAGATGCAATTAAAAGATAAATGCAACCGGGGTTGTCTAAGAACTTGAACGAGTCGAAAATCCCCCAACGACTGCATTGCCTCCTCAAGCTTCTCCTGGCACTAATGATAAACATTCTCAACCTTGGCTATAGTTTGTTAAACTTGTTGATTCAAGGTATGAACTTGAGTGTCAAAAGATTGTACCTTGCCAGTGAGAAAATTTGAAGTAGATCTCAAGGCAGTGTGTAGCTTCTGAATCTCAACATCCATCGCATATTGCTAAGCTTTAACCTCCAAAAGGATCTCTACTATCCTTGGATAGTTTGGATCAAGGTCTGTTTCAGCACTAGCTTCAGTGAAGTGAGTCTGTGGAGTATTGAGAGATGACGGGACATCAACTTGATCAAGGGCAGTTTGTTTTGCACCCTAACTTGGAGTAGAATCTTCAACCTCAGCTTCGAGGAACTAAGATGCAAAAATATCTTCAAGGTCTGTAGGAGATTTACTTATACTATCACTTGCATTAGGTGGAGAAGAAGTCCCTGTTTTCTAATGAGCTCCCCCTATTTCTATGCCTACAAGTGGAAAATAAATTCTTCTTCTTGCACCCTTTCTATTTCAGAATGAGAATGATGTTCTGTCTCAGTTCATGCTCCTTCAAGGTCATCCCTGGTTGCTGCAGAATCCTCTGATAATGTTATTGCAACAATCTCTCCATCAGAGTCATTGTTGTCATCATCCTTACCATTCTCTTCAAAATCACCTTCTTCTTCTTTATCTTCATCTTCTCCAACTTCTGCTCCTGCTTCTTCTTCTTTTGCCTCTTCTTCATCTTCTCTTTCTCCTCCTTCTCTTACCTTTGAAGGGGCAAAGCCTTGAAGGTTTCTTAAGGCAATGACAGAAATGGTCAGATCATCCTCATCCTCTTTATCCTGCAGGATAAGTGATCTCATTTTCTTTTTAATTTCTTGTACAACTTCCTTGCCTTTGTGCTTTCTTGCAGCAATAGATCCTTCCTTGATTTTGCTCGAGGTTTCCTTCTTCAAAAGCTCAATGGCCCCGAACAGATCCTTCGGTCTCATTTTGGAGATCATCTTTATGCCTATCACCCCTCTGTTCAGCATTTGGGCATAAACCCTTTTATGCTCCTTAGAATGAAACATTTTCGTTCTTTCATCACGGATGTCAGCAGCCACACCCATTTTGGGTTGAAAATTCATATAGATTCGCTCATCATCATCCTTATTTTCAGGCTAATTCTCATAACTAAATCAATGATTAGAAGGAAAATGAAGAAAATCCTTTTTTGTCAATCCTTTCGGCACCAATCCTATTCTTTCCATGGCTCTTAAGAATAGAGTTTTGTTCCCATGCCCATGGCCTTTCAAAAAACTAGTGATAAAAGACATTAAAGAACCACCCTATTTCAGATAACAATAATGCTTGTAAAGAACCTAGGGTGTCAAAACTCTGAGAGGAACTGCATCTTGATCAACTTCTTCTTCCAAAGGTTGACAAGGAGTGTCCTGCGGAGAGTCTTCACCAGTAAGATCGAAGTGTGTCGATCTTTCCGGCATGTTCCGAAGTCCTTAACTTGTGATCCGATATGATTTCCTTTGATGTGACATGGATGCAGACTTGGAAGATTTCGTAGATATGTTCAAGTGGAGAAAAGATGAAAACTTGCAGAGAAATTTTGAGAGTAAAAGTTGAGGGAGGGAGAGAGATTAGACGTTAGGGTTTGGAAAATGCTTGTGCTTCGAAAAAGAGTAATTTTGAGGTATTTAAGCAAATCAAAATGAGGTAACCGAATCGTCACAAGGAAAATGCTTTTTCAAAATTAAAATTAAAAAAGGTAACCGCTAAAAATTTGAAATTGTATTTCAGCAATAAAATAGTAACTTCCAAAAATGAAATAGGCAAGTATCGATTCAAATAAAATCATACATGTTCAGTATTTACATTCTAAACTAAAATACCTGGATTTGAGAGAAAACGTACATACTGAAGTGGCTTCCTCAAGTTGAAGTTATGAGTCTGAGCAACTTCAGACTTTAATTGATATGAGAGATAATAATTAGCCTGCTACGAATAGACTCAAATAAGTTTTTCCCCAACGGTTTTGTGAATATGTTTGCTAGCTAATTCTTTGAATCAACAAAATGAACCATAATCTCTCCATTCTGGACATGATCTCTTATAAAATGATGTCAAATCTCTATATGCTTCGCCCTTGAATGAAGAATGGGGTTTCTGGTGAGATTGATAGCACTTGTGTTGTCGCATCTGATCTCTATACAAGATTCTTCTATTCCAAAGTCTCTTAGTTATTGTCTTATCCAAAGAATTTGAGAACAACAACTCCCAAGAGCAACATATTCTGCTTATGTTGTTGATAATGCCACCGTACTTTGTTTCCTTGAGAACCAAGACACCAACATTTGTCCCAATAGTTGACAGGTGCCAGATGTGCTCTTTTCGTTGACTCTACAGCCGACTAAATCAGCGTCAAAATAACCAAGAAGAGTAAAGTCTCATTCTTTTGGATACCATAGACCCAACTTTGGAAAAATCGCAACATATTTTATGATGCGTTTAACAGCACTAAGATGAGATTCCTTTGGATCATATTGAAATCTAGCATAGATGCACACACTGAATAAAATATCAAGTCTAGATGCAGTGAGGTAAAGAAGAGAGTCGGTCATGCTTCTGTATAGTTTCTGATCTATTTTCTTCTCTCCTTCATCCTTGTCCAATTTTGATGAACTTAACATAGGAGTTTCTATCCTGTTGCAATTCTCCAATCCAAATTTCTTGATGAGATCTTTGGCATATTTCTCCTGGTAAATGAATATACCTTTTCTTTGATTGTCTAACTTGCAATCCCAGAAAGAAGGTCAATTCACCCATCATGCTCATTTCAAATTCATCCTACATAGATCTTGAAAATTTATTACAGAGACTTCCGTTAGAAGAATCAAAGATTATATCATCTACATAAATTTGTACAAGTAGAAAATTTTTTCCTTTCCCTTTTAAAAAAAGAGCAGTATCAACCTTTCCTTTTTTTCAAAACCATTCTAAGTTAGAAACTTACTCAACCTTTCATACCAGGCTCGTGGAGCCTGCTTCAGACCATACAATGCCTTTTTTTTTTTTTTTTTTTTTCAGTTTGTAGACAGAGTCTGGTTTTCTTGTATCTTCGAATCCCGGTGGTTGTTCCACATAGACTTCTTCTTGATGAATCCATTGAGGGAATCACTTTTGACATCCATCTGGAATAACCTGAAATTTTGAAAACAAGCAAAAGCAAGCAATAATCTAATTGCTTCTAATTTTGTTACTAGTGTATAGGTCTCATCATAGCCTATTCTTTTTTCCCGTGTGTATCATTTTGAAACGAGTTTTGCTTTGTTTCTGATCACTTTTCTTTTCTTATTCATCTTATCTCTAAAAACCCACTTCATTCCAATAATAGATTTGCCTTTGGGTTTTGGAATCAACTCCCACACGTTATTGATGTTGAATTGTCTAAGTTCTTCTTGCATAGCTTCTATCAAGCTTTCATTAGATAGTGCTTCTTCTACACCTTTTGGTTTTATCTTAGAAACAAGTGCTAAAGCATTGGAGTCTTCTCTTCCTTTGGATCTGGTGCGAATTCCTTCATCAATGTTGTCAATGATGAGTTCTTTGGGATGACTTGACTTGTGCTTCCAGTTGATATTTGACTTGAGAGTCTATTGATCCTCTGTTCCGATTGAATATTCTTGTTCAGCTTGTTGATGTGCTCCAAAAGTCTGAACCTTGCTAGGGGAGACATATTTTGTTAAGTCCGAAACTTATTTAGACTTTTTAGGTTGAACCTGATTTGATTTATCAAAACTATTTTAAATGCTTTGTTTTTGTGTAAAAGCCGAACTAAACGCAATCCTAATGAAGGAAAAGAAAGATGAGAATGTCAAAGAGGAATGTTGTGCTAGAAATATCAAAGGAGGACGGCCCAAAATATGTTCCCATTTTTCCACTTTATTTTTCAATTTTTTTATTTCTTTTGAAGCAAATATCACTTCAAACTATGCTTATTATGATACAAAATATCCTAAAGTTGTTTTAGTATCACCGTAAATCCTAAACTTACCCACTACTACATAATATTCCTTTTTTTTTGTCATGAAAAAACTTACACATTATTTATTTCAATTTCATTTAGGGTTAATAAAGAAAAGAGTAAATTTAGAATTTTTAGGGTGCGCATGACAAAATTTGTGTCCCCGAACGAGTTTTTGAGCAAATAAACGAGTTTAATAACGACTCAATTTTTTTTCTTTCTGGAATAGAAATTCATTTGATAACAAAATAAAATTCCTATTTCTTGGGGGTGGCATGTGGCGGGCAGCCGGCGTTCAACGACTAGTGGTCGGCGCCTGGCATCTGGCAACTGGCGGCGGGCATCCGGCAGTCAGCAGTGAACGTTCGGTGTCCCATGGGTGGTGGGTGGTAATGGGAGTGAACGATAATAAAAGTTCTCACTTTTCATTTTTGTTCCAAAAATATAAAAATGAAAAGTTTTAGCTTATGATTGACGACCTCACCGGAGCGTGTTGGCCCTCGGCAACACCGAGGCTTATTGGCCTGAGCCTCATCGTGGCTGGGCAAGGCTCGGCCTCACCTTGGTTGGGCGAGATCAACCTCGCCTAGATCGAGCAAGGTCAATCTCACCCAAATCGAGCAAGGCCAAGCTTGCTTGGCCAACGGAGAGGCTAAGGCTTGCCTGGCCACAAGCGAGGTTCAGCCTCGCCTCGATCTGGTGAGGCCGAGCCTCGCCGTGGCTAGGCTAGCCTTCGGCAAGCTCGTTGGACCTCGCCTTGGTGGCTGGCGATTGGCGACTGGCGACTGGCAAAAGAGAAAAGAGAAAAATAAGAAAATTATTTAAAAAATTAAATGAAGTTAAAAAAAAAAAAAATCCTACCAAACACATTTTTATCCCAAGAATAATATGGAGTTACCAAGTGCATTCTTTTGTTCAGCAATTGTTTTTTTTTTTTTTGGTAAAATTTGTTCAGAAAATGTTCCCGATAACAGAAAAATCATTTATGATAAAAAATTGTTCTTCGGAACAAAAGTATTATCAAGTGCGCCATTAGTCATTAACTTGCAGTTAGCTTCTTGTATTTGTCTAGTCCCATGGCCAATTTCTATAAAGTAGGAGACCTTGCTCCTCCTTCAATTTTCAAAGCCTTTTTGTTTCTCAATGACTTCGCCTAGAAGAGTCCACGGTAAAGGTTCTTCTTTAGTTCCACTTCACTTTCTTAATTGTTATTTTACTTGTGGTAGAGGTGATGTTAATGGCGATGATTCAACTCAATTGAGCGACCGCTACTCGCTTCTCATGTGCTGCGTTCAATTTTCCATCTTTTCTGTGCCAATTATTTGATCATAGCTAGACCAAAGCATAGTTTCAGGAAATCCACAGGCAGTTTTGTTGTTTCTTTTGAGCGCTTTAGCTGTAAGTTAGTCTGCTAAGTGTCCTTTTTCCCCCTAGTCGATCAATAGGGAAAAGACAAGATGCTGAGTGTTTTATTTTTTGTTTTTCCTCGTGTGCTAAGTGTTTTTTTTTTTTTTTTTGCATTTTCCTTACGAATTTTTCGGTTGGGTAAAGGCATCGTATGGTTCCTCTTTGTTTCCAGCTCCACGCAGCACGATGATGCAATATGCTCGGAAAGAATGCGGGTCTTATGTTTGAAGGCATAACGAATGCATCGAGGGGAGAACCTTTCTCACGAAGTGGAAGTGCTCCAAAAATAAAAAAGATATGGAAGATTGCCTTCGTCAATTCTAAGCCTTCTTGGGCAAGCTCTTTTTGTTTTGTCATGAGACTTTGTACTTAATCTGGTTCCCATAATTTTTTGGTGATCGTTCAGCGAGGTATTTGAATTGATGATGGCGGTTTTGTATATCAGGAAATGATAATAAATCTGGCCACTTACAATTTGCTAGTGTGGCATGCTCAGCTAGTCCAGATATATATGTTGCTAATACGACCCCCTTTTGGAAGTTTTACGATTTATTCGTGTTCAACTAAAAACGTGGTTCGAAGAGGGGATTAGTGAAAAAAGGGAATTCGCGGGTTACTGTTCATTCTCTCTCAACTGGGTGACTTCGTCACTGTAGCTCAGCTTTTGGTTCTTGAGCTACTGCGATCCATCCGGCCATCCTTTGGACGCGATTTTCGGTGGGAAGACTCGTCTCTACCCTCCTCAAAGCCTGTCCGAAGCGATTCATCCGGTTTGGCCCCAATCAACGAATCTCAGTGTTCGTGGTTAGGGTTCTGGTGCGACTCCGGTCTACTTCTGGTGTTTGAGCTGGTTCGAGATCCTCAGCCCGCCATTAATAGAGATCCTTGGAGGTAAGCCTTCGCCTCTTCCCTCCTTGAAACCCCCCGAAACTTTGCTCCTGCTGTGGCATGTATATCGAGCTATCGTTGAGCTGCTCCGGTGCTTGGGCGAGTGCTCTGTTTCGATCGGCAGTGAAGTTATGGCATCATCTAGTAATCCAATGGGGCGGGGGAAAGACAAGATGCAGACTACCACTGGGCGTAGTCGTAGCCGTGCTAGGTATGCCTCTCGAGGCCATGAGGAAAGACGTGGGAATGACTTCAACAGGGCTCGATCCAAAGCCCCTCAGACCCGTTCATGGGTTAATGTTACTAGTCTGTCTGCCAAGGGCTATGAATTAGGCTTCGCACCCCCTGTATCTATGGGAAAGAAGTCTGTTGTGCAGTTATCAGATAATGCAAGGTATGCAGGGGATCCCAAATGGAACAATTGTTTGGTCGGCTACTTTGTGGGAAAAAATGTGCCATTTAAAATCACTAAAACAGCCTTGAAACAAACTTGGGGCTCTCATCTTTCAGAAGTCTTAGCAAATGATGATGGATTTTACTTCTTTATCATCTCGGACAACGAATTTAGGAGGAAAATCCTGGATGAAGGCCACCTAACAGTGGCCAGAATCCCTCTGGTTCTGAAGCAGTGGCACAAGGATATGGAATTGAAGAAAGATCTCCAATCGTCGGTCCCGGTCTGGATACGCTTGAAAAATATCCCATTTGCATATTGGTCGGCCCCAGGCATTAGTGAGATTGCTAGTGCAGTGGGGAGGCCTCTTTATGTGGATCCTTTGACCGAAAAAATGAAACGCCTGTCATTTGCTAGAGTTTGTGTAGAGATATCGGCAAAGCTGGAAAGATGCGAGGAAGTTGAAGTATGGGTGGATGAGAAGGTTTTCTTTGTTCAGGTCCTCTATGAATGGAGACCAAATTCGTGTATGAAGTGTTGTGCATTTAGCCATAACTGCTTGGACAAGGTGAGCCCCAAGCAAACCCCTGTAACCGCGGAACCCTCTACTGTTGCTGCAGGGCCTGTTATACCTCATGTGAATGAGAATCCGGATGATCAACTTAATGGTTGGAAACAAGTAACGAACAGGAAGATGAAACATCAGCCGGGACAAAAGGTGGACCCCACTCCTCCAACCTCGACTCTGAAAACTAAGTTATATACTGATCTTCCCCCATCCTCCTCGGCAAATGATGATCAGAATGAGCAAAACAGGTTGGATGCGACAAATGCAGCTCCGTCAATGGCCCTAGTGGTGCCGAAGTCTGGAGATGCCATGGCAATAATTCCATCTTCTGAGGAAGATTCGGAAGAGGAAGTGAATGCGGTTAGTAGTAACAGTGATGAGGAAGAAGACCTGAATCCTGCTGAGCCGAGTCAAGAATCTGACTTGAATGCCCCCTCTAGCCAGCAAAATGTCCCTAAATCTGCAGTGGTTACTCCCTCAAATGTTGGCCAAAAAGGAAACGCAAAGGGCACACCTTCTAACGCCTCTCGCAAAGGGACGAATAGGAGGAAGCCACCCAGACGTTGGTAACACTCCTGTCTGGCTGTTGTTTTTGTTTTTGTTTCTATGATTATCGGTATATGGAATATTAGGGGCCTAGGGAACCCCATTAAGCAAGCGGAAATCAGAAATTTTGTTAGGACTAACAATCTCTGCTGTGTGGGAATTGTTGAGACGAAGATCTCCCATGCTGCTTTTAACTCTGTTACTTCGATTCTTCTTCCGGGTTGGAGTTGGTCTAACAACTATAACCACTCTTATAAGGGGAGAATCTGGGTGGGTTGGAACCCCCGAGAAGTTTCGTTTTTGGTTAATGCCTCCTCGGTTCAAGCTATTCATGGTAGCCTTACATGGCTTGCCTCTAGAAAATCCTTATTTCTTTCGGTTATCTATGCAGAGCACAGCTTTGTGTTGAGACGGCTATTATGGGAAAATCTTGTCCATACCGGTGGCCTTCTTTCTTCTTCGCCGTGGATCATTGCTGGTGACTTTAATGCTATTCGGGATCCCTCGGATAGGATTGGTGGTTCCAATGCTTGGATCCCCGCTTTTGATGAGTTTAGAGATTGCCTTGTTCAGTCTGGTTTAGATGATCTTCGGTACACTGGGTATAGGTATACTTGGGCTACTTCTTTAGGGTCCAACCAAAAGCAAAGGAAAATTGATAGGGTATTGGTTAATGGCCAATGGAATGCTGAACTCTCCTTCTCGGAAGCCTCTTTTTTAGCTCCGGGCATGTCGGACCACACTCTGATGGTGGTTAAAATTATGCCTATCCCCAAGTCTTCTAAGCCATTTAAGTTCTTTAACTACTGGATGACTCATCCGGATTTTACCAGGCTAGTTTCGGAAGCGTGGGCCTCTTCTTTCTATGGATCGCCAATGTTTATTCTATGCGCTAAGCTCCGCCTCCTCAAAAGCAAACTCAAGCAGCTTAATAGGGAATCGTTTTCGGAGATATCTTTGAGAACTGAGGAGGCTAGACGAACTCTTGAACTTACTCAAGATGCTATTCAAGATGATCCTATGAATCCCTTCCTTGTTGAAACTGAAAAGCAACAGATTCAAGCATTTTCAGCTTTAAGGCTCCAAGAGGAATCGTTTTATAGGCAAAAGTCTAGAGTTCGGTGGTTGAAAGACGGGGACCTAAATACTAAATTTTTTCACCAAGTCGTGAACAGGAGGTACCTCCAAAATAGAATCATCTCCTTAACCAATGGGGATGTCACCACCTCCGACCCGGCGGAAGTTCAAAAGATGTTCGTCGATCACTTTCGTGATCTTTTGGCTACTCCCCCTTCTTCGTCTTGTCCAGTGAAGGAGGAGATTCAAGCTGTTCTTAATCACTCCCTGGATGCGGAACAGGTTTGTTTTCTATCTAGGCCTATTACGGATATGGAAATCAAGGAAACTCTTTTCTCTCTTGCGGTAGGAAAAGCCCCTGGTCCTGATGGATTTAATGTTGAATTTTTCAAGCATTCTTGGGATATTGTTGGTACTTCGGTAATATCAACAGTTAGAGATTTCTTTGAAACGGGCGAGCTACTGAAACAAATTAATGCTACCATTCTTGTTTTAGTGCCCAAAATCCCTAATGCTTCAACTGTCCATGACTTTCGGCCAATTGCTTGTTGCAACACTATATATAAATGCATCACTAAGCTCATTGCAAACCAGATGACTCATGTGCTGCCTAGCATCATTAGTTCGACCCAAAATGATTTCGTCAAGGGGAGACACATTAGTGATAATATTTTGCTAGCCTAAGAACTTTTCAGTGGCTTCCACCATGACCCCTATTGGGCCAAATGTGCTATTAAAGTGGACTTTCGGAAAGCGTATGACACGGTGAGATGGGATTTCATTGAAGTATGCATGCAGGCTTTCGGTTTCCCTCAGAGTTTTATTGATCGAATTATGGCTTGCATAAAAACCCCTAAATTTTCCATATCCTTGAATGGTGACCTCCATGGCTTTTTCGCAAGTGGGAGAGGTATTCGTCAAGGAGATCCAATGTCGCCATATATATTTACCTTAGTAATGGAAGTTTTTACCGGTTTGTTGGATATCCAAACCAGCCACCCCTCGTTTCGGTTTTTTGGCGGTGTAAATCTTCCGGGCTTTCCCATCTATTTTTTGCCGATGATGTGCTCTTATTCTCGGAAGCAAGCACTGCCTACGTGGCTTGTTGAAGGCCGGGATTGACTCCTTTTCTAATTGGAGCGGTTTGGTGCCGAACGTGAGCAAGAGTGAGGTATATCTATCCGGTGGATCGCCTACTTTGCGCAATGACATCTTGAACAAGCTAGGTTTCCAGGTTGGTACCCTTCCCTTTCGGTATCTTGGAGTCCCTGTTATTTCCTCGAGATTAGCAAAGGCGGATTGTGTGGCTTTGGTAAATGCAATTACAGCTCGACTCCAATCTTGGACGCACAGATTTTTGTCGCTTGCCGGTAGAATCCAGCTTATAAAATCGATTCTCCACTCTATTCAAGTATATTGGGCGAGTGTTTTCTTTTTGCCGTGTGGCTGTGCTAGATCGTATTGAAAGAATCTTTCGCCAATTTCTTTGGAAAGGACCAGCTATGGGTCCTGGGGGGGCCAAAGTCTCCTGGAGTGATGTATGTTTGCCAAGGAAGGAAGGTGGACTTGGAATTCGGTCGTTAAAGGAGAACAACATAGCCTCGATGCTTAAGCACATTTGGATTCTCTTCTCAGATAAAGAATCACTTTGGTGCAAGTGGATTCACTCCATTTTCCTAAACCGCAAGAACTTTTGGGTGGTCCCTATTCCGACTCATTGTTCTTGGGCTTGGAAAAAGCTCCTCCGTCTTCGGGACTTGTATCAACAAAAGTTTAGATGGAAAATTGGCAATGGTCGAACTGCTTCCTTCTGGTTTGATCCGTGGCACATCAATGGTCCTCTTTATAAGGTATTTTCCGACCAGGATATTTATCGTTCGGGCATATCTCGGGTTACTTCCGTAGCTGACGCCTTCTCATCTCCGATGGGCTGGTATGTTATTAACATCTTGGCTGGATGGTGGGATCCTCTTCCTATCTTCAACCAGAGTGAAGACCGAATCCAGTGGATTCATCATCCCTCGGGCCGCTGCTCTTCAGCCTCTGCTTGGGATCTTTTGAGACCTAGAGGCAACGTTGTTCCTTGGTCTTCTTTCGTTTGGAGTTCTACTATGCCGCCTAGATACCAGACTCATTTGTGGCTTATCACCCGCAAGAGGTTGCCGACCCAGGTTCTACTTGCTTCGGTTGGTAGGCTCTCTTCGATTACTTGTCCCTTCGTTCATGCGGGCCGGATTCAGTAGATCACTTATTTTTTGCTTGTCATGTCCCTGGTAATCTAGCTGCCTATTGGGCGGCTAAATTTAATATTTCTTGGTGCAACAAATTGTGGCTTGAGAACTTGGACTGGGCGGCTAGACGCTTCTCAGACAAAAACTTCTATGATGTGTTGGCCCGGTTTAGTTATGGAGCTCTTTGTTATATTATTTGGAAGGAGCGTAACAATATCATCTTCCGTAATCAGACTCTGTCCATCCCGGAAATGAGGATACATCTCCAGAAAGCCGTTAAGGATAAATCGTCGACCCTGAAGAATGTTGTGGATAATCCTAAGAACAGAAGGCTGGGACTTGAGTCCGTCTATCTTTCGTTGATAGAGGGTTTTTAGTTTTGGCTTGGTCTTTTGTTTCTTAGTTCAGTTTGTTAACTTGGCACCCTTACACTCTCCTGCGATTAGGTCCTTTTGAGTGTTCGTTTTGGTGGTGCCAGGCTTTTCTTGTACTTTGTGCAAAGTCTTATCAATACAAATCTTACCTTACCAAAAAAAAAAAAAAAACTAAAAACGTGGTTCGAAAGACAGGAACTTGTGCATATCATGGAGTCGTCACTTTGGTTTGATGCGAGGGTTCTTGGAATCCTGTAGTATGTTTGTGACGTGCTGTAAGGAAGCTAGCGGGAGTATGTAATAGCATTTTTTTTTAATGTTGTATAGTGAGGTCCTGCTCTTTCCTATCCTTTAGTGACGATGATAGCATGAATAGGGCGGAAAGTACTTGTCCTCATATGATTCCCCTGAAAGGTACATTTTCCTTAGAGTATTATCTTATGTGTTAAGAGTCGTGAGATGCAGCCCGCATGATGTATAGGTAAAGCACCGTCTTCACATGCTTGAGAAAGCTTGCTTCCTAATGCAACTCGAGATGTAAATTTATGTACATGTACATCATAGATCTTGTGGGGACTTTAATATGAGAAGTATCCAAGGGTGTTTTTTTTACAATTCTAGATTCTGAACTTATTTTCCTTGTAAGTGCTAAGAATTCTAGGATAACTTGATTCATTGACGAGAGTACGAAATTAACAGACATGAAGTAGTAGACGGTGTGTCCTAGATGCATGTGTGCCTTAGATTTGGAAGATAGAATTGTGAAGTTTCTCTTCAGGTCTGCTCGATATTAGATGAGGACGCAAGACTGCCACAGAGAATTCTTCTGGTAGTTGCTGTCCATTGAAATCCAAGCAAACATCTTTGATGTCTTAATTTGTGCAGAAATACCCGTGGCCTCTTTCGCAGTGAAATTGAAACAAATAATGCAGGAAACCAAGAAGTGAAAGGCCTAGCCAAACATTGAGTGACGCGCAGAATTTGCCTTCAGTCTGCTTGTGTATGTGGGAATCAAGAAGTTGTATGCTCATGCCATCTTCAGATAGGCTCTTGGGTTTCCTTGGAAGATTTCATGGGCATATGTTGTCCGAACTATGGTGAAGCATGTATATCATCTGGCTGCAGCAAACCCGAGCTATGGAACTCAGAGTGTGTTTTAATTAGATTTAGCCTCAAACTTTAATCAGGTGAAACCTGAAAATTAAAGGGCTTCCGTTTTCTTTGTCGTTCCCCATTTCGCTTCCATTACCTTCCAAGCTGAGTTGCTGCTGTGCAGAACAGGATCTACCATTCACTGAATGAGTAGCTGTAAAGCGATTCTTGGCTAAATAATCACTGATACCAAATCCTCCACTGTTTTAGATTCAATGGCTATCAAAGAGCTTTAACTTAACCCACTCGTAAGTAGCCATGATAGTTGGGCTTTACTACCTTATTCTCAAGGGAACAAGTTCGAATCTCCAGATGATCGCGATTTAAGTGGGGTCCTAGGGGTGGTTTACTGGGCCAACTCCCTGAGCGTTTACGTCTAAATAGCGGCTTACGGTGAGGCCCCACTGGTGCTACCGAGCACCGGAAGGTCGTGTGATCCCCAAATGATGTTCTTCAGCAATCCCTCGGTCATTATAAAAAAAAAAAAAAAAGTTTTGACTTAGTGCACAAAGATTAATCGTTCATCTCTCTATGAATCTATCTGTAGGTTAAATGCAGACTAAAAACGCCTTTGCAAATCGCAAACTTCGGCATATGAGGGCATCCACGTCCTCTTGCAACCTAACGAAGACGCTTCTGCAGCTGATTTGTAGGCGCACTTGCAGGTTTCAAACAGTAATTTTATTAAAGTTGTGTGAATTCTAAAGAAATTGGACTATAATGTCGTCAATGGAATCTGCAACACAAATCGTTAAACAATTGGAGGGTAAGGTAACAGATTTAGTTCTCTATGTTTCAGCATTTGTACAATTTGGTCTTCTACTCTGTAATCAAGTCCTCTTAACTTTTTTGATCGTACAATCAAGTATTTTGTTTACCCATTGATATATATAGCAAACCAGCAGCAAATTTCATCTTTTATAACGTAAGCAGTATCACATTGTTAATTAATTTGACGTTTTAGTTGAAATGGTTGATCAAAGGATTTGATGGGGGAGTACAAAGTCCGATTGAGCAACTCTCAAGCTCAATTCAAATCTCATGGATTGATCCAACCCGAATGCTTACTCCTGCAAGCAAAAGATGATTTGATTCGATGGGTTCAGTTGAAGACATCGATTCTAGAGGGAAGTTGTCCATTTAATGGATTAGTTTTGATTTTATGGATGCCAATCGATTATCAAGATGTTGATTAACAAGTTTGTTGAGACTGCTAATTGACTACCTAGCAACAAAAGGAGTTCTAGTCTATGTCCATCTCTGTCGGTTGATCTTCCATGGTGGTTGTTCGGCTCCCAAGTTGGTGGACGAATTTGGAGGATCTGATCCTAATTACTATGCATTTGGTATTGGTTAAATGCATTTGCTTCTAGGTGTCAAGCATTAAGTCCTAGCTATTATGCGTTTTAATTGTGTTGTGGTTTCGAGTCTTAGTTTTTGTGAATATGACGGTTTCAAGAGTCATGATTAGATAATTGTCCATAGTCATCATGATTTCTTAGAATTCTAAGAGTCATTTATGTTTGGTTAGAAGAGTCCCTCTATAAATCAAGGCGAAATCTTATCTTGTACACAAAGACTTGAATTTGATGAATACCAAGGGAGTAAATATCTATCTTTGGTTCTGTATCCAATTCCATTGGTGATGAACCCAAAGTTCTTTATTATTGGCTAGTGTTGGTCCTTTAGACCTTGGTGGTAAACTTAATCTCTCTCAACATCCTTTTATCGTTAGTTGATGTGACCTTCCTAGAGTGGTGAATTTTATCTCTCTCAAAGTCCTTTATTCTTAGTTGATGTCACGACCTTCCCAAAGGCAAACCATTAAGAGGAAGCTAATAAACTAATAAGCTGATACAAATGTTCACTCATTAAAATGGTAGTAACATTGCTTAGTACTGATTCTACTAAGTCCAAACTAATCGCAACTTTGGGTTTTAATTAAATAAGTTAAACATGCAATTTAGTTTATAATGTAGCCACCATTGATTTATTATGAATTGATAAGGAACTCAAGTAAAATGCCAGAGAAGTTACATGATTTTCTGAGCTAGCTGAGTATATATATTAATGGAAAGTTACTTTTTGTGAAATATTGTTTTTCCTTTTCACTACATGAGATATAACACACGCAGACACGGGCATTGAGTACTAAAATGGAGGCCTCAACTAAGAAATTTATAACATCCCAGAAGTAAAAGTTATAAATTTAATGTCACATCAAACATGTGAAGTCCGTATTCAAATCACATCGCATGCATCCAACTCAATATGTGAATGGTAGTGTGCATGCCATTTGGTTCCAACGTTTGTCATGAGACATACCTAAACTTTGTTTGTCTTTATCTGGTGCACAAAAATTGATATACCCCTCACTGGGCACCCCCGGAAACTCTTCCCATATTAATTTGATTAAGTCAACATCTTTTATGAGATTTTTGTGTTTATTGTTTAAGTGTTTATTAATTATAGCGATGTTGGAATGCCAAGAGAAATATTGAAGGAATTTAATATTTTTCTCTCTTTTGAAATTCTTTAACCCGTCTAAAATGTTGAAAACTCTCTATCGCAACTCTCCCAAAATGAATCCCAAAGGATTTAACTAATTGCTAGGTAGGCGCGCATAACTCTCTCGTGAGATGGCTCTTACATTGCGTAATGGGCTCTCCCGAGTCCTACCAACTACAACTTAATTTCTCGTTTTTGGGATAAAGATTTGATGAGTGTCATAATATTCATGCAACAATCACTTGAGTACCATAACTTATTTTTCTAGTCACTTGAGTGTCATGACTTTTAGATAACATTCACTTGAGTATTATAACTTTCAATCGATCACTTAAGTATTATAAAACTTTAAAAAACTTTCATCACACATGTGATGCCACGTCAGATTTTCAACACTTGTGAAGAATGTCTTAAAAAAATAATTGGATTATCATTTTCTCTGAACCCAAATTGTCCTCGTGTTTTATTATTGGGAACATAATCCAACTATAATAAGCCCCGAGAAAATGGAAGCATGACATATGATAACAATTAGTAGACAATGGCTCATGACGCGCTCGGTATTAAATTGACCCACAAATCAATTTTCAGTGATTGGAATTAAGGACTTCGTAATCTGCCAGCTATAGAAGGGCATGGCGTCTCTCGTATGATTGCAATTGAACTGCCCCTCATATGGTGAGACACTAGAGCCTTCCTACAGGAGCGATTCTTACCTTTCCGCTGATCCAATGGAACCATCACCTGAGAAATAATATCGTTTTGAATAAAATTAAGGGAATTTATAATGTTTGATATGTGAAAATTTTGTTTGATTTAATAGTGACACTTTAAAAAGCTGGTTTTTCTCATTTCAAAGAAAGTATTTTGTAAGCTCTATTTCGTGAATATAAAAATAGAGGCCATTGTAATATAAAATATGAATGAGAGACATATCATTCTAAGTTGAGTTCAGTGTAGATATGCTATTGTATGTCAAATTGTGCATGATTTTGATGTGATGTTTTGAGTTTTCCCTTCCTTTGACCTTTTTTTTTTTTTTTATATGAGAATAAAAAGTTAGCGGAAAGAACGTAAATAAGTATAGTGGAGGAGAAAGAGAGAGAAAGAGTAAGGGAGGAAAACTTGTTTTGAGAAAAAAATTAAAAATTGTCATACTTTGTTATTTCCGAATATGTCTTATTATGTTTGGAATTTGGGCTAGAACCACTTTACTCTCGTTAATTAGATAACAGGTTGAAGAGAATAAACTAGTAATGGAGTGAAAGGTGACCCGACCCAATTTGAGATTTAATAAAAGCTAGCTAGGGTGATTGAGGTAATAATCACGAGTAGATTTAGACAAGCTTTTGGGTCATATAAAAATGCCATGAATCCTTTATCTACTCAAGAAAATATTAGGTGGTGTTGAATCTTCACGTGAGTCACGCTCTCGGCTCTACCCTACTCATTGATCGCCATATACTTGATAGTGGCCCACTTTTAGTCTCTTGTCTCTCTCTTGTGCATCTTGCATTTCTCTTTTTCTTTCTTCCTTTCTTCCTTTTGGCAACTACCACTGTCAATAACTGTACCCACGGAGCCCCCACCACCAACCTCCGCAACCTCATGTTGGCCTTACCCGATTGTAAATTGGATTTGTTTTTGTTTTTCCCTCATGGAGTTAGGGGAGGGGTCAACTTGAGTTTCTTCCTATTGGACTTTTGCTTGTTTTGGTTTTGAATTGGTGAGAAAAATCTGACTTTTCTTAGGCGTTTTAGATGGTTGCTAAATTAGAAAGGGAGGTTTTGATGTGCATTTTGATTTCTTCATTGGATGGTGATTCCCTTCCCAACAGCTCCAATATTTAGTTTGACTCATAAAATTGATTTTGCAATACTAGTTTGACTTTGATTTGAAATTTAATGTATCTTTTTGCTAGAATCAATTTTTCTTCATACGAAGCTAGTGGAAGTTTTTGAATTTGACACAAGATAATTATAACTTGACTTGACTTGTTTAACACCTAAATTTAATTTATGAGAAGTTATAAGATTGCCATGAGCTAACCGAGAATATATTATTAGAAAGTCACTCTTTGTGAAATAGTTTTTTGTTTCTTTTTTGCAATACATATAATATATATAAAAGAGGGGTATTGAGTATTAAAAAGGAGATCCAAAGTTAGAAATTTAGATCGTTCTAAAAGTAAAAAAAAATCATATATCTAATATCACGTCAAATAGGTGAAGTCTATACCCATATCACATTGCGTGCACTCAATTCAATACTAGCATTTTGGCTAAGGCTCATACTTGGGAGATTCATTAAATCCTAAGGCTCATACACGGCCACGTGCATGATTCGATTCCCACGATTTTCATGGGACATTACCTAAACACTTTTTGTCTTTACCTAGGCCACAAAAAACGACACCCCTCTCACTTGGACAACGCCAAATACTCTTCCCATGGGGACACCACCAAACACTCTTCCCATTAGCAAAACTCTTTGTCTTTACTTGGGGCACAAAAAGCGACGCCCCACCTCCCTCCCTTGGACACCGCCAAACACTCTTCCGATGGATATAAATAACAAAGCCCCGACCATTTAAAATCCTTATTCATTATTCAATTAGACTTTACAACTCAATTTCATAAAAAAAAAAACTATTAAAATTTAATCAACACATTATTGATCCAACTCATTTTATATGAGCTACAGAATTGGTGAAGACCCATTTCCACACCTCTATTTATGCACAAGTGACCAGCGTTGGGCTTGGTCGACCCCAAACCGCACGCACACTCTTCCCATTCTCTCTCTCTCTCTCCCAGAACATAAACTAGTGGAACCTCTGAAACCCCCGAAACATGTTACCTTCGCCGCCCCAACTGGTCCCGAACGAGACCAACTGGATCGTTCATGTCAACGAGAACCTCAACTGCATGCCCAAAGACGAGCAACACTGCTGGAAGTCTCCGTCCATCTACAAGGTTCCCCCCTCCATCACTCGCCTCAACTGGGAGGCCTACCAGCCGCAGGTTGTCTCTTTCGGCCCCTATCACTACGACGAGGACCACCTCCGTCCAATGGAGGAGCACAAGCACCGCGCGCTCCTCCACTTCCTGAAGCGGTCCGGGAAGTCCCTCGAGTGCGTCTTCGAGTCTCTGAGGAAGGTGGCGCATGAGCTCGAGGACAGCTACGACAATCTGGACCAGAAGTGGAAGGAGGGAACGGGGGGCAAGTTCCTGGAGCTGATGATGAGGGACGGCTGCTTCATGCTCGAGATCATGGGCTCCACCACGACAGAGAAGGAAAAGAATGACTACGCGCCCAATGACCCAATCTTCAGCACCCACAGGCTGGCATACATAACGCCGTATATAAGACGGGACATGCTGCTGCTGGAGAATCAGCTGCCGATGCTAGTGCTGTATCAGCTGGTTGCCATCGCGAACGATGGCAAGGAGGTTAGTTTCTTTGATTTCCCTCTGTCATTAGAGAGTTTATTGCACTGATTATCTTAGATAGACCTCACACGAAATCCATTAAATTTAATGTTTAAAATGTTTAGCATGCACAGGTCGAGATCAATTAACAATTTAATTATTAAATCTATCACCTCAATAAGAGACTCCTTTTTTTTTTTTCCTTTTATGTGGGTGGTGTCGACAGAACAACACTCTCGTATTCAATGCACTGACTTTACTCCAACAACGCAGGATAAAGTCAACGAGCTCATCGGACAATTCTACTTCCTCCCTGAAAATAAAAAGTTCACGGGGTTAGGCAGACGCCTCCATGTCATGGACGTCTTCAGGGAAGGCCTGTTGATGGAACCCAAGAAGGCCCAGCACGAAGGGAAAAATGTGGAGACCGAGACGATAATCCGGTCAGCCACTGAGCTCATCGAGGCCGGGATCAAGTTCAAGAAAAGCAAGACCAAAAGCCTCAAGGACATCTCCTTTGCTGAAGGGGTCCTGAAGCTCCCAGTCATCAAGGTGGATGACACCACCGAGTCCATGTTCCTCAACATCATGACGTTCGAGCGCTTGCACATCGGAGCTGGGAACGAGGTCACATCCTACGTCACCTTCATGGACAAAATCATCAACGATAGGCAGGATGTCGCCCTCCTTCACACAGAAGGCATCATCCAGAATGATTTCGGAAGTGACAAGGCAGTCGCCACACTATTCAACTCTCTCTGCACGGAAGTGACGCTCCCATCCAACGAAAACCTCGACGACGTGCAACAGAACATCAGCGAGCACTGCAAGAAGCGCCGTAACAAGTGGAGGGCTAATCTCAAGCGCACCTACTTCAGGAGTCCTTGGACTATATTGTCTCTCACCGCCGCCCTCTTCCTCTTCGCTCTCACTATAATGCAGGCCGTGTATACCGTGCTCAGATACCATGCACAATGATTTCTTTTTTTCCATTTTTGGTTGTTTCTCCTAATGCCTGATGCTCGATATTTATCTGTTGATTGGCTGTTGATTGTTGTCATCAATGATTTTCCTCCTGTTTTCAGTCGTGCTTTTTTCCCTCCCTAAATGTCATGAACGATGGACATTTGGCTGTTTATATATCATTATCAGATGATGATTCTCTTGTTTCAGTCTTTTTCATTTTTGTCCATTTTGGATGGGTATTCAGAAGGACGATCACGTTCTAGGCAAATGAAATCTTCCATTCCAACATTTTCTTTTTTATTAGATTTTGTTGAAGTTGTGGTCAATTTATCCAGAAAAGCCAAGACTTCACAAGTTTGTTGAACGATATTACGTGGTTGAAGTTTGTGGTTTTCTAGCTTAGTTGGTGGTAGTTTGAAGTAATGGCAAAAAACCCGTCCAACATGTAAAATGAAGCAAATTTCTTTGTTTGTGACAGAGATTCTTAGCAGAAGAGTCGATTAGGAAGAACCATGAAAAGGCTTCGTGTTTGTTTATTCATGTTTAGACCAACTGCAGCTCCATATATCCCTTGCACAAAACATTTTGATAACAAAACAAGCTCCAAAAGCTCTTTCCTTGTTCCTCTGCTGAGTAAATCCCCACAAACATACCCACTTCCACATTAACACTATAAGCTAACAGCTGTACGAGGGCCTCATTCGGCTGGCATTGAGCGTGAGTCCTATCCATCCGCTACTAAAGTCACCCACCATATATCCGACACCAAAACAATGGTCTACTCATTGTTGTTCCTATTTTCGATGAAAATAACTATATTTATTTACTAAAGCATTAAAATGATTACTTTCTTGACGGCACAAGATTTATGCAACATCATGGAGAAAGGATGTGGCTCCGTATGAAGACACAAGCTTCCAGCAGAGCAACCACAAAAAGTTGCAAGGGCCCTGTATGTCATCCAACAAGCACTTTTGAAAACAATATTTCCGCGAACCACTAGAGCAAAAACTGCAAAGACATGTGTTCTAAGATAATGCGGAAGCCAAAGAATGCATGCAATTAAATAACGCGAGAGAATGAAATCAGCAGAGAAATAAAATGAGCAACAATAAGGAAAAAATTGCACGATTTGGTCAGACCATCAATGGTCATAGTATTTAGTCTCATCCAATCAATTAATCCCCCAATCCGGGGAAGCTTAAGTAGACATGAAAGAATAGGATGAGGGAAAGGGGGGGAGCCACTAAATGTAATTGCTCGATAAACAAGTGACCGAAAATTTGAAACACTTGTGTCCTCACGAGGAAAATGCCTCAATTGGATGACTGATTCTCTGCACAAACTTCACCCGATGTTCGGATCTCCTTTGTACTACTAAGGAAAAGAGAACTCCACTTTATGGCTTGAAGTAGTCAACAGCTGTGACACCTAATATTTTAGAAAATAATAAATAAAATAAAAATTCGATTTTGGAAATTTTGTTGTTGAAAATATATCTTTATTTCAAAATTAAAAAAAATTCAGTTTTTATTTGATTTTGGAGCCTTTTTATTGTTGGAGTCGTTGAGTGAATGTCCCGCCAGCAACAACAACTTTGAGCACTTTCACTATAAAATGCGAGGCTTCGGAACCGAGCATGGGGGAGAAAAAGTTCAAAAAAAATCAGAGCAAAAATTCTGTCGTTGGGGGGAGCTTCTCTTCATTGTTCGTCCAAAAAATAGCAAATTGAAGAGAAAAAGGTAGAAAGTTAATGGGGGAAGTCTTCGGTAGAGGGTGAGAGAGACAAGTGAGAGAGAGAGAGTGTCAGGTGAAAGAGAAAAAGAAGTGAAAAAGTGGAAGAAAGTCAGAAAAGGGGCAGAGGGAAAAGAGACGTGAGAGAGGGGGAGAGGAGGTTACTCTTCGTCAAAAGTTGAAAAGGAAAAAAAAAAAAAAAGGAGAAAGAGAGAGTACGAAAGCAGAGGAGAGCGTGCGGCTGCAGAGGGAAAAAGTGAAAAGGAAAGGAAAAAGCCAAATTACTCTTCGTCAAAAGTTGAAAAGTGAAGAAAATAAAAAAAATAAAATAAAAAAGAGGAGAAAGAGAGAGTACGAAAGCAGAGGAGAGTGTGCGGCTGCAGAGGGAAAAAGTGAAAAGGAAAGGAAAAAGCCAAAGTAGGGGGGAAGAAGTGATTGGACATTTACTGTTCATCTTCTTCCTCACCTTTGCTGCCCAATCGTGAGTTTCTCTTCACCCGCGCTGCGCTCGCACCGCCGGTCTCCACCAGCCATCGTCGCGCCGACTCACGACGACCCAAGCGCCGACGCCCAGCAACACCGCCGCGCTTCTGCAACCCGCGACACTGCCGATTCCGAACCGGCCCGCACCTCCGCTGTTGCTGCGTCCGCGACCACCCGGTGCCTGACGCCCGACGACCGCACCTCTGCACCAGAGAGCTCGTCTCGACGCCTGCTGCAACGACCACTGCTGCAAGTCTCCTCCCGTGACGCCATCACCTCCCAGCCGCGACGAAGCTTCTGTTTCTGCAGACACCGACGGCCTGGTGTTTCCGTCTCACCGCCGTTTGCCCGTAGCAGCTGCCGAAACCCACTTTGCCGGTGACCTCTACCCGCGACGACTGACGCCGCGCCTTGGCGACTCGCGACCCGACGGCATCCGAAGCCCGCCGCTCCTGACCTCGCCGCGCCACCACTCCGCCTCCGACGCCACTGTCCTCTCTTGAGCCTTAGGTGGTTTATTTATTTTTTATTTATTTATTTGTTTATATTCTAAGTCTTGTTATTATTATCTAAGTTAGATCATGGTATATTAATGTTAATTATTTGTATTGTTTAGACATTATCCTTAAGGCTTTATCCAAGATTTTTGTAAAAATTAGTTTGATCCAAGAGACATCGGATCATTCTTTTAATTACATTAATTTTGGGCTTCTTGGTGAAATTTTAATTGTTAAATCATAATAATTATTTAATTTGGTCCGTAAGACTTCGGACTAGATTATTTAATTATTTTGAGTTGTTGTGATGATTAGGGTTAAAATAATTGTTAATTTAACCTGTAAGACGACATGTTATTTTTTCAATTATTTTGATCGTTTATTTAGTGGCTATATTAATTGTTTAGATTTAACCCTAATTTAATAATTATTCAACCTAAAAAAAATTAAAAAGAAACTAAAAAAAATCAAAATATTCAAAAATTGCATAAGCATATAGGACATTAGGGTTTAATATAATAGACACGTAGTTTAATTAATCAAATTTTTAGGATTATATCTCTAGGATTGCATTTTTAGATAATATTTTTAGGACTGCATTTTTAGATATTTTAAAAGAAATAAGTTAGGATTAGACTTAAATAGCCTTTTTAGAGTCTTAGATATAATTGGCACATTTTCATATTCTCATTTTTTTTTTAAAAAAATAGTTTTCTAAGACAGAATAGGGTTTAAGTCAAATTAATCCCAAAAATGGATTAGAAAATTACTTTAGATAGCTTGAGTAGGGTTTTTATTAGTTTTGAATTTCAATAAAAAAAATATACAAAAATACAAAAATTTAGGTGCATGTTAATTAGTTGCATAATATGATCATTTAATTAGAATTTATTAGTAAAGTTAGGTCATAAGGTGCATAATAACTAGTTTGTATAATAGACCCATTTAATTAGAATTTCCACATTAATAAGATTAAGTCATTTAGTGTTAAAATGCATTTTATAAAAGAATTCTAATTTTTAAGAAAATCCAAAAAAAAAAATGAGTGCTTGCTTTATGTGATGCAATTTATTTACTTGAATATTTTAAATAATAGATGAGCACCCGTGTGGTCACCACATTTGCATGATAGTAACTTAGGTTAAAATAAATCAGCTGCTTGCAAAAAACATTTTGAAAAAATTAAGAAGAAATGGTACCGAAAGGGCATTAGAAAATTCTAGTGTAATCAAGTCCCCGTACCCTTAATTTCTGGTTCGTAGGAGTAAAATAAATCTCTCTTTATTTTACTTAGGTGTCTAATCGACCTACCATAAACCGATTAGTGGCGACTCCTAATTAATAACATCTTGCATGTTAAATATTTGAATCTTAAGTCACGAATTGGTATGGGCTTGGGAGAGCCTGAGCTAAGTCTAAAAGCTTAGTAGTCCATTGACCTAGTTTTAGGTGGTGAACCCAAAAAAAATTAGGTCGCGACAACAGCACACAGCCCCACACAATCCTTTTTCTCTTCTCTTCCGACGAGCTCCAACGTATTAATACGAACTCCTTTTTTATTGTTTGGCTGTAAGGAGTTCCAGTTAATGGACGGCTTGGGAATGATTACAACAACCAACTCTCTAAGTTCTAATCCAAATAGGATAAATGTGCTGGGTTTTAATGTTAGAGTTTTCCTAATATGAGCTATATTAATTGATATTGTAATTTACCATTTTACAGAGTTGATCTAAGGTGAGATAGAATGGTTCTTAATTAGTCTAATAAGAGGTTGGTTAGTGTCGGTCGAGTTGAGCCCAGTCCATAATGAGAGGGTTTGGCTAGAAACTCTATAAATAATGCTCAAGTCTCTCATTTTACTCCAACTCTTACAATTATCCTCACAAATGAGTGTTTACCTAACACTAAAGAATGAGGGAGCCGTCTCATTAAGTCAAAGCTACAGAGAGTAATAGAGGAGGACTGTCATTTTTCATTTTTTGCATCAAGAATGATGGATTCTAAAATAGATGTGTTAATTTTTCTACTTGATTATAAGTGTTCTTGTTCTAGCTATGAAGATCATAGGATTGCATTTTGCGCGTCTAACATTTAATCCAACAAGCATCTTCCAATCAAATTGGTTTTCATATACGGCTCAAACTCATAAAGAACGTACTAGAAAAAGAGTTCCAAGACACAACAAAAGCACAAACCATTAGATTTCAATCTCTTCAAAATGCTACAATAAACAATTATGAGATCCTACCATCGCTTGCGGTGGCCTAGTTGGATAAGGCTCCCATGATCCTTTACGAGGAAGAGAGGAGTTTGAATCCCGCTGGCCGCACGGGATCTTAAGTGTGACGTCGGGGTGGTGGATCTCCGCTAGCGTCACCCCGAGTTTACCTCGCCGGTTGCCGACTATACGAGGGTTCACGGGTCAAAAAAAAAAAAAAAAAAAAAAAAACAACTATGAGACCCTCAAACAATAATGTGGAAGATTAGAAGGATGAGTAAATCAAATGAGGGCTTATGGGGACAATATCAAGTGGTAGAAAAAAAATTGTGATGCTTATTAGAGAATATAATCTTATTGTCACCTCTATAGAAGAATCTAGGGATTCAAAAATAAATTGTGATGCTTATTCAAGAATGATGGATTCTAAAATAGATGTGTTAATTTTTCTACTTGATTATAAGTGTTCTTGTTCTAGCTATGAAGATCATAGGATTGCATTTTTCGCGTCTAACATTTAATCCAACAAGCATCTTCCAATCAAATTGGTTTTCATATACGGCTCAAACTCATAAAGAACGTACTAGAAAAAGAGTTCCAAGACACAACAAAAGCACAAACCATTAGATTTCAATCTCTTCAAAATGCTACAATAAACAATTATGAGATCCTACCATCGCTTGCGGTGGCCTAGTTGGATAAGGCTCCCATGATCCTTTACGAGGAAGAGATGAGTTTGAATCCCGCTGGCCGCACGGGATCTTAAGTGTGACGTCGGGGTGGTGGATCCTCCACTAGCGTCACCCCGAGTTTACCTCGCCGGTTGCCGACTATACGGGGGTTCACGGGTCAAAAAAAAAAAAAAAAAAATTATGAGACCCTCAAACAATAATGTGGAAGATTAGAAGGATGAGTAAATCAAATGAGGGCTTATGGGGACAATATCAAGCGGTAGAAAAAAAAATTGTGATGCTTATTAGAGAATATAATCTTATTGTCACCTCTATAGAAGAATCTAGGGATTCAAAAATAAATTGTGATGCTTATTCAAGAATGATGGATTCTAAAATAGATGTGTTAATTTTTCTACTTGATTATAAGTGTTCTTGTTCTAGCTATGAAGATCATAGGATTGCATTTTTCGCGTCTAACATTTAATCCAACAAGCATCTTCCAATCAAATTGGTTTTCATATATGGCTCAAACTCATAACGAACGTACTAGAAAAAGAGTTCCAAGACACAACAAAAGCACAAACCATTAGATTTCAATCTCTTCAAAATGCTACAATAAACAATTATGAGATCCTACCATCGCTTGCGGTGGCCTAGTTGGATAAGGCTCCCATGATCCTTTACGAGGAAGAGAGGAGTTTGAATCCCGCTGGCCGCACGGGATCTTAAGTGTGACGTCGGGGTGGTGGATCCTCCGCTAGCATCACCCCGAGTTTACCTTGCTGGTTGTCGACTATACGGGGGTTCACAGGTCAAAAAAAAAAAAAAAAAAAAACAATTATGAGACCCTCAAACAATAATGTGGAAGATTAGAAGGATGAGTAAATCAAATGAGGGCTTATGGGGACAATATCAAGCGGTAGAAAAAAAAAATTGTGATGCTTATTAGAGAATATAATCTTATTGTCACCTCTATAGAAGAATCTAGGGATTCAAAAACCATGTTAGTGAGTGAATAAATTAGCTCTTTGGAGGCGTACGAAAAAAGACTAATGCTATATGATGAAGATTCTATTGAAAGTGACTTTTAGTCTAAAATAAATACGCGGTCTTATAAATCTAAAACGGGTACAAGGGGCTTGTGGAAAAATAAAAGAGGAGGAGAAACCTCTTCAAATAAAAGAGGAGGAGAAACCTCTTCAAAGGAAAAAAAAAAAAAAAACAATTGCCCTGCGTTATCTACAAGAAAATAAATCAATTAGAAAGATGCTATTGGTTTGTAGATAAATCACAATAGCCCTCATGTAAAAGACATAGCCACACGGGAAAAAATTGTTGGTTGGAAACAAACTATTGAGCTAATTATGCTAAAGAAAAAGAAAACATGGACAATATGTTCAATGCAAGCCAAGTGGCAAAAGTCAGAAAAGATTATACATGTTATATTGTTAGTGGTGTAGTAATCACAGATGCGCAATGAACTATGTTCCACAATCTTGATCTACCATCTTTGGTGGGGCAACGGTGACGCTCGATGGAAATCCCAGCGAATCCTGAATTTGAGTTGGTGAAAGTACTCCGGTTTCTCAAAGGATATATTTGATATGATTAGGTCTTAACGCAACAAACTCGGGCACATAAACGTTAGAGGGTAAATGAGATTTCAGAGTTTGTAGCCGTGGCAAAAACTTGAAAGGAAGACACGTGCAAATGCCATTGTCTTGAAGAACGGTTTTCTTTACCGAGCACAAATTAAGTAGATGAAGAATCGATAGCTATATAAAGATACCATAGGAGATTTTATTTGAGTTGTGCTCTCTAAGTACACCTTTTTAGATCCTCTATTGCTAGGATGGCCTTCTCCTCGTTATACATACATACATACATACATATTGATAGTATTTTCTCCATAACGGTGGCCGTCACCTTAGCAAAAACTAATTATTAACAAGTTAACTAAGTCGAATATCTACTTTACTTCAATTACTCCTAATAAATTCATAATTTGAGTTGTCAATTGAGATAATGAAGAGCGGATTTAGACAAGCTTGTCGAGTCCTTACAAGATGACATCAATCCTTTATCTAGTCAAGAAATTATTAGGTGGTGTTGAATCTTCATGTGAGTCATGCTTTGCCCCACTCATTGATTGCCATGTGCTTAGATGGTGGCCAATTTTAGTCTCTTGTCTCTCCCTTTTGCGCCTTATATTTCTCCTTCTTCATCATCCTTTCTTCCTTCCTTTTAGCGAATGCCTGTGCCACTATCAATAGCCACGCCCATGGAGCCCCCACCACTAACCACCGCAACCTCATGTTGGCCTTGCTCGATTGTGAATTGGATTTATTTTATTTTTTCCTTGGTGGAGTTAAGGGACAGGTCATCTTAAGTTTCTTCCCATTGGAGTTTTGCTTTTGAATTTGTGAGAAAAATCTGACTTTTCTTTGACATTTTAGATGCTTGAGGAATTAAAAAGGGAAGTTTTGATGTGCATTTTGATTTCTTCGTTGGATGGTGATTCCCTTCTCAATAACACCAATATTTAGTTTAACATATAAAATTGACTTTGCGACACTAGTTTGACTTTGATTTGAGATTTAATATATCTTTTTGCTAGAATCAATTTTTCTCCATATGCAGCTAGTGGGAGTTTTTGAATTTGATACAAGATGGTTATAACTTGACTTGTTCTCCCCTTGACATTAATTTATGAGAAGTTATATGGTTGTTATGAATTAATCAAGCATATATATTATTGGAAAGCACTCTTTGTGAAATGTTATTTTTGTTGTTGTTGCATGGAATATGTGTGTGTGTGTGTGTGTGTGTGTGTGTGTGTGTGTGAGTGTGTGTATGTATGTATGTATTGAGAGAGAGAGAGAGAGGAGTGTTGAGTACTAAAAGGAGACCTGAGTCAATAAAAATTATAAATGTCACATCAAAGAGGTGAAGTCCTTTGACAATTAACAAAAAGGCAAAATCCATACCCAAGTCACATTACAAGCACTCAATTCAATACGAGCATTATAGTGTAGGCAGACAGTGGGGAGATTCACTAAATCCTAAGGCCCGTGTCGTATGATTATGTGGATGGTGTGCATGCAATTCGATTCCCACGTTTTTCACGGGTTATTACCTAAACATTTTTTGTCTCTACCTAGGCCACAGAAAGTGACACTCCTCTATTGAACACCACCAAACGTTCTTACCATCTTCTCACTTTGACACCACCAAACGTTCTTACCATCTTCTCACTTCGACACCACCAAACACTCCCCCCCCCGGGTCCCGTCTCTCTCATCGGTTTCTGGAATTAGCCACTTTCGGATTAAGTCAACATCTTTTATGAGATTTTTTTGTTTACTATTTATTAATTATAACAATCACAATAGATCCAAATACTCCTTAATTGGAGCTTCTTATAAAATAAATACAAAAGACTCACTAGATCTTACAATTAAATTAATATGAAATTGCCAGAGAAATATATGAGGAATAATAAAGAACACTGGATATTTATGTAATTCAATCCGAGTATTGACACCTACACCACGGTAAAAGCTAGTAGCAAAATTCCACTAATCAATTAAAAACTTACAGAGTAACAATCGCTCATGAGTTTGAGTGTTTCCAATACTTAAAAGCAAGATCCCTATTGTTTTGGTCCTTTCCATTTCTTCTGTACATCATAAAGTCAAGAAAAAAAATTGAACCCTTCTCTTTACACGGCCAAACAACATTAGTGTCACTTGTACTGTTTTTGAGCAGTCAATCTCTTGATTGATCAATATCGGATCCAAAGAAATTAGATAAAATGTAGTAACAACCCTATCTTGGTAAAATTCTTATGGCATGACTCGAATAGGTATTCAATCAAGAATTTTGGTCCCCCACATCCAATTCAGGTCGGGTCTCGTGTATGGGTTCAGACTAGAAACATCTTTTAAGAGAACTCTTAATTGGAGCTCATAAATGTGCGCATTCAATTAGATTTAAATGATTAGAATCTATAAAAAAAAAAAATAATAAAGCCCACATTAATATTTTGTTTACCTTGGAAATTTAACTTTGCCTCTATTTGAATTCAAATAAATCGTTTTGCTTAAACTAATTTTTCTCCATTTGAAATTGGTGGACATTTTTTAATTTCACACAAGATGATTATGACCTGTCTTGTGTGCCATCTAAATTTAATTTATGAGAAGTTATATGATTATTCGGAACTAACCGAGCATTAATATTACCAGAACGTTACTCATTGTGAAATTTTTTCCCTACAAGTGGTGTATATACAGGAGAAGGGCGTCGAGTACTAAATATGAGATATCAAATAAGAAATCCGGCATATCCCAAGCATACAAGGTAAAAATTATTATCAAATAAAACAAAAAAATACTATCTTAAATCTAATGTCACATCAAACCTTAATATGCAAAGTTCTACCTCAATTAGCATTCTCCATTCAAACAACCCTTTTAATTTAGGTAGACAATTGTGAAATTCATTGAATTCAAAGGTTCGATCGCGAGATGTCATGCTTTATGTGCATACAATTCATTTCCCTACAGCTTCTAGGGGACATGCTTAAACACGTTTTCTCTTTACCTTGCCCATAAAAAGTGATTTATACATGGACCCATGAAACTCATAAATTAAGTCGCAAACGGTTCGACTGAAAATTGATCAATTTAACCTGTTTTGATTCAATTTTATGCAATATTAATATAATCACTCATATGAAATTTGTATCCGGCCTGATTTGAGATCCACTTTAGCAATTTTTTCGCCTTAAATTGTTGGTTGTGTGTATTTTGCGATTTATGTGTATTTTTTGAGCTCGAACTTTTGCACGGATAATTCAGGAAATACAATCAATATTGGGTTGTTCCCAATAGGAAATAAGAATGAACGACAATTTCTGTCCCTGAGATTTGAAGACTGTTCACACGTGGGAGGAGGGGCCACCCAGACTTGTCACGTTCTCGAAACGACTGCCCCTTTATTTTCATTGCTGGGAGTGAGAGGGTCAGATTGGGCCCCATCTTGTGGTGGACTGTAGTTCCGTGCTTAGATGGGTTGGATATGGACAAAAGCCTAGACGCATTTCAAAACCCATATTTAATTGGACTTTAAAACTTAAATCCATAAAAATTATTTATTAATTAACTCATATTTGAGGATGAGTTATGATGATGAAGTTAATGCTTTTTTAGAGGTGTCATGGTCTTGAAGTTCATAGATTTTTTCTCTTCAAATTCATTAGAGATCTTATAATGATGAGATATTATTGATATTCCCATATCATCAACAATATAATCTTTTTTGTCTTTCTTTTATCTCACGAATGGTAAGAAAGCGCCTTATCCTACCAGCATTGGTTTGGAGATAGCCCCAGGCTTCACACACTCTTCCCATTCTCTCTCTCTCTTTCTCTCCATGGATTCTCCTCTTCTCTCACCCAGAATAGAAACTTGTGGAACCTCTGAAGCTCCCTCAACCAAGTTTGCCTTGCCACCCGACCCGGAGCCGAGGTCGACAGGGTGCTGGATGGTCACAGTCGACAGGAACCTGGACTGCATGCCCTCCGACGAGCAACGGTACCTGAAGAATCCGTGCATCTACAGGCTCCCCGCCTTCATCACCAACCTCAACCCCAATGCCTACCAGCCACACGTCGTCTCTTTTGGCCCCTACCACCATGGCGAGGACCACCTCGTCCCTATGGAGGAACACAAGCACCGTGCGTGCGACCGCTTCCTTGAGCGGTCGGGGAAGTCCCTTGAGCCCTTCTTCGAGTCCTTGAGGGATGCGGCACGGGACCTCAAGGAGAGCTACGATGCGCTGAATGGAAAGTGGAAGGAGGACAGGGGGGACCATTTCCTGGAGCTGATGATCAGGGACGGCTGCTTCATGCTCGAGATCATGAGGGCCACCACGGCAGAAAAGGAAAAGAATGACTACGCACCCAATGACCCCATCTTCAGCACCCACAGGCTGGCATACATAACGCCGTATATAAGACGGGACATGCTGATGCTGGAGAATCAGCTGCCTATGCTAGTGCTGTATCAACTGGTCGCTGTCGAGAGCAATGGTGAGGAGGTTAGTTTCTTATATTTCACTCCATCGTTAGAGAGGTCATTCCAAGCACGCAAACCCCCGTCTATGTTCCCCTAACAGTACACCAACAAGACAACGATCTCGAATTCAATGCCACTGACTTCACTCCAACAACGCAGCGTGATGAATACATCAACAAGACCAACAACCTCGTCCTCAGTTTCTACTCCCTCGACACGAACATCACGGGGATGGGCAGATGCCTGCATGTCGTGGACGTCTTCAGGAAAGGCCGGCTGAGGGAGCCCCAAAAGGTCCAGCACAAGAAAATAAATGTGGGGCCTGAGGCTGGCGAGGTGATAATCTTTTCTAGGGACCACGTCTATGGGAGATATTTTTCTTTTTTTCCACCAAGCAAGTAATATCGACACGACAACAATCTCGTATTCAATGCGCTGGCTTTACTGCAACAACGCAGGGTGACAAAAGCTCCCTCGACACGTGCATCCCGGGGATGGGGCATGTCGCGGACGTCTTCAGGAAGTGCCTACCGAAGAAGACCAAGGAGGTCCAGCACGGGATAATCCGGTCGGCCACCGAGCTCAAGGAGACCGGTATCCAGTTCAAGAAGAGCCTGACCAGGAGTCTCAAGGACATCTCCTTTGCCAGAGGGGTCCTGAAGCTCCCCGCTATCATGGTGGATGACACCACCAAGTCCGAGCTCCTCAATCTCATGACTTTCGAGCGCTTGCACATCGGAACTGGGAACGAGATCACATCCTACACCAAATTCATGGACAACATCATCAACAATGAGCGGGATGTCGCGCTGCTCCATGCCCAAGGCATCATCCAGAATTCTATTGGGTGCGACGATGCAGTCGCTGACCTATTCAACTCGCTGTGCAAGGAAGTGACGGTCGGACCCAACAGCAGCCTTGATGCCGTGCAGAAGAAAATCAGTGAGTACTGCGAGAAGCCCTGGAACAGGTGGAGGGCTAATCTTAGACACACCTACTTCAGTAGTCCTTGGAGTGCATTGTCTCTCATTGCCGCCATCTTCCTCTTCGCACTCACCATAATTCAGACCACATTTATCGTGCTCACCTACTATTGAACCCTTCCGTAGCCTCTGCATAATAATTTCGATTTTCCATTTTTGGGTTTTTTTCCTATGGCTGATACTCGATTATTATCTGTCGATTGGTTGAGGCTTGTTCTCATGAATGGTTTTCCTCCTACTTTCAGTCGTGCTTATTTCCCTCTCTAAATGTTTTGAACGATGGACGTTCGGCTGTTTATATATCATTGTCAGATGATGATTCGCTTGTTTCAGTCTTCTTCATTTTTTGTCCAATTTGGATAGGTAGTCTGAAGATGATCGAGGTTTTTAGGCAAATTAAATCTTCCACTTCAACGTTTTAATTTTTATTAAATTTTGTTGAAGCTGTGGTCAACTTATCCAGAAAAGCCAACACACTACAAGTTTCTAGATCTATTGTAAGCACTTTAAGTAAGGGGTTCTAGCTTGGTTGGTGGTAGTTAGAAGTAATGGCTAATAATCTGTCCAACATGAAATATGAAGCAAATTTCTCTGTTGGTGACAGAGATTCCTAACACAAGAATCGATTAGGAAGGACTATAAAAAGGCTTCATGCTCGTTCATTCATGTCCAGATCAACTTACAGCTCCATTAATCCCTCGTACCAAACATTTTGATAATACAACAAGCTTCACAAGCTCCTTCCGTGTTCCTTAGCTGAGTAAATCCCCACAAACATATGCGCTTGCACATTAACACTAAAAGCTAACAGTGGTATCAGAGCGTCATTTGACTGGTATTGGGTGTAAGTCCTATCCACCAACTACTAAATCACCCACCCGAATATCCGATATCTAAACAATAGCCAATCCTATCTCACTAACGTTCCTACTTTTGATGAAAATAACTATATTTACTGGAGCATTAAAATGATTACTTTGTTGACGGCACAAGATTTACACGACATTGTGGAGAAAGGATATGCAGGTCCGTAGGAAGGAACAATTCCGGCATATATATATATATATATGGTAACGAGGAAGCTAAAGGATGTATGATATTAAATATTGCAATAGAATGAAATTATCATAGAAATAAAGCAAGAAACAACAAGAAAAAATTTCCACGATTCAGTCCGGCCATCAGCAGCCACTCCATAGGGAGGTTAGCTGCAAATAACTGTTAATCAATTGAAGAATTATAGAGTTACAATTGTTCACAATGCTCAAATATTTCCCTGTCCAAGAGATTATATTGAAACCCATAATATTTAGCCTAACGTAATTGCTAGATAAACAAATCACCGAAAACTTGAAACACTCATCAATCTTCACCAGGAAAGTGCCTCAATTGGATGACAGATTCTCTGCACAAACTTCACCCGATGTTTAATCTCCTTCGTACTACCAAGGAAAAGAGAACTCCACTTTATGGCTCGAAGAAGTCAACGGCACACTCAGCCCCACGCAAATCCATGTTTCTTCCTTTTCTCTTCCGACGAGCACCAACATATACATAAGAGCTCCTTTTTTTTTTTTTTGGCTATAAGGAGTTCCAGTTAATGAGCGGCTTGGATAAGGATACAACAGCCTACTCTTTGAGTTGTAATCCAAAGAGGGTAAGTGCGCTGGCCTTGAATGCAATAAACATCTTCCAATCAAATTGGATTTCATATACGGCTCGAACTCGTAACATAATTTAGAACATATTAAAAGAAGAGTTTCAAGATGCAACAAAGGCACAAATCATTAGATTTTAGTCTCTTCAAAATGCTACAATAAACAATCATGGGACTCTCAAACAATAATGCGGAAGATTAAATGGATGAGTAAATCAAATGAGGGCTTATGGAGTTAATATCAAGGTAGTAGAAAAAATATTTGTGAAACTTATTAGAGAATATAATCCTATTGTCACCTCTATAGAAGAATCTAAGGATTTAAAAAACATGTTAGTCAGTGAATAAATTAGCTCTATGGAGGCGTATGAAAAAAGACTAATGCTATTTGATGAAGATTCCATTGAGAGTGATTTTCAGTCGGAAATAAATCTAAAAGAGCACAAGGAGCTCGTGGATTGGTGGGTTTGGGAGAGCCTGGGCATTGGTGGGTTTGGGAGAGCCTAGGCTAAGCCTAATAGATCTAGCTGAGCCATTAGTTTCCATCGACGCTCGCACATATCGAACGCCAAAAAAAGGAGGTCGAGACACAAAGAGGCTTCATGCTCGTTCATTCATGTTCAGATCAACTACAGCTACATAAATCCCTTGTAACCAACATTTTGATAATTCAACAAGCTCCAAAAGCTCATTCCTTATTCCTTTGCTGAGTAAATCCCACAAACATACACGCTTGCACATTGACACTAAGAGTAATAGTAGTATTAGAGCCTCATTTAGTTGGTATTGGGCGTGAGTCCTATCCACTTGCTATATTAGAGTAGGAGATATGATTTGATTTTGATTATTTTAATTGCAAGTTAATTGATCCGGTCAATCCGTAAGATTAGATATTCAAAATATAGAATAGGAAATGTTATTTTGTGTACTCTTTCCTATTGTACATCCTTCTTGTATTATAAATAGGCTTGTAGTGCATGTACAAAAGTAGAGACATACACAATACAATTTTCCCCAATATTTTTTGTTTTCTGTTTAGAAACATGGTATCAGAGTGCGATGATCATTGAGCCTGTCGCTTGCCTTTGGTCATCTGATATTGGCCGGTTGCCACTAGCCATCCATTCGCTTCTCCTTCAGACCGATCGTCCTTTGTTAGTTTGCTTTTGGTTTGCTTTGATTGATTTTTCCTGAGATTCGTTGTTTTTTTTTTTTTTTTTTTTTGACTAGTTATCATGTCCAAACAAAGCTTCTAAACTGAGGAATCCTCCAGCCACACATTGGCTCATGAACAGACCGCGGTCCGTTCTTCCTCCATGGGTGGCCAAGATGGGCATGCCATAAACTGTGGATAGGCAGGTGGGCGGATAATGCAGCACGTTCGGGAGAGAGCTCCAAGTTGTAGAGACCACCACGTTGAAGGCCCCAACCAATGATCTTCTTCATCAAGAAGTCCTCAAATAAGCAATAAGAGGGAAAAAAGGTAACTGAGCAATTTAATTGTTGAGTGCTTTTTGAAATGGATAGGAGATGAAACTTAAAGGTTGGAGCACGAAGAAAATCAATTAAGGGTAAGGGTTGATGTCAGAGATACAGTGCCATGTGAAGTGACGAGAACTCCAACCGCATTAGGTATGCCAATAGCGGGAAGAGGTTTCGGGTATGCTTGTGCATATTGAAGTGATTCAGGGTTATGTGTAATGCGATTCATGGTTCTGGTGTCAATAACCCAAGTGCAAGAATTTAATGAATTAGAATTCAAGTCGAGAACTGTGCCTGTGAGATTTGCCTTGGAAATGTTTACCACTTGGAGTAAACGCATGATTTGTTTATATTGCTTACCGGTGAATGGCATTGGAGACGCCAAAGAGGAATTCTCGGGATTAGTGGCAGGTTTGCTGTCCGAGGGCTTAGTATGGGGCTGGTCATGACGCTGTCCCTTATAATTAGCAGGAAATCCATGGAGGCGGAAGCAAACATCCCGGGAATGGCCTGGTATACTGCAATGGGCTCAACGTTCACGAGGATGTGATGGAGGCCTGCATTTTGCAAGGTGAGCAGAAGCTGTCTTGGTGTGCTTAGGGGATCGAGTCGAGAGTGGCGAGTCCCTTTGAGGCGAGATGTTTCGCATGGAGTCATATGTCAACAGTGTGTTCTTGGCGGAGGTAAGAGTCAAGTGAACATGACAAAGCAACGGATTCATGAGCAGAACTTGACTGACCACTTTAGAATACCCCGGGTTTAAACAGAATTGATAAATGTGACGGCCCAAGTGGCAGTCCTCGGATGTGCGCAAGGAAGGGGTCCCTCTATTGTCCCACATCGTTTAGGGAGGGAGTTCTAGGCTAGCTTATAAGGCTTAGGTCCTTATAAATTATACATACACGTTTTCTTGTGGTAGTATGGGCTGCCCCGAGAGAAATAAAAGTGTGAGGGCTTAATGTCCAAAGCAGACAATATGTGTACATTGGAGACCCGGGATCTTACAATAAAGACGTCGATTCTCAAGTTGCATCGCAAACAATGTCTTTGCCTCGCAAAAGCATTTGGCAAGGGTTCCAAATTGTTCAGCTCATGTGAGGACCATCAGACGGTAACAAACGTTCATGCAGATCAGCCTATAATTCCACAACAAATTCCATGTACAAAACGGTCAAGACAAGATTTTGATGGATGGAATTCAGGATCCATGAGTTTGGCCAGAAATGTTGTAATGCGCAACCTTAGAGTTTGGCCAGTTGAGCAAGCTTCTTCTTTTGTTCCACTTCACTTTCTTATTTGTTATTTTACTTGTGGTAGAGCTGATATTAATGGCGCTGATTTAACTCAATTGAGCGACCGCTACTCGATTCTGATGTGCTACGTTCAATTTCCCATTTTTTCTGTGCCAATTACTTGATCATAGCTAAACCAAAGCATAGTTTCAGGAAATCCGCAGGTAGTTTCGTTGTTTCTTTTGAGTGCTTTAGCTGTAAGTTGGTCTGCTAAGTGTCTTTTTCCGTTTCTTTTTTTTTCTTGCGGTAAGTATCTTTTCTTTGGATTTTCCTTTTAAAATTCTCGGCTGGGTAAACGCGTGGCATGATTCCTCTTTGTTTCCAGATCCACTCGGGCAGAAGGCTCGGGAAAAATGCGAGTCTCATTATTCAAGATATAAAGAACGCAAGGACGGGAGATTTCTGTTCAAGGAGCGGAGAAGCCGCCAACTTAAAAAAAATCTGGAGGATTGCCTCAGTCGTAAGCCTTCTTGAACAAGCTCTCTGTTTCGTCATGAGACTTTTTACTTAATCTTGGTCCCATAAATTTTTGGTGATCGTTTAGCGAGGTATTTGAATTGATTATGGCGGTTTTGTATATCAGGAAATGATAATAGATCTGGTCATTTACAATTTACGACTCGGGCATGCTCAACTCGTCCGGATATATGTGTTGCTAATATGACTCCCTTTTGGATGTTTTAGGAGTTATTCATGTTCAACTGAAAAAGTGATTTGAAAGACAGGAACTTGGGCATATCATGGAGTCGCCACTTTGGTTTAATGCGAGGGTTCTTGGAATCATGTGATATGTTTGTGATGTGCTGTCCGAAAGCTAGCGGGAGTATGTAATAGCATTTGTTTGGGATGTTGTGTAGTGAGGTCCTGTTCTTTCCTATCATTTAGTGACGATGATAGAACGAACGGGGCAGAAAGTACTTGTCCTCGTATCATTCTCCCGAAAAGTACATTTTCTTTAGAGTACTATCTTATTTCTTAAGAGTCGTGGGAGGCATCGTACATGATACATAGGCAAAGAGCCAATCTCTTCACATTGCTTGAGAAAGCTTTCTTCCTAACGCAACTTGAGACGTAAATTTATGTACGTGTACATCATAGATCTTGTGGGGACTTTGATATGAGAAGTATCCAAAGATTTATTTTACAATTCTAAATTCTGAACTTATTTTCCTTGGAGTGCTGAGAAGTCTAGGAAAACTTGATGCAAATTTCACTGACAATGGTACGAAATTAACACACATGAAGTGGTGGACACACCGTCCTAGATGCATGTGTGCCTTAGATTTGGAAGATAGAATTGTGAAGTTTCTCTTCAGGTCTGCTCGATATTAGATGAGGACACAAGACTCCTGCAGAGAATTCTTCTGGTAGTTGCTATCCATTGAAATCCAAGCTGATGGTTTTATGTGATGGCCTAAGTTGGCCCGTCGGCCCATGTTGGGCCTGAAAGCCCAGCCCACAAGATTAAAGCCCATGGATGGAGGGATATGATGAAGGGGCACAATTTCTATTTTGGAGGGGACATTTATAAGGGAGGAAAGAGAGGGAGGACGCACCCTTTGGCATTTTGTACGTACGCTCCTCTCCCTCTCTCCCTCCGAAAGAAAACTAAGGCTAAAGGCGACGCTGTCTTCCCTTCAAGGCTAATCGACGTTATTAGATTGAACGGGATCGGTTTTCTCTTCCTTTTATCGCCATTGGTGTTTAATCTGTGGCTAACAAGGTACGCTCGATTCCGTGGTGTGCTTTAGGATCGGTGATACACGTTTTTTCCTAGGCTTATCTTCCGTATTCATTTTAGGGGTTCTATTTAGTGTCGAATCCGATTTTGGGAATCCGATAATCCCAACATTAGTATCAGAGCCCTAGTTCATGTTTTCCCGACCCCTTTCATGTTTATGAATGATTTTTGATTGATTTTTCGCGAAAATAATTGGCCGACACGGATCGGGGCGAAAAATCCCGACACTCGAGCACTGTTCATCCATTTTTCCAAGTTTTTGTAAGTCAAAATCAATTTCTGAAAACATAGAGTGAAAGAGCTCGTCAAGACGAGTCCGTCGATATGTCGTGCGCCACCGGGCGACGCCGGATGCGCCCACACGAGCGGCCAGAACCCGCTACGTGTGGGCGCCACGCGCCTAAAACGCTGGCCCAGCCAGCGTGTGCGCCACACCCGTCGATCGGCGAATTGGCACATGCGCGATGGTGCCGGCCGGCGAATCGGCACACGCCGGTCGGCGAACCAACGCGTGCTGACGTCACCATGACATCACCCAACGGTCGATAACCGTTGCGATGACGCCATCGATGATGTCATCGCCGGCGACAATTGGCCAGCCGGTCACCGGCTGGCGACCCGACCCGACCCGACCCGAGATCCGATCGATCGCCCACGCGTGCAAGGCACATGCTAAGTCAGTTCGTTCGACCCGATTCGATCGGCCCGACCGGTCCGACCGACTCGTCTGGTCCAACCGACCCGACCTGCCGCCCATTGACCCGTTGACCCGCTGACCGACGATCATTGACCGTTGACCGATGACCGTTGCCTGTTGACCGTTGACCCAAAAAAAAAAAGGGATCTTTTTTCTTTTCAATCATGTCTATGTGGGTTATAAGTAATCCATTGTTTATTCTGCATTTGTTGCATGAATCATGGAAAATTATGTATTTTCCCTTATGTACATTATGGATTATAAGTAATCCATTTTTAGTTCTGCATTTATTGCAGGAACTATGATGCGTTATGCACGGATACCTACAATCCCGAGAACGGATGAGGGAAGTGCAAGACTTAAAAGGTTGATGACAGAATTAGCTAATTATCGGTGGCATGACGGTGATTTAGTATCACATGTGGTCAGGGTCAATCAGATGATACAGGAAATCATCTAGAATGGTTATCTTATGCCGAATTTTGAGAAGGTGCCAGCTTTGATGAACACTATTCCACCTGAATGGCAAACAGTGTTAGATCGGCTATGGGAGGTCAACATAGTCCCGGGTTATAGGAGGCTAGTGATAGCTTTTGTTAGAGAGTACTATAGGATTGAGTTAACCAAAACTTTAACCCTTAGATTGAACGTCACATGGCACAGAGTGAATGTGCCTTGGAGGTGACATGAAAGCTCTCAAAAAGTTTTTCCATGGTTAGCAAATGTGCCTTCAAATTTCTTGGATATTTTGACTGATAGATTAGAAGGAACATTCCCTATTTATTTTTTAGATCAGTTTGAGATGTTTTTGGGTGTGAATATCTCTTTCTATGTTGATATTTTTCTTTGTATATATTACTTAATGTAATGAATAGTTGTATTATGTGAAAGCATTATTATTCTATTGGATGTCAAATATTATTTGTTTTCTGCTATTGTTGACTGTTGTGGGTAGTTTATAGAAGTTTTTGTAACTTCATAGAATTTAATTTTGCATAAGACAATTATATTAATAATAATTTTGAGTTAGGATTTTTGGAGGATGATTGGAAACATAGTGACCTTTTGATTCTGAAACCTTACTTGAAATTGTTCATTGATATGATGGGTATGTGCAAAGTGGATGCATAAATGATAGGCATTAATTATTCGTGCATATATGTCTGATGTGTTCAGATTAATGGTTTCAGCAACTAAGAACGTAATTGCTGATATGAACGGCAACAATTGTGAAATATTGAATATGAAGATTCAATATATGCTCGAAAAGAAAGAAGCACTAGAAGCTCTTGATCATGTTATGGAAGATCTTGAGGATGCCATGCGCCACCTTGAGCTAGCAAAGGACCACCTTGATGTTGCTAGTACGAGTACCTAGAGGGGGGTGAATAGGTATACAAAGATTTTTCTTGATAATTTCTGTATATTTGCGCAATACTTAGACAGTTCAAGGATTAGCGAAAGATAACAATCAACGTAAGACTGAGTAAGGAAAGAGAGAATTGAACACGCGGTTTATAGTGGTTCAGCTTGATTCAAGCCTACGTCCACTCTTCTGCACTGACAGCCAATTTGGCTGGATTCCACTATGAACAAAGAGATGTTACAGTGTTGTTCTTCCTTGATTTCTTTGTGTAGATGATCTACCACACTCACTCAAGGTATCACCAAGTATAAACACTCTCTGTGTATACAATTTTGCTCGGACTATATCGACTAATAATCAGGAAGCTTCAGACTCTGGAATTTTTCTATCAATCACGTTCTTAAGACAACTAGAATGTCTTCCTTTTTATACTCCTTTATGCCTATCATACCGTTGGCACTTACCAAAGGAATTCCTCCAATCTACCCGTTGGACGGAATCAATCAAGAAGATCATTCGAGCTATAAAAGGAACTTGACGATAGCCCATCAATCCTGTTCGCCTATACAATCAGGATCTTGGTTTCCATGAATAGAACTTTCCAAGAATACTTCGTCGACCATCGATCTTTGAATGATTTAGATCAAAAGAATCCGTTATATTTATCCTGCCAAAAAGATCTTCTCCAGACGATAGGATTTAAAACCTCAACCATATACTTCGGCTCTGGATTTCCTTCGTCACTGGATCAGAAAGACTGTCAATGAGAATACTCTTGAGTCTTGAGTCTCGAACCTTGAGTCTTGAATCTTGAGTCTGGTAGTCAGAGTCTTCAGACTTTAAACTAGACGATCCGCAGATACCCAGACTAGACTGAAGGAAACGTTTTGTCAGCTTCAAAATATTCTGGAACGATTTCTCCAACAATCTCCCCCTTTTTGATGGTGACAAAACTTTCCTGTAGATTTGAACCACTTTGACCTGCAAAAACATTTCTCAAGCAATATGGCAATCTCATAAAGATTAACAAAGCAACCGGACTCTGCATCCACAGAAAATTGGTTAGTCTTTCATGAGTAATACCATATAACAACACTTGATATGAATGCAAACAGTCAAGCATTAAAATCCATAGCCAATTCAGTCAAGTTCAAGGTCAAGTTCAAGTTCACACCCAAGAAAACATAAAAAAACTTATAGTCAAAGAAGGTTGAAAGAAAGTTGGTTGGTTCAAATTACTTCTCCCCCTTTTTGTCAACATTAAAAAGGTGAGAAAGATGTCATGTCTGCTTGGGAATGCGCACAATCTGGAAATCTCCCATGGACTGGACTACTCCTTCTAGCTTCTTCAAGTCTTCCCTCAGTTGAGCTACCTCTTCTCCCTTGGCATTGGTTTGCAGTTGTAGAGCAAGGTCTTTCATTTTATCCTCCAGGGTAACTAAAGATGCTTGTCCAGCATTCTTCAAGGCTTGAATTTCACAGTCCAGAGCATAGATTTGGCCACGCATTTCCAGAAGAATATCCATGATACGACGAAAATCTGCGGAATTGTCCGTCTGAGTACTTGCATTTGCAGACGATGGCGCTTATGTAAAGTCTTGCAGATTTGGTTCTGACGTATCGTGACCTTCTTCAGGCAATTGAGAAGCCTGAAATTCTTCTGGGGCTATTGGAGATTGTCTTTGACCTTCACTATTGGCAGCATGAGGTGTGGACCTCTCTTGCTCGCCAACTCCCCCTGTTTCTAGGACATCAAGAGGAGAAGAGTGATGATCATGCTCTTCTGTATCCTTTTCTCCAGATTCAGCTGCAGACTTTTCTTGCTCTTGTTCTCATTTTTCTTCAGCTTCTGTCTCCTTCTTTCTCTGCTCTTCTTCTTCTTTGTTCTTGTCTTCTTCTTCTTCTTCTTCTTCTTCTTCTCTCTGTTTCTTCTGCTGTTCTATTGATTGTGGAACAGAACGTCTTGTCCTTATCAAAGCAGAGATTGTGAGATCTTCCTCCTCATCTTCATCTTCATCCTTCAAGATGAGAGTTCTCTTCTTTTTGGATGGGGCACCAATGGCTTCCTTTCCCTTTCTTTTTGAAGCAGACGAAACTGGAATCTTCACTCTGAATTTCTCCATTGCCTTAGAAAGTTCTTTCAAACGCATCTTTGTCAACATCTTTAAACCTACCACCATCTTATCGCACGGTCGAACACAGAGAGTGTGTGGAGGTTCAATATTCATGTGTCTGAAGATCCTGGTCACCAGACCTGGATAAGGCAATTGTCCCTTGTCTTTCGACATTGCTCTATACATGTGAAAGAGAATAGTGTGAGGGAGAGAGAACTTCTTCCCTGAGTTGATTGCGTACATCAATTTTGCTTCTGAGTTAGACACATCAGTCTTTGATGTAGACTTAGGCCTAATGCAATTGATCACAATTTTGTGTAGCACAATTTTGATAGCGCGCATCCTCGAATAGATGATTTTTCCCTCAATGTCTCTGTCTTCAACAAGGTCCATTGTGGCACGAGCAACTGAAACTTTGACTGGTTGATATCGTGCCCGTTCAACTCCAAGTATATCCGCCAACATATCCACATCCAACACATAATCCTGATCTCGAACACTGAAAGATATTCTATTCGCATCAATAAAGCTAAGATTTGAATAGAAATATGCAGTCAGTTGTGCATATCCTTCCGTGGTGTCAGTGCAAAAACGTTCAAGTTGAAGCAGACTGAACTTTTCTCTCAAGTTCACATTCACAGCATCCAGGAAATCAAAGTCAACACTCCTAGGGTTTATCACCCCTCGCTTCAGCAGTTTGAAGAACAAAGTTTCCTGTTCCTTCGATTTAAATAATTCCATCCTCTTTCCCTTCACCTTCGCAGCAACACCCAATCTCGGTTGAAAATCAGTGAACATTTTGTCATCGTTGTTCCCATCAATCAAATTTGGGCCCGACATCCGAGGGTCACTCGGAATATTTGCAAGCGCTTCCTCTGCTCTACCTTTGGGAGCAATTCCCAAATCCTCCATTTTCTTCGGAAAAATGTACTCATTCCCATAGTTCTTTTCTTTAAGAAAATCATCTACATATTTCATCAGAGTCCTAGTACTTTTCAAAGCACGGTAAAGTTTGTAAATATAAGAGGGTTTTTGGACTCTTACTGGGTCTGCGTCCTCGATTACCTCTTCTTTTGGATGTTGACCCGCACCTTGTGGGGTAGAAGGCGTTGAATGACGAGGTGGAGAATGAGTTGGGTTCTGATGCTGACTCGACAATTCTTCCTCTTCTGTGAGATCGAAGTGGGTAGGTCCCTCCTTCATCTTCTGTGGTCCCCTTGTCGCGATTCTTGAGGACTTCCTCGAAGACGACATTCTTCTCGACTTTAAAAGAATTCTTTGCTTGCTTTCCCAAGAGAAGACGACAACTTTCTCGAGGATGAACTCGAAGTAGAAATCAGTTTGAGAGGAAAAAGCTTTTAGGGTTTTGAAGATTGAAGATGAAAACTGTATATATATATATATAACTCAGTTTTGAAAAGGGGAAGTTCAATCGATACAAGGAAAGTGTACGAATACCTCTTTTGGAAATCGATAATTGCCAAAATTAATCCTTTTGAAAAGACAAGTTTTTCGATTTTCACGGAGACTAAAATAACTGAACGAAAAATCATACCTTTTCGAGTTTAGATAAAGTAACAACTTACAGTCTATAGTCATCAACGTCTGAGTCGTAGAGATTTGAGTATGAGAGATTTGAGTCTGATGGTCATCAACTTTTTGAGTCTGAAGGTTGGAGAGTCTCTAGACTTTAACTTCTTCGAGCTTCAAAATGTTGAGTCTAGAGCAGATAAAATCAAATTGATTTTTCTCCAGAGACTTTGTGAATATATCCGCTAGTTGGCTTTTTGAATCAACAAATTGAATCGAGATTTCTCCACTTTGAATATGATCTCTAATGAAGTGATGTCGAATTTCTATATGCTTTGCTCTTGAATGAAGAATTGGATTTTTGGTGAGATTGATTGCGCTGGTGTTGTCACATTTGATTTCTGTGCATGAGTCTTCAATCCCAAAGTCTTGTAGCTGTTGTTTTATCCATAGAATTTGCGAGCAGCAGCTTCCAAGGGCAACATATTCTGCTTCTGTTGTTGAGAGAGCTACAGTGCTTTGTTTTCTTGAAAACCAAGACACTGTCCTGCTTCCAAGCAACTGGCAAGTTCCTGAAGTACTCTTTCTATCGACTTTGCAGCCGGCCAGATCTGCGTCTGAATATCCCAGAAGATTAAAGTCTCCCTTCTTAGGATACCAAAGACCCATGCTCGGAGATGAAGCAATGTATTTAATGATACGTTTTGCAGCACTGAGATGAGATTCTTTAGGATCTGATTGAAACCTAGCACAGATGCAAACACTCAACAAAATGTCAGGTCTAGAAGCAGTAAGATAAAGAAGTGAACCGATGATACTCCTGTACGGCTTTTGATCAATTTTCTTCCCTTCCTCATCTTTGTCTATCTTCAAGGAACTTGACATTGGTATATCAGTCTTCTTGCAATTTTCCAATCCAAATCTTTTGACAAGATCATTAGCATATTTTTCTTGGTAAATGAAAGTTCCTTCCTTCAATTGCTTTATTTGAAGGCCAAGAAAGAATGTTAATTCTCCCATCATACTCATTTCAAACTCATCCTGCATAGACTTAGAAAATTTCTTGCATAGACTTTCATTAGGAGATCCAAAAATAATATCATCTACATATATTTGAACGAGTAAAAAGCTTTTGTTTTCCTTTTTGATAAATAAGGTAGTATCTACTTTACCTTTGACAAAACCATTCTGTAATAAAAACTTACTTAGTCTGTCGTACCAAGCTCGAGGTGCTTGCTTTAGACCATACAGGGCCTTTTTCAGTCTGAAGACTGAGTCTGGCTTCTTTGGATCTTCAAATCCAGGCGGTTGTTCCACATAAACTTCCTCTTGGATAAATCTATTTAGGAAAGCACTTTTGACATCCATTTGGAATAACCTGAAATTTTTTAAACAAGCAAATGCAAGTAATAGACGAATAGCTTCTAACCTTGCTACAGGAGCGTAAGTCTCATCATAGTCTATTCCTTCTTCTTGTGTGTATCCCTTGGCCACGAGTCTTGCTTTATTCCGTACGACTTTTCCCTTTTCGTTCATCTTGTTTCTGAACACCCATTTGGCTCCAATAACAGTTTTACCTTTTGGTTTAGACGTCAATTCCCAAACATCGTTAATGTTGAACTGTCGGAGCTCCTCTTGCATAGCTTCAATCCAACTTTCATCAGATAAAGCTTCTTCTATGCTTTTTGGTTCAATTTCAGAGATGAGAGCAACAGCACTAGACTCTTCACGTCTTTTGGATCTGGTGCGAATTCCTTCATTAATTTCGCCGATAATGAGATCTTTAGGATGGCTGGACTTGTGCTTCCAGTTACTGGTTGATTTTGCTGGATGATGATCTCTTTCTTTATTTGAATCTTCATGAACATCTTGACGCTGGTCATCCAGAGTTTGAGATACTTTTTCAGATGTAAGCTTAGGAAGGTCTGGAGCAGGTTCAGACTCTTCATATTGAGTCTGACTGGATTCATCTTGCGTAGAGTCTTGAAATTTGACATTCATTGACTCCTCCACCGTCTGGCTTTTCTTGTTATAGACTCTGTAGGCTTTGCTTGATGTAGAATATCCAAGAAAGATGCCTTCATCTGATCTTTCTTCAAACTTACCAACTCGATCTTTTGCATTTTTCAATATAAAGCATTTGCAACCAAACACATGAAAGTATGAAACAATAGGCTTCTTACCTTTGAATAATTCATAAGGAGTCTTCTCAAGAATAGGTCTTAGGAAGATTATGTTGATAATATAGCATGCTGTTGAAACAGCTTCAGCCCAAAACCGTGAAGAAATTTTGCTTTCAATTAAAAGAGTTCTAGCCATTTCTTGAAGAGATCTATTCTTTCTTTCCACAAATCCATTTTGCTGAGGAGTGTATGGAGAGGAGAATACGTGCTTAAAACCAGATTCATCACACAATTTTGTGAAATCTTGATTTTCAAATTCACCTCCATGATCTGTTTTTATACTTGAGATAACACATCCTTTTTCATTTTGAACATTTTTAGCAAAATTTTCAAAATACGAAAAGGTTTCTGATTTATTTGCAAGGAAATATACCCAAGTAAAGCGAGAGAAATCATCCACAATTACTAGGCAGTATTTCTTACCTCCAATACTCTGAGTTCTGGTTGGTCCGAAGAGATCCATATGCAGCAACTGTAGTACATGATTAGTAGAGACATGATTTATTTGCTTAAATGAATTTCTTACTTGTTTTCCCAGAATACAGGGAGTGCATGGATCGGACTTTTGATATGGTAATTTGGGTAGACCTCGAACAAGCTGCTTTGATGAGATTTTGGCTAATTGCTTCATATTGACATGGCCAAGCTTTCTGTGCCATAAGCTTGCTTCATCTTGAATTGAGATTAGACATTGTGATTCATTTAATTTCATGTCTAAGAGGTAGATGTTCCCATGTCTTCGACCCATAAAAGACTGAGTAGAGTTTTTACTAATTCCATAGCAAATTCCTTCTTGAAAGGAGATCTTGAAACTAGTATCACATAATTGGCTAATGCTGAGGAGATTATAGTTGAGTCCTTCCACTAAAGAAACATTGCTTATTGTGAGATTTCCAATTTTCACAGTTCCAAATCCCACGATGCTTCCTTTGCCGTTTCCTCCAAATGAAACATTTCCGCCGTTTACTTGAACTAGCTTTACAAAGCACTTTGAGTCTCCTGTCATGTGTCTTGAACATCCGCTGTCAAGATACCATTTTATCTTTTTCTTGACGGAGACCTGCATTTAAAAGAGAGTCTCAAGTTTTCTTTGGTACCCAAATTTTCTTGGGTCCTTTGGTGTTAGTAGGATAAGCATTATTAGGCCATACTTTCTTAACAGGCTTCCAAACCATGGGACACTCTTTTTCAAAGTGATCCTTATGGTTACACTTTGAACACCTTAGAGCATTTCGACCAACAGATTTTACAAAAACTTTCTTGAAATGATTTTTGTAAGCCTCTCTCGACGGTCTTTTCTTAATTCTTTCTTTAACTTTAGGAAAATCAATCAAGGGAATTGTTTCTGCTGTCATGCCTAGACCGGACTTATTGAAGTAAGGTCTTTGAATAGAAAGAACTTTTTCAAGCTTTTCAGATCCTATTGAAAACTTCTTTGAAATATTTGATAAGTCCGTTTTTAAGAAAACATTTTCTTTCAAAAGATCATCTTCTTTTTCTTTAAGAGCAGAAACATTTAGGTCTAGACTTTTAACTCTTTCTTCTAAAATGACTTCCTTTTGTTTTAGAGCTGAGTTTTCCTTTTAAGTTCGGAAATCCTTTTGAGAGAAGTCTTAAGACTGAAACACGGTTCATCAATATATTTAAAGACTTTGACAGAATTTTAAAATCACTTACCTCAAATTCAGCATTCGAGTCCGATCCGTAATCTGAGTCTGAGTCTGAATGTGCCATCAAACATATGTTGGCATATTCATTATCACTTTCTTCACATTCTGTATCACTCCAGATTTCGGCTTTGAGAGCCTTTCGAAACTTCTCAGCTTTTCCTCTTTTCTTCTTCAGAAGAGGACAGTTGGGTCTGATGTGTCCCTTCTTCTTACATTCAAAGAAGACTACATATTTATTTGGTTCTTCATCATCAACAGACTTGGTCTGCTGTCTCTGGAAACTTTGTTTCTTTGAGTTGAACCTTCTGCCTTTTCTATTCAGTTTTCTGAATCTTCGTATCATGAGGGCGAGCTCCTCATCGTCCATATCATCTTCAGAATCTGCATCATTAGAGTCATCATTTGATTTTAATGCAATAGATTTCTTACCTCTTGGATCTTCATTTTCATTAATTTGTTCCACTTCATAAGACTGAAGGGTTCCAATCAGCTCGTCGACAGATAGAGGCATGATTCTTTGCGTCTCTCTTATTGAAGTCTTTATATGATTCCAGTCCTTGGAGAGTCCACGTAGTAGCTTGTTCACCTTCATGGGATCAGAAATTTTTTGTCCTTGGTTCTCAAGACCATTGACAATATCTGTAAAACGACTAAACATGTCAGTTATAGATTCTCTTGGTTTCATTTTGAAGGCTTCATATTGACTAAGGAGAATGTTAATTCTGGTCTCCTTCACTCGATCTGTCCCTTCATAGGTGATGTGTAATCTATCCCATACTTCTTTTGCTGTAACACAAGAAGATATTCTGTTATATTCAGTTGGAGATAAAGCACAATATAAAGAGTAAATTGCTTTTGCATCGAGTGCTTGTCTCTTGTTTGTCTCTTCCTGAGTCATTCCGCTGGCATCAACAGTTTCTTTTCCTCTTTCAGAGATTGATGCAGCAGTAGGAGTGATTCCTCTTTCCACAACGTCCCATTCCAGAGGATCCTTGGATCGTAGGAAAGCTTTCATCTTGTTCTTCCAGATGTTGTAATCCTTTCCGTCAAAGTAGGGTGGTCTTGTATTGCTTTGCCCTTCCATCAGCCCTGGTGCTAGCATACTAGCCATGGATCTTTTACTCTGAAGTTAAACACTTCAAACAAAGTAAGAACACGAGCTCTGATACCAATTGATGTTGCTAGTACGAGTACCTAGAGGGGGTGAATAGGTATACAAAGATTTTTCTTGATAATTTCTGTATATTTGCGCAATACTTAGACAGTTCAAGGATTAGCGAAAGATAACAATCAACGTAAGACTGAGTAAGGAAAGAGAGAATTGAACACGCGGTTTATAGTGGTTCGGCTTGATTCAAGCCTACGTCCACTCTTCTGCACTGACAGCCAATTTGGCTGGATTCCACTATGAACAAAGAGATGTTACAGTGTTGTTCTTCCTTGATTTCTCTGTGTAGATGATCTACCACACTCACTCAAGGTATCACTAAGTATAAACACTCTCTGTGTATACAATTTTGCTCGGACTATATCGACTAATAATCAGGAAGCTTCAGACTCTTGAATTTTTCTATCAATCACGTTCTTAAGACAACTAGAATGTCTTCCTTTTTATACTCCTTTATGCCTATCATACCGTTGGCACTTACCAAAGGAATTCCTCCAATCTACCCGTTGGACGGAATCAATCAAGAAGATCATTCGAGCTATAAAATGAACCTGACGATAGCCCATCAATCCTGTTCGCCCATACAATCAGGATCTTGGTTTCCATGAATAGAACTTTCCAAGAATACTTCATCGACCATCGGATCTTTGAATTATTTAGATCAAAAGAATCCGTTATATTTATCTTGCCAAAAAGATCTTCTCCAGACGATAGGATTTAAAACCTCAACCATATACTTCGGCTCTGGATTTCCTTCGTCACTGTATCAGAAAGACTGTCAATGAGAATACTCTTGAGTCTTGAGTCTCGAACCTTGAGTCTTGAATCTTGAGTCTGGTAGTCAGAGTCTTCAGACTTTAAACTAGACGATCCGCAGATACCCAGACTAGACTGAAGGAAACGTTTTGTCAGCTTCAAAATATTCTGGAACGATTTCTCCAACACACCTAACGGTATTTGAGCTGAAAATAGATATTTGCAATGTTGGTTCTAGCTCAGAAAGGGTTTTAAGCTCTAAGCGCAAGCGTATTGATTCGTTCAATATGTGGGAATGCAAATGATCAAGTCTTTATTGCAAGAAATCAAGAGTTAACCAACACAAGAGAGGAAAATGTCCTCAAGTGAAGAAAATGTCAAGGGTGAGGTGTTACAATTGTGACAAGAAAGGTCACTATGCTCGCAACTGTTGTAAGCCGAAAAAGGTAAACACCTCTTGTACATTTGAGAACTTTGCTTATGTGTCAAGTTCTGTATTATTGGCTGAATCCAATCCTTTGTGGACTATAGATTCAGGAGCAACAGACTATATAGCGAAGGATAGAGAATCCTTCGTGGAATTCCGACGAGTACCAACTGGAACTAAGTGCATCTATGTAGGAAATAACTTCAGAACTGAAGTTAAAGGGATTGGCACCTGCCAATTGAATATGCGTGGTGGACACACCTTGTTCCTACATGATATTCTATATGCTTCGGAGATTCGTCGAAATTTAGTGTTTGTTTTGGTGTTGGTTAAGTTTGATTTTAGTTTGAACTTTCGTAATAGCTGTGTAGATTTGTATTTGGATACAAACTACTATGGTTGTGGTTATTTTCTGGATGGTTTTATTGTACTAAATGTTGACTGTGGTAATGTCAATATTTGTTATTCCCTTGTTTCACGTCTTCTGCTTTATATGTAATAATGTGAATATGTGGCATGCTAGACTTGGTCATATTGGCCAACAACATATGAATAGACTAGCCAAAGAGGGCTTGTTGGGCGACATTGAAAAAGTCGATTTGCCCATATGTAAGCATTTCCTAGAAGGGAAAACGACAAGGAAATCATTTGGAAAAGGTAAAGAGCTAAATTTCCTCTGCATTTAATCCATTCTGACGTCTATAGTCTAAGAAATGTGAGAAGAAGACATGGGGCTATTTATTTCATCACTTTTATAGACTATTATACTCTATTTGGATATGTCTATTTGATTTCTCATAAATATGAAGCATTATGTTGTTTCAAAAGGTTTATGAACTTGGAAAAAAATCAATTAGACAAGAAAATAAAAGCATTGAGATCCGATCGAGGTCGAGAATATTTATCTGATGAGTTCAGAAAATTATGTGATGAAAAAGGAATAGAAAGACAGTTATATATTCTATATACTCCTCAACAAAATGGTGTTGCGGAGAGAAGAAACAGAACCATATTGGAAATGGTTAGGTCCATGATGGGTATGCTAACTTACCTATTACTTTTTGGAGTGATGCGTTGTTAACTACTATCTATATACTTAACCGGGTGCCTTCCAAATCAGTTACTTCCACTCCATGAGTTATGGACAGATAGAAAACCGGACTTAAGTTTTCTTAAGCCATGGGGTTGTGCTGCCTATACTCATAAGTCCTCTCACAAGTTTGAGAAATTGGGTCCTAGAGGAAAGAAGAGTATTTTCATAAGATACTCCGAACACTCAAAATGGTATGTGTTCATAGGTGAGCAGAAAAGTGGAAGTATAACTGAATTTGAATCACGAGATGTCACATTCTTAGAGGATGAATTTCCTAAAAATGACGAAATAGGGGAAGATTACTCCATATTTGAAACCTTGGATCAAGATAATGATATTAGTGGAGTTCGTCCAAATGGGAATAATATGAGAAGTGATGAATTGAATTCAACTCATTCTCAATTACAACCACATGATGAGACGACGTCATCATTATCTAATCCAAGTGGGAGTATAATGGGGAATGATGTGCAAAGTGTACAATCTCTCATATGGCGAACAAGTCGCCAAAGTATTCCCCGTTGACGTTTTGACATTGAAGGGGAAACTTTTATGGTTGCTCCACAAGATGAGGATGAGCCAAGTAATATTAATGTGGCTTTAAATTACCCTAGTAAGAAAAAATGGATTCATGCAATGGAAGAGGAAATGGAGTCAATGAAGTCAAACTAAGTATGTGAATTAGTTGATCTTCCAAAAGGACGCAAAGCTATTGGGAACAAGTGGGTTATCAAAATAAAGCGAAAGGCCGATGGCTCGATAGATAGGCATAAGGCTCGCCTTGTGGCAAAGGGGTATAATCAACATAAATGAATTGATTATGAAGAAAAATTTTCTCCTATAGTGAGATTTATCTCGATTCGCATTATTCTAGCAATAGTGGTTAGTATGGATCTTAAGTCACATCAAATTAATATAAAGACTGCTTTCCTCAATGGAAAATTAGATGAAGAAATATATATGGAACAACTTACTGATTTCATAGTGAAAGGCCAAAAAGAAAAGGTATGTCAACTTTTGAAATCGATATATGGCCTAAAGCAGTCATCGAGACAATGGTATATATGTTTTCATAATACCATAATGGCATATGATTTTATAATGATTGATGAGGATCATTGTGTATATATCAAAAGATCCAATGATCAATTTGTGATCATATCATTATATGTTGATGATATACTAATTGCCGGAAGTAATATGGAGTTTGTTAATACTATCAAAAGTTGGTTGTCTTCCAACTTTGAGATGAAAGATATGGGTGAGGTTGCATACATTCTTGGAGTTAAGATTTCAAGAGATCATTCGAAGAGATCGTTGTCTCTTTCGCAAAAAACATATATAAATAAGGTTCTTGAATATTTTCGTATGCAAGATTGTAAACCCATAGACACTCCTATTGCAAAAGGTGAAAGATTGAGCCATAGACTGTGTCCAAGGACTCCACAAGAGAATGAGCAAATGAAACATGTTCCTTATGCTAGTGCTGTTGGGAGCTTGATGCACGCTATGATGTGTACAAGACCTGACATATGTTTTGCAGTTGGAATGGTGAGTAGATACCAATCTAATCCAGGTCCAGTACATTGGAAAGCTGTTAAGAGAATACTGAGATATCTAAAGGGGACTGCTAATTATACGCTGAGTTATTAAGGGAAGAATCTGTGACTTTAAGGCTTTTCTGATGCTGATTAGATAGGAGATTTAGATGAAAGAAAATCTACCTCTAGGTTTGTTTTTTTACCGAATAATGGCACCATATGTTGGAGCAATAAGAAACAAAAGTGTATAGCCTTGTCCACGATGGAAACTGAGTTCGTGGCATTATCAGCAGCAATATAAGAACATGTTTGGCTTAAGGGATTATTGGATCATTTAGGTGTTATTGGAAGTGTTGTAGATTCATTGTTGGTTAACTGTGATAACTAAGTAGCAAAAGCGTACATCAAAGATCCAAAATATCATGACAAGACAAAACATATAAATACCAAGTATAATTTTGTCAATGATATGGTTGCACGAAAAGATGTGAACTTATAGTACATATTACGCATAGAATGGTAGCAGATTCTATGACAAAGTCAATACCTAGAGATGTGTTTTGTGGCCATATGAAATCTTTAGGTTTGCGTAGAGGCTAATGTACTGAATATTGTAATTTCCTTTAAGTGTTCACATTTGATGAATTTGTGTTTTCATCATTAATGCCTATGAATCTTTGTTTGATCTTTATGCATCTTAATGCTCAGTGCATTACTTTAAGTTGAGAAAGCATGTCAGACAGATATAAGATTAGCCCACTCACATGGATAATCGCCTTTATTTATAATGTGATAAATAAAGATGGGACTGTTTTTAAACTTATTATCTAGGTGATAATCGAGAGCTCAAGCTTAAAATACGTATGTCGCCTTAACTGAGTGTTAATATGAGGACATAATACTTACTATGTTCGAAAGTAAAATAACCCACATATTTTACTTTATCTGTTTATGATGTCAGATGTGAGTTCTGATGAATTTTGTGAATGAGTAGATGCATGAACTCAAGTTAGACATTGGGTATGTATGAACTATCATCTGTATTGTATTGAAGGTGTAGACATACGCTCCATAGGAAAGAAATTAATACCGTAATACGTATTTCATACTACGTATACATGAGACGACCAATAAGAGTGGCAAAAGTTTGATTTTAACTTTTATGCCGTGTGAGACTATTGAGGAAAAGAGTTCCTCAATTTTAGTCCATTCATGACTCTTACTTATTATCAATATTTCTATTTAGTGTTTGCTATCTTAAAATGTTGCCAATGGTCATGAGTTGATTCGATCTAATGGGACATTTCTAGAAAAGCAAGCTAAACTGAAATTAAGAGTTTGAAGGAAAAAGGAAGATCGAATTTGGAGAATTACATTGTAGTTTTGTATTCACTTGTTAACCAATTATGACTGTCTTTGGGATAATCATAATTGTGAATACAATATCTATATATATATCATTGTTTAAAAGAGATCAAGAGAGATATAAATGTGATTGATCGATCTAGGGTACTGCATACTAAATCTACTCAGAGTGTGATGCCCATTATAAGCTGCTATATACTCCTAACAGATGTATGGCAACGAGCTCTTAAAGTATGCTGGTCGCACGGATTATTCACTAGTATGAATGTTGAAGAGAGATAAAGAGAATCCTGTTCGGCCCACCATGTGTGAGTGGGAGATTATGGTTTTATGTGATGGGCCTAAGTTGGCCCGTCCGCCCATGTTGGGCCTGAAAGCCCGGCCCACAAGATTAGGGTCCATGGATGGAGGGATATGATGAAGGGGCACAATTTTTATTTTGGAGGGGACGTATATAAGGGAGGAAAGAGAGGGAGGATGCACCCTTTGGCATTTTATACGTATGTTCCTCTCCCTCTCTCTCTCCAAAAGAAAACTAAGGCTAAAGGCGACGCCGTCTTCCCTTCAAGGCTAATCAATGTCATCAGATTGAACGGGATCGATTTTCTCTTCCTCTTATCGGCATTAGTGTTTAGTCTATGGCTAACAAGGTACGCTCGATTCCGTAGTGTGTTTTAGAATCGGTGATATATGTTTTTTTCCTGGGCTTATCTTTTGCATTCGTTTTAGGGGTTCGATTTAGTGTCGAATCCGATTTTGGGAATCCGATAATCCCAACACAAGCAAACATCTTTGATGTCTTAATTTGTGCAGAAATACCCGTTAATGTTGAGAAACAGAGATTCCCCAAATATCTCACAATTCTTCGTGGCCTATTTGGCAGTGAAATTGAAACAAATAATGCAGGAAACCAAGAAGTGAAAGGCCTAGCAAAACGTTGAGTGACGCGCAGAATTTGCCTTCATTATGCTTGTATATGTGGGAATCAAGAAGTTGTATGCTCATGCCATCTTCAGATAGACTCTTGGGTTTTCCTTGGAAGATTTCATGAGCATATGTTGTCCGAACTATGGTGAAGCATGTATATCATCTGGCTGCAGCAAACCCGACCTATGGAACTCAGAGTCTGTATTAACTAGATTTAGCCTCAAACTTTAATCAGGTGAAACCCTAAAATAAAAGAGCTTCTGTTTTCTTTGTTGTTCCCTATTTCGCTTCCATTACCTTCGAAGCTGAGTTGCTGCGCAGCAGAACAGGATCTAGCATTCACTGAATGAGTAGCTGTAAAGAGATTCTTGGCTAATTAATCACTGATACCAAATCCTCCACTGTTTTAGATTCAATGGCAATCAAAGAGCTTTAACTTAGTGCACAAAGATTAATCGCTCATATCTCTATGAATCTATCTGTAGGTTAAATGCAGACTAAAAACACCTTTGCAAATCGCAAACTTCGGCATATGAGGGCATCCACATCCTCTTGCAACCTAATGAAGATGCTTCTGCGGTTGATTTGTGGGCGCACTTGCAGGTTTCAAACAGTAATTTATTAAAGTTGTGTGAATTCTAAAGAAATTGGACTATAATGTCGTCAATGGAATCTGCAAGACAAATCATTAAGCAATTGGAGGGTAAAGTAACAGATTTAGTTCTCTAAGTTTCAGCATTTGTACAATTTTGGTCTTCTACTTTGTAATCAAGTCCTCTTAACTTTTTGATTGTACAATCAAGTATTTTGTGTGTGTATATATATATTTTTTGCTTGTTTTCCCTGCTCAAGTGGTAGCAAACCAGCAGCAAATTTCATCTTTTATAACGTAAGCAGTATCACATTGTTAATTAATTTGACGTTTTAGTTGAAATGGTTGATCAAAGGATTTGATGCGGGAGTACAAAGTCCGATTGAGCAACTCTCAAGCTTAATTGAAATCTCATGGATTGATCCAAACCGAATGCTTACTCCTGCAAGCAAAAGCTGATTTGATTCGATGGGTTTAGTTGAAGACATCGATTCTATAGGGAAGTCGTCCATTTTATGGATTAGTTTCGATTTTATGGTTGCCGATCGATTATCAAGACGTTGATTAACAAGTTTGTTGTCAACTTTGAGATTGCTAATTGACTACCTAGCAACAAGAGGTTGTTCTAGTCTATGTCCATCTCTGTCGGTTGATCTTCCATGGTGGTTGTTCGGCTCCCAAGTTGTTGGACGAATTTGGAGGATCTAATCCTAATTACTATGCATTTGGTATTGGTTAAATGCATTTACTTCTAGGTGTCAAGCATTAAGTCCTGGCTATTATGCATTTTAATTTTGTTGTGGTTTTGAGTCTTAGTTTTTGTGAATATGATGGTTTCAAGAGTCATGATTAGATAATTGTCCATACTCATCATGATTTCTTGGAATTCTAAGAGTCATTTATTTTTGGTTAGAAGAGTCCCTCTATAAATCAAGGCAAAATCTTATTTTGTACACAAAGACTTGAATTTGATCAATACCAAGTGAGTGAATATCTATCTTCGGTTCTATATCCAATTCCATCGGTGATGAACTCAAAGTTCTTTATTATTGACTAGTGTTGTTCCTTTAGACCTTGGTGGTAAACTTTATCTCTCTCAACATCCTTTTATCGCTAGTTGATGTTGCTGTTGGAGAAATCTTTCCAGAATATTTTGAAGCTGACAAAACATTTCTATCAGTCTAGTCTGGATATTTACAGACCGTCGGTTTAAAGTCTGAAGACATTCTGATCACCAGACTCAGCACTCAAGACTCAAGACTCAAGACTCAAGACTATTCTCATTGACAATCTTTCTAATCCAGTGAAGAAGGAAATTCAGAGCCGAAGTATATGGTTGAGGATTTAATCCTATCCTCTGGAGAAGATCTCTTGGTTGGATAAAAATAACGGATTCTTTTGTTCGTATCTAGATCGATTGAAGATCTGGTGGTCGACGAAATATTCTTGGAATGTTCTATTCTTAGAAACCAAGATCCTGATTGTATGGGCGAACAGGATTGATGGGCTATCGTCAGGTTCCTTTAATAGTTCGAATGATCTTCTTAATTGATTTCGTCCAACGGTAGATTGGAGGAATTCCTTTGGTAAGTGCCAACGGGTATGATGGCATAAAGGAGTATAAAAAGGAAGACGTTCTAGTTGTTTGAGTACGTGATCGATAGAGTAATTCCAGAGTCGAAAACACCTTGATTATTAGTCGATACATTTTGAGCGAAATTGTATACACAGAGAGTGTCTATACTTGGTGATACCTTGAGCAAGTGTGGTAGATCATCTACACCGAGAAATCAAGGAAGATCAACGCTGTAACATCTCTTTGTTCATAGTGGAATCTAGCCAATTGGCTGTCAGTGCAGAAGAGTGGACATAGGCTTGAATCAAGCCGAACCACTATAAACCGCGTGTTCAATTCTCTCTTTTCTTTACTCAGTCTTACGTTGATTATTATTTGTCGCAAATCCTTCAACTGTCTAAGTATTGCGCAATTATAAAGAAAAATCTTTTATATACCTATTCACCCACCTCTAGGTACTCGTACTAGCTATATCAATTGGTATCAGAGCTCGTGTTCTTACTTTATTTGAAGTGTTTTACTTCAGAGTAAAAGATCCATGGCTAGTATGCTAGCACCAAGGCTGGTGGAAGGGCAAAGCAATACCAGACCACCCTACTTTGATGGAAAGGATTACAACATCTGGAAGAACAAGATGAAAGCTTTCCTACGATCAAAGGATCCTTTGGAATGGGACGTTGTAGAAAAAGGAATTACTCCTACAGTTGCATCAGTCTCTGAAAGAGGGAAAGAAATTGTTGAGACCAGCGGAATGACTCAGGAAGAGATAAACAAGAGACAAGCACTCGATGCGAAAGCAATTTACTCTTTATATTGTGCTTTGTCACCAACTGAATATAACAGAATATCTTCTTGTGTTACAGCAAAAGAAGTATGGGACAGATTACATATCACCTATGAAGGAACAGATCGAGTGAAGGAGACCATAATTAACATTCTCCTCGGTCAATATGAAGCCTTCAAAATGAAACCAGGAGAATCTATAACTGACATGTTTAGTCGTTTTACAGATATTGTCAATGGTCTTGAGAACCAATGACAAAAAATTTCTAATCCCATGAAGGTGAACAAGTTACTGCGTGGACTTTTCAATGATTGGAATCATATAAAGACTTCAATAAGAGAGACGCAAAGAATTATGCCACTATCTGTCGACGAGCTGATTGGAACTCTTCAGTCTTATGAAGTGAAACGAATTAATGAAGATGAAGATCCAAGAGGTAAGAAATCCATTGCATTAAAATCAAATGATGATTCTGATGATACAGATTCTGAAGATGATATGGACGACGAGGAGCTTGCTCTCATGACAAGAAAATTCAGAAAACTGAATAGAAAATGTAGAAGGTTCAACTCAAAGAAACAAAGTCTCTAGAGACAGCAGACCAAGTCTGTTGATGATGAGGAACTAAACAAAGATATAGTCTGCTTCGAATGTAAGAAAAAGTGATACATCAAACCTAACTGTCCTCTTCTGAAGAAGAAAAGAGGAAAAGCTGAAAAATTTCGAAAAGCTCTCAAAGCCGAAACCTGGAGTAATACAGAGTGTGAAGAAAGTGATAATGAATATGCCAACATATGTCTAATGGCACATTCAGACTCAGACTCAGATTTTGGATCAGACTCAGATAGTGAATTTGAGGTAAGTGATTTTAAAATTCCTGTCAAAGTCTCTAAATACATTGATGAACTGTGTTTTAGTCTTAAGACTTCTCTCAAAAGAATTTCCGAACTTAAAAAGGAAAACTCAGCTCTAAAACAAAAGGAAAACATTTTAGAAGAAAAAGTTAAAAGTTTAGACTTGAATGTTTCTACTCTTAAAGAAAAAGAAGATAATCTTTTGAAAGAAAATGTTTTTTTAAAAACTGACTTATCAAATATTTCAAAGAAATTTTCGATAGGATCAAAAAAACTTGAAAAAGTTATTTCAGTTCAAAGACCTTACTTCAATAAGTTTGGTCTAGGTATGACAGCAGAAACAATCCCCTTGATTGATTTTCCTAAAGTAAAAGAAAGAATTAAGAAAAGACCGTTGAGAGAGGCTTACAAAAATCATTTCAAGAAAGTTTTTGTAAAGTCTGTAGGTCGAAATGCTCTCAGGTGTTCAAAGTGTAACAGTTAGGATCACTTTGAAAAAGAGTGTCCAATGGTTTGGAAACCTGTTAAGAAAGTATGGCCTAATAATGTTTATCCTACTAACACCAAAGGACCCAAGAAAATTTGGGTACCAAAGAAAGCTTGAGACTCTCTTTTAAATGCAGGTCTCCGTCTAGAAAAAGGTAAAGTGGTATCTTGACAGTGGATGTTCAAGAAACATGACATGAGACTCAAATTGCTTCATAAAGCTTGTTCAAGTAAATTGTGGAAAAGTTTCATTTGGAGGAAACGACAAAGGAAGTATTGTGGGATTTGGAACTGTGAAAATTGGAAATCTCACAATAAGCAATGTTTCTCTAGTGGAAGGACTCAACTATAACCTTCTCAGCATTAGCCAATTGTGTGATACTGGTTTCAAGATCTCTTTTCAAGAAGGAATATGCTCTGGAATCAGTAAAGACTCTACTCAATCTTTCATGGGTCGAAGACATGGAAATATCTACCTCTTAGACATGAAACTAAATGAATCACAATGCCTAATCTCAATTCAAGATGAAGCAAGCTTATGGCACAGAAAGCTTGGTCATGTCAACATGAAGCAATTAGCCAAAATCTCATCAAAGCAGCTTGTTCGAGGTCTACCCAAATTACCATACCAAAAGTCCGATCCATGCACACCATGTATTCTGGGAAATCAGGTAAGAAATTCATTTAAGTCAATAAATCATGTCTCTACTAATCATGTACTACAGTTGCTGCATATGGATCTCTTCGGACCAACCAGAACCCAGAGTATTGGAGGTAAGAAATATTGCCTAGTAATTGTGGACGATTACTCCCGCTTTACTTGGGTATATTTCCTTGCAAGTAAGTCAGAAACCTTCTCGTATTTTGAAAAATTTGCTAAAAAGGTTCAAAATGAAAAAGGATGTGTTATCTCAAATATAAGAACAGATCATGGAGGTGAATTTGAAAATCAAGATTTTACAAAATTGTGTGATGAATCTGGATTTAAGCATGTGTTCTCCTCTCCATATACTCCTCAGCAAAATGGAGTTATGGAAAGAAAGAATAGATCTCTTCAAGAAATGGCTAAAACTCTTTTAATTGAAAGTAAAATTTCTTCGCGATTTTGGGCTGAAGCTGTTTCAACAGCATGCTATATTATCAATAGAGTCTTCCTAAAACCTATTCTAGAGAAAACTCCTTATGAGTTATTCAAAGGTAAGAAGCCCATTGTTTCATACTTTCATGTGTTCGGTTGCGAATGCTTTATATTGGAAAATGCAAAAGATCGAGTTGGTAAGTTTGAAGAAAGATCAGATGAAGGCATCTTCCTTGGATATTCTACATCAAGCAAAGCCTACAGAGTTTATAACAAGAAGAGCCAGTCTGTGGAGAAGTCAATGAATGTCAAATTTCAAGACTCTACGCAAGATGAATCCAGTCAGACTCAGTATGAAGAGTTTGAACCTGCTCTAGACCTTCCAAAGCTTACAACTCAAGAAGTATCTCAGACTCTGGAAGACCAGCATCAAGATGTTCATGAAGATTCAAATAAAGAAAGAGATCAGCATTCAGACAAATCAACCAGTAACTGGAAGCATAAGTCCAGTCATCCCAAAGATCTCATTATCGGCGAAATTAATGAAGGAATTCGTACCAGATCCAAAAGACGTGAAAAGTCTAGTGCTGTGGCTCTCATTTCTGAAATTGAACAAAAAAGCATAGAAGAAGCTTTATCTGATGAAAGCTGGATCGAAGCTATGCAAGAAGAGCTCAGACAGTTCAACATTAATGATGTTTGGGAATTGACATCTAAACCAAAAAGTAAAACTGTTATTGGAGCCAAATGGGTGTTCAGAAACAAGATGAATGAAAAAGGAAAAGTCGTACGAAATAAAGCAAGACTCGTGGCCAAAGGATACACGCAAGAAGAAGGAATAGACTATGATGAGACTTACGCTCCTGTAGCAAGGTTAAAAGCTATTCAACTATTACTTACGTTTGCTTGTTATAAAAATTTCAGATTATTCCAAATGGACGTCAAAAGTGCTTTCCTAAATGGATTTATCCAAGAGGAAGTTTATGTGGAACAACCACCTGGGTTTGAAGACCCAAAGAAGTCAGACTCAGTCTTCAGACTGAAAAAGGCATTGTATGGTTTAAAGCAAACACCTCGAGCTTGGTACGAGAGACTGAGTAAGTTCTTATTACAAAATGGTTTTGTCAAAGGTAAAGTAGATACTACTTTATTTATCAAAAAGGAAAACAAAAGCTTTTTACTTGTTCAAATATATGTGGATGATATTATTTTTGGATCCTCTAATGAAAGTCTATGCAAGAAATTTTCTAAGTCTATGCAGGATGAGTTTTAAATGAGTATGATGGGAGAATTAACATTCTTTCTTGGTCTTCAAGTAAAGCAATTGAAGGAAGGAACTTTCATTTACCAAGAAAAATATGCTAATGATCTTGTCAAAAGGTTTGGATTGGAAAATTGCAAAAAGACTGATATACTAATGTCAAGTTCTTTGAAGATAGACAAAGATGAAGAAGGGAATAAAGTTGATCAAAAGCTGTACAGGAGCATCATTGGTTCACTTCTTTATCTTACTGCTTTTAGACCTAACATTTTGTTGAGTGTTTGCATCTGTGCTAGGTTTCAATCAGATCCTAAAGAATCCCATCTCAATGCTGCAAAACGTATTATTAAATACGTTGCTTCATCTTCAAGCATCGGTCTTTGGTATCCTAAGAAGGGAGACTTTAATCTTCTGGGATATTCAGACGCAGATCTGGTCGGCTGCAGAGTCAATAGAAAGAGCACTTCAGGAACTTGCCAGTTGCTTAGAAGCAGGACAGTGTCTTGGTTTTCAAGGAAACAAAGCACTGTAGCTCTCTCAACAACAGAAGCAGAGTATGTAGCCCTTGGAAGCTGTTGTTCGCAAATTCTATGGATAAAATAACAGCTACAAGACTTTGAGATTGAAGACTCATGCACATAAATCAAATGTGACAACACCAGCGCAATCAATCTCACCAAAAATCCAATTCTTCATTCAAGAGCAAAGCATATAGAGATTCAATATCACTTCATTAGAGATCATATTCAAAATGGAGAAATCCCGATTCAATTTGTTGATTCAAAAAGTCAACTAGCGGATATATTCACAAAGCCTTTGGAGAAAAATCAATTCGATTTTATCCGTTCCAGACTCAACATTTTGAAGCTTGAAGAAGTTAAAGTCTAGAGACTCACCAACCCTCAGACTCTAAACTCTCATACTCTAAATCCTCAGACTCAGACATTCATGACTATAGATTGTAAGTTGCTATTTTATCTAAACTCGAAAAGGTACAATCTTTTGTTCAGTTATTTTATAGTCTCCGTGAAAAACGAAATCTTGTCTTTTCAAAAAGGATTAATTTTGGCAGTTAATGATTTTAAAAAGAGGTGTTCGTACACTTTCCTTGTACCGATTGAACTTCCCTTTTTCAAAACTGAGTTATATATATACAGTTTTCTTTTTCACCCAATCTTCAAAACCCTAAAAGGCATTCTCCTCCCAATCCGGTTTCTACTTCGTGTTCATCTTCGAGAAAGTTGTCATCTTTTCTTGGGAAAGCAAGTAAAGGAATCTTTCAGCGACAAGGAATGATGTCTTCTTCGAGGAAGTTTTCAAGAATCGCGAACAGCGGACCACAGACAATGAAGGAGGGACCTACCCATTTTGATCTCACTGAAGAGGAAGAATTATCGAGTCAGTAACAGAGCCCGATTCACTCTCCACCACGTCACTCAACGCCATCTACCCCACAAGGTGCGGGTCAACAACCAGAGGAAGAAATAATCAAGGACGCAGACCCTGTAAGAGTCCAAAAACCCTCTTATATTTACAAACTCTACCGTGCATTGAAAAGTACTGGGACTCCGTTGAACTACGTGGATGATTTTCTTAAAGATAAGAATTATGGGAATGAGTATATCTTTCTGAGAAAAATGGAGGATTTGGGAATTGCTCCCAAGGGAAAGGCTAAGGAAGCACTTGCGAACATTCCAAGTGACCCTCGTATGTCGGGACCAAATTCGACTGACGGGAACGATGATGATAAAATGTTCAGTGATTTTCAACCTAGAATGGGTATTGCTGTGAAGGTGAAGGGAAAAAGGATGGAGTTATTTAAATCGAAGGAACAGGAGAATCTGTTCTTAAGACTGCTGAAACGAGGGGTGATAAACCTTAGGAGTGTTGATTTCGATTTCTTGGATGCCGTTAATGTGAACTTAAGGGAGAAGTTCAATCTGCTTCAACTTAAGCAATTTTGCACCGATACCACAGACGGTTATGCGCAATTGACAGCATACTTCTATTCAAATCTCAACTTTTTAGATGCGAATAGAATATCATTCAGTGTTCGTGACCAAGATTATGTGGTAGACGTAGACATGTTGGCGGACATAATTGGAGTTGAACGAGGATGTTATCAACCAATCAAAGTCTCAGTTGCTCGTGCCTCATTGGAACTTGTCAAAGATAGAGATATAGAGGGAAGAATCATCTATTCAAGGATGCGTGCCATCAATATTGTGCTGCACAAAATTGTGATCAATTGCATCAGGCTCAAGTCTACATCAAAGACTGATGTGTCTAATTCCGAGGCAAAATTGATGTACGCAATCAACTCAGGAAAGAAGTTCTCTTTTCCTCACACTATTCTCTTTCACATGTACAGAGCAATGTCGAAGGACAAGGGACAATTGCCTTACCCAGGTCTGGTGACCAAGAGCTTCAAACACATGAATATTGAACCACCGCATACACTTTGTGTTCGACCGTGCGATAAGATGGTGGTAGGTTTGAAGATGTTGACGAAGATGCGTCTGAAAGAACTTTCCAATGCAATGGAGAAATTCAGAGTGAAGACTCCAGTTCCGTCTGCTTCAAAGAGAAAAGGGAAGGAGGCCATTGGTGCCCCATCCAAAAAGAAGAAAACTCTCATCTTGGAGGATGAAGATGAGAAGGAAGATCTCACAATCACTGCCTTGATAAGGACCAGACGTTCTGTACCTCAATCGACAGAACATCAGAAGAAACAGAGAGAAGAAGAGGAGCAAGCCAAGAACAGAGAAGAAGAAGAGCAGCGAGAGAAGGAGAAAGAAGCTGAAGAAGAAGGAGAAGAAGAGAAAGAAAAGTCTGCAGCTGAATCTGGAGAGAAGGGGAATCAAGATACAGAAGAGCATGATCATCACTCTTCCCCTTTTGATGTCCTAGAGACAGGGGGAGTTGGCGAGCAAGAAAGGTCCACACCTCATGCTGCCAATAGTGAAGGTCTAAGACAATCTCCAGCAGATCCAGAAGAGTTTCAGGCTTCTCAATTGCCTGAAGAAGGACACGATACATCAACACCAAATTTGCAAGATTATACAGAAGCGCCATCGTCTGCATTCAATCCATCTGAGAAAGCAAATGCAAGTACACAGACGGACAATTCAGCAGATTTTCATCGTATTCTTGATGTTCTTCTAGAAATGCGGGGCCAAATCTATGCTCTGGACTGTGAAATTCAAGCCATAAAGAATGCTGGACAAGCATCTTCGGTTACCTCGGAGGATAAAATGAAAGACCTCGCTCTACAACTTCAAGCCAATGCCAAAGGAGAGGAGGTAGCTTAGCTAAGGGAAGACTTGAAAAGGCTAGAAGGCATAGTCCAGTCCATGGGAGATTTCCATATCGTGCGCATTTCCAAGTAGACCTGACTCCTTTCTCACCTTTTTTAATGATGACAAAAATGGGGAGAAGCAATTTGAACCAACCAACTTTAAACTTTGACTTTAAATTTGTTTTTGTGGTTATGTTTGTTTTTGAGTATGACTTGAGTGAACTTGGGTGTGAACTTGAATTTGATTGAATTGGCTGTGGATTTTGATGCTTAACTGTTTGCAGTTATATCAAGTGTTGTTATATGGTATTACTCATGAAAGACTAACCAATTTTCTGTGGATGCAGAGTCTGGTTGTTTTATTAATCTTTATGAGATAGCCATATTGCTTGAGAAATGTTTTTGCAGGTCAAAGTTGTTCAAATCTACATGAAAGTTTTGTCACCATCAAAAAGGGGGAGATTGTTGGAGAAATCTTTCCAGAATATTTTAAAGCTGACAAAACGTTTCTATCAGTCTAGTATGGATATTTGCAGACCATCGGTTTAAAGTCTGAAGACTTTCTGATCACCAGACTCAGCACTCAAGACTCAAGACTCAAGACTCAAGACTCAAGACTATTCTCATTGACAATCTTTCTAATCCAGTGACGAAGGAAATCCAGAGCCGAAGTATATGGTTGAGGATTTAATCCTATCCTCTGGAGAAGATCTCTTGGTTGGATAAAAATAATGGATTCTTTTGTTCGTATCTAGATCAATTGAAGATCCGGTGGTCGACGAAATATTCTTGGAATGTTCTATTCTTGGAAACCAAGATCCTGATTGTATGGGCGAACAGGATTGATGGGCTATCGTCAGGTTCCTTTAATAGCTCGAATGATCTTCTTAATTGATTCCGTCCAACGGGTAGATTGGAGGAATTCCTTTGGTAAATGCCAACGGGTATGATAGCATAAAGGAGTATAAAAAGGAAGACGTTCTAATTGTTTGAGTACGTGATCGATAGAGTAATTCCAAAGTCGAAAGCACCTTGATTATTAATCGATACATTTTGAGCGAAATTGTATACAGAGAGAGTGTCTATACTTGGTGATACCTTGAGCAAGTGTGGTAGATCATCTACACCGAGAAATCAAGGAAGATCAACGCTGTAGCATCTCTTTGTTCATAGTGGAATCCAGCCAATTGGCTGTCAGTGCAGAAGAGTGGACGTAGGCTTGAATCAAGCCGAACCACTATAAACCGTGTGTTCAATTCTCTCTTTTCTTTACTCAGTCTTACGTTGATTATTATTTGTCGCAAATCCTTCAACTATCTAAGTATTGCGCAATTATAAAGAAAAATCTTTTTATATACCTATTCACCCTCCCCTCTAGGTACTCGTACTAGCTATATTAGTTGCAACCTTCCTAGAGTGGTGAACTTCATCACTCTCAAAGTCCTTTATCCTTAGTTGATGTCGCGACCTTCCCAAAGGCAAAACATTAAGAGAAAGCTAATAAACTAATAAGCTGATACAAATGTTCACTCATTAAAATGGTAGTATTGTTGCTTAGTATTGACTCTACTAAGTCCAAACTAATTGCAACTTTCAAGTTTTAATTAAATAAGTTAAACATGCAATTTAGTTTATAATGTAGCCACCATTGGTTTATTATGGATTGATTAGAAACTCAAATAAAATGCTGGAAAAGTTACATGATTTTTTGAGCTAGCCAGGTATATATATTAATGGAAAGTTACTTTTTGTGAAATATTGTTTTTCCTTTTCACGACATGAGATATAACACACGCAGACACGGGCATTGAGTACTAAAAAGGAGGCCTCAAATAAGAAATTTATAACATCCCAAAAGTAAAAGTTATAAATTTAATGTCACATCAAACATGTGAAGTCAGTATCCAATCACATTACATGCACCCAACTCAATATGTGAATAGTAGTGTGCATGCAATTTGGTTCCAATGTTTGTCGTGAGACATACCTAAACTTTTTTTGTCTTTATCTGGTGCAGAAAAAATTGATATACCCCTTGTTGGGCACCCTCGGAAACTCTTTCCACATTAATATGATTGGTTTGAATTAGTCGCTTCAGATTAAGTCAACATCTTTTATGAGATTTTTGTGTTTATTGTTTAAGTGTTTATTAATTATAGCGATGTTGGAATGCCAAGAGAAATATCGCAGGAATATAATATTTTCTCTCTTTTGAAATTCTTTAACCCGTCTAAATTTTAAAAACTCTCTATTGCAACTCTCTCAAAATAAATTCCAAAGGATTTAACTAATTGCTAGGTAGGTGCCCATAACTCTCTTGTGAGATGGCTCTTACATTGCGTAATGGGCTCTCCCGAGTCTTACCAACTACAACTTAATTTCTCGTTTTTGGGATAAAGATTTGATGAGTGTCATAATGTTCATACAACAATCACTTGAGTACCATAACTTATTTTTCTAGTCACTTGAGTGTCATGACTTTTAGATAATATTCACTTGAGTATTATAACTTTTAATCGATCACTTAAGTGTTATATATTTTTAAAGAACTTTCATCGCATGTGTGATACCATGTCAGATTTTCAATATTTGTGAAGAATGTCTTATAAAAATTATTGGATATCATTTTCTCTGAACCCAAATTGTCCTCGGGTTTCATTATTGGGAACAAAATCCAACTATAATAAGCCCCCAAGAAAATGGAAGCATAATATATGATAACAATTAGTAGACAATGGCTCATCATGCGCTCGGTATTAAAATGACCCACAAGTCAATTTTCAGTGATTGGAATTAAGGACTTCGTAATCTGCCAGCTATAGAAGGGCATGGCGTCTCTCGTATGATTGCAATTGAACTGCCCCTCATATCGTGAGACATGCTAGAGCCTTCCTGCTGGAGCGATTCTTACCTTTCCGCTAATCCAATCGAACTATTGCTTGCGAAATAATATCTTTCTGAATAAAATTAAGGGGATTTATAATGTTTGATACGTGAAAATTTTGTTTGATTTAATAGAGACACTTTAAAAGCTGGTTTTTCTCATTTCAATGAAAGTGTTTTGTAAGCTCTATTTCGTCTAGAGGCCATTGTAATATAAAATATAAATGATAGACATATCATTATAAGTTGAGTTCGGTGTAGATATGCTATTATATGTCAAATTGTGCACGAAGCATGATATATGATAACAAATAGTATACAAGGGCTCATCACGTGCTCGGTATTAAAATGACCCACAAGTCAATTCTCAGTGATTAGAATTAAGGACTTCGTAATCTGCCAGCTATAGAAGGGCATGACGTCTCTCATATGATTGCGATTGAACTGCCCCTCATATGGTGAGACGCTAGAGCCTTCCTACAAGAGCGATTCTTACCTTTCTGCTGATCCAATCCAACTATCGCCAGCAAATTAATATCGTTTTGAATAAAATTAAGGGAATTTATAACGTTTGATATGTGAAAATTTTGTTTGGTTAAATAGGGACACTTTTTTTTTTTTGGTCAGAAACGATACTGATTATCATTCAAGGAGGACGAAATGTACATCCCATAGATAGGGCGTCTATACATAGTAACGTCACTAACTGTGCAGGAGGAAATTTGGGCCAAGAAGGAGAGATAGATTTGCGTGCGTGGGCCTTAGCGGCCCAATCGGCTGCTGCATTTGCTTCTCTTCGGCATTGTCGAATCCGCAAGTGAGGAAAGGAAAGATGCAACACAGAGATGTCTGCGACAAAAGCTCGAATCTCCCATGGTGAAGCATGGCGATCGTTGAGCGTTTCCACGAGGGTCAGACAGTCAGACTCAACAATAAGGTGCGCTTCTTGCTTTCCCTGTTCTAGCAAATAAGTGAGGGTGAAAATTAGGGCTTGAACTTCACATTGCAGGGGTGAAGACGACCGAACAGTGCTGCTAAATCCATCGATCAAAATACCAGTGTGATCCCTGAGGACACACGCGATTGCACCCGTGTTGGAATTAAGGGTAAAAGCCCCATCAATATTTGCCTTGAAACTGCCTTGATTCGGTGGAGTCCAAAGTCGATTAGGGTTGAGCAGAGGAGATTCCGGAATAGCCGATTGCTGCAAAGAGTGTCTATACAGCGTTTCTTCTGCGAGGGCCACATCTACAAGAGGATCAGGAGCTATCCGTTGCTAGCGAAAAGTGAAATGGTTGCACGCTTTCCATATATGCCAGAGGATGGAAGCGATGATCTCTTTGGAAGGTAAACCGGACTGATTTTCAAAAACTTCCTCTAGCCACACTTCTATTCGATTTATGTTGTAGGCTGCATGATAAAGTTGTATTCTGTGATGAGACCAGATTTTTGATGTCCATGGGCAAAATAACATAATGTGTTAGTGTTTTTCGGGGTGTGCATAAAACAGAGCTGACATATAGGGTCCGATAAAATGTGTCTTCGGTAGAGATTAGCCTTAGTAGGGAGAGCATTATGACATAATGACCAGATAAAAATTTTAATCTTGGGGGGGGGGGGGGTTTGAGATTCCAGATATATCGCCAGAGACGGGCTGATGGCTGATAAGAGGATGATGGTAGATTGAAGTTTGGAGGGTGAGCTGATTGTCGGAGGATGTGGTAGGCAAATTTAACAGAATATTGACCTGTTTGTGTGCCTGTCCAGATAAGATGATCAGCTGAAGGAGCATGACTTAATGGAATATTACTAATCTCCTCAACAATGTGATGGTCGAAGTGCTGTTGAAGAAGAGGGATGTTCCAAACCTGATCGTGAGGGACTATGAAGCCAACAACCAGTTTGGATTCTACTCGAGAAGCTAGTTCGCCAATAATTCCAGAGGTAAGCCATTTATCCTCTCGAATATTTATGTTTTGTCCGTCACCAACAGACCACTGTAGCTTAGAAATAATAGCATCTCGACCTAAAAGTAAGCTCTTCCATCCCCAAAAGGAATTGGTCTTATTCGTTGCATGCCAGAAATGGGTAGAATGATAATATTGGCCTTTAAATAGTCTAGCCCATAGTGAGGATGGGTTTTGAAAAGGTCTCCATGCTTGTTTCCCTAAGAAGGCTTTGTTTAAGATTAATAGATCACGAAAGCCAAGGCCGCCTTCTAGCTTCCTCTGTTTTAGAATATCCCATGCTCTCCAATGAATACCAGTTGAAGTGCTGCTTGTTTGCCACCAAAACTTAGCAATTTTCTGCTCAATGGATTTACATATAGAAACGGGAAGTTTAAAGATAGACATTGCATATTGCAAGAGAGCTTGTATAACCATCTTTAACAAGATCTCTTTTCCTCCTTTAGAAATAAAATGCTCTTTCCATCCTTCAAGTTTGGCACTAACACGACCCAAAACCCATGCAAACGTATCCTTCTTAGACGCACCCCAGTCAAATGGAATACCCAAATACTTGCCTATCTTAGATATAACAGGAACTCTTAACTCAGCAACAAGGTTTTGTTGTAAAATGAGAGGACAATCCTTACCACAGAATAAACTAGATTTGTTTCTGTTGATAGCTTGGCCCGTAGCAAGACAATACTGATTTAAAATATTGGCTAGATTCTGGCTTTCTAGGGTAGTTCCATTCAAGAAAAAGATTGCATCATCCGCGAAAAATAAATGGGAAAGGGTAGGGCAGTACCTATTCAGCTTGATTCCTTTGAGAGTGCCTGATTGGACAGCTTGATGCATGAGAGTAGATAAGAGGTTGGTTACAAGAATGAATAAATATGGAGATAGTGGATCTCTCTGTCTAAGACCCCTTGTAGGATGAAAGTATTCCAATGATTCACCATTAAATTTAACACTGAAAGTGGCGGTGGTGACACATTGCATCACCCATCGAACCCATTGAACATGGAAGCCCGGTTTTTTTTAGATAGTCCTCTAAAAAATCCCATTCAACTCGATCATAAGCTTTATGCATGTCTAGCTTTAAAACTGCCTAAAATGTTTTTTTCTTTTGCTAATTTTTAAATGATGTAAGACCTCCTGCACAACCATAATATTATCTTGAATCTGTCTACTTGTGACATAAGCACTCTATTCTGTTGAGATGAGTTCTGGGAGAAACTGCTTTAAACGGTTGGCCAACACCTTAGAAATGATTTTGTATATAAAATTGCATAGACTACTAGGGCGATATTGTTCTAACATTTCCGGATGTGGAATCTTGGGGATGAGAGTAATGAGAGTTCTATTAATAGTAGAGGGCATTACACCTGAACTGAAAAAGTTGTTGATTGAAAGATATATGTTCTCTTGAATAATATCCTAGTGATTGTGAAAGAATAATCCATTGAAACCATCCGGACTAGGGGCTTTGTTGGCTCCAAGCTGGAAAGCAGCTTGCGTAATTTCCTCCCTGGTAACAACTGCAGTTAAACTAGTGTTCATATCTACTATGATGACCTGGGGGCATTGTGCAATAATGGGTGCATAATCTCTAAAGCCAGTTGAACGATAGAGTTGTTTGAAATATGTATGCGTAATGCACTTAAGCTGATGAGAATCACGAATCCAGCCAAGATGCTCGTCTTTTAACATGTTGATGCGATTTCTTTGCCTGCGTTGGATTGTTGTTGCATGAAAAAACTTTGTATTTTTGTCGCCCTCCCGTAGCCATTGAACCCTCGAACGCATTGCCCAATATGTTTCTTCTCTCTGCCATATTCTGCGAATTTTGTCTTGGAGGCTAGATACAAGTGCCTTGTCATAGATAGAACCTGGTTGATTAATGTGATTTTGAATCTGCTGTTGTAACATATAGACTTGTTGCTGGTTGTTGTTGGAAAGGGATTTACTCCACTTAGCAAGAGCAAATGAAGTGCGTTGAAGCTTGCTGGTCAAGGATTGAGGTCGCGTTGCTGATGAAGCCCATGCATTGCTAATGATCGATTTACAGTCTTCCTCTTGAAGCCAGAAAGCTTCAAAGAAGAAAATTTTCCTCCTTTTAGAAGAGGTCGGGTCAGTGAGTAAGAGCAGAGGACTATGATCAGAGGCTAAAGTTGGGAAAGCAAAGACTTCTGCCGCCGGGTAAGATAACCGCCATTCAATTGTGCACAGAGCCCTGTCTAGCCTTTCTTTAATGGCTTCATCACCATCTCTTTTATTCACCCATGTGTAAAAGCAACCCTTGCTTTCAATGTCCATAAACATGCAATCATTCACAAACTCTCGAAAGGAATTTAATCTGTATGGCTCCATAATCTTTTTCCCCTGCTTTTCCCAATGGTAAAGGATGTCATTATAATCGCCTATGCACACCCATGGAAAGGAACTTGAAGTCCGAATCTGTCTGATATCTGCCTAGACTTGCTGTCGATGATGGTAAATCGAAGGCGCATGAAGACAGGTAAGTCTCATAGTTTTAGCAGATTGATTCTTGGTACAAATTGTGTCGATGAAGTTGCAAGTAGAATGCTCAACAGTTAAAGTCACCTCTTGGTCATTCCAAAAGATTACTAAACCTCTAGCCAAACCCATAGGGTTTACTACAAAAGAACTTGAGAACTTCAGCTTTCTCTTAAGATTCTGGATCAGCATTGCTTGATTTTTCGTCTCCATCAAAAAAACGATATTAGGCCTTTCGCTGGCCACTAAGGCCCTTAATGCTTGAATTGTCAGGGGATTGCCCAGCCCCTGACAATTCCAACTTATGATCCTCATTTGTCATGTGGTGGCTTTTTTGGGCAAGCCACCTCGGCCCATGTTCCAACCCCTTAAGTGGAAAAGATAGGGGTATCCAGGAGAGTTGAGTCATCGAGAACTACATTTACATTAGAAGAAGTCCCATAAGGAGTATATCTTTTGGTTTTTCTCAGTGGACTAGATTTGGAGATTGACCTTGGAGTCTTGATTTTCTTACATATGGAGGAATTCTTTGATGCACTGTGTGGTAACAGCGGCTAGTTGAACATTGGAGATTTTTGTTTTAGGTCAGCAGGAGGAGAAGGCTGCGGCATAGTTGATGATTGTTCTGCTTTATTTGCCCCTGTTTCTGAATGCTGATTAGGAAGTTGAGGAGCTGGAAGGAGTAAAGGAGCTATCTGCGGTTGAGTTTCTGGTACTATTTCTTCAACATCTTCTTGATTCGGATATTGCTGATAAAACGCAGACCAAAATAGACTATGTTGATTGACCTCTGCCCTCAACCATTTACCATAAGACAAGTGATCAATGCCTTCAAGTTTTGCTGCATCATAAGGGATGTCATTGCAGTACATGGCATAATGGCCAAGGATACCACATGAATAACAATAATGTGATAGACGTTCATATCTAAAGTCAAGCCATATGTGTTTCCCGTCCACCCTGATAAGTTTTCCAGATTGTAGGGGTTCTTTTAGATTAAGTTCAACTTTAACCCGCACTGATCTAACTGAAGAACTATCATTGCCTTCAATTCTCACCTCCTGAACCTTGCCAAGTTGTCGGACAGCTTTTGTAATCATAGTTTCAGTGCATCGTTCTAGAGGAAGACCATAAATTTGCACCCAAAACACACAAGTTGTAAAGTTATAGCAGTGCAAAGGGGTATTGGGCAACCAGGGTTTTAGAATAATCAGATGATGTCCAAACAACCAATGGCCATTGTCTAGGATTCGCTGCTTTTCCCCTTCAGTATTGAAGTTAAAGATATAGAATCCTTCTTCACGTTGAGAAATTTCAACATAGTCATTACGCCAGACTCTTCTTAAGGTGCTCTGAAAAGCGGGAAAGTTAATAGTCGGATTGGACAGAATTTTACCGATTAATGTGAGTTTGCATTCTTGCAGTTTCTCTGTCGGTACTTCATCTTCCCAGATGTCTACACCTTGTTCAGGCCAGAGTCGTCCAAGTCGTTGGCAGAGATTAGCAACCCGAGCATCATCTTGTTGAGGAGAGTCGGCCATGGAAATTATGAAGGAAAGAGGAGTTGCAGCGACATGCAAACACCGATAAAGAAAACACGGGATGCAATGATAGTAAAAAAGTCAAATTGAGCTTAAATGCACTTTGAAAGATGCGATGGGAAATAGAGAGTTCGTGCATGTGAGGGTTTCAAACAGAAAGATGAAGATAGAGCTTGGGAGGATGGAAATAGAGATACGGCTAGAGAAAGTGAAAGTTAGCGGACTATAATTTCATGAAGAACATGAGGAAAGAGACGGAGGACAGAACATGGATTATGAAGGTGAAATAGGGACACTTTACAAGTTGGTTTTTCTCATTTCAATGGAAGAGTTTTATAAGCTCTATTTCATCTATATAATAAATAGAGGCCATTGTAATGTAAAATATGAATGAGACATATCATTCTAAAGTTGAGTTCCCTGCACATATTCTATTATATTTCAAATCGTGTGTAAAATATGAACGAGACATATCATTCTAAGTTGAGTTTCCTACACATGTTCTATTATATTTCAAATCATGCATGATTTCGATGTGATGTTTTCAATCTGCCCTTCTTTTGACTTTTTTTTTTTTTATATGGGAATAAAAAGTTAGGGGAAAGAAGGTAAACAAGTGTAGTGTAGACCCGTTAAACGGGTGGGTCAAGTCGGGTTTGGGTCAGGTCATAAATGGTCCAACCCAAATCGACCCATTTAACCCGTATATGACCAATTTATTGCAATGCAAAATTTTTAACCCATACCCGACCCGACTTATACTCAACTCATACCCAACCCACTTAACTAAATTTAAGAAAGCTTATATTATATTATATTATATTATATTATTTTTATATATATATATTAAAAAATGATATTGCTAAAATAGTTTTATACAACACAAATTTAATGGACAATTTTTATAATTTTAAAATAATTATTTAAAAATCGAATTTTAATTATTTTTTATTTTTTACAAATTAAATTTTAAATTATTTTTATTTTTATATTTTAAGAATATAATTTTTCATTTTCATTTTCTCTTTTCTTTTTTGTTCTTCTTTGGTCGGCCGCTGGCCACAACGACAGTTGGTGACCGACCATAGGTGAGCCTCGAGCTCGCCTGATGTCAGCGAGGCTCGAGCCTCGCCTGATGCCGACAAGCTTAGGGCTCGCCAAATTAGCGAGGCTCGAGCCTTGCCCAACACCGACGAACTCGAGTCTCACCAGATCCAGTGAGCTCAAGCTTGCCCAATGCCAGCAAGTTTGAGGCTCGCCAGATCGGCGAGGCTCGAGCCTCCCCGAATGTTAGCGAGGCCTCCACCTCACCAAATCCTACAAACTCGAGCACGCCCGACGCCTATGAGCTCGAGGCTCAGCTGGCCGGTCGCCAATCATCGCCGTGCTAGCCACCAGAATGAGGAGAAAGAAAGAAAAGAAAAATGAAAGAAAAAATAAAATTAGAATAAAAATAATTATAATTTCGATTTTTGTAAAAAAATTATTTTTCTACATTTAAAGATAGAAGATAGAGATTGTGAGGTTTTGGTTAAAAGTGGGTTCTAAATTCAACTCATTTAAGACCCACGTATATTAAGTTTTTGATTGTTAAACCCATTTAACTACTTTTTGTCAAAAAAATAAGTGACCTATATATGACCCATTTATTATGTAAATGGTACAATATGGGTCTAAAACCCATTTTGCCACCTCTAGTGTAGTGGAGGACAAGATAGGGAGAAAGAGAGATGTTGAAAGAAAAAAATAAAATGAAGAAAATGGAGAAAAAAGTTGTTTTGAGAAAAATTTGAAAATTGTCATATTTCATTATTTTCAAATATTTCTTATTAAGTTTGGAATTTGGACTAGAATCACTTCACTCTCGTCAGTCAGATAATTAGATAAAAGGTTGAAGAGAAAATTTGATAATGGAGCAAAAGGTGACCCAACCCAATTTAAGATTTACTAAAAGCTAGTTAAGGTGGTTGAGGTAATCATATTTAGACAAGCTTTTGGAGTCCTATCAAAATGACATGAATCCTATATCTAGTATGAGAAAATATTAGGTGGTGTTGAATCTTCACATGAGTCATGCTCTACCCCACTCATTATTTGCAATATGCTTGATGGTGGCCCACTTTTAACCTCTTGTGTCTCTCTTGCGTGCCTTGCATTTCTCTTTCTTCTTTCTTCCTTTCTTCCTTTTAGCCATTGCCACACAGGGCCCCCACCACCAAACTCCACAAGGGAAAAAAGAAAACAAATTAAAATTTGACAATCAAGTAAGGCCAACATAAGGTTGCGGATTTAGCAGAGGGGTCATCTTGAGTTTCTTCCTCTTGGAGTTTTGCTTGTTTTGGTTTTGAATTGATGAGAAAAAACTGTATTTTATAAGGCATTTTAGATGGTTGTTGAATTAAAAAGGGAGGTTTTGATGTGCATTTTGATTCCTTCATTGGATTGTGCTTCCTTTCCCAATGGCACCAATATTTAGTTTAACTCACAAAGTTGACTTTCCAATACTAGTTTGACTTTGATTTGAGATTTAATGTATCTTTTTGCTAGAATCAATTTTTCTTCATACGAAACTAGTGGAAGTTTTTGAATTTGACTTGAGATAATTATAACTTGTTTGCCACCTAAAGTTAATTTATGAGAAGTTATAAGATTGCCATGAGCTAACCGAGCATATATATTATCAGAAAGTCACTTTTTGTGAGATTTTTTTTTTTTTGCAATATATATAAATAATATATATTAGAAATTTAGGTCATTCTAAAGGTACAAATTATAAATCTATTGTAAGATAGGGGGTTGAAAAGTCAAAGGTAGAGGAAAAAGGTAGAAGCTTTAGTAGAGAGAGAGAAACTGAGAGTTTTTGAGAGGGAGGAAAAGAAGGGAGAGAGAGAGAGAGAAAGAAAAGAAAGAAGAAAGGGAAAAAAAGAAAAAAAGGAGGAGATAGAAAGGAAAGAGAGAAGGGAAAATAAGGAAAGAAGGAGAGAGAGAGGGACGGCAGAGAGCTCATAGATAGAGAAAGAAAAAGAAAGAGAGAAAGAAGAAGAAGAAGAAGAGAAAAAGAAGAAAAGGGGTTTCGTGTGCTCTCGCCATGGAAGTGTTGCCAAGCCACCTCAACTACGTAATTCAATACTTGGTAAGCACTCATGCTCCCTCTTCGTTCAATTGGAATAGTTTCGGACTTAATGGGTTGAAATTTGAAATTATGGGAAAATTGAATGGCAAAGTCCAATTTTTGAGTTGTTGACCCACGTATTTTTATTGAAATGATAGTTCATGGTGTTGTGGAGCTGTAGGATTTTACGGATTGTGATTTAAACTTACAGTTTACCTAAAACAAAATTTGAAGTTATCATGCGTGATGAACAGTGTGTGATCACGTTTTTAGGCCCATATTTTGTTGATTTTTGGCTGGATTTTGGGTTGGCCAAATTAGAGTTCTTATAGTATGTTGGAAGGGCTTTCCATTGACTATGAGCACATTTAAAATGGGGGTCGGTGGAAAAAGTTATGGAATGACCAAGTTCCGTGCTCAAGTTCCGCATTGCGGACGATCTAAATAATCAATTTAGATACGTAGTTTATTAGCGCATAGGTGTCGTTTATCAATGAATAAGTATAATTTAGTCGAGTTGTTAGTTGGAGAGTAACATATTACTTGGTTTTGATATCATTTTGGATTGATTGATAGGAATATGAATGTGTTGGCTCAATCAACCACGTAGGTTGGTTTTTTGCTTTCCCAAGTGAGTGGTGCTATCTCTTCTAAGAATTTATAAGCTCATGTCTTTAAAATGACAAAGAATTGATATTTTATGAGTTATAAATAAGCATGTTTGTTGCACAAAATTTGGATCGGAAATTTACTACGTTTCAGTATTTGAAAATAGTGTGAGAACTTATTTGTAAAAATATATACTCTGTTTGATGAACGAAATTGAGAAATATTACACATTTTGGGTTTGTGAAACCTTTTTACAAAAAGCTCGACTTTGAAATGGTTTATGGGATGTTATATAGATATCGATTTGTGATAAGATTTTTAAAATGTATTTGATTTGATTCGGTTTGTAAAATTGATTTTTGAGATGATTCTTGAAATTATTTGAGATTGTTTTATGAAAAATATTTGGCGGATGAGCTGAGTTGCGAAATCTTTTGGTGATATATGAAATGGTTTGTGGATTTGGTTTTGTGAATTGTGGATGGTGTTGTTTTGAATTGATATTGATGCTCAATATCGCTGTGAGCCCAGCGAGGAGCTTGTGGGAATGCGTATACTATTCTAGGAATTCCTTGTGGGCCAAGTCACCGACAATAGGTGGAGACTTTACCAAAGGAGGAATTTTGGTCACACTATCAATAGGCATTGTATCGTGGCCATAATTTGATATTAAGCAATGAATTGGTCAATGGAGTGGACTATTAACACTTGATTTGAGTTTAGTCATTGGAATGTACCATTGACATGTGATTTCATATGAGATAGATAAATGGAATAGATTATTGATGTGTAACATGAGATTAACCAATGGAATTGACTATTGGTGTGTAAATTAATGAGGTTGATCAATTGATTTAACCATTGATGTGTGTTTTGATATTATTATGAAAAGAATATTTATACTAAAGCATATGCAACTTATTCTCTTATTTTATGTTTATTATATTATGGATTTGAGTTAAAAGAATTGTGGTTTGATTTATAAATATGCATAATGGGTGCTTGATCTACTTAGAAGAGATACATTACTTACTAAGCTATGATTACTCACTCTTCTATTTTTTTAATCTTTTCAGGTTCCTCAGCTAACGATTAGCAGTACAAGAGCGATATTAACAATTTTAAAAGTTGGATCTTGGGAGTTTTGAAACTGTGTCCTTCGGGAGAAAGGACAGTCATGTCATCTTCCATTCATGATGGTTTCGATGTGTGACATCCAATATCACGTCAAATAGGTGAGTGAAGGCATACCCAAATCACATTGCATGGACACGATTCAATACGAGCATTTTAGTTGAGGCAAACACTTGGGAGATTCTTTAATTCCTAAGCCTCATACATGGCCATAAGATTATGACGATGGCGTGCATGCAATTCGATTCCCTCATGGACATTACCTAAACACTTTTTGTCTCTATCCCTGGGCCACAAAAAGTGACACACTCCTCTCTTGGACCCCACCAAACATTCTTCCTGTCTCCTCACTTCGACACAACCAAACACTCTTCCCATCTCTCTCTCTCTCTCTCTCTCTCTCTCACCCACCCAGAGCAGAAACTTGTGGAAACTCTGAAACCCCCGAACCATGTTACCCTTGCCGCCCCCCTTGGACCCGAACGCGACCAACTGGATCGTTCATCTCAACGAGAACCTCAACTGCATGCCCAGAGACAAGCAACAGTGCTGGAAGTCTCCGTCCATCTACAAGGTCCCCCCCTTCATCACCGACCTCAACCCTGAGGCCTACCGGCCGAAGGTTGTCTCTTTCGGCCCCTATCACTACAACGAGGTCCACCTCCGTCCAATGGAGGAGCACAAGCACCGCGCGCTCCTCCACTTCCTGAAGCGGTCCGGAAAGTCCGTTAAGCCCTTCTTCGATTCCCTGAGGAAGGTGGCGCGTGAGCTCGAGGACAGCTACAACAAGCTGGACTCGAAGTGGAAGGAGGGCGAGGGGGGGGGAGGCCGGTTCCTGGAGCTGATGATCACGGATGGCTGCTTCATGCTCGAGATCATGAGGATCGCAACCTGTGAGAATGACTATGCGCCCGATGACCCCATCTTCAGCATCCGCGGGTGGGAACGCAGAGGCCCGTATATATTGCGGGACATGCTGCTGCTCGAGAATCAGCTGCCGATGCTAGTGCTGTATCAGCTATTTGCCGTCGCCTGCGATGGCAAGGAGGTTAGCTTCTTTGATTGTACTCCATCATTAAAGGGATTATTGCACGAGTGCAAACGGCTGTACTATGTTCACCGAACAATTTATCTCGATTATCTCAGATAGATCTCACGTGAAATCCATTAAATTTAATGTTCAAAATATTTAGGATGCATGGTTGAGATCAATTAACAATTTAATTATTATATCTATCTATCACCTCAATAAGAGACTCCTTTTTTATTTTTTCCCTTTTATGCGGGTAGTACTGACAAAACACTACTCTCTTATTCAATGCACTGACTTTACTCCAACAACGCAGGATGACATCAACGAGCTCCTCCGAAAGTTCTACTTCCCCGATGAAGAAAAAAGGTTCACGGGTTTGGGCAGACGCCTGCATGTCTTGGACGTCTACAGGTTTGGCCTGCTGATGGGCCCGGAGGAGGTCCGGCACGAAGAGGAAATTATAATGCCTGAGGACATGAAGAACGAGCCGATAATCCGGTCGGCCATTGAGCTCAGCAAGGCCGGGATCAAGTTCAGGAAGAGCAACACCAACAGCCTCAAGGACATCTCCTTTGCCAGAGGGATCCTGAAGCTCCCAGTTTTCACGGTGGATTACACCACCGAGTCCATGTTCCTCAACGTCATGACGTTCGAGCGCTTGCACCTCAAGGCTGGGAGCGAGGTCACATCCTACGTCATCTTCATGGAGAAAATCATCAACAATAGGCAGGATGTCGCCCTGCTCAACACGGAACGCATCATCCTCGGAAAAAACAAGGCAGCCACCAAGCTATTCAACTCTCTGTGCACGAAAGTGATCCTCCCATACAACAACAGCCTCGATGACGTGCAAAAGAAGATCAGCAAGTACTGCAAGGAGCCCTGGAACGTGTGGAGGACTAATCTCAACCGCACCTACTTCAAGAATCCTTGGACTATATTGTCTCTCATTGCTGCCTTGTTCCTCTTTGCACTCACCATAATTAAGACCGTATATACCCTGCTCGGCTACTATTGAACCCTCCCGTTGCCTCTGCCTAATAATTTCTTTTTGCTATTTCTGGGTGTTTCTCCTAATGCCTGATGCTCAATAATTATCTGTTGATTGGCTGTTGATTGTTGTCATCAATGATTTTCCTCATGTTTTCAGTCGTGCTTATTTCCCTCTCTAAATGTTATGAACGATGGAAATTTGGCTGTTTATATATCATTATCATATGATGATTCCCTTGTTTTAGTCTTCTTCATTTTTGTCCAATTTGGATAGGTATTCTGAAGGACGATCACGTTCCAGGCAAATGAAATCTTCCACTCCAACATTTTCTTTTTGATTAAATTTTGTTGAAGTTGTGGTCAATTTATCCAGAAAAGCCAATACTCTACAAGTTTGTAGATCTATAGTGCGTAGTTAAAGTTAGTGGTTTTCTAGCTTAGTTGGTGGTGGTTAGAAGTAAAGGCAAAAAACCTGTCCAACATATAAAATGAAGCAAATTTCATTGTTCGTGACAGAGATTCTTAGCAGAAGAGTCGATTAGGAAGAACTATAAAACGGCTCCATGCTCGTTCATTCATGTTCAGACCAACTACAGCTCCATATATCCCTTGTACAAAACATTTTGATAATAAAAGAAGCTCCAGAAGTTCCTTCCTTGTTCCTTTGCTGAGTAAATCCCCACAAACATACACACTTCCACATTAACACTAAAAGCTAACAGTGGTATCAGCACCTCATTCGGTTGGCATTGAGCGTGAGTCCTATCCACCCGCTACTAAAATCGCCCATCTATACATCCGACACCAAAACAATGGCCAACTCTATCTCACTATTGTTGCTACTTTCGATGAAAACAACTATATTATTTACAGAAGCATTAAAATGATTACCTTCTTGATGGCACAAGATTTATGCAACATCGCGGATAATGGATATGTGGCTCCGTAGGAAGGTGCAAGCTTCCGGCAGAGCAACTACAAAAAGTTGCAAGGGCTTTGTATGTCATCCGACAAGCACTCTTGTAAACAATATTTCCGCGAACCATTGGAGCAAAAACCGCAAAGACGTGTTCTAAGGTAACGCGGAAGCCAAAGAATTTATGCAATTAAATAACGCAAGAGAACGGGATAGCGGCGTGCATGCCATTCAATTCCCACGTTTGTCTTGAAACATACCTAAACACATTTTGTGTTTATCAGGTGCCCAGAAAATTGACACACTCCTCACTGGGCAATCCCAGACACTCTTTCCACATTAATTTGATTGGTTTAAATTAGTCACTTTCGGATTAAGTCAACATCTTTTGTGAGATTTTTGTGTTTACTGTTCAAGTGCTTAATAATTATAGCGATGTTGGAATGCCAAGTGAAACACCGCAGGAATAAAATATTTTATCTCTTTTGAAGTTCTTTAGCCTGTATGAAATTGTGTAAACTCTCCATCACGACTCTCCCAAAGTGTATCCCAAGGGATTTAATTGATCGCTAGGCAGGCATGTATAACTCTCTTGTGAAATGGCTCTTATGTTTTGTTACGGGCTCTCCCAATTCTTACCGACCGCAATTTAATTTCTCATTTTTGGAATATATGATTCAATGAATGTCATAATTTTTATACAGTAATTACTTGAATATCATAATTTTTAGATTATGTTCACTTGAGTGTTATCATTTTCAATCAATTGCTTTAGTGTTATAAATTTTCAAAAAACTTTCATCACAAGTGTCATGTCACATCGGATTTTCAATACTCGCAGGGATTTTAAATACTTGCGGGAATGCTTTAAAAAATTATGGGATTATCATCTTTGCTAAACCCAAAATTGTCCTCGAATTTAATTATTGGGAACATAATCCAGCTATAATAAGCCATAATAAAATGGAAGCATGATATATGATAACAACTAGTAGAAGGGCACGACGTCTTCCGTATTCTTGCGATTGAACTGTTCCTCAAATGGTGAGACACGCCAGAGCCGTCCTACTGGAGTGATTATGACGTTTCCGCTGATCCAATCTAACTATCTCTTGTGAAATAATATCTTTTTGAATGAAATTAAGGAACTGGTTATGTTTGATATGTGAGAATTTTGTTCGATTAAATAGGAACACTTTAAAAGTTGGTTTTTCTCATTTCAATGAAAGTGTTTCATAAGCTCTATTTCATCAATATAATAAATAGATGCCATTGTAATGTGAAATATGAACAAGAGATATATCATTCTAAGTTGAATTCAATACAGATATTCTATTATACTTTGAATCGTGCGTGATTTTGATGTGATCTTTTGAGTCTACACTTTCTTTGACCTCTTTGTATATTCATCATACTTTGTTATTTCTGAATATGTCTTATTAATTTTGGAATTTGGACTAGAACCACTCACTCTATTAAGTAGATAACAGGTTGAAGAGAAAAATCTCGTAATAGGGTGAAAGGTGACCCAACCTAATTTAAGATTTAATAAAAACTAGCTAGTGTGGTTGAAGTAAGAGTAGATTTAGATAGGCGGACCCATTCCTTTCAATGTATCATGGATCCTTTATCTAGTACAAGAAACTATTAGGTGGTGTTGAATCTTTAACGTGAGTCACGCTCTACCCCCTCATTGATTGCCATGTGCTTAGATGGTGGCCCACTATCAGTCTCTTGTCTCTCTATTCTACCTTGCATTTCTCTTTCTTCTTCTTCCTTTATTCCTTTTAGCCAATGCCACTACCACAGTTAGGAGCCATGCCCATGGAGCCCCCACCACCAACCACCGCAAACTCATGTTCGCCTTGCCCGATTGTGAATTGGATTCGTTTTCCTGTTTTTTCCTTGTGGAGTTAGGGGGTCATATTGAGTCTCTTTTTATTGGAGTTTTACTTGTTCGGGTAACAAATTGGTGAGAAAAATCTAAGTTTTGTTAGGCACGCTCTACCCCCTCATTGATTGCCATGTGCTTAGATGGTGGCCCACTATTAGTCTCTTGTCTCTCTATTCCACCTTGCATTTCTCTTTCTTCTTCTTCCTTTATTCCTTTTAGTCAGTGCCACTACCAAAGTTAGTAGCCATGTCCATGGAGCCCCCACCACCAACCACCGCAAACTCATGTTCGCCTTGCCCGATTGTGAATTGGATTCGTTTTCCTTTTTTTCCTTGTGGAGTTCGGGAGGGGTCATATTGAGTCTCTTTTTATTGGAGTTTTACTTGTTCGGGTAACAAATTGGTGAGAAAAATCTAATTTTTGTTAGGCATTTTAGATGGTTGTAGAATTAAAAAGGGAGGTTTTAGTGCACATTTTGATTTCTTCATTGGATGGTGATTCCTTTCCTAACATTACCAATATTTAGTTTAACTTATAAAATTCACATTGCTATACTAGTTTGACTTTAATTGGAGATTGAATATATCTTTTTGCAAGAATCAATTGAGTTTGATGCAAAATGATTATAACTCGATTTGTGTGTGATCTAAAGTTAATTTATGAGAAGTTATATGATTGTCATGAGTTAACCGAGCATTTATATTATTGGATAGTCACTCTTTGTGAAATATAGTCTTCTTTTTGTTGCATGATATGTATGTGTGTGTGCATGTGTGTGTATATATATAAAAGAGGGGCGATGAGTACAAAAAATGAGACCCCAACTAAGAAATTTGTATCATCCCAATGGTAAAAATTACAAATATAATGTCACATCAAATAGGTGAAGTCTGTTCCAAAATCACATTAAATGCATTCAATTCAAACGACTATTTTAGTTGAGGCAAACACGCAGGGGATTCATTAAATCCTAAGGCTCATACACAGATGGTGAGCAATGCAATTCAATTCCCACACTACTCATGGGACATTAGCTAAACACTTTTTATCTTTACCGAGGCCACGAAAAGTGACACGCTCCTCTCTTGGACACCACCAAACATTCTTCCCATCTCCTTTCTTCAACACCACCAGACATTCTCCCCGTCTCCTCACGTCAACGCCACCAAACACTCCTCTCTCTCTCTCTCTCTCTCTCTCTCTCTAAGTTGACCTCCTCTCACATGTTTCAGCTTGATTGGTTTATAGAAAATTGATCCACAAAATTATATATTAATTTGATTGCTTTATGGAATTAGCTGCTTTTGGATTATGTCAACATCTTTTATTAGATTTTTGTGTTTACTATTTGTTAATTATAGCAATCACAATAGATCCAAGTACCCCTTAATTGGAGATTCTTATAAAATAAATACAAAAACTCACCAGATCTTACAATTAAATTAACATTAAATTGCCAGAGAAATATATGAGAAATAATAGAGAACACCAGATATTTACTTAGTTCTATCCAAGTATCGATACATGTACCACGAGAAAAGCTAGTGGCAAAAATTCCACTAATCAATTTAAAAGTTGCAGAGTAACAATCACTCACAAACTTGAGTTTTTCCAATACTCAAAAGCAAGACCCCTACCATTTTGGTCCTTTCCATTTCTTTTTTTTTTCTTTTTTTTTTTGGTGCTGGAGGAACCGCCTCAGCCAGTAGCCGAAGTGTAAACCCCCAGGTGCCTTAAGCGGGAGGACCCACCACCCCTGATAGCACACTTAAGACGCCCAGTAACTCCTGCTAGCCCCCTTGCGTTGTAAGGGCTTCAAACCTCTCATCTCCCTCGCAGAGGATCACTGAAGCCTACCCAGCAGAGCCACCACGGCCGGTGGTCTTTTCATTTCTTTTATATAGCTTAAAGTCAATAAATAAATAAAAATTGAACCCTTCTCTTTACACGGCTTGTACCGTCTTTAGAGGAGTCAATCTCTTGATTAATCAATCTCGGATCCAAAGAAATTAGATAAAGTATAGTAACAACCCTATCTTGGTTGAACTCCTACGGCATGACTCCAAGAGGTATTCAGTCAAGAATTTTGATCCCTCTCATCCAATTTAGGTCGGGTCTCGTATATGAGTTCAAACTAAAAACATCTTTTAAGAGAACTCTTAATTGGAGCTCATACATGCGACCATTCAATTACATTTAAATGACCAGAATCTATAAATAATAATAATAATAATAATAATAATAATAATAATAATAATAATAATAATAATAATAATAATAATAATAATAATAATAATAATAATAATAATAATAATAATAATAATAATAATAATAATAATAATAATAATAATAATAATAATAATAATAATAATAATAATAATAATAATAATAATAATAATAATAATAATAATAATAATAATAATAATGAAACCCACATTAATATTTCGTTTAACTTGGAAACTTGACTTTGCCTCTTTTATTTGACTTTGATTTGGATTCAAATAAATCTTTTTACTTAAACTAATTTTTCTCCATCTAAAACTAGTGGACATTTTTTAATTTCACACAAGATGATAACAACTTGTCTTGTGTGCCATCTAAATTTAATTTATGAGAAGTTATATGATTGTTCTAAGCTAACCGTGCATATTATCGGTACATTACTCACTGTGAAATTTTTTCCCTACAAGTGATGTATATACAGGAGAACGGTGTCAAATACTAAAAATGAGACATCAAGTAAGAAATCTGGCATATCCACAAGCATACGAGGTAACAATTATTACCAAATAAAACAAAAAATACTATTATAGTTCTAGTGTCACGTCAAATATCAATATGCGAAGTTTGTACCTCAATTAGCATTCTACATTTGAACAAGCCTTTTAATTCAAGCAAACACTTGTGAAATTCATCGAATTCAAAGGTTCGGATATGATCACAAGATGTTACGCTTTCTATGCATACAATTCATTTCCCTAAAGCTTCAGAGGGACATGCTTAAACATGTTTTCTCTTTACCTCGTGCACAAAAAGTGATTTATACATGGGTCCATAAAACTCATAAATTGAGTCGAAAATGATTCAATCAAAAACTGATTAATTTAACTCGTTTTCACTTCGTTTTATGCAAAACTAATATAATCACTAATATGGAATTTGTACTCAACCTGAATTGAGATCCATTTTAGCAAACTTTTTCGCCTTAAATTGTTGTTTGTGTGTATTTTGCAATTTGTGTGTATTTTCTGAACTCGAACTTTTGTATGGATAATTTAGGAAATACAATCTACATTGGGGTTGTTCCCGATAGGAAATAAGAATGAACAACAATTTGAACACTTTTCACACGTGTGAGGAGGGGCCCACCCAGACTTGCTACGAAACGCCTGCGCCTTTCTTTTAATTGCTGGGAGTGAGATGGTCAGATTGGGCCCCATCTTGTGGTGGACCATGGTTCCGTGCTTAGATTGGTTGGATATGGACAAAAGTCTAGACCCATTTAAAAATCCATATCTAATTAGACTTTACAACTCAAATCTATAAAATTTATTTAATAAAATAAGCCTTTCTTTTAAAGTTATGATGATGAAGTTAATATTTCTTTAGATAAGTCATGGTCTTGAAGTTAATGTCCTTAACCTGTCGACTTTTTTCTCTTCAAATTCCTTTCCAATATTAGAGATTTTAAAACGACAAGATGACATTGATATACTTCTGTCGCCAAGCCAACCATGTAATCTTGTTTCTCTTTCTTTTATCTTACGAACGGTACGAAAGCACCTTATCCTTCCGGCACTGGGCTTAGACAGCCCCAGACTTCACATGCTCTTTCCCTTCTCTCTCTCTCTTTCTCCTTCTCTCCATGGATTATCCTCTTCTCTCACCCGGAACAGAAACTCGTGAAACCTCTGAAGCTCCCTCAACCGCGTTCGCTTTGCCACCCGACCCGGAGCCAACGCCGACGGGGTGCTGCATGGTCACAGTCGACAGGAACTCGGAGTGCATGCCCTCCGACGAGCAAGGGTACCTGAAGAATCCATGCATCTACAGGCTCCCCGCCTTCATCACCGACCTCAACGCCAAGGCCTACCAGCCACACGTCGTCTCTTTCGGCCCCTACCACCATGGTAAGGACCACCTCCTCCCCATGGAGGAACACAAGGACCGCGCGCACAACCGCTTCCTCAAGCGGTCCGGGAAGTCCCTTGAGCCCTTTCTCGAGTCCCTGAGGGAGGCAGCGTGGGACCTCAAGGAGAGCTACGATGCGCTGAGCGAAGACTGGGAAGAGGGCAGGGGGGAGAAGTTCCTCGAGGTGATGATGAGGGACGGCTGCTTCATGCTTGAGATCATGAGGGCCGCCACGATAGGGAAGGAGAACAATGACTACGCGCCTAATGACCCCATCTTCAGCTTCCACAGGCTGGAATACATAACGCCGTACATAAGACGGGACATGCTGATGCTGGAGAATCAACTGCCGATGCTAGTGCTGTATCAACTGGTCGCCGTCGACAGCAATGGCGAGGAGGTTAGTTTCTTTAATTTCACTCCATCTTTAGAGAGGTCATTGCAAGCACGCAAAACCCCGCACTATGTTCCCCTAACAGTACATCAACAAGACAACGATCTCGAATTCAATGCCACTGACTTCACTCCGACAACGCAGCGTGATGAATACATCAACAGGACCAACAACCTCGTCCTCAGTTTCTACTCTCTCGACACGAGCATCACGGAGATGGGCAGATGCCTGCACGTCGTGGACGTCTTCAGGAAAGGCCGGCTGAGGGAGCCCCAAAAGGTCCAGCACAATCTTTTCTAGAGACCACCTCTTTGGGAGATTTTTTTTTTCTTTTTTTTTTTCCTCCAAGCAAGTAGTATCGACACGACAACAATCTTGTATTCAATGGCTTTACTCCAACAACGCAGGGTGACAAAAGCTCCCTCGACACGTGCATCCCGGGGATGGGGCATGTCGTAGACGCCTTCAGGAAGTGCCTACCGAAGAAATCCAAGGAGGTCCAGCATGAGATAATCCGGTCGGCCACCGAGCTCAAGAATACCGGTATCCAGTTCAAGAAGAGCCTGACCTGCAGTCTCAAGGACATCTCCTTTGCCAGAGGGGTCCTAAAGCTCCCCTCTATCACGGTGGATGACACCACCGAGTCCGAGTTCCTCAACCTCATGACTTTCGAGCGCTTGCACATTGGGACTGAGAACGAGATCACATCCTACACCAAGTTCATGGACAACATCATCAACAATGAGCAGGATGTCGCGCTCCTCCACGCCCAAGGCATCATCCAGAATGCCCTTGGGTGTGATAATGCAGTCGCTGAACTATTCAACTCGCTGTGCAGAGAAGTGGCGGTCGGACCCCACAGCACCCTTGACGCCGTGCAGAAGAAAATCAGTGAGTACTGCGAGAAGCCCTGGAACAGGTGGAGGGCTAATCTCAGTCACACCTACTTCAGTAGTCCTTGGAGTTCATTGTCTGTCATTGCCGCCATCTTCCTCTTCGCACTCACCATAATTCAGACCATTTTTATCGTGCTCACCTACTATTGAACCCTACTTTCTATTTTCCATTTTTGAGTTTTTCTCCTTGTGGCTGTGCTCGATTATTATCTGTCAATCGGTTGAGGATTGTTGTCATGAATGGTTTTCCTCCCGTTTTCAGTCGTGCTTATTTCCCTCTCTAAATGTTTTGAATGATGGACATTTGGCTGTTTATATATCGTTATCAAATGATGATTCTCTTGTTTCAGTCTTCTTCATTTTTGTCCAATTTGGATTGGTAGTTTAAAGGATGATCAAGTTTTAGGCAAATTAAATCCTCCATTTCAACAATTTCTTTTTGATTAAATTTTGTTTAAGTTGTGGTCAACTTATCCAGAAAATCCAAGACACTACAAGTTTCTAGATCTATGGTTAAGTACTTTAAGAAGTTTTAGCTTTGTTGGCGGTAGTTAGTGTGAAAGATGAAGAACACAGACAAGACCAAGTTATTGACTCAGAAGTTCATTCGTATTACAGTATGGCAATTGTATCATTGTTACTCAGTACATTTGAGATAGTACAGAATACAATTCCTCTGTTCTACCTCCTAAGATCAATCTTACTTGTTTTACTTCAGCATTTTGATCCTCTGCTATCAACCATTCTTCGAATCTTCATCTCTGATACAGAGAATTCTGAGCATTCGTTTATGATGCTGGTTTCCCTCTTCTACACTCTCCTCCACTTTCTTTCTTGATCTACTTTCTTATCTTTATTATGTAAAGAGAGAAGAGTTTTTCTATCTAAGAGCTTAACAGAACTTAGTTACAAGAAGAAAACAGAATGCGGCAACTTCTTAACGGAAAAACCTAATTGATTCCATCTTATGACTTGGCGATCCAAGTCATTTACTATTTTGAGCATCTCCTTCATTGATGTCGATCCAGGATGGTCTTCCTTATAAGATCTTTACCGTTGATTACATCTTATGGCTTGGCGATCCAAGTCATTTGCTGTATCACCAAGTCCTCTGCTTTTGCTGTATTGCCAAGTCCTCTGTTTTCTTTTTCCAACACGTGCTGTTTCTATTCTTCTTCATCAGCTTTTGTTCCTTTATACTTAACATCCCCCCGCAAATTGGGTAGGGGGATGAATCCTATTCCCAATTTGGTGCGGAGAGATATATGAGCTGATTGTGAGAGGGACTTAGTGAAAATGTCAGCTAATTGAAGATGGCTTGGAATATGTCGGATATAAATGGAACCAGAAGACACCTTTTCACGAACAAAATGAAAGTCAACTTCGATGTGCTTTGTTCGAGCATGCAAGACAGGATTGGCTGTGAGGGAAATAGCTAATTTATTGTCACAAAACAATGATATAGCTGTTGCAAGAGGAATACCAATATCACGTAGAACAAAGCCAATCCAGGTTAATTCAGCCGTTGTAGAAGCTAGGGCCCGATACTTTGCTTCTGTGGAAGACCTTGAAACAGTAGATTGTTTCTTGGCTGACTCGGAAATCGAATTAGAACCTAAGAAAGTGCAGAATCCTGTAGTAGATCGTCGAGTAATAGGACAACCTGCCCAATCAGCATCTGAAAAACCATAAAGATTTGTCAAACTATTGGAATGAAGGTAATATCCAAGATGAATAGTTCCTTTGACATATCGAAGAACTCTTTTTAATTGATGAAAATCTGCCACCGTGGGATGTTGCATCTTTTGACAGAGGAGATTTGTTGCAAAGGCTAGATCTGGTCGAGTTATTGTCAAGTATTGTAGACCACCTACCAAGCTTCTGTATTCAATAGGATCTGGTAGTCGAGCTTCAGCATTGGCCATAGCAATTGACCGTAGTGGCAAAGGTGTTGAGATTGGTTTGCAATCTGTCATATGAGCCCATTTAAGTAGGTCGACTGCATATTTTGTTTGACATAAAAACAAAGTCTGTAAAGTGCGTTTGACTTCAATGCCTAAGAAGTAGTGAAGATATCCAAGGTCTTTCATATGAAACTGAAGACTAAGATTCTGAATCAATGTAGTTAAGAGTTGAGGAGAGCTTCCTGTCAGAATGATATCATCAACATAAAGAAGTAGTAACACTGTATGCGACTCAATATGAAGAACAAATAAGGAGGGATCAGCTGTACTACAGAAAAAACCAATTTCAAGAAGAAAGTTGCTGAATTTATCAAACCAGGCTCTTGGTGCTTGTCGAAGTCCATATAAGGACTTGTGAAGAAGGCAGACATGGCTTGAATTTTGAGGATGAATAAAGCCAGGGGGCTGTTCCATATAGACAGTTTCATTCAAGTCTCCATGAAGAAATGCATTTTTCACATCAAGTTGGTGTATTGTCCACCGTTTTGTTAGAGCTACAGAGAGTATTATGCGAACTGTAGCATGTTTCACAACAGGACTGAATGTCTCAATAAAGTCAAGTCCTGCTTCTTGATGGAATCCTTTGGCTACCAAACGAGCCTTGAGCTTGTCTAGACTACCATCAGGTGCGAGTTTGGTCTTAAAGACCCACTTACAGCTTACAACATTCTTCTGGTCTGTTCTTGGAACCAATGTCCAGGTGTGATTGGCATACAGAGCATTCATCTCTTCTTGCATTGCACTGTGCCAACCCTTATCAGCTAATGTTGACTTGATGGATCTTGGTTCCATAGGAACTCAATACTCAGCCAAGCAAGCATATTTTGGATTTGGCTTAATAATACCCGATTTGAGTCGGGTCTGCATATGATGAACAACAGGATTTCTCTGAGAAGAAGATAGACCAAGAGTATGTTGTTCTAGTTCAGGACTGTTATTGATAGGTAGAGTATTTGAAGTAGATGAAGAATCATGAACTGATTAAGTTTCTGTGATAGCATCATTCTACCTTGGTGTTGATGTAGTAGCTTAATGCTGCATTGATGCTGATGAAGTAGGTTGTTGCATTTGTTCATTGTCATAATTATCCATATCAGGATGATGTTGACTTCTTCTTACTGACTGATGAGAAAAGCTCTTGGTTGTTATGTTAGCATTTGAAGATTCGAGCAATTTTACTTCTTCAATCCACTGTCTATATAAGGGAGTATATTGTCCATACTCATTGATCACACTTTTTGTGAAGGGAAAAGATGTTTCATCAAAAATCACATGTCTACTGATATATATACGATTATCAGTAGGCACAAGGCATCTATATCCTTTATGCAGATCACTATATCCCAGAAATACACAGGTAAGAGATCTAGGATCGAACTTATGTTTTGAATATGATCTCAAGCATGGATAACAGGCACAGCCAAACACCCTCAAATGATCATATTGTGGCTGAGTGTTATGAATCTTGCTATAGGGTATATCCATTTTTAGTTTTGGTGTTGGAAGTCTATTTACAATGTAATTTGCTGTAACAAAGGCATCCAACCAAAACTTCAGTGGAACCTTAGAGTGATATAACATAGCTAATCCCAATTCGACAATGTGTCTATGTTTTCTCTCTGAAACTCCATTCTATTCGGGAGTGTGAGGACAGGATAGATGTTGTTTTATGCCACAGTTTTGCAGATGTTTTTGAAATCTCCCACTTACAAACTCTCCTCCTCCATCACTTTGGAAAATTTTGATTTTGTGATTGTATTGTCTCTCAACTAATGTCTGGAATCGAACAAAAATATCAAAGAACTCATATTTCAACTTCATTGGATATAACCAACTATATCGTGAGAAACTGTCAACAAAAATCACATAGTATCTAAACTTCTTAAATGAATCAACTGGTGAGGGCCCCCAAATGTCACAGTGGATCTTTTCTAATGACAAATTTGATATAGAATCTGACAAAGGAAATGATAGAGCCATACTTTTTGCTATTTGACAGCTACTGCAAATTTTCGAAGAAGTTGAATTAACATGAATCAATTTCTGATGATGCAGATGATCCACTATTTGAGCATTTGCATGAGCCAGTCTTTGATGCCATACTTCTACATTTACTATTCTCTGTCTTTGAGTAAAAAAGGCTGCTGCAGTCTGTGTATCAACTTGATAAAGGCCCTTATTCTTCCTTCCGAGCTGGACTGTCACCTTGGTATTGTTGTCCTTTACATAAACACCAAGTTTATCAAAGATAAATGTGCAAGGATAATCATCTGTGAGTTTAGATATAGAAAGAAGATTCTTCTTTATTTCAGGTACTATGAGAACATCATTAAGAGGTAATGGATTTCCTTCTGTATTTAGATAAGTGTTACCAATATGTGTAACAGGTAAACAAGATCCATTTCCTATCATCATTGTATCGAGACCTTGGTATTTAGAAAGAGTATGAAGGATTCCAGGATTAGCACTAATGTGAGTTGTGGCTCCAGTATCAGGGTACCATTCACTTCCTTTTGGATCTTCGATATGCATTGCTGTTAGAGCTGCTAGGATATCTTCTACTTGATAAGAATTGTCAAAGCGGTACCAACAACGGAGAGCATCATGCCCAGGTCGTTTACATATTTGGCATTCCAATCTAGCAGTACCTGTGTCTTTCTCATCCTACAGACTTTTTCTTGAGTTTAATAAAAGAGGAGGATAAGATTTGTTATTCTGATACCTTTGAGAGTATGTGGCATAAGGTCGAAATCTCTGAGTGGCTGTAGAGAAGGCATTCATTTGTCTAAGATATTGATCTCCTTGCCCTTGAGTAGCTGTATCTTCTCTGTAATTTTGATTTCTTTCAACATAACCAAAACCTCGACCTCTATTACTAATAGCTCTGCCTCGACCATAGCTACGACCACCCCTATAACTTCCTCTCTGAGCTAAAAAACCAGAGGTTTGTGAAAGATATTCTCCATCAGCATTCTCTCTAGGGTGCATTTGAGACTTTCTCTGCCCAAAATAGGCCAAATTGGGATTGAACTGACTCCTAGAATAAGTCTTCATCCTTGATTCAAATCTTTCCAGTTGAGTTATAACCTCATCATAATCGGGTTGAGGCTTTAAACAATATATGGTGGTTCGAAGATTCTCATATTCTGGACCTAATCCTTCCAGTATACCAAAGATTTTGGTTATTTCATCCACTGGTTTACCAATAGCATTCAACTGATCACATATAGATTTGTATTCTCTGAGATAGGTAGAGAGGGTTTGATCAAGCTTTTGGCAAGACCGTAATTTCCAGTTCGAACTCCTTCGCGATTGATTTTTGTGTAAATCGCTTTAGAAGAGTCTGCCATACCTCAAAAGATGTCTCTAAACCAATGATTAGACTCAAAATATTCTCAGTGACAGCCCCACTAATCCAAGATGATATCAACTGATCTGTTCTTGTCCAATCAGCATAATCAGGGTTAACAAGTTCAGAGTCACATCCTTCATCATCATTTTGCAACATTCGTGGGGGAGAAGTAACATCACCATTAACAAAACCAAAGAGGTCTTGACTTTTCAAAAATCTTTGGATTTGAGCTTGCCATAACAGAAAATTATCTTTGGCGAGCTTGATTGTGACAAAATTCGAGATGTTCACATGGATTGGAAAAGGATATTTTGGTGTTTTTATTGCCATTACTGCAAACTTCTAGCTAAGACAAGCTATCAGTCAATCAACCTACCCACTCTGATACCATGTGAAAGATGAAGAACACAGACAAGATCAAGCTATTGACTCATAAGTTCATTCGTATTACAGTATGACAATTGTATCATTGTTACTCAATACATTTGAGATAGTACAGAATACAATTCCTCTGTTCTACCTCCTAAGATCAATCTTACTTGTTTTACTTCAGCATTTTGATCCTCTGCTATCAACCATTCTTCGAATCTTCATCTCTGATACAGAGAATTCTGAGCATTCGTTGATGATGCTGGTTTCCCTCTTCTACACTCTCCTCCACTTTCTTTCTTGATCTACTTTCTTATCTTTATTATGTAAAGAGAGAAGAAATTTTCTATCTAAGAGCTTAACAGAACTTAGTTACAAGAAGAAAACAGAATGCGGCAACTTCTCAACAGAAAAAACTAATTGATTCCATCTTATGACTTGGCGATCCAAGTCATTTACTATTTTGAGCATCTCCTTCATTGATGTCGATCCAGGCTGGTCTTCCTTATAAGATCTTTACCGTTGATTACATCTTATGGCTTGGCGATCCAAGTCATTTGCTGTATCACCAAGTCCTCTGCTTTTGCTGTATTGCCAAGTCCTCTGTTTTCTTTTTCCAACACGTGCTGTTTCCGTTCTTCTTCATCAGCTTGTGTTCCTTTATACTTAACAGTTAGAAGTAATGGCTACAAATCTGTCCAACATGAAATATGAAGCAAATTTCTCTGTTCGTGACAGAGATTCTTAACACAGGGGTCGATTAGGAAGGACTATAAAAAGGCTTCATGCTCGTTCATTCATGTTCAGAACAACTACAGCTCCATAAATCCCTTGTACCAAACATTTTGATAATCCAAGAAGCTCCAAAAGCTCCTTCCTTGTTCCTTTGCTGAGTAAATCCCCACAAACATACACGCATGCACATTAACACTAAAAGCTAACAGTGGGATTAAAGCCTCACTTGATTGGTATTGGGCATAAGTCCTATTAACCCGCTACTAAAATCACGCACCCAAATAACCAATGCCAAAACAATGGCCAACTCTAGATGGCGCAAGATTTTCAAAACATTGTGGAGAAAGGATATGCGGCTCCGCAGGAAGGAACAAGCTTCCGGCAAACCAACTACAGAAAATTGCAAGGGCTCCGTATGTCATTCGAGAAGCACTCTCGGAAACAATATTTCCGCAAACCATTGGAGCAAAAAATCTAAAGACGTGTGTTCTAAAATAATGAGGAAGCTAAACGATGTATGATATTAAGTATTGTGAGAGAACGATATCACTGGACAAATAAAAAAGGAACATTAAGGAAAAATTTCCACGATTCTGTCCAGCCATCAGCAGCCACTCCACAGGGAGGGTTAGCTGCAAATAACAGTTAATCAATTGAAGAATTGCAGAGTTATAGTTGCTCACAATGCTCAAGTGTTTCCCTGTCCAAGATTATACTGAACCCATAGTATTTAGCCTAACGTAATTGCTGGATAGACAAATCACTGAAAACTTGATAAACTCATCAATCTTCGCCAGGAAAATGCCTCAATTGGATGACAGATTCTCAGCACAAACTTCACCCGCTGTTTAATTTCCTTTGGACTACCAAGTAAAGAGAGAACTTCACTTTATGGCTTGAAGAAGTCAACGGCACACTCAGCCCCACGCAAATCCATGTTTCTCCCTTTACTTTTCCGACGAGCACCAACATATACATACGAGCTCCTTTTTTTTGGTTTGGCTACAAGGAGTTCCAGTTAATGGGCGGCTTGGATAAGGATACAACAGCCTACTCTCTGAGTTCTAATCCAAATAGGGTAAAGTGTGCTGGGCTTGAATCCAATAAGCATCTTCCACTCAAATCGGGTTTCTTACACGAACTCAAACTTGTAACATAATTTAGACCATATTAAAAGAAGAGTTTCAAGATGCAACAAAACACAAACCATTAGATTTTAGTCTCAAACAATTATGGGACCCTCATACAATAATGTGGAAGATTAAACGGATGAGTAATCAAATAAGGGATTATGGAGTTGATATTAGGGTAGTAGAAAAAAAATAATTGCGACGCTTATTAGAGAATACAATCCTATTGTCACCATTATAGAAGAATCTAAGGAAGATGATGTTAGTGAGTAAATAAATTAGCTCTCTGGAGGCGTATGAAAAAAGACTAAAGCTATTTTATGAAGATTCCATTGAAAGTGACTTTCACTCTACAATAAATATGTTGTCTCATAAATCTAAAAAGCTACAAGGAGCTTGTGGAAAAATAAAAAGAGAAGGAGCGTTATTTGCAAGAAAAATAAATCAATTATAAAGTATGACTTCTAGATAAATCACAATAGCCCTCATGTAAAATACATAGCCACATAGGAAAAAAAAAAAAGTGTTGGTTTGAAACAAATTATCGAGGTAATTATGTTGAAGAAAAAGAAAACACAAACAATATGTTCAACGCAAGCCAAGTGGCAAATGTCGGAAAAAAATTATACATGTTGTATCGGTAATGGTGTAGTAATCACAGATGTGCAATGAACTATGTTCAACAATCTTGATCTACCATCTCTGATGGGGCAATGGTGGCACCTAGTGGAAATCCCGACAAATCCTGACTTTCAATTAGTTAGAGTACTTGGGTTTTCCAAAGGATATATTTAGTATCATTAGGTCGTATTGCAACAAAGTCGGGCACATAAATGTTAGAGGGTAAATGAGATTCCAAAGTTGGTAACCATGGCAGAAACTTGAAAGGAAGAGATGGTGGCCCACTTTCAGTCTCTTGTCTCTCTCTCCTGCACTTTGCATTTCTCTTCTTCTTCATCATCCTTTCTTCTTGACACTATCAATAGCCATACCCACCAAGCCCCCACCACCAACCACAGCAACCTCATGCCGACCCTGCCCGATTATGAATTGGATTTGTTTCCTTTTTTCCCTGGTTTAGTTAGGGTAGGGGTTATCTTGAGTTTCTTCCCATTGGAGCATTGCTTGTGCTGGTTCTGAATTTGTGAGAAAAGTCTGACTTTTCTTAGGCATTTTAGATGGTTGTGGAATTTAAAAAAAGAAAAAAAAAAAAAAAAACGGAGGTTTTGATGTGCATTTTGATTTCTTCATTTGATGGTGATTCCCTTCCTAGTAACACCAATATTTAGTTTAACTTATAAAATTAACTTTGCAATACTAGTTTGACTTTGATTGGAGATTTAATATATCTTTTTGCTAGAATAAATCTTTCTCCATATGAAGCCAATGGAAGTTATTGAATTTGACACAAGATGATTTTAACTTGACTTGTGTGCCCCTTGAAGTTAATTTATGAGAAGTTATTCGTTGTTCTTTTAGCGAGCATATATATTATCAGAAGTCACTCTTTGTGAAATATTATTATTATTATTATTTGTTGCATGATATATATACATGTAGAGAGAGAGAGGGAGGGAGAGAGGGAAGGAGAGAGCGACGTTGACGTCGATGAGTACCAAAAAGGAGACCTCAAGTAAGAAATTTAGATCTATTCCAAAGCTAAAAATTATAAATTTAATGTCACGTCAAACAAGTGAAATCCTTCGACCAAAAAAAAATGGTGAAGTCCACACCCAAATCACATTGTAGGCACTCGATTCAATATGAGCTTTTTAGTTGAGGCAAATAGTTAAGAGATTCATTAAATCCTTAGGCTCATGTCATAAAAATTATGTGGATGGCGTGCATGCAATTCAATTCCCACATTTTTTATGGACATTACCTAAACACACTACCCATCTCTCTCTCTCTCTCTCTCTCTCTCTCTCTCTCTCTCTCTCTCATCTTTAAGCTCGAATGGTTTATGGAAAATTGATCCACAAAATTATATATTAATTTGATTGGTTTATGGAATTATCCGCTTTTGTTTAAGTCAACATCTTTTATGAGATTTTTGTGTTAACTATTTATTAATTGTAGCAACCACGACAGACCAAGTACTCCTCAATTTGCGGTTCTTATAAAATAAATGCAAAAACTCACTAGATCTTACGATTAAATCAACACAAAATCACTAAAGAAATATACGATGAACAATAGAGAATACTAGATATTTACATGATTCGATCTAAATATTGATGCCTACACCACGATAAAAGCCAACAATGAAAATTCCAATGATCAATTCAAAAATTACAAAGTAACAATCACTCACAAGTTTGAGTGTTTACAATACTTAAAGGAAGACCTCTAATGTTTTGGTCCCTTTCTATTTCTTTTATGCAGTTTAAAATCAAGAAAAAATTGAACCCTTCTCTTTACATAGCCAATCAACAGTAGCATCACTCCTACTGTCTTTAGAGGAGTCAATTTCTCGATCGATCAATCTTGGATCCAAAGAAATTGGATAAAGTAAAGTGACAACCCTATCTTGGTTGAACTCCTACGGCATGACTCCAATAGGTAATCAATCAAAAATTCAACTCCTCCTCATCCAATTCGAGTCGGATCTCATATACGGGCTAAAATTGAAACATCTTTTAAGAGAACTCTTAATTGGAGCTTATAAATGTGCGCATCCAATTACGTTTAAATGATATGAGGCTAAAATAAAATAAAATAAAATAAAATAAAATAAAAACCACATTAATATTTAGTTTAACTTAGAAAGTTGACTTTGCCTCTATGATTTGACTTTGATTTGAATTTGAATATATGTTTTTGCTCCAACGAATTTTTCTCCATTTGAAATTAGTGGACATTTTTGAATTTTACACAAGATGATTACAACCTATCTTGTTTGCCATCTAAATTTAATTTATGAGAAGTTATATGATTGTCTAAGCTAACTGTCCATAAATACTACCAGAACGTTACTCATAGTGAAGTTTTTTTTCCCTACAAGTGATTTATATACAAGAGAAGGGTGTCGAGTACTAAAAATGAGACATCAAATAAAAAATATGGCGAGATGTCATGCTTTACAATTCATTTCCCTAGGGCTTCCATAGGACATGCTTAAACACATTTTCTCTTTAGGTCGTGCACAAAAAGTGATTTATACATGGGCTTGTCAAATCGGTAAATCAAGTCAAAATTGGTTCGATCAAAAAATTGATTAATTTAATCCGTTTTGACCTATTTCTATACAATACTAATATAATGACTCATATGAGATAAGAATAAACCACAATTTTTGTCCTGGAGATTCGAAGAACTTTCGCACGTGGGAGGAGGGGCCCACCCAGACTTGTCACGTTCTCAAAACGACTGCCCTTATGGGTGAGTAGCGGTCTAGGATCGACCTTGGATAGACCTTGGACCGGCCCAACCCTGCTGGTCCTGGTCTGGTTCAGAAGGGGACTAGGTCGGTCCTTGGTCTAAATTCCAAGACTAACATTGTGCGAGTCGGTTCTTGGTCCTAAGAGTTTTTGGTCGGTCTAACCCTAGACCAACCATGTATATTATATTATATTATATTATATTATATTATTTATAATTCTTTTATATATTCAAACTTAAGTAAAATGTCTGTTATATTATATTATATTGAGATGTTCTATAAATAGCACTAATAGTAATTTCAATTTAAAACTTTTGTTGAGTATTAATTATGTGTCATTTGTTTTGTTTTCATGTGTTTAGAGGTTCAAGTGAATTAACAAGATGTGAAGTTATATATTTATGGTTTATATTAAGTATTTTGAACTTTTTATGGTTTAATTGTATTTTACTAATGAATTTCAGCAGCACTTTGCTTTTCAATTTGTGTCAAATGGTAGAAGTTTTTGAAGAGTAGAGTAGTATTGTAGTTGCTACGGTGATTTGCTAGTCAAGTGATATGAACCTCATTTTTTGGTTGAGTTGACTCAATATGATCAAATGCTAATCAAGTGGTATGAAGCTCATTTTTTGGTTGAGTGAACTCTACATGATCAAATGCAGGAAAACGCTTTTGCATATGGTGTTATGAATATTAAAGATAGATGATTACAAGAACTTTCCATCTTGTCCCATATCTCGATGAGTGGTTAGCAAGTACGAAATTTCTATTATTGTGTCATCTTAAATTTGCTAAATATGTATTGGTATTTATAGTTTAGTTACACAATGCCGCATTGTCAATGGATGTGTAATTTTAATTTGTAGGTTTACTTTTTTAGGGAGTATAAAAATTAAAACGAAAAAAATTATCGATCGGTCTCGGGTTGACCTTGGAACCGAACCGAACCCATTGGGTCGGTCTGGTCCTTGGTCCCAGGTTCAATAGGGTTGGTCCTTGGTCCTAAAAATTGAGGACAAAAAATAAATTTGACTTTACAACTCAAATAAATTTGTTTTATTAAAATTTAATTAACTCGTATATGAGGATGAGTTATAATGTTTTTTAGACGAGTCATGGTCTTGAAGTTAATGTGCTTACTCTATAAACCTTTATTCTCTTCAAATTCTTGTCCGGTATTAGAAATATTAAAATAGTAAAATAGCATTGATATGCCTAAATCTTAAAATAGTAAGGTAGCATTAATATGCCTATCTTGTTTGTCCTTCTTTTCTTTGATGAATGGTAAGAAAGCACCTTATCGTACTAGCATTGGGCTTGGATAGCCCCAAACTTTTCGCGCACTCTCACCTTCTTCACTCTCCTTCTGTCAATGGATTCTCTATAAGAGTTTTCCTTATATGGATTACATTAATTGAGATTGTAATTTATCATTTTACAAGGTTAGTCTAATAAGATAAGACATAAGGTTTCTTAATAGTCGAATATGGGTTTGATTTGTATGGGCCGAGTTGGACCCAAGCTTGTGATGCGAGGGCTTGACCTAAAAACTCTATATATAACGCTAAAGTCCCTTCTCTAACCCCCTTACTTCCACAAATATACTATCACCTCACATAAGGCAAGTTGTGAGGGGTGGTCTCATCAAGTCAAGATCCGAGGGCGATAGAGAAGAAGAATTTGAGTGTCGGCTCGTCGTCTAAGCATCGGATCATTGTCATTCTACATAAAGAACGATAGATTCCAAATCAAGTACGCAAATCTCCATCTTCTCCTTCAATATATTTGAGTTTTTGGCTATGTCAATCCTGGGACATCACTTCGACGACCAACATTTGGTATCGGAGCTTGCATAGTCTATAACTCAAACTATTGCATTTTGTCTGTTGTAAGCAATTTTATCCGTTGAAACTTGATTTTGAACATATATTCAGACTCGTGTTGGCAAGACGAGCGTCTTGGTGGCTGGGTGCCTGTGGCGGAGGCCATAGGTGCCTCCCTGAGCATTTTGGATTTGGCTAAGTTGTGTACTGTTTTGCTTGTTTTTTGTGATTTTTGTCCTGTTAAAAGTAAATTTTGCTCATCCATTTTACTTAATGTTGGTTTCACTCGGTCTAAGGCGGATTACTCTTTATTCACGGCTACATGTGGTTCCCTTATTACTGCAGTTCTTGTTTATGTTGATGATTTGGTGATCACAAGGGATGATGAGGTATGCATACATCTGCTCAAGTAGTTTTTACATGCTCATTTTTGCATCAAGGACTTAGGTCCTCTTAAATATTTCCTTGGTATAGAAGTTTCTCGATCAAAAAAGGGCATTTATCTCTTTCAAAGGAAATATGCCCTCAACATTATTTCTGATACCGGTCTCATTGGTGGGCATCCCATTGACACACCCATGGAACCGAACCTTCGGTTCAGTAAATCCCCCGAGCTAGCCGATCCGGCCCTTATCATCGCTTAATTAGATGCCTTTTATACCTTATTACTACTCACTCGGATATTCTATTTCCTGTTCAGAAGCTCAGCTAGTTTATGCACGCTCCACATGATCATCAGTAAGCTGCACTTGGAATAGTTTGGTATTTAAAATCTAATCTAGGTTTTGGAATATTTTTTTCGACTAACTCATCCCTTGCATTAGAAGGATATACTGATTCTGATTGGGCTGCATGTTCATCCACACATCGTTCAGTTTCTGGTTACTATATGCTCCCTGGCTCTTGCCCTATTTCTTGGCGTTCTAAGAAATAGCACACTATTGCTCGGTCTTCAACCAAGGCTGAATATAGGGCCATGGTATCTTCAGCTTGTGAGATTACAAGGCTTCGCATGCTTCTCACTGATATTGCCATCCGTTGTCCACTGCCAAGCTTTTTTGCGACAACCAAGCAACTATCTTGCTACTAATTTAGTTATCCACAAGTATACCAAACACATTGAGATTGATTGCTATCTTATTTATGAAAAAATTTAGGATGGCACACTTTGACCTCTTCATGTCCCTAGCCATTCCTAGCTCACAGACCTATTCACAAAAGTCGTTCCTCGTGATCTCTTTATTTCTTTCAAGCATAAGTTGTTGACGTTCATGCACTCCCTAGCTTGAGGGAGAGTATTAGAGTAGGAGATATGATTTGATTCTGATCATTCTAATTGTAGGTTAATTGATTCGGTTAATTTTGTAAGATTAGATATTCGGAATATAGAATAGAAAACGTTAGTTTGCATACACTTTCCTATTGTACATCCTTCTTGTATGATAGCTAGGCTTGTAATACATGTACAAAAGTAGAGATACACAAACTACAATTTTCTCCCATATTTTTCGTTTTTTGTACAAAAACACGCTACTCAAATCACCCACCCAAATATCCGATACCAAAACTATGCCCAACTCTATCGCATTACCGTTCCTACTTTCAATGGAAATAACTAAATTTACTGGAGCATTAAAATGTCTACTTTCTCAATGGGACAAGATTTATACGAGATCGTGGAGTAGGAAGGTCAAGCTTCCGGCTGAGCAACTACAAATACATACTAAAAGACGAGTTTGGCTGTAAGGAGTCCAGTTAACGTGCAGATTGGATAAAAATTACAAAAGCAACTCTCTGAGTTTTAACCCAAATAGGATAAGTCTGCTGGGCTTTAATCCAATCAAATCGCGTTTCATATATGACTGAAACTCATAACATAATTTAAGAACATACTAAAAGAAGAGTTTCAAGACACAACAAAGGCACAAACCATTAGATTTCAATCTCTTCAAAATGCTACAATAAACAATTATGAGATCCTCAAACAATAACGTGTAAGAAAAAAGGATGAGTAAATCAGATGAGGACTTATGGAGATGATATTAGGGAAATAGAAAAAATATTTGTGACACTTAATGGAGAAAACAATACCAGTGTTGTGACATCCCGATTTTCCAATCCTATTTTCAATAAATTAAGACGGGCATTTCGTTGGCACGCATATAGTTCTTTTCCTTGAGTCGGCCACTCATGTGAAAATTAGTCTATCGAGTGAAGCCGTTAAGAGTTTCTAATGCATCAGACTCGAGAATTTGACCTGGAAGCGACCTTTCGACCGAGCTAATCTGCAAGGGTCGTAACGGCACAAATAAAAGTCGATTAGAGACCGGAGATAGGTCGACTCGACAGAGGCATGTGATCGAGTGTGGGTGATTCCACCGGATCGCATAATCCTTGTCGATCGACACTGGGCCGACTTTTCTATCGATTGGGTACCCTGTGTTCGTATTTGAAACCTTGAGATTACCCCAACAACCGAAAGTCGCCGATGTTTCAAAGATGTACATTGTGGCTTGAGATGATCAACCACAGGTCAAATGCATGAAAATTTCTAAAGACTACCCGGTAGGTTGGGCCGCGCTAGTATCGTGCCAAAGTAAAATTAACGTGGAATTGAGATCGAATTCAGAAATTGGAAGTCTGGGTGTGTCACAAATCATTTTAGGATCATTGATTCATCTTCGAAATATTTTTCATGCAAGCCGAGTCTTTCAGCAAATTAATAAGAGAATGGCTAATTTGGCTCGAGGAATTAGTAAGCCGCCTTTAGTCGCGCTTTTGGGACTTAAGTTAGTTCTATAGACAAGTGAGGATGTGAATTGAAGTGTGGTGCCATTGGATTAATTAATGGACTTTAATTGGACTCAATTGGAAGAAAATTGATGGGAATTGAAGTAATTGGATGTACAAGAATTGGACCCCAGCGGAAAATGAAAGTGCAACCATTGGAGAAGTTATGGGATGGGGTTTGAGTGAGTGGAAGATGACATAGGATGATGTCATGGTAGTTGAGGCCAATGGTTCATATCTTGACAAATGGAGGGTGGAGATTGGCTCTTGAAAAGGGGGGCTTTCACTTCATCTTCAACCTTGGGAAGGAGAGAGAAAGAGGGAGGGAGAGAACCAGCGAAGGGGAGCCGCCCGTCGACCAGCCAGTCGTGCGCCTCCTCCCTCGCCGTTCGTCGTCGTCGTGCCAAGCCGCCGGTGCAGCCGCGTCGTCCCGCGCCTACCAGCCCCGCAACCGTCTCTCCCTCCGTTCAGCCCCTCCGTCGCCGCGCCAGCAACAGCGAAGATCAACCAGCAACTCGCTGGCCTGCTCACACGCCCGACCGGCCACCCGCTCGCACTCCGTCGTCGCCGTCGCAGCTCGCCGCCGTTCGACCGCTCGCGCCGCTGCCTCGCCCGCGCCTGGCCATCCGCGTCTGTCTCGGTTCGTGGGTTCCGGGAGCTGCCGGAGCTCGTCTCCGACCGTCGTGCACCGCCGTTCGTCGCCGCCAGCCATCGCCGTAGCTCCTCCGCCGTCCCTCCGCCCATCCCGGTGCCGGATCCGCCCATTCTCGGCCTCAAACCGCCATGGACAGCAGCCAAGAAAAATGGGTATGTAGCGGACGTTTGGCCCGTTTTGGCCGCCTTCTCGAGCCCGGATGCTCGGCCCGCTTTGAGGAAAGTCGATCCTTGCGTTGTCCCCGTCGTTTTGGTCCACTCGGCTCTTTAATCCAGTGAGTTTAACTCACTAAATCTCGCTTAGAGGATTAATTACGCTTTAGGTGTACTTAGTTTATGTTAATTGTGATTAGGTGGTTAGTTTAATTTATTTAAGTGTGGATTATATTAATGTGTTTAATTAGCTTAAAGTGAGTTTAATTTAAGGCTAAATGAAGGTTTATATTAATATAAGCCTTGATATGACATAAAGGAATTTACTTTTGATTTATTTAAATATTTCAAAATTATTTAATAATTTAATAATATATCACTATTCGAAATTATTAAATTATTATTATTTTATTATTTTCGGAATAAATTTAATTAATTATTAAATTCGAAAATTTTGTCGGGACCCTAAATTCTCAGAATTTCGTGCCGGTTGCTGCTGTGTAATTAGATTTTGAAATTGACGATGGAATATTATAAATTGAGTGTGAATCGTGAAAGATGTGAATATTATTATTTAATTAATTTTCGGAATAAATTTAATTATTTAATAATCCGAAAAATTATTTTGGGACTCTAAATTCTCATAATTTCGTGCTGATCGCTGCTGTGCATTTAGAATTTGAATTTGATGAATGGATGTGGCAAATTGAGTGTTGATTGCGATAAATATGGATTTTATTCATAAAAACCCAAGTGTCGGGTTTTGATGCAAAAAAATTGGATTTTAATTATTATATTAAATAGTGGGATTTGAAAAAGTGAGATATTGGCTTTTGATTTGAAATTAGCGTGTCCCCACACACGTGAGTAATTTCTGGAATATTTTTAATATGGAGAAAAATGGCTGGATTACTATTTTAAGTGGAAGCATTGATTGAAATATAAAGTGTCCTGAGGCCGAGTATGTTCTGGTTGTGTGATAACTAAGAGGAATTGTCCTGGGCTGTTGAGCCGGACTTACCCCTATATGGGATGCCCACGCGGTGGATGCGGGTCGCAGTTGATTCTGGGCCCATGCTCCTTCGGGAACGCCGTCGACGTACTGACGAAGCCGCGCTCCATGGGGGGAGGCGATGCCTGGTTATATGCCAGTAGATAGCCGAACTGCGAGTAGGCTATGCCCTTGTGTGGCAGTGAATAATAATTGGAATGCGTGCTAAGTACGATTGTGATTATATGAAAGTGATGGCGTTCCAATGGTTTGAGTTGCTATTACTATCTGTGATTGGGTGATTTGAATTGTGCTAACCTGCAGGAAGGAACTGAGGCGAGGTAAGTTCTCTGTGTGATGTGGCTAGGCCACCCGGGGTGTATTTTCTTTCTAATAGGGGTTTAGGGGGTTGAACTTGCTGAGACATCGTCTCATCCCGGTTGTGGGATTAAAATTTCAGGTCCCTAGATGGCGGTCGTGGAGGACCCAAAGCCCTAAGTCTGGAAAGGTGGAGACTGAAGTACCGGTGAACGTGTCTTGCTAGTTGGTTTTAGGATAGTTCCCCATTCGTTGAGCTAGTCTATTTGTAGACAGTCCAGAGTTGTATTTAAACATATGTGTTTGTAAATGAGTGTTTGGTATGATGATTGATTGCCTGCTTTTCTATCCCAAGTCAAATGTTGTCAGGGGATTTGTTTCGCTTCCGCATGCGTAATAAAATTTAATGGGTCGGCGACATATCCTGGGATGTCGCATATTTGATCGACCGCAGTGGGATGTGCGCGCGCTCAGAGTTCGGGGCGTGACAAGTGTCACCTCTATAGAAGAATCTTAAGGATTTAAAAACCATATTAGTGAGTGAATTAATTAGATCTCTAGGCATATAAGAAAAGACTAATGTTATATAACAAAGATTCCATTGAAAGTGACTTTCGGTCTACAATAAATGTGCGATCTCTTTTTTTTTTTTTTTTTTTTTTGAGCAGGAAATAAAACTTAATTATAAAGAGAGGAAATACAAATAAAGTCGAGCTATTAGGTCGACAATAACAAGTCGAGTAGGGGGAGGGGGGATTTGGCCCAAGAGGAGGAAAGGCAGCCGTTGTTGTGCGCACGCGCTGCCCAATCGGCGATCGAATTTGCAACCCTAGCACAAAACCTAATTTGCAAAAGAGGGACAGAGCGACAAAGGATAGAGGCTTCGTGGAAAAAAGGGCGGATCTCCCATGGAGGCTCTTGCCGGCCGTTGAGGGCATCAACCAAGACGAGGCAGTCCGATTCAATCTCCAAAGAGGGAGTCTCGGCAGGGAGCTGAAGCACGTACTGGAGAGCACAAAGAAGAGCCTGACTTTCGGTTTGCAGAGCGGAGGCTGCCTGTACAGATCTGGTGAAACCATCCTTCAAAAGCCCCGAATGATCACGACAGATGACTGCAATAGATCCGGTAAGGTTACCAGGGATGAAAGCCCCATCGATATTGATGCGGAGGGTCCCCGGAGGAGGAGATCGCCAGAAACGAGCTAAAGATTCGGTCTGATGACTATGTTGCAACAGAGAGGGATTGGAGATCTGAGCAGAATGAAGTTGGGCTGTGGCGGCAAGGACAACAGAGGATGGATCCAGGCGGCGATTGGAGAAGATGGCGCTATTTCTGGCTTTCCAGAGATGCCAGCAAATGGTGATAATAAGCTCCAGGGCAGGTACGTTTTTTTTCCCAAAAAGTAGGCTAGCGAACCATTCATCTATTCGGCGAAGACCTGTATTTACGATAGAAAAACCGAGTGATGAGTGAGACCATATGTCAGATGTCCAAGGGCAAAGCAAGAAGAGGTGCTCAATCGTCTCCGGCTGATGGGTATGACAAAGCGGGCATAGAGGATCCGGGCTTATACGACGACGATATAGGTTGTCCTTAGTGGGCAAAGCGTTATGGCGGATGTTCCAAACAGAAGATCTTGAGCTTCGGTGGGAGATGAAGCTTCCAGATACGCTTCCAAAGTTGAGGAGGCACCTGATACGACGATGAGGCAGATAAGGTTCGAGTCTCTCTTTCTGCTCCTCTGATAGCATGGTATCCGCTATGAACTGTGTACTGGCCACTTGATGTAGATGTCCAGATTAGTTTATCATTGATGAGGTGCCGTCGCACTGGAATGCGAAGTATGTCATGTACTGTTTGTGCATCATAATATGTGTGTAGAGTCTCGATATTCCAGTCATTCGAATTCTGAACGAGTAGATCAGCTACCATTTTTGGTTCGTCATGCTGCAGAGGTCCACCAAGAATACCCCTAGGAAGCCACCGATCCTGCCGGATGTTGATGTTAGTGCCATCGCCAACCGACCACTGTAGATTAGGAAGTATTACCTCCCTTCCTAACAGTAAACTTTGCCAGCCCCAAGAAGGGCGAACTCCTTTCCGAGCGTAGCGAAAGTCTTGTGTAGGAAAATAGAGTGCTTTAAGAAGTTTGCTCCACAGTGAGGACGGCTGTTGGATGAGACGCCAAGCCTGTTTACCCAACAAGGCTTTGTTAAAAGCCGCCAAATCGCGAAAGCCTAGTCCTCCCTTCGCCTTAGACTCTTTCAACACAGCCCATTGTTTCCAATGTATCCCCGTTTTCCGACAATCATTCTGCCACCAGAATCTAGCAGTCTGTTTTTCAATAGATTTACAGATAGATATTGGAATTTTAAAAACAGACATTGCATACTGGGGAATGGCCTGCACAACAGTTTTAAGTAGGACTTCCTTGCCACCCTTTGAGATTAGATTTTCCTTCCATCCCTCCAATTTGGAATGAACCTTACCCAGGATCCATGAAAATAGCTCTCGTTTTGATCTACCCCAATCAGTGGGGATGCCTAGATATCTACCCATTCGTTCCAAAGACCGGTATTCCGAGTTCACCGGCTAGGTTAGCTTTAAGGCTGGCTAGGGCAGTCCTTACTAAGAAAGATACCAGACTTGTTTCGATTGATGGACCGACCGAAGCTAAACAATATTGAGACAGAATACTTGCTAGGTTATGGCAGTCAGTAGTGGTGCCATTTACAAAGAAAATAGCATCGTCAGCAAAGAACAAATGAGAGAGGGTAGGACTAAACCTGTTAAGTTTAACGCCTGTGAGCTGTCCCATGTCGATGGCTCGATGGATGAGATTAGATAATAGGTTCATCAAGAGGATGAAAAGATACGGGGATAAAGGATCCCTTGACGAATACCTCGAGTAGGGCGGAAGTAAGCCAACCGTGACCATTAAACTTGATACTAATAGATACAGTTGATATGCATTGGAAAATCCACTTGAACCCATTGCGGATGGAAGCCAATCTTATGTAGGTAAGCCATCAAGAAGTCCCATTCAACTCTGTCAAAAGCTTTCTGCATATCCATACGAATGATTGCCGGGAATTGACGCCGACGTTTTCTGGTTTTAATCTGATGGATTACCTCCTGAACCACCAAAATATTGTCCTGTATTTGACGGCCACTAACGAATGCTGATTGTTCAGGTGAAATGAGCTGTGGCAATGTAGGTTTTAGCCGATTGGCTAGAATTCTAGAAATGATCTTATAGGCAAAATTGCATAGACTAATAGGACGGTAATGGTCGAGACTCTGTGGGAGGGGGAGCTTTGGAACTAAGGTAATAGCGATCCCTGGTTGAGAGCTAATGGCATTTTACCAGAAAGGAAGAACTGTTGGACTGAATTGAATACAACATCCTCAAGAGTGTCCCAGTTAGATTGATAAAACAATCCATTGAGGCCGTCAGGGCCCGGGGCTTTGTTCCCTCCTAGCTGAAAGGTGGCTGCACGGACTTCGGTCTTAGTAACCCTAGCGGTGAGAGCCATATTCATTGCAGGGGTAACTAAACAGGGGCACTGATCTAGAATTGGCCCATAATCACGAAACCCAACGGATTGATATAGATTGGTGAAATAAAGTTGAGTCTTGTCCTTTAAAACAGTTTCATCTCTGACCCAGCCCAGTTCCTCATCTAGTAACATCGTAATACGATTACGCTGCCTTCTTTGAATGGTTGTGGCGTGAAAGAACTTAGTATTTTTGTCGCCCCATTGCAACCATTTAATTCTTGAGCGCATAGCCCAGAACTGCTCTTCTTGTTGCCAAAGCTGCTGAAGTTCTGATTGAAGCGCTGTTACTTCATGTCTGTCATAGGGAGTATCCAATTGATTGGTGATCTGTTCAAGTTTATATTGCAGTTCGCAGATCCTCTTGTTAGCATTTGAGAAGGTCCGGCGGCTCCACGAGGAAAGTGCAAGACTGACCCTTTTTAAGAGGTATGGCAAATCGCGTTGAGCAGTGGACGGTTGGTGCAAAACATTTGAGATAACTTTGCTGCAGTCAGGGTGATCAAGCCAAAATGATTCAAAGATGAAGGGGCGAGCTCGCCGGGGGGGAAGCTGCGAATTCAGAAAAAGCGGGCCGTGGTCGAACCCACCGCTGGAAGTGCACCGACAACAAGATCCGGAAAAGCTAGCCTCCACTCAAAGTTGCACGAGATCTATCCAGACGTTCCTTAGTACTATCTTCGCCCTGACGGTTATTTATCCAGGTAAACGCACAGCCTTTGCTCTCCATATCAATCAAGGAACAATCATGTAATACCTCGCGAAAAGAGGACATACGATGAAAATCAGCTAACTTTTTCCCGACTTTCTCCCAGTGGTAAATTACTTCGTTGAAATCTCCTATACAGAGCCATGGTAGAGAGTTAGTTGCTGCAATCCGCCGAAGAACCTCCCAGAATTGCTGTCGAAGCCTAAACACTGCTGGTGCATGAATACAGGTAATACGAGTAGGTATGTGGTTCCCCAAATCAGTACAAAACATATCGATAAAGTCAGAATCTGAATGAACTATACTGATATTGAGTTGAGCATGCCAAAAGATAGCTAATCCCCCTGCTAGACCTATAGGGTTAACCAAAAAAGAGTGAGGAAATTTCAGCTGTTTCTGAATTTTTGATAATTTTGTCGGACCATTCTTTGTCTCCATTATGAACAGGAGATCTGGGCGTTCTCGAGCCACAAGGGCCCGAAGGGCTTGAACTGTCAGGGTAGACCCAAGACCCTGACAGTTCCAACTCAGCATCTTCATTTTGCTACCGGTGGCTTTTGAGGGCAAGCCACCTCAGCCCTTGTACTGAGCTTGTCAGCAATAAGTATGGGAGAGTCACACTGTTGTGTTGGGCCAGCTACCATTGCCCGATTGCGGTCTTCTTCAATGCCAAGCACGGGTGTGTCCATCAGGTTTGCTTCATCGAAGTCATATAGCAATAAACTTTTTTTGTCATAAGGTGTATACCGTTTCTGTTTTTTGGGAGCGTTCATAATAGGTATCATCTTAGAATGCTTGAGCTTCCTGTGGGTCTGAGTATCCATAGTAGGAGGCTGAATGCCCTTCAGTTTAACTGTAGCAAGTATCAAAGCGGTATGAGAAGGAACTTCATCCATATTGTCCATCTGAGAATGCAATTGATTTGTTCCTGTAGGGACGTGGGATGGTGGAGCTACCGGTAGGTTGATCATGGCCTTGGTGGTGCAACTGGCCAGGGGCAAAGGAGGAGCATTCGGCAGCTGCGACGGAGGTGTCTCAGGTACAGATTCTTCAGGCTGATCTAATAGAGCAGGAGGTGCATAGAAAGATTGCCAAAAAGGACTATGTTCTTTGAGTTCAGCCTTAAGCCATTGCCCATATACCATAGTGTCTCTAGAGTCAAATTTAGCTTCATCATAGGGTATTTCCTTGCGACATGGCGTAATGACCCAATCTCCCACAAGAGTAACAGAAATGCGAGAGACGCTCATATCGGAAATCCAACCACAGCAATTTCCCAGCAACACGGATAAGCTTACCTGTTCTAAGAGGGTCTTGAAGTGTTAACTCAACCCGGACACGACCCGTTCTGGTAGTAGGTCCCTCCTTTGTGTCAAGTCGGACTTCTAGGATCCGACCAATATCTTGGACAGCCTTCGTTACCAGACTTTCAGTGGTCCATTCCAAAGGTAGGCCGAAAATTTGAATCCAAAAAGCGCAGGTCGAAAAATCATAACAATGAAGGGGGGTATTGGGTTGCCAGGGTTTTAAAATAAGGAGATGACCTGAAAATAGCCAGGGCCCACCTTCCAGAATACGCTTTTTTTCAGCAGCCGACTGAAATTTGATAACATATAAACCTCCCTCTCGTTGAGTAAAGTCAGCTCGGTCAACTCGCCAAGCTTTTTTTATAGTAGTCTGGAAAGCAGGGAAATTGATGGATGGGTTAGAAAGAAGCATGCCAACTAAAGATAAACTGCATTCTTCCAACTTTTCAGGAGGTGGTGCAACATCCCATTCGTCGATGTTCCACTCAGTTGTAAGCCTACCCAGTCTGGAGCAGAGAGCAGCAAGCCGCACAGAATCAGGGACCGCCTCAGAAGCCATGCAGTCATAGAGAAATAGCGGCGCGTCGAAGAAGACTACCAGAAACGAATATCTAGGGTAGCAGAGTCGGTGTGTCGCAACATAGCAAATTCAGGTCGAAGAAGGCATCGACAAGTACGAATAAACTGAGGAGATGAAATTGTACCGAATACCAAAGTGGAATGCGGGAGAAGAACGAATGCACGGAGGAATCGTAAAAGTACCAGATACCTTGTTCAAGTGGGTAATGAACAAACAGGGGCGATGAATGGAGAAACCATCGATAATTCCCAGGAACAGCACATGCAGAACAAATCGACCGACTCCCAAAACCTTAGGAAAGGGAAAAGATGATGAAGGTGCAAAGAGGGGTGGTGGATATGGAGGTTAGGGTTAGGGTGGAGGAGCAAAACTAAACACAGGGTTTGTAATTCTCTGCATGTCGAGAGGAGGAATTCTCTACATTTCGAGAGGATCTTCAAATGTGCGATCTCTTAAATCTAAAAAGGTTACAAGGAATTCGTGGAAAAATAAAAGAGGAGGAGAAACATCTTCAAAGAGGGAAAAGAAATCTACCTTACAGTATTTGCAAGAATATAAATCAATTAGAAAAGGATTGTTGGTTTCTAGATAAATCACAATAGCCCTTATGTAAAAGAAATAGCCATGTAGAACAAAATCGTAAGTTGAAAACAAATTAGCGAGCTAATTATGATGAAGAAAAAGAAAATACAGACAATATGCGCAAGCCAAGTGGCAAATGTCGAAAAAAAAATTATACTTGTTATTTTGATGGTGGGATAGTAATTAAAAACGTGCCATGTACGATGTTCGACAATCTTGATCTACCATCTCTGATGCGGCAACATGGGCGCTCGGTAGGAAAAAAAAACTGATGGTGGTTTCTCCATAACAGTGGCCGTCACCTCAGCAAAAACTTTATTATTTACAAGTTAACTAAGTTGAATATCGATTTTACTTTTATTTCTCCCATTAAATTTATAATTTGAGTTGTCAATTGAAAATTAACTGATCTTAAAAAAGTTCATTGTCTCTTTATAGTACATACAAAATCAAATTGTATGATATCGGAAACTTTAAGGAGTTAATTCAATTTAACGCTGTAAAATTATAGAAGATTGTGGACTTAAATGGGATGGTTCATTTTTTTATGGTAATTCCTCATTTAATTTTTATATGTATATCCTACAACAAAGCAATTATGTAATTTTTAAATATTTTTCATTTTTTGTAGATTTTTTTTTTTTTAGGATGACAGAAATTTGTTTCAATTTCTATTTTTCTTTTCTATTTGTTTGATTATCCTTTTCAACCACTAAGAAAGTTATTATTGAGACATGTTGCTTCATAGTAAAACGTACCAAGTATCGTGCATATTAGTAGATTTTAGTTGATTCACCTATCTTGCCTCGTTTTCTTCGCATCTGACTTCCCTGAAATGACGTTCAAGAGATTCACTTATGTTTAATTTGCACGTCAAATTTACGTCACATGTTGATCATTAGAGTTGTTTGCCACATGTTTTCATGACAGGAATTAATAGAATATCCATCCACAATCGAGAGAGATAAATTTAGGACGGCACTATTTTCACCTCTATTTTGGCTAGAACATATTTTTTCCGTGAACTTATAGAAATACCCTCCTCTTTCCCTCTCTCTTCAATTTATTGTTTCTTCTTTTATCAGGCTAACCCATTTCTTTCTTAACAGGCTAACCCACAAAATTGCATTTTATTTCTATCATATCTCTTATCATATCAACTTCACAATATAAATGTCCAATTTCACCTAACAATATATTATCTTACCATAAATCCTATTTTCACTTTGCCTAGAGAATGTCGTCAATTTTAATTTATGATCTCATGTTTTTAATCACAAACTTTACGTAGAATGTTAGAAATTTCTAGTTTTAACAACGTATAAATAGCAATTACTTGCCTATTTTTTATTAGATAATTTGAGGGAAGCTTTACTTCAAAGTTGATAATTAAAATTCAATCTAATTATCTTGCTAATGTTGATATTGTAGGTGTTTTTCTGAAATAAGTTTCTAGTTTTTTAAAGTTAAATATCGCTAGTTTGTGCTTTCTTTTGACCTTTTTCATGTTTTAATAGAATTGCAAGATGAGGGTTGACAATTTATTTACACCTTCTTCACTTTCAAAGTTACGTCAGATGTTTTTAGAAGAAAATTTTAAACGTATGTTAAAGTTTTAATCCACTTGATATGAGATTGAATTTACAATTGAAGTTTCTTTTTTTTTTTCCTTTTATGTGCTTATATTTTGTTGATATTTATATATGAACTAAATATGAACATGTTTGACATTTGATCATGCTTCCTAAAAAATAACCTATTTTCATATTTTGATTAGGTTTTCTTTTTGCTTTTTGATAAATAATTAAATGAATTTTAATTTTGATTTTGAGATATAGTTCCGTTCATTATATATGATTAAAAATAGATAATTAATTATGTGTTCATAAACTGTCATAAATAAAAATATCTCGTGATTGAAAGTATGAGACTATATATGTAAATGAACAGCATCTAGGAAAATTGACAGCAAGATGCATTGCAAAATAACATTATATTGAGTACAATGGAGCATTTGTATTGTGAAATTGATACGATGGTAGAAATAAAGGTTATTTCACGTATTAGCCAAATAAGAAAAGGAAAAAATAAATTGATGAGATAGGGGAGGGTATTTCGGTAAGTTAAGCAGGAAAAAGAACTGTCTTAGCCAAAATTGAGTGGAAATATAGTCACCTTAAATTTATCATAAATATATGAATTTCAAATTATTTGTGAAATATAACTCGATATAAAAAGAGCAATATTCGATCCATTGAATTGAAAAAAAAAAAAAAAAAAAAAATGAGGGCAATTGGTCGAAAATTCGCAAACTTTTTTCGGGAAGGTTGTAAAAATACCGTTCCTAGAATGTTCCCGGGCATCTCCTCGACCGGACCGACTCGTTCCCCACGCCTCTTTTCTCTTTCTTCTCTTCTCTTCTTCTTCGTCCAGAATCTGTGCAGGCCTTGGAATTTGATCTGATCACCCTCCTCCTCCGCGGCTGACTGCGAAGGGAAAAGGCGCAATGGCTCTCAACCCTCAGCTGTTCCCGAACGGCATGCCCGTTCCCTTCGTCAACGAGATGTTCGTCCTGGCCCGAGACGGCGTCGAGTTCGAGGTCGATAAGATTCCCGGGTAATCATCCGATCCCGACGCTTGTTCGCGATCGGAAGCTTTTCCGCCGAGAATTTGCTTTCGTTGTTCGAAACCCTTTTGGCCCACGAGGCTGAAAGGAATGGTTTTTAATGGGTTTATGTTCGTCTTGCGTATTGAAGTTTGGTGGATCGATTGGGCGTGGATCGGAAAGCGTCTTGCTTGACGATGCTATGGCCAGAAAAGAGAGGCCTTTTGTTTCTGGGTGTGGTGAAATTCGCCTCGTCGGAGGAAATTTTGCGGGTTAGGCGTTGGATGGCGCGGTGGGATTGGGAGGAGGTGGTTATGATAAATTTGTCTTTAGGTCTTGTAAATTGCGTTGGAGGTTAGGGTTTGAGTCGAGAATGGTTCCTAATCTTTTGAGAACGGATTGGTTAATCTAAGTAAGAAACATCTATCTTTTGGATGTGGAAGTTCTTAAAAATAGAATAGGATTGAGGAGTGGGGCGCATTTGAAGAACGCATTAATTGATGACAAAGGATGCTCGGTGCATCTGCAAGTTGCAAAGATTGGCATGATCTGTGTATGGTCTTCTGGGTTTATTGTAGCCTTTAGCATATATGAAGGTTTGCATGGGAAATCAACAGCCAGATTGTATTGGCAGTTGCTTTATATTTTTTATTCCATCTAAGTTGGGCTGGTGATATTGCCAGTGCGATTTGTCAATCGTCATTAACTGAGAACTGCTGTCATTTGCGCGTTCAAGATTGTGTTATTGGAATGTACGTGTTCAAAAGAAACAAAAAGTTTGCTCTTAGCAATTGAAGGTTTTTTAGACATTGTGTCAAACAGATTAATGAATGTTCTTTTGGATCCGTTGTCATTAGATCCCAAGGGGGTCGTGTGAAAGCAAGAGGAACTATCTACTTGTCCAACATACGGATGGTCTTTGTTGCAAGCAAGCCTGTTGGGAGTCTCACCGCCTTCGACATACCCCTGGTCTGTAATTTCACTGTGATACTCTTTCCATATGTAATAGCATGGATATTTGTTCGTCCCATTTGGTATATTGATTTATTAGTGGAATATTCTGTGCTAGCATGAACTTCTGGTTTTGCAGCTTCTTTGTGTAATTTTGATATTGGTTCAGTCCATGTGAAGAGAGGGCTTTTGAACTAATTTTCTTAAGCAGAAAATGTTGGGCATTGTGGCACATAGTAGGTTATGTAACTATTGTGTCTTGAAGCTAAGCTTGGTTTTTTTACCTCTAAGATGGTGTATTCAATTGTTTCCACCTAGTGGTATTTGAAGATTCAAGTAAAACTTGTGGAAGGTTACTATTGTTTTACTCTTTTTTTGTGGGGGGCGGCACAGAGTTTAGTCACTGTACTTTTTCTTTTATCATTTCTTTCTAAGAAAATGTCAAATTAAATATATATTGAGGGCTATTTCCATAGGGAAATATGTCAAGCGGCTCTTAGAGAATATTTCAAATCAATGGAATAGTTTGATTCTTTTTAGGGCTGCAAAGTTCATTAGATCCATCTTGCCAGACTTGTTCCATCCTATATTATCCAGCCAGTCTCTGTGGGGCATTTGTACTTCGACGCAGATAGATGTCTCTCCAATAGCCATTACTCTGGCCACATAATATTTTGGTAGCTATTGCATTTTTTGTCAAAACTTCTGCACATGTGTGTGTTTGTGTGTATATATATGTTATTCTTTTGATGATTACATTGCTTTGCTCAGGATAAACATCAGAGAAATTGTTTTGAACTATCTCATGTACTTTGTTGTGAGAGTTTGAGTTACTTGGTTGATGGGAATTAGGAATGCACTTGTGATGGAAAATGTTGGCTGTACTCTGTATTTGCTTGTAGCTGTTTTCTGTGGTTTGGTGTAGGTGTAGACTTGACACAGATAACATTGACTAACCAGAAGCCTGATTCAATTGATAATATTTTATCATAAGAAGAGTTCTGATGACCAAAACAAAACAAATAAGTACTTACTCATATGAGGCATTCATGTTTCATGTACAAAATGATCTTTTTCGGTGAAAAATATATTTTTGTTTGATGACCATATAAAACATACAAATGATAAAATATGATGTAACTGCAAAAAGAGTGAACAGCTCCTACAGTGGACTCAGAGGCTGGACTTTGTGAATAATTTTATCGTTTGTTGAAATTTTGTTGTCATGGAAAATGAGTCTCTGGATCATTATGTACAGGGTGAAACAATGGCCTATGTATTTGTTGATACCCTCAATTGACAATAAATAGTTTAGTATCTGTGTACCCAAATTGCATGCTAAAAAAAGGCTAGACTACTTCCGCTTTCTGTTTTGTTTTCCTGATTGAGGACCGTTTTGTCATTTGCTTCCTTTTATTTAATGATCATTGGATGTTCTTGTGATTTCAAGTCAAAGTGGAGTTTCTGGTGGACAATATGACTTTTCTGCATTATCTTCGTAACTTAATATCATTCATCTTACCACTGTCGTTGCTTCACTCTGCAGCTATATGTCAATGGTGAGAAGTTCAATCAACCAATATTTTTCTGCAACAACATATCTGGCTTTGTGGAGCCTGTAAGTATACAATTTGTGATTATCATTATTCACTATGAATTTGGACACTCATCTTTTATTAATGACCCCAGGTGGTACCAGATAACCAGCACGGGGCACTTTTTTCCACTCATACTTTTAAGATATTGTTCAAGGAGGGTGGATGTGGGACCTTTGTGCCGCTCTTTTTCAACTTGATATCCTCTGTGAGGCAATACAATCAGCATGTTAACACTGAAAGTGCGCCACATGTGGATCCTTTACAAGCAGCAGGAACTCCGGTTGATGAGATGATGAGACATGCGTAAGTGCTAGTACTCTGCTTTATAGAAAATCATTTAAGAGCAAGAGAGACAGAACCTGGGTGGGCTCGTTATATTGAGTGACTAGGGGATATGTAGAGCAATTGCAATTGCAAAAGAGATGTTGGTCCATGTCTTTTAATGTGTTCTGATATGCTTGTGATTGGCTCAGTATGTTAGCATATGACGGAATTCTTTATTTTTCTATTGAAGTTGATGATAGAATTGAGAGATGAAGTGCTAACCATCTGCTGTTGATTTTGCAGATATGTGGATCCCAATGACCCTACCAAGATCTTCTTACAGCAGCCTACTCCAGAGTCACAGCTGAGGCGCCGGGCATACCATCCTCGGCCTGCTGAAAACTCTATATGAGTAGAGTTTGATGTTTCTGGTACAAAATAACCCTGGGTGTTCTGTTTTCGGTTTCTACCCTATTACTGAAAATTGTATCATACTATGTTGGTGACGAAACTTATAATAAGAAGCATGTGTAAAGTTTGAATATACCCCCCTTGCTGGACTAGCTTCTCTTGTAGTTGTACAATCCCTTTTTACGTGGCGAAACCAAGGTCCTTTCTCCAAATTGTCCAGCTCCTCACTCCTCACTCTAGGAACGTTTGAGTCGATGTCTTGTGTTTTTATGGAGTTCTTCCTGAGCGGAATTTTGAAAGAAATTACAAAGACTGGCTTGCCTCTACCTAATGCGAAGTGAGCCATGGAGTTTGTAGGCGGAGTACGTTTACTCCTTGAGATGTTGGTTGACAATATAGACCAAATAAGCTATTAATTTCATCAGCTTGTCCATGGGGTCATGGAAAGATTCGACAAAGGGACAGAAACAAATCCTTCCCTTATTGCCAAAAACGAGGCGTGATGGACGTTTATATCATTGATATTGCTCGGAAGCAAGGACAAGCCGTCCTTAGATGCTCCTCTAATTTGTCTAGCGGATATGAGAACACCCAGAAAAATGTACTGCCTAACCTTTTGAGGCTTTCGACCGAAAAAAAAAACCTTTTGAGGCTTGGGTTGAAGGTGACGGTGGATTGCTGTGAACATGCGCCTTTTTTTTGTTTTGGGGGGGGGGGGGGGGGTGGGGTGGGTGGGTGGGGTGGGTGTGGGGGGCTGAGTGAATGGCTTGCAAAACTGGGTTTCAGGTTTCTGCCTATGGCGCAAATTGCAGTCGAGAGTGCATGATCCCATTTTTTTTCAGGGCGTAATCGCCTAAAGAAGAATCCCTTGGTGGAATTAGATCTATTGTATCATTGGGGAATAACCGCTAGAGCCTGTTGCATCGGAGTTCAAATTTGATGGACGGAATTGTCATAAAGGGACGGAATTGTCCTAAAGGATAATGCCGTTTCAGATATTTATCCTTATTTTCCATCTTTTCCAATAATTTTTACAGCAATAAGCTAGAAAAAATTAGATCCTCTTCAAGATCACAACTCTACCAGAAGACGTCTCAATCCAACCTAAAAAATATTGGTGTCAATTTAGTTTTAAACATTTTGTCTTGGTGTTAACTTAGTCATAAACTTTGTATTGGTGTTAATTTACTCCTAAACTTTTTGACTTTGTACCAATTTAATCTTAAAACTTTTGACCTAATGCCAATTTAGTTATTCCGGTTAATTTTGACCGGATATTACTGATGTGAATGCCGGTCGACTAACATGGTACAACCAACGATGATATGAATAATTTTTAATAATTTTTAATATTTTTTGGAATTATTTATTTCTTTTTTTTTTTCGTTTTCCTTTATTTTTTTCCTTTTTTTTCTCCCCTCTCCTCGTCCTTCCTCCAACCGATCGCCAGTGAGGTTACAGTCAACCTCGCCAGCCTCCAGCAAGCCCACACAAGTGGCCTCAAGGGCAATTTTATGCTAGGCAAGGAGGCTCGCCCTCACTAGATCTAACGAGGATCCAGCCTTGGTAACCATGAGCAAGGCTAGATCTCACTAGCTCGGGCGAGGTCGAGTCTTGCCCACCCACCAGCAAGGACTCGAGCCCTTATAAGTACAACCTTGCGGCCTCTAGTGAAGCTCAACCCTTGCCAGCCTAGCACGAGGCCACCCCCACAACCGCTAGCGAGGTCGACCTCAACCTCACTAGCCCTCATCTCTAGTTAGTCACCCAATCGACAACCGACCAGAGGAAGGAGGAGGAGGGGGAAAAAAAGGAAAGGGAAAAGAAAAGAAAATAAATAAATAATTTGAAAAAAAAATATTGAAATATTAAAATTTATGCACGTTAACACTAGTTGTGCCACGTTAGCCGACCAGCGTTTACATCAATAATATCGAGCCAAAATTAGTCAAAATGACTGAATTGGCAATAGATAAAATGTTTTAGGACTACATTGGAACCAAATCAAAAACTTTAGAACTAAATTTGCATCAATAAAAGGTTTAGGACTAAATTGACACCCATAAAAGGTTTAGGACTAGATTGATATTAACATAAAAGCTGTAGGACTTTTCTAATACTTTTCCCAAAATAGTATAAATAAGGATTGAGCAACCACTAGCTCAGTAAATGAAACTTCCAAGCGCAAAGCAGAAAATCTAAACGGGACCCCTTTAGCATTTATAGATTCCAAGCTCAAATGGCCACAAATTATCCATAGATTCACTAAAGCGAGTCCAACATTCAATGCCGATTATACAATAGAGTCAACACAACGTACATAGTGTAATGTGTAAGTAGCTCACTGAATATACACAAATGGGTCGGTATAGTCGACCTACTCGCCAGTGACTCATCTCATACAAGAGTCATCACCTATAGGCGAATAATAATATGCCTAGCCATGTCTTCAATACGAATCGTAACGGATCCAACTCCCGGGTCAATAAAAGTACTGATGGAAGTCCCAGTTCAGTCTCCCTTAATAGGGGCGTTGCTCATGGAGCGGGATAGGCCATGGCCAATGTTCATGGCCTAAATAACATGTACCCAAATATTCAATCAGTCCAGTACTTGCTAGTGCGGTTTGTTCCATTCCAGTTCCTCTGGATACATAACATTTACTACATTGACTTAAGCCGGTTCGTGTGTAATTAGCAAAGTCATTTTGATGATCAAATCCACGTGAACAGTACACCAATAACCATTCCATGACAAATATAACAAAAGGACTATATCATAACGAGAATTGGATCCACCTCATTTCCACAATCACTAAGCACAAGTTGATCATTCAAACTTATGGAGTCATTAAACCGGTAAAACTGTTCAGATTTCATGTCTCTTAGCCAAAATCCATTCTCACTTCTTTAAATGTCAAATAAGCACCTTTAGGCCATGTCTAATTGACATCGTACTGAGAAGATTAACCGACTTTAAACTAAGAAATTTACAATTTGTCTGATCACAAATTGAAAAGTCTGAACTGCAACAAAATCAATTTAATTCAACCACCTCAGATATTTTCAAGCTTTAAAACGTCCGTTTGAGTCGAAGTCTGGACAGAAGCTTGAAGTCTGGACAACGCACATTAAATTTTCAACCACCTCAGATATTTAGTTCAACCACCTTAGATATTTAATTCAACCACCTTAGATTAGTGACCAACGCACATTAAATTTTCCCGCCACGATAGCCCACAGGTTGCCTGAAGTCTGGACAGAAGCTTGCCCATACCAACTCCAAATTCCTTGAATGTATCTTAAATGAAGTCTCACTCTTCTTGAGACCTCTATCACCAAGTTATGACACCAAGGTCAGCACCCAAGATGACGCATGCTGCAATTCAGCGATTCTCCCCCTATTTTGATTCAAACGAGTTTCACTTGTCCGTCCTAATGGCCGTACGAGGGGCAAGGAGAAGACTAGGTGAAAAACAAAGTTGCCGCTTGTGACCTTTCTCCACTAATTTTTCGTGCAATATAGATTGACTGGCCACTTACTTGGGTCTAAAAACTATTTTACACTTTCTTTCTTTAAGGTTTTAATTGCTACAATTATGTTTATTTAGGTCCGACATTGATGAAAGAAACTCCTCTCTCATTCAATTACCTATGTGTGTACTTTTGATCACAACCGTGTAAGACCTCAAATTAACGACGCCATGCCACTCGCCATTAAGAGTTCAGATATTACACTTGCACCGCATATAAGACATAAAACACGAAGAAAACAACCCGTCCATATTCACACCAAAAAACGTGTAGAGCCCTAGCATCTCCTGGTGAAATAAAACTCTGCTGACCAACGCCAGTGTTTAATTGATTTGCATAATCGGACTTCACCACGCCTTGGGAATCAGTGTGATTAGACCAGCACCTTCGATTACGAGGTCCGGCCATAGCCAAAATAGTTTGATCAACACCTTCGATTACGACAACCCATTCATATTTAGCGTTTTTACATATTTGACCAACACCTTTGGTTATGTCGGCCGGTCATAGCAAAAGAACAAAACGTCGCATGTTGGGAGTCATTATAATTGTGATGAGGATGAGTTGGCCAACCACGACCTGTCAATAGCAAGAGCAAAATGTTGTGAAGTTGTATATTTCATGATTACATCGACTTGCATAGATTTATGATAGTCTGTTAAAACATATAACACACCTTTGTCGAGTTTCTGTTTTTTTTTTTTTTTTTCTTTTTTTGATAAAAGAAAACATTCCATTCATTTCCACGGATATATAATCGAGAAACGCAGCCTAACTACAAATCAAGACAAATCCAAAACAAAACGAGCTCCAAATAAGAAGATGAATCATCAGAATAAGATTAGGGGGTCATACCCTTAAACAGCGTAATAGTGACTTCTTCAAACCAAAATCGGCGGCTGATCACTATATCCATCTTCAGTAATGAGTACACACCAAGTTCTCCATTAGTAGCAATCGCTTTGCCTTTTGATGGTGCATGCTTATGTTCAACAAGGTTAAACACGCATAGATCTACCATCTATGAGAGCAAAACTTTCACAAATCTCCTCTAATTACTTTCACAACTAGACTTGTACACCAATGAAACACAAAGGAAGCGAAACCCCGTAAACATACACACAAAAAACTCCAAATCTAGACCAGATCGGGATAGAAACCTCCTTGAAACGAGAGAGAAAAGCTTCTAGATCTAGACTAGATCACAAGAGAAAAATTCCTCAAAATGTGAGAAAAGCAAGAAAAAGAAAATAAAGAACCAAATCAGCAAAAGAAAAAGGACAAAAAGGGAGGGGAAGGAGAAGGAGAGATCTAACTCAAATCCTCTCCTTGGTAGAGGCCGAAGAAGAAAGCTATGTGAAGATGAGGGGGAGAGGAGAGACCCTAGTGAGGAGAGAGATGTCCCTAGCTTACCTTTGTCGAGTTTGGTTTACAACAGTTTACAGATATTTACCGTGGACGGTTCTAGTCAATAGCACATGGTCGTAGATTTCTTTACTTTACCGCACCATAAAATAACCAATAGCACCACGCCTCAAATACTTACCGTGGACAGCTCTAATCAGACCAAGCTTAATATGTTGAATTCCTCTACCATTTCCGTCTTGTGCTGTCCGGTATCAACTCTTTGTGAGGATGATAACAATCACGAGACTCTCAGAAAATGGAACCGCCAATTTCATATCCAACGAACTTTCTTGAATGTCATCCGTCAAAAACAGCGACTGAATAGAAATAATGTGCAAGCTTATGCGTTTTCTCCTAAAATTCTGAATTTTTTGTCATTTAAAAGAGAATCCGATTCCATCATGGAACGAAAATCGACTTTCGAATCTTAATCAATGTTCTGGCATCAACTGAAAGACCCGAAAGATGGGAAGACTCCCGAATCGACCTGAATAACTAGTGGTCCGAATCGTCCATCTTCCACGAATTTGCTTGAATGTCAATTTCAATGAAGACTTGGAAAAGTCAGTCAATCATGCCTTTCTTACAGTAAAAATGTGGCGGACGCTAAACTGATTGAAAAAGGACGAGATTTTATCTTGCAATACATCATCAATGACAAAAGAAATTGTTCACGAAAGGACCCATTTGCCGAAAAAAGCTGTACAGCTGTAAAAGGCATTGGCCTCTGTACAGCTGTAAAAGGCGTTGGCCTCGATAGACTTCAAGGATGATGTTCCATCTATAAGCATGTCATCAATCTCAGTTAGCAATATGTAGACCTGAACTATCTCACCTCCCATAAACCAACCATTCTCCAAATCATGGTTTTCTTCTTACTGATGTCCAACCAGTCTCCTTCAGGCGTCGTCTTCTTCTTCTTCTCACTCTTCTTGGCTGGCACCCCTTTATTTCATGGTGCAGGCGTTTATGCTTCCTCTACTTCTCTTGACACAGCTGGCCATAAGGATGAAGCAGAGGCTCTCCTCAATTGGAAGTCTACTCTTGACAACCATAGTCAATCTCTCCTATCTTCGTGGCATGGCAGCAATCCTTGCCGCTTTGCTGGTGTCACTTGCAAGGACCACGGTGCCATCACCCATCTAAGTCTTTCCTCCCTTGGTTTGAGAGGAACTCTGGACGGCCTTGACTTCTCGTGCTTAACCAGTGTGGTTAACTTTGAACTTGGCAATAACTCGATCTATGGCTCCATCCCCTCGAGTATCGGTAACCTCTCCAAACTCAACTTTCTTGATCTTTGTGTCAATGAACTGTCCGGGGACATTCCTCCAAGTATAGGCATGCTTGAAAGTATTCATTATTTGTATCTATGTGCAAATAACTTTAATGGTTCCATTCCAAGAGAGATAAGTGACTTGAGGAATTTGAAGGGTCTTCACTTATCGGAAAATGGACTTTCGGGACCCATACCTTCAAAATCGGGAGGCTCACTTCTCTTATTGAACTTGACCTATCATACAACGTTCTCATCGGTTCAATTCCTCGTTCCATTGAAAACATAACAAGTTTATCTTATCTTTGGCTCCATGTAAATAGAATCTCAGGTTCGATCCCTCCAGAAATGGGGAGATTGATACATCTCAAAAGATTGTATTTTAGCTCAAATCATCTTTCAGGTTCGATTCCACAAGAGTTGGGAAATTTGATATCTCTTAGAGTATTGATGGTATTTAATAATAGTTTGACCGGTCCAATTCCTGCATCAATTGGAAACTTGCTCAATTTGACCATGTTAAACCTTGTTGCCAATAAATTCAATGGATCCTTGCCTTCTGGATTTAATAGGTTAACACGCTTGAGGGAACTAGCTTCTTTCTAATAATGAATTTGAGGGGGTACTGCCACAAGATGTATGCCTTGGGAGGTCATTACAATATTTCCATGTTTTCAATAATCGGTTCACGGGTCCCATTCCAACAAGCTTACAAAACTGTAGCACGTTAATTAGATTGAGGCTAGAAGGAAACCAACTTACTGGAAAAATAACAGAAGCTTTCGGAATGTATCCGCATCTAAATTATGTGGACTTGAGCCACAATCATTTGAACGGCGAACTTTCCTGGAAATGGGAGCATTGTCCTAATTTGACGAGCTTAAGAATATCAGACAACCAAATTTCTGGGGAGATACCTGCAATACTTGGAAGGATGGCTCAGTTACAAGCCCTAGACCTTTCTTTCAATTGTTTAAGCGGAGAGATTCCTAGAGAATTCGGAAGCTTGATGTTGTTGTTTGAACTTGATCTAAGTAGCAACACTATAACAAGAAATGTTCCAACTGAGATTGGACTTTTATCCCATTTGGCACATCTAAACTTGGCATCAAATAATTTGAGCGGATCAATACCGATGCTGATAGTCTCATGCAAAAGCTTGTTGAGTTTGAACTTGAGTAGAAACAAATTTTGGAGAAGCATTCCTTCTAAGGTAGGCAATGCACAATTTCTAGAGGTTCTTGACTTGAGTCATAATTTGTTGACCGGAAACATACCAGGAGGACTAGGACAGTTGAGAATGCTGCAAGTTCTAAATATCTCCCACAATAGCCTTTCAGGTTCTATTCCACATACGTTTGGTGTTATGTCAACCTTAACTTCCATTGATTTATCCTACAATAACCTAGAAGGTCCTCTCCCAAATGTCAAAGCTTTCAATGAGGCTCCATTTGAAGCAATTCAGCATAACAAAGGGCTTTGTGGAAATGTTGTTGGTTTACCGAAATGCAATGCCACCAGGAGCAAGAAACACAATCAACACTTTGGAGCTAGAATTACAATTATCCTCATTCTCTCTTTCTCGGGGTTTATCCTTCTCTCTTGCACTTTGATAGTTCTTGTAATCATCGTTCATCATCGAAGAAGAAATATCAGGAGAGAGAATAATGAACAAGCCAATGATTTGGCTTTCATGGGTATTTGGAGTTATGATGGCAAAGTTTTTTATGACCGAATTGTCGAGGCCACAGAAGGATTCGACTCCAAGTACTATGTGGGGGAAGGAGCATATGGAATTGTTTATAAAGCCGAGATATCCGAAGGTCAAATGGTTGCTGTCAAGAAAACCTTATCATCTCAAGATGATAGTGAGGTCGTTGATTTGATAGCATTTGAAAGGGAAATTCGAGCCTTAATAAATTTACGCCACCACAACATTGTGAAATTTTATGGGTTTTGCTCTTATACCCGACGTTGTTTTTTGGTGTACGAATACATGGAAAGAGGAAGCTTGAGAACAACTTTGAATGATGATGAAAGGGCAACCGAATTTCAATGGGACAAGAGAGTGAATGTGGTCCGAGGAGTTGCCAATGCATTATCCTATATGCATCATGAATCTTCACCTCCAGTGATTCATCGAGACCTAACCAGTAACAACATTCTATTGGATCATGATTATGAGGCCCATGTTTCTGATTTTGGCACTGCAAGACTATTGAGGCCTGATTCATCAAACTGGACAACTATTGCTGGCACCATTGGGTATATTGCTCCAGGTACTTCGTAATTTTCTCAATTTTAAAGGCATTCTATGTCAGACATTCCATTTATAATTGAACTTTTACTAGTTTACTGCATGTCTCTAGTTATTTAATCCTCTTACGAAAAATTTGCTTACTCGTATAGAGCTTTCAAGTTCAATGTTGATCAGAAAGCTTTTTGGATTTGCCCAATAAGGAAGAATTGGCAAATGAAAAAAAAAAAAAATCATAATCGATTCATTTCAAGGATGTTAAGTTCGTGTTACCTAAATGATGCATGTACTTTATTCGTCGAACAAAGCCTTTGAAACTTCACCGAAATATAAACTCCCAGATCAATTCAGTGTTATGAGTGAAGATTGAGCGGGCATTTGTACTTGTAACCGTCATGTCATGGGAAGCAATTATGTGAACTTGATTAAAACCTATGATTGAGGTTATAAAAATAAAAATAAAGTGAATTTCCCATTTGCAGAATTGGCTTATTCTATGATTCCTACCGAAAAATGCGATGTATATAGCTTTGGAATTGTCGCATTAGAGACAATCATGGGAAAGCATCCAGGAGACCTTGTACTACAGGATTGTTCATCCTCTAGCCAAACTGGATCGCCAATGCTGTTGAAGGATGTGCTTGACCAACGTCTCTCACTCTCTAGGATTCATGTTCAAGAAGCGCAAAATTTGGTCTTAATCGCCAAATTAGCGTTTGCATGCTTGCACTCTGAACCACAGTTTCGACCGACCATGGGACAAGTCTCGCGTGAGCTTTGTGTTCAAGTACCACCAGAAATGCCACTTTCTACAGTCAGTTTAGAGCAACTTCGCAATTTCAATGTGAGGAAATTTGGAGCATTCACTAGAGATGGTAAGTTTTGAAGTTATTTTTCATGCGTTATTGTGTCCGGTTCTTAATAATATTGAAGATCCACTTTTGAATATCTTCTTATTTCTTGCTAATCCCAACCAGGCGATTTATAGTTTTCACTACAGAGCCAACTTCTCTACGGACATCGGACATTACGAGAATAGTGCAATGTTTATAGTTTGGCGTCGTGGCACCAGAAATAATTATGGGAAGGCTCCTGGTGAGATATCATTTCTCAATTAATTCCAACATGTTATACAGCAATTGGGAAGTGAATTTGCAAAATGCATTAGATCAACACCTCTTGCCTTCTTCAAATCGAGATGCAAACATAATTTAGCCTGTATTGCTAAAAGTAATAATGATGCTACTAGTTTGTGAACGTTTATCAATATGCACTGCCCTACTTGAATTATCGGTCGGTTCCATTAAATCCCTTTTGGCTAACATGCAATGTCAAATCGGAACTTTCAAATAATTCAATTAGATCTCCTTTATGTTTTAATATATTTATTGTCATACTTTCAATAGTTAATTGAAATGCAAATGGCATGGACACCAATTTAATAAAAAGCTGATGTTGGGCGGAGAATACGTGGATTTCGTGCGTGTCATGTTGACTTAAAATTGCATTAACCGGAATATGCACACGATCCATCAATATCCGCCCTTCTCACTCAGACATTTCTCAACACTGTTATCCTGTTGACTTCCTTTATTAATAACAATTTTAGGTTTTTCTGTCCAAAGAAGGATAAGGATATAGGCTTTGAAACCTCTACTATTAAAATGTTCAGAATACTTAATTGTTTTTTTCGAAGTATAATGAAAAACCCTCCCTCATTCTCCATTTAAGACGATTTTGATTGAAAGGTTGAAGAAGAATAAGATCGCTTTTTTTTTTTATTATTATTAAGCATGTATTTGGTAATCATTTTGTTTCTGAAATTAATTTTTACTCAAAAATGGTTTATTCTGATTTCATTCCTTGAATAAATTTATGAGCATTCAAAGAGAAGTCGTTTGGGTAACTAGATAATCCCATACCTCCGTTCTGTTTGCATTCTTTCAAAACTTCCCAACTTTTCCAATGTATCCTGCATGTTGTCTTGCTACAAAATTTATATTTCTTGCACCACTGTCTTCAATAGAATTTCCTTGAATAAGGTTTTCTTTCCATCCCGCTAGCTTTGCATTGACTCGAAATGCATTTTACCAGCTTTTCTGACATATTTTCGACCTCAAATTTTGTTGTGATTTAGAATTTCTTTTAATTTTTTAATAATTTTACTATATTTTTCTCTTTTTTTTCTTTTCTTCTTCTTCTTCCTCTAATGCTTTGAGCATATCACCCTTGGCCTCTAACGATGTATTAATCATTTTGTTTCTCGCTTAACCAAAAATGGTTTATTCTCGGCAAGGTTGAGCCTCTTCAACCTAAGCCTCGCCGTCGCTTACTGGGTGAGGTCGAGCCCAACAAGGTTATCTCGTAGGTGTACAACCCCTTTTACCCGCCGAGACCAAACCCCTCTTTCTAAATTGTCCGGTACCTCCCTATTGGAATGTTCCGAGTCAATATCGCGCGTTCTTACGGAGTTCTTCCTGAGTGGAAGTTTGAAAGAATCACAAAGACTGGCTTGCCTCTGGCTAATGAGAAGTGAAAGATGGAGTTTGTAGACAATTCATTTACACCTTGAGATGTTGGTTAACCATGTGGACAGAATAAACTATTAATTTCATCAGTTCACCCATCGGGTCATGGAAAGATTCAGCACAAGACAGAAAGAATGGACGTTTTGTCATGTTATTGCTTGGAAGCAAGGACTAACTGTCCCTTCGATGCCGCTCTAGTTTGCCTAGCAGCTATGAGGACACCCAGAAAAAAAAACACCGCCTGACCTTTGGAGGCTCGGGGTTGAAGGTGACAACGGATTTGTTGTAATCGAATGCCTTGCAAAACTTGGCTTTAGGTTGCTGCCTAGAGGGCGCAGATTGCAGTTAAAGAGTACATCATCACATCCTTTTTTCTGGCTTAATTGCCTAAAAGAGGCCCATAGTCTTAAAGAGAAATTTAAAATATTTGGAGAAGTTGCCATTGTTAGCGGCTAAAAGCGTCTCGTTGTGGATCTATGTAGTGCCAAATTCTTCAAATGGATAGAACTGTAAGCATCCAAGGCACACATTACAGCGGGAAAACATCAACTCTAACTTGGGTTTCAATTCTGACTCAAGCTTTTTATTTTTATTGTTGCCTCGTATAAAACATCGAATTTAGCTCGACTTCAATTTCGGCGCAGAAATATATATATATATATATTTTCTAGTAAAAAGGCGCCAATGTTGGCTTGGGTCTCAAACAATCTTGGCTTGGATGTCATAACTTGACGGTGCAAGGCTGTGTTGACATGGAAGGATTGCACATATTCTGAGAGCTTCCATTATTTTCAAACGCCACCGATCGCGACTTTATGGTTCCAATTTTCCAGTTTCCATCCATTGCTCGAATCCGGTGAACCACTCGTCCGTGCCTCGTTAGACTTGGGTAAGTCATTTCTTCGGTCCATTTCGATTTGTTCACCAAAGTTCAAACTTAAAAGTGCTCACGTTTCCTCCTCCTACTCGGTTCAAAGCTATTCGAATTCCTAAATCGGTATGATGGCGATAGTTACAGGTCACCAAATACGTGTGGCACGTTGAATCTTTAATGGCGTCATTTGATTGAAACTTCACAAGGGCTAGATTTAGATACTAATTGAAAGTTTGTGCCTTTTAATGAGATTAATAAAGTATAAGACAAAAATCAATGTGGTCCTAAATGGAGATTAAAGTTAAAGTCGATGCACTTTTACGTGACATAACTGGCCTTGGAAAAATATTATTGTAGTTTTGGCTAGCCCAATTAAATTCACCTTCTTTGATCGCTCATTTTCATTGAGGGATTTATGAGAACTTTATTTTACAATAAGGTCTGTGATTTCATTAGTCTCGCATAAAAAGGATTTATTGAGTAATTGAGTGCTTAATTTGAATGCAACTGATGTCACTCACGTTCTTATGTTCCCACTTAAAAATAATCTCAAGCGATCATGGTCCTCAAGCTATTAATCGAATCGATAAATTAGAAAATGGTGTATGATTTTTTTTATATGTAAAAAAAAAAAAATCAGCAGATTAAAGAGACAGGTTGCGCTCGTGCCCTCCACGCTTCACGTTACTGAAATATAGTTTCTTTTTTCTTGTTCTCATGAAGGTAATTTGGGGGGGCAGCATCCTCCGAGGCAAGTGGGGCAAGATGCGTCGCCACTGAGTCCGCCTAGTCGGATGCGGTTGCTTTTTTTGACCAATGGTCTTCATTTGACCAATCCGACGGTGGTTTGTGATCGGGCTCATGAGGAGCGGAGGAATTTTTATTTTTATTTTTTTTGGTCGGTAGGAGCGGAGGAAGATAGTTAAAAGATAAATAAGGGGAAAAAAAAAGAATAATATTATCACAAAAAATTCTAAATTAATTTTAAGGTCAATAAAAACTCCAAATTAATAAACATGTGGTAAATTTGCGCAAATTTGGGCAAGGGTCGTTGAGCCCTCGCCTACCATCGACAAGGGTCATTGACCTTGGCCGATTCGAAGCACTGCCAACCCCTGCCAACCCTTTCCGACAATAGGGGTGGCGACACCAATGGCCTGCTGTCCTTATCCATGGTGATAAGGGCAGCCATGATCCTTACAACTTTTTTTCCCAATTTTTAAAAAGTATTTTGCTTTTTTTAGTTTTTTGCTACTATTTAGCTAAAAGTGATTAAAAAATGCCACATAGGAAAATAAATTAATTTAAAAATGCCACATTAGTATTTTCCGTTAGACAGATTGATGGTGTTAATAGGACTCAATTGCATCAATTTGATAAATTTTATGGTTTGATTGCGCTTTTTGCAAGTTTTATAACTTAATTGTATTTTCACAATAAATTTTAGGACTTATAATGAACGTATAAAAAAAATTACAAACTAGGCCAATCACTAATTCTGGGCACGGGAGCAATCAATCCTGGTCAACAGTAAACGCACCGCTAAGAAAAATATCTATCGCCTGACTTATCCTGAATTTCATTCATTGCCACCGAGGACTAATTTCCACCCCATCTTCTTATTAGGAATTACCCATTCCTTAATTTCCAAACCGCATATCTCTCTCGCTAAATTCAACGAACATCAACTTTTGAGAGCAGCGTTCTTGTCTGCTTGAGAACAAAAGCATGAGCTAAAGGCATGGACTGAAAAAGAATGGGTGAGGTGAAGTCAATGTTGGTCAGAACAAGACCTTCCCAATCCTTCCTTGAAGTTTTTTGCAGTTCTAAATGTCCCCTTAAACTGAATATGCTCATCTTTGTGAAATGAAACAACATAATCAACAAAAAAATATTCGACTCGGTATATTGCAACAATCCAAAGCTACATTCAAATGCCTATAGGAAGTGACACCACTTGTTTATTTTCATTGGCACCTCCCTTCTTCTTGGTCAAGAGTGAGCAGAGTAGATCCATGTATGATCTCTAATGTCTATACTTCATGGTATAAATACAAACCAAGACCAAATCGAGCACATGCTTTGCAGAAAGCCATTTCCTCTGCCACAGCAACTGGATCTGCATCGTGACCAGCGGCAGGTGATACTGTCCCAGTTGCCTCCCGGTGCGCCTGTTGAAGTAGGGTCAGTTACAGCTGTGGATGGATGACAGAGGTATATTCAACCAATTCACTTTACAACAGAACTAGTGATTTGAAAATTTTCCCTGGCATATATGATGATTCTCACGTCCACCTGATATTTTGCTGTATGCATATGGTGGTTTTCCCAACATTCAGGACCATATGAAATCATGCTATTTAGAATCACTGGTGCCTCACCAATATGGATGACATAATATTTATCATTCTTTTGCTCAGATGTGCATAATATTTATCATTCTTTCTTTTTGTCAACAAAATTAACTTCTGTCAATCGTAAACCTTTAGTTGTCCTTCCTGTAATGAAAGGCGCAGCACTCCTTAAAGATTTTGACCTAGAAGACTTCTATTTCCGTTGTTTGACTATGAATGAAGAGCAACAAAGTTCTTCTCTCCCATCTTTCATGTTCACAGCCATAAGTACAGTAACCAGCAAACAAGCTACTAAATTTCTTCTGTCCGTTCCTCTCCCTTGCACAGTTTGCATTATACCTACTGCTCATAACGATTCATCACAAATCTTTCTCCTTAGTTACTAATCTCTACCTTATGCCAATCACAAACCACTGATAAGCACGATGCAATGATCAATTATCTCCATATGAGGTATTTACCACATATACCTCCTGTAAAACATATTCAAATCCATCATTAAAGGCTTAATATAACCAGAGAACCACAATATATTTGCCAATCATTTCTACTCTCCAATAGACACATTTGTTTCTACCATTTGTGAGACACAGTAATTTTGAGTTGCTCAAGCATACACTACATCCACATTTCATAATAAACCAATCCTAAAACTCAGTAGCCAGTGATATCAGGTCAAAGGCTAAGTCATCCAAACACAAGGTCTTGCTAAATCAAATAATACTGCAATTTGATTTTTCTTAGATTACACTAGTAATATTCATGATTGGAAATGAACGAGAGTATGAAAACCCATATTAATTGAGGGAACAGCACGTTTATGCTGCAAACTTGCAAAACAGACAATGCAGGATATGCAAGCCACATGTAAACATTGTAAAGAGAGAGCCCACCTCTCCATCCGATCCTCGTACTGTGACCCGATACACCACGGTTACACTTCCATTGTCCGAGAATATAACGTCGCGTATTTCTCCACACCAACCTGTGGAAACTAGTAGTGAATATCTGAAGAGACGCGCAGAAACTCATGTTTCCATTTCATGCAGGCATCAAATCAAGAGAATAGCTAGTGGCCAAAAGGAAATCCAGAGAATAGTCAACAAGGAGTGAAATGCAGTGCTTTTGAGCTATCAACAATGCAATGAGAGATTAATCCAGACGTAGACCTCATACATATCCAAATAAAGTCTACTGATGGCTCCTAGCTGATTAGTGAACATGCTTGCTGAATACCAATGAGATCAAAGGTGTCTTAGATGATCTGAAAGTGCTAAACAATACCGACCATAAGAATAACTGGCAAGGCCCCTATGAAGTCTTCACAGAAAAGAAACTAATAACCCAGTAATTGGAATAACATAAGGATTTTGGAAGTAAAGTTTAGAATGCGATGTGGCTGATATGCATTGATCAAAATGCAAGAGCTTCAACACAGAAGATGGGATCATGTGCACAGTTTATGATCATAAATCAGGAAGCAAGAAGCAATTTTTCAACAAGCCAAGGGTTTGCAACGGAGCACAAACATTTGTGTTGAATCCAACTCGATAGACCACAAGCAGAAACCAGAGAGCTCAGATTAAGAAGCAAAGAGGTAATCGATCGCGCAATGCAGGCTCATGCAACACTCATATGATACAGAAAACAGAAATTCATCAATTTTCACAGAGAGAGAGAGAGAGAGAGCTGAGGAATTGAAGATACCGGGGGCGTAGAAGCTCAACATCCGGTTCGCATGGAACCTAAAAGACAGAATAGAAAATCATCCGAAGGGAAAAAGAAATCAGACCAGATCAACGTTCCGTCATCGGATATACAAGCACGCTATCGACATGGCGAACCATCTCGATGCGAAACGAAGGACGAAACTGTACCAGGGAATGTGATTGGAGGCCTGATCGGCGTCGTGATCGGGATCGCTGTCGAGAGCATTCGGGAGCGACTTGATGATGTTGTCGGGGATCTTCTTGTTGAGGTCCCGGAGGATCTCGGCGAGGGGGCGGGTTATGCACGAGGAGTAGGACGCCGACACCGACTTGTCCAGCGGCACCACGTAGTTGGAGCTCGGCACCGATCCTTTTTTCTGGCCACCGCCACCGCCGCCGCCGTTGCAGTTCGTGGAGTTGCTGTTGCCGCCTGCGCGGACGAAGCCACGGAGGCGGAGGCCGGCTGCTCCGCGCGGCCTCAGATCGACGAAGGAGGCCGGCCTCACGGAGCCGCCGTCGTCGGCTCCGGCAGACGGAGATGGCGAGCTCTTCGGGAGGAGGGCGGAGGAGCTGATCCGCAGTGCCATTGGAGAGGCGGCGGCGAGGGCGTGATCGGTTCCGGCGAGACGCGACGGAGAGGGTGGCTGTGTGGGGAGATGGGAGACGAACCTGGGGTAAGTGGAGTCATGGGGACGGTTGGCGCGGTAGCTTGCTTGCTGCACTGGACCGTGTACCTACCTACCCCCTCGTGCGAGAAAATTTCAATTGAGTCCCTGAGGTGGGATTATTTACGAAAATGACCCCATGTATTTTGATTTTGTCTCAAATGAACCCCTACACTCGACCGGCGCATATCGATTTGCCCCTCCGCGCTCACCGCCGGTGGAAAAAGTGGCCGGCTGAGATGAGATAGAGAGAGAAAGAGGAGGGGAGAGAGAAAGAGAAAGAAGTATGGGCAGTGGAAGATAACAATGGTGGCACTCACGCATTAACTAAGATTAACGTCCATCACTTGAACGAACTCATCTTGATCGTTGTCATTATGATATAAACACTCAATCTTAAAGCCTCAAAGCATTTACTACACCAATGTCTTCAATGATTTCTATCTTGATCTTTCCATTGAGAAGAGTCTAGAACGAAGTTGGGTTGTGGTTCAATTTGCTCTTTTTCTTAGGATTTTGTAGATCTCAATTCTTGAATTATGAGGTCGTGCTGTGATTGTAGCGGCTTTTACCTCTTGGAAAGAGACAAATTATTTCTCTTGCATTAGCTCCAATTCTAAAGATTAGCTCTAGTTCTAAAGATTTGAGCATATGACCGAGATCAATTACGGCATTCGATCTAGCATTTGGAATAAGGCCAATTCCTTGGATTCACTCCTTTTCTAAGTGCATGTGATTTGAGGTGGTAGAGGTCGCGGCGATGGTGGCCACTATGAGTTCGTTTGAACTCAATGAGGAATAGCTACCCAGGCTCCGCTTTGCCTCTCTCTCCCCCTTCTCTTTCTATATATATATAGGTTTATGATTTTGGACAAAAATGCTCACAAATTCGTGCATGTGAGATGCTTGTGCACCTTGGCCGGTGACTATTGCCACCAGCATTAGGCGGTAGAGGCTAATTGATATATATTGTCAAATATAGGGTTTCATTTGAAATAAAGTCAGAAACAAGGGTCTTTAAAAAAAATAAAAAAATAAAAAAAAGGAGGCCACTTTAAGGGAATAATCGGAATTTTCCCCCTTTAGCTGTACACATTTCTTTTTGGTTTCATTTCCTTTTATTAGATATGTTGTTATTGAGAAAATAGGTTTGCAACATGTGAACCAATTACAAATCGGCACATATATATACTAATGTGGATTTAATTAAACAAAATAAAAAATCTCAGTCCACCTCATTTTTTTTCTCTCATTTACGCTTCCTCCTCCATCTCCAGCCATCTTGAGCCCAACCTCCCTATCTCCCTCCGTTGGTGCCACATCCAAGATGACCATTGCCCGGCGACCAACCCTCTCCATCGTCTTTGTGGTTTGCCCATCCATGACGCTGCTTGTCCATGGTTGCATTCAAGTTTCGGTCGTCTAATCTATGGCTGCATTCAAACTCTTCCTACCATCTATTCCTCTATTTTTTTTTTTTTTTCCTTTGGCTGTTTGAGCTCGTAGTTCTTGGCCATCAGGATCTCGAACTAACCGCCTATGGCCGCTAAATCTATGGACAAGCCTCCTCACGAGCCATGGACATGACTAGATCTGGAGGGATGACTCCAATCCAAATATGGACGAGCATGACCATGAGCCGCTGTGACGATGGAGGGATGGCTTGGCCATGGACGAGGTTGACCACGAGCAACGATGAAGGAAGACGGAGTCAACTCCAATCATGACGGAGGGGACGATGGGAGTCCACGAGCATCGTAGGTCGCAATCGGACCTCTAAACCATGGCTCCAGTGACAGCAGCTCATCCATGGCTACAAGCGGCGATGCTTGAGTTCCCAATCTGTCATTATGGACGGCCATATCTCAAGATCTAAAGAAAGATGAGACGGAGAAAACAGAGGAATCTAGTCACGCTTGACTTGGACATAGCAGGGGTCAACCTAATCAAGGCGCCGATGACTCTACCATCGCCAACGGAGGAGGAGGGGCGGAGGGCGAAAGGCTTTGGACCAAGGAGGAAGAAGAGAGGGCTGAAGAGAGAAGACCTTTTTAATCTTTTTACTTAGATTCCACATTAAATGTTGACATGGAATCGGTATACACGTGTCAATAAGAAAAATATTAGCCACACAAGATGTGTCAGGCACAATAAACAAGAAAAGCCATGAGGTTACAACACATGTCCAAAATGGAGCCTAAATGTCAAACTATTTTAAATTGAATGGGCACACTTTTCTCTCCTCTGCATACTCACTCTCTCTCTCTCTCTCTGCCGCCCCTTCTCTCTCCTACTGAGCCTTCATTCGATCGACGAACCACTACATCGCCCCTTCGGCTCTAGCTCATCTTGCATGCTTGCTCTCTCTCTATTTGCTTGACTCTCTCTCTATTCACCCGACACTCTCGATTGTGCCCCCTCTCTCTCCCTTTGACAAACCACTGAGCCCTCATTCAACTAACGAGCCACTACGCCACCCCTCCAACTCCCCCGTCACCAAATCACTGCCCCCTCCCGATTGTGCCCTCTTATGGTTTTATATGAGATGGGCTTAAGGCCCGTCCGCCCAAGTTGGGCCCAAAAAGCCCGGCCCACGGGAATACGGCTCGTGGATGGGGGAACATATAAAAGGGAGGAGAGAGAGAGAGAACGTACCGTTTTGTAGAAAACTAAAAACGTACGTATGTTTCATTCCTACGCTCTCTCTCTCTCGCTTACTCTCCCAAAAGGAAAATAGTGAAGCGCGAAGGCCAATTTGCTTCACCGGATCGAACAGGCAAATTTCTCTTCCTCTATCGGCGTCGGTGTTTAATCTGTGGCTTAAAAGGTACACTCGAATCCGTGGTGTGCTTTAGGATCGGTGATACGTATTATTTTCCTGGGCTCGTCTTCTGCATTGATTTAGGGGTTCGATTTAGTGTCGAATCCGGTTTTCGGAGATCCGTTAATCCCAACATTGGTATCAGAGCCCTAGTTCACGTTTTTCTCGACATGTTTGATGTTTTTTTATTGATTTTTCGTGAAAGTAATTCAGTCGTACGGATCGGGGCGAGAAATCCCGACACCCGAGTATTGTTCATTCTTTTTTCTGAGTTTTCGTAAGTTGAAATCAATTTCTGAAGGAACTGGGTGAAAGAGGTCGTCGAGACGAGTCCGGCGACATGTCGTGCGCCGCTGGGAGATGCCGCACGCGCCCACATGCGTGGCCAGAAGGCGTTGCGCGTGGGCGCGACGCGCCCGAAAGCACTGGCTCGCCCAGCGCGTGCGGCACACGCGCCGGTCGGCGAACCGGCACACGTCGGTCGGCGAATCGACGCGTGCTGGCATCACGCGATGACGTCACCATGACGTCACCCAACGTTCGGTAACCGCTAGAATAACGTCACCACCGACGACGGTTGGCCGGGCGGTCACCGGCCGGCGACTCGACCTAACCCGACCCGCGGACGCCTAGCATGCGCGCGGCACGTGCCGGCTGACGTCTACGTGACGTCAGCCCGCGCACGCGCATGGCACGTGCGGTCAATTTGTCCGACCCGGACGGACCGGTCCGACCGGTCAAACCGATCCGTCTGGTCCGACCGTTCTGACCGGCTCGTCCGGTCCGACCGGTCTGACGACTCGACGACCGAACTGTTGACCCATTGACCGACGACCGTTGACCGTTGACCCGAAAAAAAAAATGTGTTTCTTTTTCAATTAAGTCTATGTGGATTATATGCGATCCTTTATTTGTTTTGCATTTGTTGCAGGAACAATGCCTCCCCTGAGGTTGCGCACACCTATTCGTGCAATTACCGATGAACAAAAGGAAATGCTGTCTAAGTTGATAGCTGAGCTGACTGATCATCGATGGAAGAGTGGTGACTTAATTGATCATGTCCATGAAATCAACGGGAAAATTCAAAAGGTCATATGGAATGGTCGTCCTATGCCACAGTTAGAGATAGTGCGATTTTTTTATGAACACTCTTCCACTTGATTGGCAAAATATGTTGAATCGCATATGGGATGTCAACGGAGCTGCTTCATATAAGAAAATTGTGATAGATTTTGTAAATGAATATTACTGTATCGTTACAAGGGAAAAGATCAAGGAATTAAACAAAAGAGGATCTTTCCCAGTTCGTGTGCTGACTTGGTGTTAGTTGTATTGGCTGAACTTAACAAAGTGTGCTTTGTGGACATCTCAATGTAATGTTTACTACCTGATTGTTGTTGATGTAGCAACCTATATATTGGTTGTATTAGTTGAAAGCATTATTGTTTTATTAGATGTCAATTATCCGTTTCTCTCTGTTATTGCTGATTACTGTGGGTAATTAGCTGTGGGTAGTTTTAGAAGTTTTTGTAACTTCATAGAATTTATTTTGCATAAGACAATTATATTAATAATAATTTTGAGTTAGGATTTTTGGAGGATGATTGGAAACATAGTAACCTTTTGATTCTGAAACCTTACTTAAAATTGTTCATTGATATGATGGGTCTATGCAAAATGGAAGTATAAATGATAGGCATTAATAATTCGTGCATATATGTCTGATGTGTTCAAATCAATGGCTTCAGCCACAAAGAGCATAGTTGCCGAGCTGAACAAAGGTGAAAAGCTCAATGGTGACAACTATGATATATGGCACATGAAAATCCACAGAAAACCGACTAACAAGCCACTACACCACAAGTTTAGGAAATTAGGTCTTAGAGGAAAGAAGAGTATTTTCATAAGATACCTCGAAAGGATATGTGTTCATAGGTGAGCAGGAAAGTGGGAGTATAACTGAATTTGAATCACGAGATGTCACATTCTTAGAGGATGAATTTCCTAAGAATGGCGAAATAGGTGAAGATTATTCCCTATTTGAAACCTTGGATCAAGATAATGATATTAGTGGAGTTCATTCAAATGGGAGTAATATGAGAAGTGATGAATTGAATTCAACTCATTCTCAATTGCAACTACATGATGAGATGACGTCATCATTATCTAATCCAAGTGAGAGCATGACGGGGAATGATGTACAGAGTATACAATCTCCCATACGGCGAACAAGTCGCCAAAGTATTCCCTGTCAACGTTTTGACATTGAAGAGGAAACTTTTATGGTTGCTCCACAAGATGAGGATGAGCCAAGAAATATTAATGAAGCTCTGAATTGCCCTAGTAAGGAAAAATGGATTCATGCAATGGAAGAGGAAATGGAGTCACTGAAATTAAACCAAGTCTGGGAACTGGTTGATCTTCCAAAAGGATGCAGAGCTATTGGGAACAAGTGGGTTCTCAAAATAAAGCGAAAGGCTGATGGCTCGATAAAAAGACATAAGGCTCACCTTATGGCGAAGGGGTATAATCAACAGAAATGAATTGATTATGAAGATACATTTTCTCCTGTAGTAAGATTTACCTCGATTCGCATTATTCTGACAATAGTGGCAAATATGGATCTTGAGTTATATCAAATGGATGTAAAAACCGCTTTCCTCAATGGAGAATTAGAGGAAGAAATATATAGAATAATCTGCTGGTTTCATAGTGAAAAGCCAAGAAGAAAAGGTATGTCGACTTTTGAGATCGATATATGGTCTCAAGCAGTCATCGAGACAATGGTATATACGTTTTCATAATGTCATAATGGCATATGACTTTACAATGATAGATGAAAATCATTGTGTATATATCAAAAGATCCAAGGATCAATTTGTGATCATATCATTATATGTTGATGATATACTAATTACCGGAAGCAATAGAGAGTTTGTTAATACTATCAAGAGTTGGTTGTCTTCAAACTTTGAGATGAAGGATATGGGTGAGGCTGTATACATTCTTGGAGTTAAGATTTCAAGAGATCGTTTGAAGATATCGCTGTCTCTTTCGCAAGAAACATATGTAAATAAGGTTCTTGAATGATTTCGTATGCAAGACTGTAAATCCATAGATACTCCTATTACAAAAGGTGAAGGATTGAGCCATAGACTACGTCTAGGGACTCCACAAGAGAATGAACAAATGAAACATGTTCCTTAAGCTAGTGCTGTTGGGAGTTTGATGTATGCTATGATGTGTACAAGACCCGACATATGTTTTGCAGTTGGAATGGTGAGTAGATACCAATCTAATCCAGGTCCAGCACATTGGAAGGCCGTTAAGAGAATACTAAGGTATCTGAAGGGAACTACTGATTACAAGTTGAATTACCAAGGAAATGATCTGTAACTTGAAGGCTATTCTGATGCTAATTGGAGATGAGATTTAAATGAAAGAAAATCTACCTCTAGCTTTGTTTTCTTACCGAATAATGGCACCATATATTGGAGCAGTAATAGCCTTGTCCACGATAGAAGTTGAGTTCGTGGCATTATCAGCAGCAGTATAAGAATGTGTTTAGCTTAAGAGATTTTTTGGATCATTTAGGTGTTATTGGAAGTGCTGCAGATTCATTGTTGGTTAACTGTGATAGCCAAATAGCAAAAGTGTACACCAAAGATCCAAAATATCATGGCAAGACCGAACACATAGATACCAAGTATAATTTTGTAAATGATATGATTGTACGAAAAGACGTGAACTTAGAGTACATACTACACATAGCATGATAGCAGATCCTATGACAAAGCCAATACCTAGAAATATATTTTGTAGTCATATGAAATCTCTAGGATTGCGTAGAGACTGATGTACTGAATATTGTATTTTCCCTAAGTGTTCACATTTGATGAATTTGTGTTTTCATCATTAATGCCTATGAATCTTTGTTTGATATTTATGCATCTTAATGCTCAGTGCATCCAAAAAGTGGCAAAAGTTTGATCTCAACTTTTATGTCGTGTGAGATTTTTGAGGAAAAGAGTTCCTCAATTTATAGTCCCATCATGACTACTTATTCTCAAGATTTATATTTAGTATTTGCTATCTTAGGATGTTGCCAATGGTCATGAGTTTGATTCGATCTAATGGGACATTTCTAAAAAAGTAAGCTGAACTAAAATTGAGAGCTCGATTTTGGATAATCACACCGCCAAAAAGAGATCAAGAGAGATATAAAATGTGATCGATCGATCTAGGGTACCGCATACTAAATCTACTCGGAGTGTGACATATATTCCTAACATATGTATAGCAACGAGCCCCACCGGTATCCCAACTGTGATGGTTTTATATGTGATGGGCTTAAGGCCTCCGCCCAAGTTTAAAGCTACGGCCCGTCATATAAAAGGGAGGAGAGAGAGAGAGAGAGAGAGAGAGAGAGAGAGAGAGAACCCAGAAAACGTACGTTCATTCCTACGCTCTCTCTCGCTTACTCTCCCAAAAGGAAAACAAAGGAAGCGCGTCACGACCGAGATGTGCTTTAGGATTGGTGATACGTGTTGTTTTCCTAGGCCTCAAATCTGGTTTTCAGGGATCTGTTAATCCCAACACCCTCTTTCTCCCCCTTCGAGTCACGACCGAGCCCTCGTCCGATGAAACACTGAGGGCCTCCATCTTCACAATGAAAGGTTGCCTCTGCCGTCGCAAAGCTCATCAGTCGAGCGTGGTTGTTCATTGGTCGGACGAGGGCTCGATGGGAGAGAGAAAGGGCGGCAAAGAGAGAGAGATTCAGGCGAGAGAGAGCATGCAAGAAAGAAAAAAATTTTTTCCCAAGCATTTGGGCCACAATTTGAACACATGTCACAACCTCAAAGTTCTTATTTTTGTTGTGCTGACACATCTTGTACAGCCAATATTTTTCTCATGTCAATATGTTTGTGGCTACGAGTAAGAATATACATATCACATAGGATGCCGACATGGTAATATCAAACCACTGAATATTTTCTTGCTGTTATTATAAAAAATAATTCATACACTCAAAGTTAATTGATTGGCATATGGAAGAATTCACTCACAATACTAACTCTAAATATATTTTGCATCCATCCTATGAAGATTGTGTAAGTACTTTTCTCATATTGGTAATGGATAAGGGTGGACAAAAGAATTTGGGAACCACCCGAACCGCCCAAAACCTAATTGAATAGGATTGTACTGGAATCGACGGTCCCATGAGGGTCGGTCCAATTCCCAATTTCAATTTAGTGGAATTAGTGAGTACCGATCCGGTTTTTACTTCTAGGTGTGAAATGCCCATCCACCACCCGGACTAGATTGGTGTGTGTGTGTGTGTGTGTGTGTGTGTGTGTGTGTGTGTGTAAAGAAATTTTGTTTCAATTATTTAATTATTTTGTAGTTTTTTGACAAATATATATGTACATATATGAATATTTGTAGTTATTGACATTATTGACTAATTTTGTCTCTTTAGTGTATAATAGAATTAACCCCCTACTTTTTTTTTTTTAATAATCCAATTACATAAACAAAATAAACAAACATAGAGAAAGGAGAGAGCCGATTGGAGATGTCCAAAAAGCCAATGGCTCATTTTAAGAGTATAATTAAGTCTTTCCTTAGCCATCCAAAATTAAACTAAAATGACATTCAAAATAGATGAATCAAGCGATTAATGTTTTAACTTTTGTGAGATTAGGACTTTTAATGTGGAGTCTAATTCTCCACTTGTTTCCAGTGTCGGAAAACCTTAAAAGTAGCACACCATGACTTTTGAATAAATTAAGTTTTTAGCAAACGGATATTATCTATTCATTTTACCTTATAGTTTTGAATTCTTAATCAAAATAAATGACTGGCAATTTAACTCAAATATAAGGCCAAACAAGCTTTGTAGGGATTGGGGATTAGTTCCATGGACCTAGCTAAAAATCAGACTGGACCAGCGGTTCGATTTCTAGGTGGATTCATAAAATCAATGAGCGAGTCTCGATTCCAATTTTTTGGAACCAATTCTTAGTGGGCAGTTCCAAAGTGGAAACTGCCCATTCAAATCATACTCACCCCTAGCAATGGACATAATAATAATATTTCTTTTAACATGGTAATTGCAATCTTTTACTAAGTTGAGCTATCCATATGAAGGGAAAATTATAATATCATCTTGAACTTTAATCCTCGTATCAAAATAACCATACCCACTTCTCAAAACCTACAATTCACATTCTTGTTATTTACATTATATATAGAGAGAGAGAGATAATGCCCAGAAAGCACATCATTTTTCCGTCACGTCATCTCCAATACATATTTAAAGATTTAAAGTGTGTTTACCAATATATGTTTGCACCAAGCGTATGCCGAGTAACTAGTTTCATTTTCTCTGTGATCTTACAAAAGGGGATTGTGCCCAAATCCTAATTGAAAACGTGACGAGCACGACCCAATTTATAAAGAGATACTTAAATCCAATATTACATATACAATGAATAAAAAATTATTAGAGTAATTAAATATTAAAACACGCTACTCTAATAAAAACGTACCAATTAGAACCCTTTTTCTACTGCAATTCTAAAGTCGATACTTTAAGTGAGAAACAATGCCAGACAAACAGCAATCACAAAGCGATTCCTTTCTTTTGTGGCTGAATTATTTTGGCTGTTCTATATTTATAATATAAAACCAATTCATTTAGACTCTATAGCAAGAATTTTGTTTTAATGCAATAAATTTGGATTTGTTGTATCGATTATGGAAAAATAAATAGTATAAAAATGATGAATTAATACCATTTAATTTCAATTTCAATTTACTAAGGAACTAAACTATTATATCACGTGGGGCTGAAGGTTAAATTTGGATTGAAATTCTTCTCATACCCAATCAAACCACACCATAGGAACATCTCTCCAAGCCAGAGCCCGGGCCGGCCCAATAGAAGGCCCGATCCGTCCGCCACGAAGACCGGCCCATGGGCCGTAAATAGGTCAAAAACCCAAAGCGCAGAAGCAAATCGGCGTGGGTTGTTCTGGTTCCCTCCATTGCTGCTGCTGCGAAGAGCCACAGCTGCTTGAGCTTCTGCTTCTTCGAGCGCATTCACTTCCTTTGCAGCAGCTGGAATTCGTGCGAGGAGGAGGAGCTGCTGCAATCGAGCTGTGAGGGGGCCTCGCGAAGATGGTGAGGCTGTCGGCGGACTTGATCTGGAAGAGCCCCCACTTCTTCAACGCCATCAAGGAGCGGGAGCTCGACCTCCGAGGTAACCCCGCGTGCCAGCGTTTTCCACCCCTAAGCGTCCTTTTACCCCGGCGGCTTTGCGGGAGCGCGGGGATGTTTTCGATGGGTCGGTGACCGAGGTTTCGTTGGTGGTTTCTTTTCTGTGATTAGGTAACAAGATTGCGGTGATCGAGAACTTGGGGGCCACTGAGGTTCGTTCTCTTGTTCTTTTTTTGTAATTAGGGTTTTGGGTGCTGAGAATGAATGCGTGAGTGCCCTCTGGTTGGTTGCCAATTTTTGGTAGTCTTGTGAGGAATGATTGGACGCAATGAGGAGGCTGGTTATCGTCTATGCTGCAAAGAAGGGGTTTTTATGCGTATGTGATTGTGGGGTATTGGGGTTTTGATGTTTTTTTGCTAATGTGAGTTGCAAGCATGAGATGTTAGGAGAATTTAGTGTTTCTTGAGTGGAGTTCTTGGTGACCTATTATTCATGTTATGCTCAGGAAAAGCGTCTAGTGGAGTTAATTTTTGGGTACTCCTGGCTTAGGTTAGCCCAATGCCCATTCTGCTTGGTGTGCGGATTGGGCTAACCTAGCTCGGGAGCATGTGGGAGCTGCATGATACAACGGCTCATGTGAAATGGGCTAACATGAGCTGGGAGTGCCTAATAATTCCTCCATCTGGTGTCTTATTTTAAAGTCAGCAATTGCAAGATGCACACGTTGATGACAACTGGTGCATTGTTAGTGAAACTCTCTTCACACTTAGAGCATCTTGTTCACTGTTGTTTGATGGAGCTTATGTGTTATTTGTTTTGTCAAGTGGAGAGACACCTTTGATAGTATACTGCTTATTATCTGGTCAATCATTGCTCAGAACCTGCCGACTCCTGTAATTTCTAACTTCATCAAAAGGATCTAGACCATACAATGGAATTCTCGTCATCTCTCTCTCTCTCTCTCTCTCTCTCTCTCTCACACACACACACACACACAGAGGTTGTGATACGGTAAAACAAAGACATTAGTTTTCATTGTTTGCTATTTGTCATTACATGGTTTTCTCTTAATTTTATATTACTAGTATGCTGATGCACTTAATCAAATAATGTATGTGGCATATCTTAGGAAGAGCAGCTTCATGCTTTTATTTGGTGCAGGACCAATTTGACACTATTGATTTGTCCGACAATGAGATCGTTAAGCTGGAAAACTTTCCATACCTTAATCGGTTGGGTACTTTGCTTATAAATAACAATAGAATTACTCGCATCAACCCCAATATCGGAGGTAATAATGGCAATCAGATGATTGTTCGACATCTCTCTTGTTTAGCCAAAAGTTCACATTACCTCTTCATTTCCTTGGCAGAGTTCTTACCGAAGTTGCACACGCTGATTCTTACAAACAACAGATTGGTCAACTTGGCTGAGATTGATCCTCTTGCATCCCTTCCAAGGCTCCAATATCTTGGTTTGTTGGATAATAATGTCACAAAGAAACCCAATTATAGGTTGTATGTGATTCACAAACTAAAATCGCTTCGGGTGCTGGATTTCAGGAAAGTAAAAAGCAAGGTTTGTTGACCATTTGCAATTTGTATTCTTTCCTGGCATGCCTTTTCTCTTCATGTTTGGAAGTGCATAATAGTTATAGACTGAATGCTACCTGCCAGAGCAAAAAAGCATTATCTGATGATGCTTCTATCCTCATTCATTCTTTTCTTACATAGATTTAGCATTGCAGAGCCTTAGAAGCTGCTTGGATGGACTTTGGGGTGACTTTAAACCATCCACTAGGCCTCATTTCATGCTTCCTGGCAAATTAAAATTATTTTTCAAATTATATTTCAAACTAACATGACGAAATTATACCTTATTATTGGTTTGTTTTCTTGGTAGTTAATAGGGTACAGTTACTATGGAATCTTTCAATGGACTTCACTAAGTGGTCTGTTCATCTGTGATTAAGGTTAAAATGTACATGTTGAAATCTTGTATGCAGGCAGTCATTCTAGTTGGTCAATTACTGCAAAACAAAAGGGGAAGAACTCCTCTGATAAAGAAAAGAAAAAAGCAGGGTAGATCAAATATCTTAAATGCGTGTATTCACTACTGGCAAGATGCCAAAGAAGCCCTAAAGAGGCCAAAGCTCCATGTTCATGGCATAATCATTGATAAATTGATTCGGCATCCTCTTTTACACACAGCATCAATACAAAACAATCCTTCTACACACCTAATTGTTTAATGCCCAAATGCTAGAGGTCCTTTTTTAGGTTGTTGCACGGGAACCATTGTGGTAAATATATACTTTCTTCGATATCATTTTCTGTCTATACCGAGCAGGGAGAAATTTTATCTGTGTTTTCATGGGTTTTGTTATTCAGTGTTTCAACAGCACATCCATTAAATAAGTTTTTCTACCTCTCCATGTTTACCTGTCCTTTTCCTGTTTGAATGCCTCTCTGTTCAATTTTTTTGACCAAAACATTCTGCTCAATTAAATTGCGGTTCAATAGCCCAAAGTAATGGTTCTATTTGTTTTAGAAAGAATCTAAAACAAAATTTGTTTCTGTATTTCTAGTTTTGGAAAGAATCTAAAATACAGATTGTTAATAATGTTCTGCATTATAGGGGAATATCAGAAGAAAAATATCTATTTTCATCTAATTGCTGTTTGACTTATCTTGCGTCCTCTTTCACTCACAAAATCAGTGCAAAATGGTCCTCCTGCCCTCCTTGCCCAACTGTCAGTGCTTTTTTGAGGTCATTGACTGGAAAGTATTGTGCTGAACTTTTGTTTACTTTGATATCATTTTGAGTCTATACATAGCAGAGAGAAATTTTTAGCTTTTCTTTGGTTGCTATTGTTCATTGTTCTCACACAACATTTGTAAAATACACCTTGTCTTCTTCTGGGTTTATCTATCGTTTTCCAGAGTTTGAATAACTCTTTGCTCCAAAGTAATGGTTTTATAGTCTACATTTAGATATTAAATTACTCTTTTTTTTTTTTTAAAGTTGTGTCGGAAGTCTTAGAGCCCGTTTGGATTGATTTTTACCTTTTGTTTTGTGCTTAATCTAAATCTTGTACCTCATGCACTTTGACTTTTTCTAAATCCGAAACTTCTGAAATTTTCAAGACAACCAAATATTGATATGAGGATTCACATATAACTTTTTTATAATTTTCTGGAGTTTGAATGATATTTTAGATTTGTGAGAGCAAAAGAGTGCATTTCACTTTTGCTCAAGTGTAAACAAACAGATCCTTAATTATTGCATTTGTAGTTTCAAATAGAATTTCAACTGCATTGATCTGTCCTTTTCCAGGGTTTGAATAATTTTTTGCTCCAAATAACTGGTTTCGTATTCTACTTCTACTCATTCTTGTAGTTGAGTCTAATTATTTTATATCTAGTTGCAAAGAGAAAATAGTAGATTTATTATTAATTTTCCTGGATGATAGGAGAGATTAGAAGCAGAACAGCTATTTTCATCTAAAGAAGTCGAAGAGGAAGCTAAAAAGGAATCGACAAAGACGTTTATGCCGGGAGAGGTTCAAAAGGTTTCTGAACCCACCGAAGAACAGCAGGCTCCAAAAGTTGTTGCCCCTACACCGGAGCAAATCATTGCTATAAAGGTATTGCCTATACTTTGCATGAATTTCCAGTGTTTGTGCAATTTTCTTTTTTCTTTCCTTTAAGATGAGTGATAGATATTTCAATTTTGTTGAGTGTTTTAACTAAATTTTGTGCTTTGAAATTGTTTATTGAGTACCTTATTGAGAAAAACTGGATCTAGGGTTAGATCTGGTTTCATATGCTATCTTTCAGTTAGATTTGTTTTTTTTTTCTTCTGCATTGGTGATTAATACTTCCCTGACTAGTCAGTCAGGAGAATCTTCCAGAATTGGAAGGGCGAGTTTTTGTAACAGTGTCATTTTAGGTCCATAAACCTGTCTCTTTGAATCAATTTGGTTGTTGAGCTATTAGTTGGTTCCCAAGCTTGTCAATCATTTTCTGATACGTATTTCTAGTGCAAATTTCCATAAACCTGATAAGTGAATTTCTAATTGACAAATTGATGTGTCCTGATTAACACAACTGACAACCACAACTTACAAAGCTAAAGTAATTCAATTAGAATTTCCACGTTGAATCCTTGTGAGTTATATTAATTGATCATCAATTCTTCAAAAAGTAAAAGTGAGGCCCATGAACTTCCTCTGACATCCCCAGAGAGAAAAGTGAGGAAATTGCATTGGAGAGGTTTATTTAAGAAGTCAATAGCTTTAGGACCCTATTAGGAAAAGGAAGATCTACAGCAAAGATTTACTAACGACTTCCTCCTGAGCAATCTTAGTTGTATTGTTATGGAGAGTTCAAACTTCAGTGAAAAATAAATAACTCTCTTTAGAGAATTCCCTGTGTTTAGTAATAGAGCTGCTTTTCTGGATCATTTGTTCTGAAGAGCTCTTGATTGTCCATTTGCTACCATTTCGAATGCTAGATGCAACTATCTGTGCCAATGCATTTGAGTTAGATAATTGATCTGTTCCATCAAAATGGTTTCTGCAAATGGGAACCGTGTTTTCTTTTATTAAGCTGGGGATCGTACATAGTTTGATTTTTGTTCTCTCTTATGCATTCAAGTTAGATAATTGATCTGTTCCATCAAAATGGTTTCTGCAAATGGGAACCGTGTTCTTCTTTTATTAAGCTGGGGATCGTACATAGTTTGATTTTTGTTCTCTCTTGCAGGCGGCCATAGTGAATTCACAGACCCTTGAAGAGGTTGCCAGACTTGAAAAGGTGCTTAGATTTTTCTTTATTAAAGTTGCGCACCTTTCCATTATGTATGCCTTTGTTTTGTGTCTAATATAATGCAGCGCTTATTATTGGAATGAGCAGGCTCTGAAGTCAGGTCAGCTTCCGGCGGATCTGAAAATACCAGAGGTTGTTACTGGGGCTGGAAGTGTCAAGGAAAGAGATGAAGAAATGAGTTCTACTAATCAAGATGAAGCTGATGTTGAACAGAAGAATGTAGAGGAGCAAACAGACAATGAACCTGCGCCCATGGATCAGGTATTACTCAAATGTCTTTGCATGCGGATAGCTGCCTGTATCCTAAATTCCTGTCTCTCTCTTCTGCTCTCTCTTCTACTACAGCTCTTGGCAAAATCAAGACTTTTCAGCATTTATTATGACTTTCTCAGCCATTTTCTTCATATAAAAAATTTCAATTTCTACCATTAGTACTTAAATTGCATAAATTTGAACTGAACTGGTTGTTGCGGCCCATTTGCTAAGCTGGAGCATCTAATGACTGGGTGCAACAAAGTAGGCATACCAAGAGTTCATCAAGCTAAGTCAAGTCCATAATTTTGTACTCAAACTTAGCTTAAATGGAGTTAGAAGTTAATTCACAACTAAATTTTGAGTCAACGATGGAAAGCTACACAAGTTTTGTGCTTGGGTTGATCTCAAAGTTGTGCTTGAGGATCAAAAATACTGAAAAGTTCACTTTGCCATTTAAATAGGTATTTGGACCATCTCAGATACCTAAAATACAAGGCACATAAAAGCCAAAACCCGTTAAGCATGTAATTTATCTACAAGTATCTAAAATATAGAATGTTGGCAAGACAATTAGGCTTGAACCACCTGGAGTCCTAAATGGTTGACTAAACTTGACAATCATTAGTTCAAATATCTGCTCAACATAGTGAGTTCACCAAGTGTACTTGACAATAAAAATTGGATTATTATTAGGTCCATCAGTGTAGATAAATCTTTTCACAATTATCGCTGGATGAATGACGTGTTTTGGAGTTAATTTTGTAATCAAGTTCTCCAACATGTCAACAATACGGTGGTAACTGTATGTAACTCATTAGTTTTAAGACATATTTTGTTCGTTCACCATTTAGGTGATGGGTTGGAATCCTTTTTGTTGCAATTCTTTCTACTTGTTCTTGCGAGTATTTTGGTTTGATTTCATAGTCCTAGTCTTTTGTTTGGGATATCTTGGAGCAGAGCAATTACTAAGTATGTCTTTATTTCACTCTCTTTCAGGAATAGGAGGTTCCAAGTGGTTGGTTTATCGGACAATTCTTCGTCATCAGCCTTGGAATGGAAAGAGCCAGTGATCTGGGAGAGTGCTGGATGTTGTGCATGTATAATTATGGCAGGGGCGCATATGTTTTCCCTTTTCTTCTGTTGGTTAGAACTGAACCCAATTTGTACTTTAATATCTCTCCCAGTTTGCCAGTAGGATGAATCCTCCCTGTCTCTATTAGATATTCACCTCTAGAGCCATTTTCTGGTAGTTTTAAGGAATTTTAGATGAATATTTTTTTTGTGCACGATAATTGCCTAAGCTTTTGTTTGCGGATAAGTATCATTCTCATGGAAAGGAAGAGAGCGTCTTTTGCTTGATCCGTTGTCTCTCTCTCTCTCTCTCTCTCTCTCTCTCTCTCTCTCTCTCTGAGTTGGTGTCTACTGATTGGACCGAATCCTCTCGATCACATTTCTCTCTTTGTTATACAAAGTTAGTACCAACAGGGGCTCCTCCAATTGTTCTATTCATTTGTTTTGATCTTGGTAAATGAGGAGACAACAATGGCAATGCGATCTTTGGGCTGTGAAGATAAATTGGTACCAGCAGAATTGCCAATTTGCTTCGTTGTCTTCACGTGGATTTTGACTGATAAATTTCACTGACCAGATCAGTTGCTTGGAAGAGTGGGCAAATAGCTATAGCTTTTACTACTTGTGAGGGGAACTGAGTGAGATGTATCGTGGTAGAGCGAATCGCAAGTAAGCGAGAGATAACAATTTAATATCTTTTATACCATATCAACTTAATCACATATTGATAAACAGGGCGGCTTGTTTCTGCTTTTTGTCATTACCAAGGCCCTTGGTCCGAGGGTAACATCTATAGGCGGTTTCGGAGGTAAGACAACTGGAGTTATCCAATCCTGACATCATGAAGCATCATGTGATCAACGTGACACGATCAATACTAATCAAGAAACCCACATCGTGCTTCCCGTCCGAGACAGAAACTACGGTTGGAACGTTGTCCCTCAAATAGCCGCGAATCAAACAAAGGAATTGTTGTTTACAAGGTCGTCTACAAGGACTTCCCAATAAAACAACAAGGCCGTCTACAAGGACTTCCCAATAAACAAAGGCACGAGTGGAAACCTGTCGCATTGGAAAAATGCCGGATGGCAGAGTGCAACATAAAGAAAGAAGAGTGGGGACGTGGACATTCCTTTCTTCCTTCCTGGGACATCACACAAGGTGCGCTTCGCTTTGAAACAGGAAAATGTGAACCCAGGTGACGGATAATATTGCAGCAGGCTGAAGAAGTTTGGACACGATGGTGAACGATTCGTTTGGCAAGATCGATCTGGAAGACATTCCTACTTTATCTTCCATCTTTTCGGGACGAAATCTAGTGCTGGCGTTGGCTTTTGTTCTCCTTGGATTGCTCTCCACTAGAAATTATAACCATTGCTCTTATCTTTGGATGTGGAGTCCATGGAGAATTCGCTTCCCGCACGTCTACGGCGGGAGGCTTCTCTGGGTGGGGATTGCCTTTGCTCCTCGTCAGCTACGTTCGGTCCTAAACAGAATTTTCCATCGCTCATCCGAACCCGACGATGTCGAAAACCATCCAGAGATGCTCGATGATGCCACCTCCGACTTTGTGCCAAGTAGGTATTCCACTGAGTTTGATAGGAGAAATTGCGAGAATTTTCGTAGTTGTTGGAAATAGGGAGCACAGTTTTCTCATCCCTTACTGTGATGTCCCCGCAATATTCATCGGTCACGATCACAGCTTTTTCCTTCTACTGTAACTATATAGCTCTATCCCGACGGCATCTGATTCAAGAAAAAATGGTGCAGATGCAGCCTTAGAGGAAACTGATCTGAGGGAACTGATGTCTTACGTAACGGAGTCCGATGGTGGTCCGCCATGGCAGCTGATGATGGAGAGACCAACTCAAAACCTGACATTCCAAGCTTGGTTCAGAGACCCCCGGTAAAGTTCATCTAATAATCTGATCATCTTAGATTGATGCTCATCCTCTCAAACTACCGTGTCGAACGACAATCTTCGAACTGACTGCCCTACCTTGCCATAAATTCTTGGAAGCAGTTAGTCACATGTTCATGGAGATTTCTTAGACCTCCTGCGTAATTCAGTGCTGGGAAACTGTGCAATCGTTTTTGCATTCGCAGCATCGGATACATGGTCTCTGGGGAAATTGGCTGTAGTACCTAGATCTCTCTTTCATGCAGATTGAAAACTGGGAAACTAAAGAAGGTTTTTGCGAAGCCATTCTACTACCACCCTCAATTTTTTTTTGGTAACGAGGGGTTCTGGTTGATAGTCTCACACTGCCACGCGTGACGGTCGCCTTCATCGTCCAAATTATTGTTATTGCTCTTATTTCAGGTTGGCCCGACACAGTATCGCACGAGAACAGTTTTCACGAACATCTCGCCCGACCTACTGAGGGACTTCTTCTGGGACGACGAATTCCGTCTCAAGTGGGAAAAGATGCTAGTCTACTGCAGGACTTTACACGTCTGCCCACGAACCGGAACCATGGTTGTTCACTGGATAAGAAAGGTACTGAATCATTATAACAGTACATTCTCAACTATTTCCCTCTAGGAGCTAATATACAGATTTGGGTGTGTAGTTACCGCTGATCCCCACGGAGCGAGAGTACATCATCATCCGCCGCATTTGGCAATCTGAATCCAGCTACTACTTCGTGACAAAGGTAAATTGTTCGCTTGAATTCCGGAACCAGTCTTCTTAGAGCCACTTGTGGTATAGATAAGTTATCGGGCCGTCCAAATGCATTTTAGTTGTAACTTCCGCCCACGCGAGAAGGTCATTCTTGCTACTTTAGGATGGGGAACCAAGAACCGACGTGCATAACATATGTTGGATCTTTACCGTTGATGAAGTATGTCTGGAGATTAAAGGCGAGTTTCTATCAATACAGGGAATAACATATCCGTCTCTACGGAGTCACAGAAATACGCGAAGAGTAGAGGTCTATTATTCTAGTTGGTGCATAAATCAAGGTACTTCCTTCCTCTTTCAGTAACCACTGATATCCTCTCATAGGTTACACAAGGGGAGGTTTTGGTGCTGACAATCTCTATAATTTTTCCAGTAGAATCAGGGAACACGCAGCAACAGCCCGCATCAGAGGTGATCTTCTTCCATTTCGAGGACAACGGTCTACCGAAGGAGTTAATTAAGATATGTGCCAGGGCGGCAATGTGGGGCCTCGTAAAGAAAATGGAGGCCGCACTTCAGGCTTACAATCTCGCTCGAGCCAGCGGCACGCCTCGATCATCTTATGCCATCCTGGCATGCATGACCACCGAGTGTGGGCCGATGGCAGTTCCGGCTCCTTCTTTGGAAGTCCACCAGAATGAGAAATCGAAGGATACACGGAGAAGGGATCCCCTGAAATGGCTGGTGGTGGGAGGTGTGTTGATAGCTTCCGGGCTGACCTTACAGGTCACTGGCAAGGTCGTGCTATTCCAGTTAGGAAAATGGATGACGCGGCTCCGAAGGGATCGGCGCAAGCATGGAAGCATGGACTAAAAATATGGATTCGACTTCGTTTTATGTCGTGCCTAGAGTGGTGAAGTTTGTACCGACAAAGTTTGCGCCGATGTCCCGGTTGAGCTCTGTTGGTTGCACCAGAACCATATATCAGCAATTACGGCGAGCATCTTTCAGTTTTGAAGAACGGCAGAACGCCACTGCTCCACGTGATGAGCATCGAAGTAACACAGAATAAGGCAGGTTCTGTCTATTCTTAGGTTTTCAAGAAGGCATGGAACGATCAAAAAAGAGAGAAACGAGAGACGTTGTAATACATCGTTGCCAATCAGGAATTTTTGCGATAACCTCGTGGATCTGGCCCAACCATTTCATGCCGCCAGAGCCTGGGTGCTATATAATTGCTAGGCTTCTAGATCGAGAAAAATGTATTCGGTATGGCTTTAACTTCAGCTCCTCCTTAATTTGGACGACTACAATAAAGTCTAACCTAGGATCATCGAAGCCGCAAAAAGGCTCAACTGCATGTTCGATCGAGAAGTATTCCCATTAGATTATATGGTTGAGCCGGCACACATCCATTGAACAATTCGAGGTCATGGTATCTAAAGAACCCACTAACGAGCTGATACGCTTTGTGCCACAAGTCACTGAATTCAATGTAGACCACTAATGAGAATCTAGAAGCACCAAACATAAATTACCGCATATCAAGTCCGTCCCATGTTCCTGTCGTGCCAAATTTAGAACTGCTATGCCGTGCTCTTGTACTCGGGACAACAAGCTTGCTATCCCAACAAGAAGAGATTTGCAAACCAAGGTCACAGTACCACCTATGATTCCTCACCTTAAGAACAACATTGTTAGATAAGCATTCAAAACCTCAATAAAGCAATAACCCTGCCCATAGCTGATGCCATCTGCCCATCAGTCATCACACTTATGGAACCAAGAACGTTCCTGTCTACATGATATCTATCTATAGCCAAAAACAACCAATGCAAACCACACAATCAGATTATCAAGTATATATAACAACGCAATATATTCAACCCAAATGCAAACATACTGGTAATAGTAGCAACATGACTAGAAAATCCACCACTCAAGTGAGAGTAGCTGCACCACATGAAGATCCATCACACGTGGTCACGTAAGACCAGAACATTACAGTAGCAACAACTAGATATTATAACGAGTGGGACCACTCTTAAGTTCATACTGGGTTGATAGAAAAGCTAATAGCTCATTGCGAAACAGAAGTAGAGAAATAACCAGACCATATAAGGTCCACCCAAGCAGCAGCATCTGAATCAGCAAAGGTACTCCCTTACAGTCCAGACTTAAGCTTAATCCAGTAGAGCATATGCTTCTCCTTCCGATAGAAGGCAGTAGATTTAACCCATTGCAATTTCCGCGTGCTCTCCCAGCAATATGCCCCCACCTACTACAAAAACATATCGTTAGCAGCCATTACACAGGAACTACCTGGGATGAAAAACACCTGAAAAGAAACTAGAGGCAAAGTGTCCACAAACAAATCAAAATGGGAGGTCCAATAAAAAATCTAGTGAAGGGACAGGGAACCTTGGCTAGGAGTTGCATAGATCTTCTTTCGTGCAGTGCCAAAGCAGTAGCATATAGCGCGAGAGCTCGCGCACTGGTGCAGGCAACTCGCCCCATCCTCCTGCACCAGCCGTGGGGGAAAGTTTATTGATTGCTATTCAGAGTCATCATAATATTCACCCTCATCAGAGACCTCATCAAAAGATCGGACATCGAGCTGGTAACGGAGAATCCCCCCGATCCCACCAAAACCTCTACAGAACTGAGATCCCTCTTGCGACTTGTTTGTGACAAACTCGAGTGTGCAACCAAATTGCCTATATTCATTAGCAAACCACTCCAGGAGCGACATTTTCTCCTGAACCTCAAGCTCAGCTGCGTTTTCAGGATTCCTGAAGTTTTCCTGGTTAAGCTCTTGCTCTTTGTTCAAGTGCTTGGTGATAATCTCACCAGTAGTGGTGTTTTTCAGTGTGTACCTATTGATATCCAGGTTCTCCCACACAATCAGTATTTCAACAGCACCCATCTCCAGTACTTTCAGCGTGTCATCCACACCAAAAACGTATTTTCCAGTATCCTGGCTTATCTCCTCAAAGTATTTACCAATCAAGCGCTTTTCCTGAATGAACTTCACGTTGGCCAATATCTCTGAAGACAACTCAATGGCCTGGTTGAAACCATTCTCACCACCATAAGAAACATCAACAACATTCAGTATCTTGGCCTGAAGACGAGGATCAAACATGTCAGATTGACTCAACTCAGTTTTGAAGTCTGCTGATCCAGCCAGTATAAGTCCTGAAACATTGGGCTGGCTAGTTGATGGATTAATGAAAAACTGTGTGGCTAGCTCAGCCGTCTTCCTCACATAGTTGTGGCGCTTCTCCATTCGAAGACGAGCAAAACGAAGAGCTGACTGCCCACCTCTTCCATGCTTCTTCGGCAGGTCCACACTGAATTTGTGAAGCACCTCCCTCGTATTACCACTCAGAGTCCCAAAGAGAGTTCCATTACCATCCATGACAATGAAACCGAACTTATCATCAGATTCTAAGAGTTCATTCAGAGCTTCAGTATGGAACTTGTTGTCACACAGGTAGAGAGATGCATTGATGGGCCTGAAAGGCTCAAAATCGATGGTCACCTTCTTCTCCTTTCCATCTTCAGTGACAATTGTGCCAGTGTATAGCACAAGCCCATTAGGAGGAACCTTGTTGTAAAGCTTGAGCCTCTGCTGAGCGGATGTGATCGCGCCGAGCACAGATTGTCGATTCACCCTGCTCTTGATGTTCGATGCAGTACCAAACTCATCGCCAAGCATTTTTGTAACTCGAGAGATTTGATCACGAGGAGGCATGATCAGAGAAATCATGCTTGTGCCATTGCCTCTTGCAGCTTCCAAAGCCTTGATCAATTTCTTGATCTTCCATATCTCGATGTTCTTGTCAGTCTCATGACCATCAGCCATCCCTATGTTCAAAAGCTCACAGCAAAAGTAGCCAAGCGACCTGAAAATAACAATCCATCAACTCCATAAAACCAAGCATTACATCATTACAACCAGCAATCATTCAGTGAAAACCAACAACTTCTAATACATCCACATTCATTTAAGACGTCGAACACATAACATACATCTGCCAATCTATCAACTCCCCCAGTTGAGAAAACTGAACAATCATAACCATCTTCCGATCAATCGATTAACACCACAAAACACACCGTGAATAAAACAGGTACCCAAAGGCTCAACTAGCACTATTCCATGATAATTCAGGGAAAAAACAACATATTCTAAACAACTGAGCACTTGTATTCCAAAGACAAAACAAAGGAGCATAATCATAACATAACAGACTCAAACAGACGGATAATTTCCCATCTTTCTCGTCGTATCACATCAAATTTACAGATCTTCTCTATAAAAAAAAAAAAAAAAAAAAGTCGATCAGGTAAAAGAACAATTTTTCATCATTGGGAAAATCACAGTCATCAGGCATAAAAAAAATTTCCATCGACATGTAATATCCAATAGCCCACTTGATCATGAATGAACCCACAAAACCCCCACCAAACAACAAGATGGGCAATCCTGAAAATCATCAAACAAAACATGGGTTCGCTGCCAACCTAAGCAACATAAGGGGGAAAAAACACAAAACGCGAAACTCTACAATCCTACAAACACGAATTCAATACAAGAAGATTGACATAGAATACCCAATGGCTCAACTGATCATGAACGAACCCACAAAACCCTTGACAGACAACACGATGGGCAATCCTGAAAATCATCAAACAAAAAAACATGGGCTTGCTGCCACCCTAAGCAACACAGGGGGAAGAAAAAACACAAAACACTAAATGCTACAAATCCTACGAACACGAATTCAAAACAACAAGATTGACATTGAATACCCAATGACCTAATTGATCATAAATGAACCCACAAAGCCCTCAACAGACAACAAGATGGGCAATCCTGAAAATCATCGAACAACAAAACACGGGCTCACTGCCACCCTAAGCAACATAGGGTAAAAAAAAACGCAAAACACAAAACTCTACGAATCCTACAAACACAAATTCAGAACATCAAGATCAACATAGAATACCCAATGAACCAATTCATCATGAATGAACCCACAAAACCCTCCACAAACAATAAGATGGGCAATTCTGAAAATTATTGAACAACAAAACTCAGGCTCACTGCCGCCCTAAGCAACATAGAAAAAAAAAACACGAAACACAAAACTCTACGAATCCTATGAACACGAATTCAGAACAACAAGATCGACAGAGAATACCTAATGACCCAATTGATCATGAACAAACCCACAAAACCCTCGACAAACAACAAGATGGGCAATCCTGAAAATCATTGAACAACAAAACACAGGCTCGCTGCCACCCTAAGCAACATAGAAAAAAAAACACAAAACACAAAACTCTGTGAATCCTACAAACATGAATTCAGAACAAGATCAACAGATAATACCCAATCACCCAATTGATCAGGAACAAACCCACAAAACCCTGACAGACAACAAGATGAGCAATCCCGAAAATCATCTAATAACAAAACAAAGGCTCACCACCATCCCAAGCAACATATAAAAAAAACACAAAACACGAAACTTTACAAATCCTACGAACACAAATTCAGAACAACAAGATTGACATAGAATACCCAATGACCCAATTGATTAGGAACGAACCCACAAAACCCTTGACAGACAACAAGATGGGCAATCCCGAAAATCATCTAACAACAGAACACGGGCTCACCGTCCTCCCAAGCAACATAGGGAAAAATAAAAACACAAAACACAAAACTCTACGAATCCTATGAACACAAATTCAGAACAACAAGATCGACATAGGATACCCAATGATCCAATTGATCAAGAATGAACGCACAAAACCCTCGACAGACAACAAGATGGGCATTGAACAACAAAACACGGGGTCACCAGCCTCCCAAGCAACATGGGAAAAAAAAAACACACAAAACATGAAACTCTACGAATACTACGAACAGAAATTCAGAACAACAAGATCGACATAGAATATCCAATAACCCAATTGATCAGGAACAAACCCACAAAACCCTCGACAGACCACAAGGTGGGAAATCCCGAAAATTATCAAATAACAAAACACGGGCTCGCCGCCACCCAAAGCAACATGGACCAATAAAACACGAAACACAAAAATCTGCGAATCCTACAAACACGAATTCAAAACAACAAGATCGACATAGAATACACCAATGACCCGATTGATCAGGAACGAACCCGCAAAACCCTCGACAGACAACAAGATGGGTAATCCCGAAAATCACCGAACAAAACACGGGCTCGCCGCCACCCCAAGCAACATAGGAAACAAAAAACCCACAACACGAAACTCCACAAATCCTACGAACACGAATTCAGAACAACGAGATCGATCCAAAGAACGCGGAGAATCACAACACACACAGCATAAATAATTAATATTTATACAGGAAAAGGCGATAACCTGGGAGAATTATGAGGACGAGAGGTCGCGAGGACGATGGCACGAGAGCTTTCTTTTCCTCCGGTTCTCGAGCGTTCCGATTATAATAATGGGGGCGGAGGAAAGCTGGCGGCTTTTATAGCGGAAACCCTAACCACGGTTTTCACTTTTAACCATGGTTAAGGCGAATGCGTGACAGATAACCGGCTCGGGGGCAGCTGACACGATGATGTAAACGACGCAAAGACTCCACAGAATCCTAGTTTGACACGAGTTCCAAGGTCCAACGCAACCCCCCACCCCACAAAAATAAAAAAATCGAGAACGGTAGAAGCAGACAAAAAGGATAACGTCCCCAGTTTGATTCACGCCCGGAGCAAATCAGATTTGTAAAGCTTCGATACATGCTGTTGTCTCGCTCTCACCCTAATTGATTCAACTTTCTCAAATAACTTTGATGGAGAAAATATCAAATATTTGATAAGTGCTTTTGGAATCCCATTATTGATCAAATGTTAATATTGCGAAAATTAAAAGCCCAAATCAGCTACCCACTTGTTTTTGGCTATCAATATTGTTAAGAATGTAAGTCTTAACAATGTTCACGTTTACTATTAATTGTTTCCAATTTATATAAAGGAGCTGAAGTGACAACTGCCACCTAAGGGGTCATGTATTTCCGACAACCACCATCGGGCGCGACCTCAAGCATTGCCTAGGCTGCCCGAGACGTTGCGACCCAAGCATCACCTGGCTCTTACTACCCAAGCAATGCCACTTGAGGATGCCCTTGATGGCACAACTTCAAGCATTGCCTCAATTGTGTGACCCAAGCAACTCTTGAGGTTGCATAACCTCAAGCGAGGTGAGCTAGCAACAGTTGACCTTCACCATATTTAATTTATCAAACAACATAACATTTTGAAAAACTCATTTATCCCAAAAGTATTTGTATTTTTTTTAAAATCATTTTTCCAAAGCCGAATCAAATAAACCATAATCTTGTTTGCTTTTTTGCCTTGACAAGGGCAAGGTGACTATGTTTCATTCCCAACATTCATTCGTTGTCAATAATCTTGATCCCATCTATTAGAGAGAATTAGCGATTCTTCCAAACTAATTTTCAATATTAGAGATATTTTGGTGCATGAAATAATTAGATATTTTATAGCAAAATTTTCTTTGACTGTGCATATATCTTGATTAATTTAAAATCTTAGATAGTAATAATATAAAGCCTGTAAATATGTGGATGTGCTCTTCATTACACACATCAATATATACAAAATTTCTTATTCCTTTCTTCTGCATATTACATGAGCACAACCCATGTATTTTGAAGCTCTAAAATTTCCGCAATTTTATTACTTAACAAGTGCTCGTTTGCGAAATCTTTTGAACAGTCAAAAACTTTATATCAAGAGAATTATTGACTTCTAACGTATCGAGTATTTCATAGAGCGCGGGGGACTTTATATTATAAGCTTTGCAATTTGATTTTGTTTGAAAATTAAACTTTCGATTCGTGGAACTATGAACTTCTGCGTCTTAATAGAGTGTAAAGCATGAATGATATTAGAATGGTTACTTTGAATCTATTAGCTTGGCCATTTGTGTTTTCGAATTGAATCTTTGAATTTTCTTCTTTAATCAAGTCTCTAAACTTGTAATTTGACTAATTGCGTCTATCGTAAGTTTACAAGAGTTTTCAAGTTAAAAGCTCGAGTGAAGGTGTTCATGTTGAGATTTCTCATCACACTCGAGATCTAATTGCGACCTTCATTTTAAAGATTATTAGCAAATTATAAATGGTTCCAAACAGTTTATTCTTGTCAACCTCTAATTCTGGATAATACACTGATTTCAAGTAATTAGATTTAATGTACTTGATTAGAAAAGTGGCCAGGTCGATATTTTGAATAGACACACTAGAAGTTTAAAAATGCGATCGAAAAGGATCTACGAATTTAAACATCAAAAGTGATATCTCACCTATTTGAAATAATTCATATGGATACTTCTACTTGCGGTGTCACATATCTAATTTGAAATTCGACAAGCATATGATTAATCAATGAAATTAATTCAATAAGATTTATCTCTCCTCTGATGATAATCTATTTGTTTCAAATTGAACTAAGTTAGATTACGTTATTTTCGCGAAAATAAATAATTTGAAAAATATTGTTAAAAAAATTATCACACTTGAAATAATTATTTTATTTTTGTCAAAGCTTAAAATAATTAGTTGATAAAAAATAATTTATATATAAGTATTTTTTGTAAATGATGAATTTTTTTTCATTTTTTCATTTTGTAAGCCATGCAAAGATTAATTTTTGGGAAAATTTATTGCATAGCATTTACTTTCCGTAAGAAATGCTCTGTATGATTCAAACAACATAGACGCAACCCTAATCTCTCTCTCGGCAACTTTCTATCTCCCCAAAAAAGTCCTTCCTCTTAAAAAATTTCACCAGCAGACTCTAAACTTTAGCCTGCTTTGCTATACTTTTCTTTTCTCGGCCTCGATTTTCTTTTCTTTTTTTATTTCTCTTGGTCTAATATGGCAGTCTTTTTTTTGCTTGTTGTCGTGAATAAATCTACTTAGAGCTAGAGGTGTCAAAAATCGAATAGAAAAGTTCAGCTTTTTTCGATTTGATTCTCATTAAAAATCAAAGTTTTTTTAACCAGTTCGGTTTTTATTGGTTCAGTTAACCAAACCAAACAAATAAAATCTAAATCCTTTTCTTTTTATTTTGTTAAAAAATCGTTTTTTATTTTTTTTCATTCTTATTCATCTTTGGGTGATCTCCTGCCATAGTGGTAGTTGGCAACTATGTAGAGGTGATTTGGAGCCTTGCCAGGCAAGGCTTGAGGACAACAGCTCCACCTTGCCTGATTAGACGAGGCCAAACTCATTTGACGTCGGCCAGTTGGAGCCCTACCAGACAAGCGATCAGCCAATGAAAAAGAAAAGAATAAAAATAATTTAAAATTTGATTATTTTAAAGAATAAAAAAATTTATTGAAAAGGGTGCATGTAGAAAAAACAAAAATAAAAGTAAAAAGTGAAAACTAAACCAAATCGAACTAGGCTTTCAGTTCGGTTAATAAATTTCTTTTCGGTTTGTTTTAAAAAAAAAATCTGAATTGAACTAAACCATTTACACTCCTACTTATAGTTATTGATAGAAAAAAAATCTACTTGTAACGGAAAAATTTGTGAGAAAATTGTCACCAATCTTAGCTAGTAGGATGCTCACGACATGGTTTTATGATTTTTGGATTGGGTGTAATATGTTCTCTCTTGATTTAGGCGTAGATTTGAATAAGAGAGCTTTTATTTCTTGTTCTAATCTACATCTAGGAGTTTCTTAGAAGTGTTAGATTTGTGGTGATTCAATATATTATTGTTGTTGTTTTCGTATAGCAATAATATTGAGGATGTCATACTAGTTTCTGGATGGGAAGATCTTGGTGCGTGCCAATTACTGATAATTTTGGTGATTGACTACCAATTGTTTTTTAATACTGTAATAGATCGAGTCTTTTGGAATGAGAGCTAGCTATAAGCCGTATTATTTTGTTTTATGGGTTTTGTTTCAATTTGTCTCTCTTTTGTGAGTTGCTTTGCTTGGAACTCTCCTACGTTCCTATCATGTTTGATTATGACAAATGAATGAAACTTTCTTTCGAGAAAAAAAAAATTTCGATACAAATCAATTTCTATTTTGGCCCCTCGATTTAGTTAAATTCATATTAAGCGAGACCCGCGAGCCGCGAGGGACCCCAAACAGAAGATCACTTTTGTGATTTCCCATTTTTCCTGGGCTGGCGAAAGAAATAAAAAAGAATTTCGCGGGCACTTGACCCGGAAAGAAACCCTAAAGCTTGCTCAAACAAAGCTCGGGAAAATGGCGGACGGACCAGCTTCGCTGCTGAACCTCGCCGAGATCGACGGCAGAGGGCGGGCCCTGGTGGCGGCGCGGCCGCTGCGCGGCGGCCAAATCGTCCTCAGGGACTCTCCTATTCTTCTCTACTCCGCTCTTCCCCTCACCAAACCACCGCCTCCTCCTTCCTCTTCTTCTTCTTCTTCAGCTGCTTGTTACTGCGACCACTGCTTCAGAATCTTGCCTCCGTCCCCCTCGCCGCCAGCCGCCCCGTGCCCTGCGTGCGGCCGCCACGCGTTCTGCGGCCCCGCTTGCCTCGCCGCCGCAGCCGCGACGTCGCACACTCCCTGGGTCTGCCAGGCGCTCTCCCGCCTGGTCGCTTCCCGCCTGCTCGACGGCCAGCCTGTCGAGCGCCACGTCCAGGCTCGGTTCCTGATCGCCGCTTGCAATCTGGCCACCGTCTCTCCGTCCAATTTCCAGCTGCTGCTCTCTCTCCAGGGCCGCGAGGCGCACGTCGACGACACCGTCTCGGCCGCGCGGTTCCTGCATTCGCTGCTCGCCTCGGTTTGTCCTCCCCCTCCTCCGGGTTCGCCTTTTCCTCTGGGGTTTTCTCTTGAATTGATCGTGGCCTTGCTGTCGAAGGACAAGCTCAATGCTTTCGGTCTGATGGAGCCGGTTTCGTCGCGGGGTGGGGCCGAGGTGGATGGGGAGAGATCGGTGAGAGCTTACGGTATTTACCCAAGAGCTTCTTTCTTCAACCACGATTGCCTGCCAAATGCTTGTAGATTTGACTATGTGGACTCTGCTTCTGATGGCAATACTGATATAATCGTGCGGATGATCCATGATGTCCCTCAAGGGAGGGAGATCTGCCTGAGTTATTTTCCTGTCAACTTGGATTATGCGAATAGGCAGAGGAGGTTGATGGAAGACTACGGGTTCGCCTGTGACTGCGATCGGTGCAAGGTCGAGGCCAATTGGTCCGATGATGAGAACGAGCACGATGATATTGGCCAAGACGATGATGGTGACGGTGAAGGGATGAATGAGGACGCCAATGAACAAATGAGTGGGTTGGAGGTGGGTATTGCAGAGGAGAAGGAGACCGACTTCCCCCATGCGTATTTCTTCGTCAGGTATATGTGCAACAGGAAAAACTGCGGTGGGACAATGGCTCCTCTGCCTCCGTCATCGGACAACGCCCCTTCTGATATAATGGAGTGTAATGTATGTTGTCAGCTCAGGAGGGAGGATGATGAGGCGGAAGCCGACAGAGAAGAGGACATGGACGAGTGAGCTCCCCCCATTTGCAATGTTGTAAGAAGGTCTTCTCCTTATGGACTCACCTCCGGGAATTTTGTTTTTCTCTCTGATCATCCTTTGGCCTTGCTCTCCAACCAAGTCAGCTGCTAGTCAATACTTAACAGCAGAGGGAGACCTAGTTGGCTAGCTTGAAGAACTTTGCTTTACAGTCCAATCTTCTTTTGGTGAAGGTTGTGGGTTGCGAGTGCTCTGAGTTTCTAATGTTACCCAATTTGAGGGAAAAAATAGACCTTGTATGACCGAACGCCATGTGCTCTGTGACTGTGGTCGAGCCACTACTCTCTAGAGGTGAATTTTTCTTTCTTTATTTACATATAGGACGTCGCGTAGAATCTGATAAGTGAAGTTCCGGAAAGTTTTACTGTGAGTTCCTTGGTGAAATCAAGTATGCGTACCGATAGACTTGCATGTTCTGTGGATCCCTTCAAGTCGACCAAGGTGCTCATATTTTCAATCTTCGGATTTTGCAGCTCTTTGGCATTAGGAAAGGTGGTTGAACCTGTTGATAAATAATTTGATCTGATATAGGGGCATGTGATTTCCCAACCAAATGATGTTGGGGAGGTGAAAAACTTGCCATATTTGCTTTGATTCGATTGTGCAGCGTGTGCGGTTTCTTTCCTTAATAACGTGCTGCTGATGACGGACTGAAGGCTGTTCGTGGTTCTTAAGGGACAGGTTTTTTCCGTGAGTCTCTTGGCATCCTTGGGGGCTATGTTTTTTTTTTTTTTTTTTTGGTCGGTCCTTGGAGGCTATGTGGCCTGGTTGTGTTTTGACTTGTGAGCCGGTGAAATTTTCCACTTCTTCGATGACTAGTTTGACGGCTGAAGATACATCCGGTGTTTGATACTAGTGTCTCTAATCCGAGCTCAACTTGCCTTGTGTCCCTAATCTCTCCCATTCAAGGAATGGCATTCTACTCGCATGTCCCGTTTTTGCTTTCTCCATGGTCATGAGTCTGTGTAGAGACTGATTTTGGTCCGAGATATATGTTTCTTGGTATGTTTTTCAACAGCAACGACAGGGCGAGACAGAAGGAGACCCTTTGTCCTCTCATCTGTCGAAATTGATTCCGAAATAACTACAGGCTTTAAGAATCGGCATGAGACGATGAAGGGGTTGCCTTGCATATAATGAGGGTCACTTAATGTGTGCTAATGGTAATGGAATGTCTAGAATAACTATCAAAATCCCTACATTGTACAGACAGCTCTGTGTGCATTGCCGGTGTCACGATTAGACAAAACAGGCAAAGACGGTAATGCGAGTTTAACAATAGCCTTAACATCCATTGAACGGAGTGTGAGAATCAACTGCAGACGAGTCATTATGCAGTTTATAGGTCCTAATGCACCAAACATGACAAACACAGGCATTCCAAGTCAATTGATGACTAAAGTCCACAAAATTAATATTGCATAACTCAATGTAGAAACTTAAGAAGTATGGGCATCTCATCCCATTATGTAATACATCGTACTTAGTAATATTGCTAAATTAGCATTGTCGGTGTATCGACATTTGTTCTTTTTTTTTTCCTGTGGATGCATATTGTTCTGAGGGTCCAATGAAAAATTCGTTTCATATATCTATAAATTAGATGAAAAGAGGGTCTTTTTGGATGTACAGTAGTGAGAGCGTACAATTGATGCAAGTGGGCTTTGATTTTTTTTTTTTAATCTACTCCCCCTTTGTTGTTGTTTTTTTTTTTTTTTTTACTTTTAATATAGATATCTATTTCTGTCACAATCTGTTTATATGGACCAACCGCCTTGTTTTGAGGACGAAAAATATCTATCTTATGTTTGCAAACTTGAGAGAGCTTTGTGTGGCCTCAAGCAAGCATCAAGAGCATGGTTTGATCATTTTAGCTTGTTTCTTTTAGCATTTGGTTTCTTTTGCAGCATTGTAGATCATTCGTTGTTCATTCAAAAATCAGATCATAGCATTCTAGCACTACTTTCGTTTGTGGACGATATAATTGTCATCAGTAATGATCAAAACTCGCTTGATGGATTTCTTTCCGTCACGCCTCGAACCCCGAGCGCGTGCCCATCCCTCTTTGGTCGATAATATTTTGCGACTTTAGAGGATGAGTCGCCGATCCTTTTCATTTTATTGCACATGCGGAAGTGAAAATAAATCCTTTGACAGTAATCATCTCGGGATAGAAAAGCAGGACAACAAATTCATAACAACATGCTTTTATAATTAGATAAAGTCATGTACAAGATCTATGACCAACAAACAACAAAAAACTGACTTTCCAAAAACAAGCGGTCCTAACTGACCTCCACTTTAGATCACCTCCTCTTAGCTCCAGGTCCTCCACTTGACCACCCTAAAATTTTAACCCACGATGGGGTGAGATGCAAATCTCAGCGAGTTCACCCTCTAAACCCCAATTATGAGGGAAATACGCCCAGAAGCGTTCTAACCACACAATTATACAATTAGCATAAAAGACTTATATCGCCTCAATTTCACTCTGCAAGTCAGCACAGTTTATACATATTATGCATAAAATCGATGCATACTACAATTGAATCGCATTACTCAACTCAATAAATCACAGGGGTCCTGATTATATGGCCAAATCATTATGACATGTCCCATACTATGTCACACAATTTTATCCCATAATCCGGCGCATCAATTCCACTCAACATACGTTCTAATTGGTAATTACACCCGCTCTAGGGTACGGCCTACTAGATTTTCAGTGGTCTACTGGTGTAGTCAGGCATCGTCTCACTTCATTGAGCATGATTACGTCTCTCAAAGATGACTTTCCCGAAGGAGTATAGGTCCAGTCTATACTGCGACCCAAATCCCAATAAATGGGTATCCCATATGAGGTAACGTCCATCCAACACAGTTCAGGGACGGGTTCTCTTAACCAACACACGACCACTCAATCTCGGCTTAGGCCACTATGCATTGTACTCAAATGCCTCAATTAAAATAGTAATACTGGCTTATTTTCTTCGTATTAAAAACACCCGGTAAAATAGTCGTGCGTGGGTGCACGATTAGATTGGACTTGAAAAATTCATAATCCTCTTTTTTAAAATCCAACTGGTTTATATAACATATAAAACCATTTTCGATGTTTAAAACCCAACACCCGAGATTTTCTGAATGAATATCGAAATTCACAAATTTTGGAATAATTGACCCAATTTCCAATCGGCACTCAATTTTCACAATTTAACACTCGATTGTAGAAATTAACCACACCATTGCAATTAGCACAAAATTCCGGTCACCGAGTACCCCGGCCTAATTTTCGGAAAATATTTAATAATTAAATAATTGTTGAAATTAATTAAATAAATACATTAAATACTAAAAATGCTAACTTAAGCTAAATAATTCTAATCTAACCACCTATTGACCTAATTAAATTATCATAACCATTCTAACTAAATAACAATATACTAACTTAACTAACTATAGTCTCTAACCACCTATTTAACTTATATAACTAACCTAATTTAATTAAATAACCTAAAAATACACTAATTTAAGCTTAAATAAATCTAAACATCCCTTAAACGTCATTAGCCTACTAAGAAGAGTTTAGTACATATACTCACCGGTTAATTGCGGAAACCGGTTCACCGTGATGACGGCGCGACGGCGGCCAAAATCCGAATTTTTGACGGTGTCAGCAGACTCTCGGACTGGGCCTAAACGGGCCCAACAAATCTCAATCCAAACTGATATTTGCTATTGCGTTGGACCAGGCTTGGCTTCGCGGTCTTGGGCTTGGAACTGGGCTTGACTGCGCAGGCCTCAAGTGAGCTGGAATTGGGCCTCAAAAACTGGGCTTGCTAGACTCGACAGGCCTTGAATGGGTTGAACTGAATTGAACCAACTTGGGCCGAGCTGCTGGGTTGCTGCACTTGGGCTGAACAAATAAGTAGGTGGGCTGATATTCACGGCTGGACTTGCTTGGGCTGTTGGAAATTCACGTCGGCTTCAAGTCTGGGCCGTAGATGCTGGATGGAGGCCCTCGTGCAGCTGGAATCCACAGCGCTGAAGACAACGGACAAAAGCAGCTGCTGGCGAAGACGTCCGTGGAGATGGGGCTGCTTCGCGCGAGGAACACGAACGAACGACAGAGAGGAGCTGCTTCGTGGATCTTCGGTGGCTGATGGAGCGGCAACGTGTGGGGAAGACACATTGCAACCGAGTCAACAAGGGGCTTCAATAGTTGACCGGATGTGTGGCTTCGCTTCAGTGGATGGCGGAGGAGACCGAAGATGCTGTGTCTTCAGTGGACTTCTACGGTGGGAAGCTGTTCCGGTTGATGTGGCGCCACGGACGAAGGCAGCTGCTTCGTGCAGTTGAAGATGAAGACACGTGGATGTGGGGGTCAGTGGCTGGGTTTTCAGTGGTGGAAGTTGACCAGCGGGGGGAAAAAAACAAAATGTAATGGGGAGACAGGCGGCAGAGAAGAAATGAATCTCGGTGGTGGAGGAGCAGCTTCGCAGGGAAATCAAGAAGAAGGAAAAGTAAAGCAAGATGAGGGAGAGACGTGTGAGAGACAGCGACCCGGGGCGGGGGCGGGGGCGGGGGGGAGCTGCTTTTGCTTGATTAAAAGGGTTGGAATAAGGGTAAAGTCAAAGAGTTTATCCCCTCCATTGAATGCCATGTCTTCTATTTCTTTCTAACTTATAATTTCTCTATATTAACTAATTTTGAAGCCCAAAATTGCCGACCCTTGCAAAACTCCGAATTTCCATTTTTAATCTTCAATTTCCTCACTCAATTCCCCAAATTGAGGTCCAAATTTTGATGGAGAAAAATCTCGTACAATTTTCTGCAAGTCCTTGACACTCGAAGGCTCGGTTTAGAAGTCCCAATTCCCATTGATTTAGTCTATTTGAATTTCCGCTAATTTTCCGCAACGTCCGAAACGGTTTTTCGTAAAAATCCCGAAATTTCTGAAAATTCCTCGGAGGATGAGTCAACGTTTCAAAAATAGTTCGTGACACCATAGAACTTTCAATTCATGAAATTGGGTTCAAATTCACGGTTAATTTCACTCCGACGCTCTTTTAGTGTGACCTAGTCTACCGGGTAACTTTTAAGAATTTTTGGTGCAATTAACCAGTGGTTGATTTATGTTGAGTCACAATGTACATCTCCGACACATTAGCGACTCTCGGTTATCGTGAAAATCTCGAGATTTCAATTACAAATACAGGATACCAAAAATAACAGAAAATCAATTTAGTGTCGATTGGTGAAAATTTTGCAATCAGGTAGAATCACCCACATTTTGATCATATATCTTAGTCGAATCGACCTATCTCTGATCTCTGATTGATTCTGATAGTGTCGTAATGACTCTTGCAGACTAACACGGTCGAGCAGTCGATTCTTGGTCGGATTCTCAAGTCCATCGCATTTAAATTCCTTAATTGCTTTCCTAGATAGTTCAGTTATCTCGTGAGTGATTAGCTCAGAGAATAACACTATCGGCACGTCGACGAAAGGCCCGATTTATTTAATCGAAAACGAATTCTGAAAATTCAGGTTGTCACAACTCTTTCCCTCTTATAAAATTTTCGTCCTTGAAATTTAAATCTATTACACTCTTTAATAAAAAAAGGTGGGGGTGCAGTCATCTCATCGGCTCCTCAGTTTCCCATGTCGCTCCTTCAGTACCGTAGTGTTGTCAGACCACTTTGACCAACGGGATGGTCTTGGTGTGTAGGACCTGTTTCTTGCGGTATACAATTTGAATCGGGCTTTCAACGTACGACACTCTGTCGTCCACATCCAATTCCTCAAAATTGAGCACGTGGGTCGAACTCATACTTCCTCAACATTGACACGTGAAAGACGTCATGCACTTGCGCCAGTCTCGGCGGTAATGCAAGACGATACGCTAGGATCCCGATTCTTTCAAGAATCTCAAATGGACCTACATACCTCGGACTCAGTTTTCCTTTCTTGCCAAAGCGCGAAGTACCTCTCATTGGTGACACTTTCAGAAAAACGTGATCACCCACTTGAAATTCCAATGGTCTCCGGCGCTTCTCTGCGTAGCTTTTCTGGCGGCTTTGAGCAGTCTTTAATCTGTCCCTGATAACGGCAACTGCTTCTACTGACAACCCACTCTGGGCCTATGATTTTCCGTTCTCCGACGTCATCCCAACAAACTGGCGTTCTGCACGCTCTGCCATACAACGCTTCAAATGGAGCCATCTATATGTTCTGCTGGTAGCTGTTGTTGTAGGCGAACTCAATAAGGTGAAGCTGTTCCTCCCAGCTTCCCTTAAAATTCAACACGCAAGCTCGCAGCTTGTCTTTAAGGGTTTGAATCGTTCTCTCAAACTGACCATCCGTCTAAGGATGATAGGGTATATTGTACTGCAACTTCTTACTTGGAGCACTCTGTAAACTTTTCCAAAAAGTAGCTGTAAATCTCGGGTCTTGGTCTGAGGTAATCGTCACCGGCACTCCATGCAAACGAACAATTTGACTCACATAGAACTGTATGTGTCTATCCAAATCAAGATCCTTTCGTACTGCAATGAAGTGAGTCGACTTCTTCAGTCTGTCGACCACTACCCAAACAGAGTCATTACCTCTCTGACTCCTCGGTAAGCCTGTCACAAAATCCATTGTGATATGCTCCCATTTCCATTTTAGGATCTTGAGAGGTTGCAGAAATCCTCCCGGCTTACAGTGCTGTGCCTTCACTTGCTGACATGTCAGACACTTGGCGACATGCTTGGTGATGTCCGCCTTCATACCGGACCACCAATAGTGTTGACGCAGATTCCGATACATTTTTGTATTGCCAGGATGAATGCTGTAATTGCTACGATGAGCTTCTGATAAGATCTCTTCCTTAAGCTCTACATCGTCAGGTACACACAATTGTCCTCGGAACCTTAGTGTTCCATCCTCAGAAATTGGAAAGTCGGCTTTTCTCTTACCAGTATCCTCTTGCAGGATCCTCTGAACATTTGGATCTGTTGGTTGAAGTGCTTTGATTCTGATATGAACATTCGGCTCAATTCTGAGGGTGGCCATAAGATTTGAAAGGTGGCCTATCTCAAACTTGAAAACCGAATCTCTAGCCTTCTCGATCAAAGTCTATTCCTTGAGTACCATATGTGCAATTGAGGACTTTCGACTCAGTGCATCTGTGACCTTGTTCGCTTTTCCGGGGTGATACAAGATATCACAATCATAGTCTTTCAAGAGTTCCATCCAGTGATGCTGTCTCATATTCAACTCATTCTGAGAGAATAAATATTTGAGACTTTGATGGTCAGTGAAGATTTGGAATCTTTCTCCTCATAGATAATGTCTCCAAATCTTCAAAGCAAAAATGATTGCCGCAAGTTCTAAGTCATGCGTCGGGTAGTTCAACTTATGAGGTCTCAACTGACGGGACGCGTATGCAATAACTCTACCATTTTGCATCAGCACGCAACCCAGTCCTCTGAATGATGCATCACTGTAGATCTTATATCCTCCAGGATCAGATGGTATGGTCAGCACAGGTGCGGTAGTCAGCTTCTGCTTAAGCTCTTGAAAACTATATTCGCACTTGTCTATCCACACGAACTTCTCTTCATTCTTCAAAAGTCGAGTCAAAGGTGATGCTAACGCTAAAAATCCTTCCATGAACCTTCTGTAATACCCTGCTAAACCCAGAAAGCTTCTGATTTCTGTCACGGTTGTCGATCTTGGCCAATTGATTACTGCTTCGATCTTGCTTAAGTCCACGGAGATTCCTTCGCCTGAAATCATATGACCTAGGAAAGCAACACGAGTCAGCCAAAACTCGCATTTGCTGAATTTAGCATACAACTTATGAGTCCTTAGAGTCTGTAGTACCAATCTCAAATGTCCTTCATGCTCCTCTGGACTTCTTGAATACACCAAGATATCATCGATGAACACGATTACGAACTGATCCAGGTATTCTTTGAACACTCAGTTTATCGGATCCATGAAAGCAATTGGAATATTTGTCAACCCGAACGGCATCATTGTGAACTCGTAATGACCATATCGAGTACGAAATGTTGACTTTGGAATGTCTTCTTTTCTGATCCTCAGCTGATGATATCTTGTCCTCAGGTCGATCTTTGAAAATATCGACGCTTCTTGAAGTTGATCAAATAAGTCATCGATCCTCGGGAGTGGATACTTGTTCTTGATTGTCACTTAATTGAGTTGACGATAGTTGATGCATAGGCATAAAGAACTATATTTCTTCTTTACAAATAGAACTAGTGTTCCCCAAAGTGATGCACTGTGTCGTATGAATCCATTATCCAATAATTCCTGCATCTGCACCTTCAGTTCTTTCAACTTTGATAAGGCCATCTGGTAAGGAGTCATAGAGAATGGCTCTATCCTGGGGGCTAGCTCAATCACGAACTCTATCTCTCTTTCTAGCAGCAAACCTGGCAATTCTTTCGGGAATACATCTGGAAATTCTTGAACTATCGCAATGTCTTCGATCTTTAGCTCCTCAATTGTCGTATTCACAACAGTTGCCAGGTAACCTTGATAACTCTCATCTAACAACTGGGTTGCCTTTAGTGACGAGATTAGGGAAATCGAGGGTCCTCCTCGACTCCCAATAAACTCGAAACTTTCATCCTCTAACGGGTTAAACTGAATCGCTTTGCGATAACAGTCTAGCTTAGCTCATTGCTTGGTGAGCTAGTCCATGTCAATTATCAAGTCAAAATCATACATGGCTAGGACTATCAAGTCTATCTTCTTCTCTCGCTCACCAATCGTTAACGTGCAACCAGGACAACCCACTGTAGTTAACACTTTATTCTTTAATGGTGTCGATATACTAATCACTGACTCCAACAATTCAGGAATTAATCCTACCAACTTAGTATACTACTCAGCTATAAATGAATGAGTAGCTCCAAGGTCAAATAAAGCATAAGCAGTGTGGTTGTTAAGTGAAACAGTACTTGTAATCACATTGGACATGTCCTCCGCCTGTTCTGTGGTGATAGCATATGTCCTTCCCTGAGCTAGGGGCCTGAGTAGTCCACCTTGCTGTGCAATCGGTGGTGGAAGTCCTCAGTTATGACCCATCTGCGGTGGTGGTGGCAACTGCAGCGGTCCCATCTGCCTCCTAAGACAATTATTGGCCATGTGACCCTGCTGGCCACATACAAAACAAGCACCCATCCTAACAAGACACGGGGCTAATCCATGTCGTCTCCCACAGGCACGACACACTCAATTCTGACTTGACAACTTCCCTATCCCACCCTTCATGTTGGGTGGAACATAATATCTTCCTCCAGCCATAGGTCTTTTCCCAAACCTATTCCCATCTCGGTTTGATCCAAACCGTGACCTAGATGCGGCGGCTCGTTCATTCTGGTCTCTCTCGATCAGCTGAGCCCGTTCATATAGATCATTGTAATCCTTTAAATTGAATGGCACCAGTGGGCTTTTCACTTCCGGTCTAAGCCCATCTCTAAATTGTCTGGCTCGGTTCACTGAATTCTCGACCAGTTCAGGAGCATACTGCGATAGTTCAGCAAACTTCACCTCATACTGGTCTACAGTCATCGAACCTTGGCGAAGGCGCTGGAATTCCACCATCTTTAGTTCTCTGGCATTGTCAGAGAAGTACTTGCTGTTAAAAACTTCAACGAAGGCGTTCCACTCCGGAACCGCACGTTCAGGAAACACCGTTCCTGTGGTGGCTCTCCACCATGTGCCTGCAATCCCCTTTAGTTGGTAGACTACAAGGACAACCTTCTCTGCCTCGGTGCACATTAGCAATGCAAAGGTATTTTCCAATTCCTGGATCCAGAGGGCTGCAGCCTTAGGATCTCCTGAACCAGTGAACCTTGGCGGGTTCAACTTCAAAAACTGTTCTACTAGTTTGTGCATTGGCCTTGCAGTGGCCTCGTTCTCAGGTAGAACCTCTGCAGGTATGGTAGCAAGTGCGGCGGGGGCTGCAGCAGCAGCAGCAGCATTGGTGGCAGTATTAGCGGCTGCGGTAGCAGCGGCTGTAGTGGCGGCTGTAGCATTGGCTGAAGTGGTGGTGGTAGCTTGATTTTGAGCTTGTTGCTCCATCCGATTTCCCATTATCTCAAGCACATGCATGATTCCGTCCACTCTCGGATCACCATGGGCTGCTACCCCAGCATCAACTGGAGGTGGTGCTGTTCCACTCGCGCTGGCTGGAGTCGGCGCTTTACCTCTGCCACCTCGAGCACCGACCCTTGTCAGCGTCCTCGCCCGAGTCACTGAGGATAAGGTCCTCTGCCTAAGAGTTCTCGGCTCCTGATCACTTATGTTGAAGGCTTTCTACAACACCTACTTCTAATTCCATACCGAATTAGAAACTGAGTGATCCCACAACCAATCTACCAAACAGCTATCACTCACATGCATTAATATAAAATAGAGGTCATTTCTACTAACTATCCCAAGAACTCGTCGCTCCTTATCACTCCAAATACAGACTTCCCTCTGATACCACTAAACAGGGATGTCATGCCTCGAACCCCAAGCGCGTGCCCATCCCTCTCTAGTTGATAATATTTTGCGACTTCCTAGGACGAGTCATCGACCATTTTCATTTTATTACACATGCGGAAGCGAAAATAAATTCCCTGATAGTAATCATCTCAGGATAGAAAAGCATGAAAACAAATTCATAACAACGTGCTTTTATAATCACATAAAGTCATGTACAAGGTCTATGACCAACAGACTACAAAAAAATGACTTTCTAAAAAGAAGCGGTTCTAGTTGACCTATACTTCAGATCACCTCCTCTTAGCTCCAGGTCCTCCACTCGACGACCCTGAAATTTTAACCCATGATGGGGTGGGATGTAAATATCAGCGAGTTCACGCTCTAAACCCCGATTAGGAGGGAAATACGCCCAGAAGCGTCCTAACCATGCAATCATACAATTAGCATAAAGGACTTACCTCGCCTCAGTTCCACTTTATAGGTCAGCACAGTTTATACACATTATGCATAAAATCGATGCACACTACAATTGAAACGCATTACTCAACTTAATAAATCACAGGGTTCCTGATTATATGGCCAAATCGTTATGACACGTCTTATACCATATCACACAATTTTATCCCATAATCCGGCACATCAATTCCACTCAACATACGTTCCAATTGGTAATTACACCAATTGAGCACGGTTACGTCTCTCAAAGGCGACTTTCCCGAAGGAGTATAGGTCCAGTCTCTACTACGACCCAAATCCCAATAAATGGGTATCCCATATAGGGTAACGTCCATGCGACACAGTTCGGGGATGGATTCTCTTAACCAACACACGACCACTCAATCTTGGCTTAGGACACTGTGCATTGCACTCAAATGCCTCGATTAAAATAGTAATTTTGACATATTTTCTTTGTATTAAAAACATCCGATAAAATAGTCATGCGTGGGTACACGGTCAGATTGGACCTGAAAAATTCATAATCCTCCTTTAAATCCCATTGGTTTATATAGCATATAAAACCATTTTTGGTGTTTAAAACCCGACACCTGGGATTTTCTGAATGAATATCAAAATTCACAAATTTTGGAATAATTGACCAAATTTCCAATCAGCACTCAATTTTCACAATTTAACACTCGATTGCGAGAAAGTAACCACACCATTGCAATTAGCACAAAATTCCGGTCACCAGCGACCCCAGCCTAATTTTCGGAAAATATTTAATAATTAAATAATTACTGAAATTAATTAAATAAATACATTAACTACTAAAAATGCTAACTTAAGCTAAATAATTCTAATCTAACCACCTATTGAGCTAATTAAATTATCCTGACCATTCTAACTAAATAACAATATACTAACTTAACTAACTATAGTCTCTAACCACCTATTTAACTAATATAACTAACCTAATTTAATTAAATAACCTAAAACTACACTAATCTAAGCTTAAATAAATCTAAACACCCTTTAAACGTCATTAGCCTATTAAGAAGAGTTTAGTGTATAAACTCATCGATTAATTGCGGAAACCGGTTCACCGCGACGACGGCGCGACGGCGGCCAAAATCCAAATTTTTGGCGGCGTCGGTGGACTCTCGGACCGGGCCTAAAACGGGCCCAACAAATCTCAACCCAAACTGATATTTGCTATTGCGTTGGACCGGGCTTGGCTTTGTGGTCTTGGGCTTGGAACTGGGCTTGACTGCGCAGGCCTCAAGTGAGCTGGAATTGGGCCTCAAAAACTGGGCTTGCTAGACTCGACAGGCCTTGAATGGGTTGAACTGAATTGAACCAACTTGGGCCGAGCTGCTGGGTTGCTGCACTTGGGCTGAACAAATAAGCAGGTGGGTTGATATTCACGGCTGGACTTGCTTGGGCTATTGGAAATTCACGTGGGCTTCAAGTCTGGGCCGTAGATGCTGGATGGAGGCCCTCGTGCAGCTAGAATCCATGGCGCTGAAGACAACGGACGAAAGCAGCTGCTGGCGAAGACGTCCGTGGAGATGGGGCTGCTTCGCGCGAGGAACGCGGACGAACGGTAGAGAGGAGTTGCTTCGTGGATCTTCGGTGGCTGATGGAGCGGTGACGTGCGGTGAAGACACATTGCAGTCGAGTCAACAAGGGGCTTCAGTAGTTGACCGGATGCGTGGCTTCGCTTCGGTGGATGGCGGAGGAGACCGAAGATGCTGTGTCTTCGGTGGACTTCTACGGTGGGAAGCTGTTCCGGTTGATGTGGCGCCACGGACGAAGGCAGCTGCTTCGTGCAGTTGAAGATGAAGACATGTGGATGTGGGGGTCAGCGGCTGGGTTTTCAGTGGTGGAAGTTGACCAACGGGGGAAAAAAACAAAATGTAATGGGGAGACAGGCGGCAGAGAAGAAATGAATCTCGATGGTGGAGGGGCAGCTTCTCAGGGAAATCAAGAAGAAGGAAAAGTAAAGCAAGAAATGGAGGCAGGAGGGGTAGAGAAAAGGGGCAGTGGTGTGCGCAAATGAAGAGAAGATGAAGGAGAGATGTGTGAGAGACGACCGGGGGGGGGGGGGGGGAGTGGCTGGTTTTTGCTTGATTAAAAGGGTTGGAACAAGGGCAAAGTCAAAGAGTTTATCCTCTCCATTGAATGCCATGTCTCTTATTTCTTTCCAACTTATAATTTCTCTAAATTAACTGATTTTGAAGCCCAAAATTGCTGACCCTTGCAAAGCTCCGAATTTCCATTTTTAATCTTCAATTTCCTCACTCAATTCCCCAAATTGAGGTCCAATTTTGATGGAGAAAAATCTCATACAATTTTCTGCAAGTCTCTAACACTCGAAGGCTCGGTTTAGAGGTCCCAATTCCCATCGATTTAGTCCATCTGAATTTCCATTAATTTTCCGCAACGTACGAAACAGTTTTTCGTAAAAATCCCGGAATCTCTGAAAATTCCTTGGAGGATGAGTCGACGTTCCAAAAATAGTTTGTGACACCACAGAACTTTCATTTCTTGAAATCGGGTTCAAATTCACGGTTAATTTTACTCTGGGGCGCTTTTAGCGTGACATAATCTACTGGGTAACTTTTAGAAATTTTTGGTACAAGTGACCCGTGATTGATTTATCTCGAGTCACAATGTACATCTCCAACACATTAGTGACTCTCGGTTGTCGTGAAAATCTCGAGATTTCAATTACAAACACAGGGTACCAAAAACGATAGAAAATCAATTTAGTACCGATCGATAAGAATTTTGCAATCAGGTGGAATCACCCACATTTTGATCACATATCTCAGTTGAATCGACCTATCTCTGATCTCTGATCGATTCTGACAGTGTCGTAATGACTCTTGCAGACTAACACGATCGAGCAGTCGATTCTTGATCGAATTCTCAAGTCCATCGCATTTAGATTCCTTAATTGCTTCCCCAGATAGTTCAATTATCTCGTGAGTGATCAGCTCAAAGAATAGAACTATCAATGCGTCGACAAAATACCCGATTTATTTAATTGAAAACGAATTCTGAAAATTCAAGTTGTCACACTTTCTTCATTGAAGAGTGAATTTATCAAGAAGGATACATAGCCATTACATGGTTGTGGAGGTTAGAATACTTTTTGATAGTCTTTATTTGTGCCAACCACAATATGCTTTGTCAATTCTTGAATGTGCTCAAATGGAGGGTTGCAAACCAGGATCCATGCCTATAACCACTGGCACTCGTTCTCTCAAATGCAAAATTATTTTGGAATCCCACGCTATATCAAAGTATTGTCAGAGCTCTTTAATATCGCACCATCACATGGCTGGATATTTCATATGTAGTCAATTTTATATGTCAATTCATGCATTGGCCTACTGTGACTCATTTCCAAATTGTGAAGCACATTTTGCATTGTTAGTAGCACAATAGATCAAGAAATGCAAATCTTGTCCAAGTTAACTATAGAATTGTATGCCTTTTGTGATGAAAATTGGGCAAATTGCTGCTTGGCTTGACGATCGACTACGATATTTTCTACCTGTAATAGTTGCATATCATGGAGTGCTAAGAAGCAATGAACGGTTGCTCCATCTAGTGCCAGTCTAGAATATCGTGCAATGGTGTCGACAATTGCTAAGATTCTTTGGATATTTTCCTTTTAAGAGATTTAGGTATTCATCTCTCAAGTCACCAATATTATTTTGGGAAAATATCAAAGCAATTTATACGTTGATTAATCTCGTGTTATAAGCAATAACTAAACATATCGAATTAGATTATCATTATGTGTGAGAAAAAGTGGCTCATGGAACTCTTGTGACTAAGTATGTTCCGTTTGTGCATCGAATTGCTTTCTTTTTTTTTTGGTAAGGTTCCATTTGTGCATCGAATTTTTGATCTCTTCATGAAGCTATTATTCCAAAAATGCATTTGGAAACTTATGTTGCAAATTAAGAATTTGGGATTGTCCCATTCCCAATTTGAGGGGGAGTCAAGGCACCGATTTACCGATCAAGAGAGAAGAATATGGAAATGTCAATCAAAATCACAAGTAGATTCTCAAATATACTAAAATCAAGGGATGATAGCTTTATTATTTATATTATTGTATTGTTTCCTTATAAAGTGTAATGCTTTGTAATATCTTTAATATAGTGGAAATCATTTCAACAAATTACACGTTGAGATCAACAATCAAACACCTTTATTCTTTTAGGATGTTTGAAGCAAATGATGATTAGAGATGACTTTGAAGGCTGCATTTGTTTTCTCACTTAAATTCACTGCAACTTCACAAATTTAATCAAGAATAAATGGTGCAATGGAAGATTTCATTTGCCTAGAACTTGATCATCCTTCACCCTACCCGATTCAAATTGGACAAACATGAAGGAGACTGAAACAAGAGAATCATCATTTGACAATGTTAAGTAAAAATGTCCATTATTCAAAACATTTAAAGAGGGATATGAACATGACTGAAAACAGGAGGAAGATCATTCATAACAACATTCAACAAACCGATCAAGAGATGATGATCAAGCATCCGTCATCAGGAGAAAAACCGAAAAAAGTGGAAAAAAGACAGTATATTATTGTACAGAGAGGCAAAGTGTTCATTTGTAGTAGCCGAGCACGGAATATACAGTCTGAATTATGGTGAGCGCAAAGAGGAGGACGGCAGCGATGAGAGACAATGCAACCCAAGGATTCCTCAAGTAGGTGTGGACGAGATTAGCCCTCCACATGTTCCGGCGCTTATTGGAGTACTTGTTGACCTTATTGAGTACGTCAACGAGACTGCGGCTGGGGCCGAAAATCACACTCTTGGCCAGCGACTCGAACATCCTGGCTACCGCCTCATTGCTCTCCATCATATTCGCGATGATACCCTGGGCGCGGAGCAGTGGGACGTCCCGCCCGTTGCTGATTATTTGGTCCATGCAGTAGATATAGGACATGACCTCGTTCCCGCCCCGGCATGGAAGCGCTCGAACGCCATAAGGTTGAGGAACCTGGACTTGGTGCTGTCATCCACCCAGATCCCAGGGAGCGTCAGTACCCCACCTGCAAAGGAGATGTCCTCAAGGCTGTCGGTCTCGCTCCTCTTGAACTGGATCCCATGCTCGATGAGCTCAGTGGCCGAGGCCAACTGGATAATCTCTGGACTGTACTCCCACTCCTCCTCGTCCTTCTTCTCGGGCTCCATCAGCATGCACTTCCTGAAAACGTCTAGGACGTGCAGGTATTTGCCCATCCTTGCCAAGCCCTTGCTGGGGGAGCGGAAGTTGAGGATGAGCCTGTTGACGGATTCGTTTTCCTGTGTTGTTGGAGTAAAGTCAGAACATTGAATCCGGGACTGAGGTTGGATCGATAATACTTGCGTAAAAGGGAGAAAAAGAAAGTTTCCTATGGCGGCGATAGATTTAATCATCAAATTTTCGGTTGATCTGGAACAGTGCATCCAGTGCATTTGGAGCATTAGATTCGGTGGATCCCTCGTAGGGTGAGATGACCAAGATGTACCGTTAGGTGCCCATGGTACAGTGGTTTGCATACTCACAGTAGCATCTCTTACGACGGACTGAAATCTAAGAAAGTAACCTCCTCGTCCTTCTTCTCGCGCTCCATCAGCAAGCTGTTCCTCAAAACGTCCAGGACGTGCAGGCATTTGCCCATCCTTGTGATGCCCTTGCAGGGGAAGCAGAAATTTAGGATGAGCCTGTTGACGAATTCGTCGTCCTGTGTTGTTGGAGTGAAGTCAGTACATTGAATCTGAGATTGTTGTCGTATTGATACTACTTGCGTAAAAGGGAAAAAAGTGAAGTCTCGGCGATAGATTTACTAATCAAATTATTAGTCAATCTGAACCGTGCAATCAATGCATTTGGAGCATTAGATTTGGTGGATCCATTGTGGTGTGAATGTGAGATCACAAAGATGTACTATTAGGTGCACATAGTATGGCGGTTTGCGTACTTGCAATATTTTCTTAGGACCAACCGAAATCTAAGAAAGTAACCTTCTTGCCATCGCTCTCGACAGCCACCAGCCGATCCAGCACTAGCATCGGAAGCTGATTCTCCAGCATCAGCATATCCCGCCAAACGTCTCCAATTATGTAGAGCTTCCCGTGGTCGCTGAAGATGGGGTCGTTGGGCACGTAGTCGTCCACCTCGTCGGCTATGAACCTCAGAATCTCGAGCATGAAGCAGCCGTCAGTTATCATCAGCTCCAGGAACAGGGCTGCCGCACCCTTGTCACTGCCTGCCTTCCACTTCGGGTCCAGCGCGTCATAGCTCTCCTCGAGGTCCCACGCCACCTCCCTCAGGGACTCTAAAAAGCGCTCGATAGGCTTCTTGGACCGCTTGAGGAAGTGGCGGACCGCGCGGCGCTTGTGTTCCTCCATGGGGAGGAGTCGGTCCTCGCCATGGTGGTAGGGGCCGAACGAGACAACTTGCGGCTGGTAGGCCTCACGGTCGAGGGCGGTGATGCGGGCAGGGACCCTGTAGATGGACCGCATCTTCCAGTACTGTTGCTCCTCATCGTCCGAGGGCATGAATTGGAGGCTCTCGTCAAGTGGGGCAATCGAGTCGGACTCGTCCAGCTCCATAGGAGGCATAGTTCCGCAAGTTTCACAGGTTCCACAAGTTTCTGTTCGACCGTGACAGGCCCAATCCCACGGCCAGGTGATGGAACCGCTGCTTCACCAGCATTCAAAGAATAAATAAATTGCCCTGCTTTGGCTGGCAATCACCTTTCTGCAGAAAAAGACATTATGTATAGCCTAGTCAAAGTCGGTTGAGAGCAAGTGTTATACAATCCTCAATATCACTTCAGAAGAGGCACTTATGGCATGCTAAAAATGCAAAGAACAAGCTCAGTTATCCGACGGTAGAGCCTCCCTCGGGGTTCGACCGATCACGGAATCAAACATATTTCTCCAGAAAAGCAGAGTACGCGTCATCCTTACGCCTAATCATAACCGATCGAACAAAACCATATCATCACAGTCGATAGAGGCCCAAACAACGAAACTTAAGCTACCGCGGAATCCACGAACCAATGAGCCAATAAGTCGAGCTGAAACAAACGTCAGTTGATCCAAAGATTTCACACGAAGACGCCAAGGAGCTAAAGCAGCACATACCTGACCAGACGACCGAGAGTGATCGTGACCTGAGGCCTCGACATTTCTTACGGCCTCGAGCCTGGAGCTCAAATCATCGGAGACGTGGAGCTGTAGACCAACCAGGCCACGCTTGATTCGCCAATCGGAACCCTAATTCGACGTGGCGAGGACGATGATTGAGGATCGGAAGAGCTCGGAATCGGAGGTTTGGGAAGGGGGGAAGCGAGGATTTTGAAGATCTTGCTTTGCATTGACTCGGGGTCGACGACTCCGGGGACGACTTGCCAGCCAAAGCTGGGCCATTACGGGACAAGCCATGTACATGTGGCTGACTTTTTATGCAGGAGGATAGGAATTTCACGCACGCAACGCCCGACTGGCTCTCTAAATCGAAGGGCTCCAGAAGGGCTCCTATGGATTGAAGACCGACTTTGCATATTTGATGTGACGCTAGATTCAAAATAGTACCTCTTTTTTGTTGTAATTTTTTCTATTACATACTTGATATATTTCATATCTTTTACTTGAGTATCATAATTAGTACTTGATACACTTTCTTCATGCATACATCGTGTGTAGGAAAAAGAAAAAATGTTACCACAAATAGTGACGTAATGATATTATGTGTGCGTGTTAAAATCATGACAATCGTATAATTTCTTGTTAATTAACTTTAGATGGCATATAAGACGGGTTGTAACCATCGTGTGTAAAATTCAATTACTTCCCCTTGCATTTATGAGCACCAATCGATAAGAGCTCGAATCCATCATAATTGCTTATGAGCTCCAATCAAGAAGCACTTGGATCCATTGTAAGTGTTATAATTAGTAAACTCTAAACACAAATATATTGCAAGGACGATTAAATCCAAAAGCGACTAATTCCATCACCCCATCATATTAATATGTCATTTTGATGAATTGGTTAAAACCTAATTACGCATATTGATGAAATCATTCCGGCTCCCTTTCGCACGGGCAGCACATTCAGTTTTAGTCCCAAATAAGCCACTGGGGGACATTCCTTTCTTGCACAAGGACTGATTAAAGGCAGTTCACTACTTTTGCTTTGAGAAGAATCCTTGTGAAGCAGGGATGTAAAAAATATAAAGTAAATTCATTAGCATTAGGGCAAGAAGGGGAGGAAAAAAAAAGGACAAAATTTAGAAGCATGTGTCGCATGCATTGTGGATTTGTCTATTTTAAGGGTATCTACCACTCGTGTGTTGTAATTGTGAGACTACTTAAATGTTGTTCAAATGAAGAAGTGATTACCAACTTACAATACTAGATTAAGTCAATGTCACATTCGCTCCCATTTGGCTGACACCCAAAAATAAATTAAAAAAATAAAAATAAAAATGTAACTTGTCTAAAAAATGTTTTTCAGGAAATTATTTTTCTAGAAGAATAATAATATTTTTAGGTGTTTGGCTAAAAAGTGAAAATAAACTAGAAAACATTTTTCACCGTTTGGTGTGGACCTCCATGCACTCCTTTAAATAGCTTTCTAATTTTATTTTCATTTTTCATTTTTCTTTACCTTTTTTCAAATCGAATTTTCAATTACTTTTTATTATTTATCTTTCTTTTTGCTTCTTTTTCGGCGAATCGCCTACTACAGGCAAGGTTGAGCTCACTAGATTCTAGTGAGCTCAAGCGTCACCAGAGGTCAGCGAGGTTAGGTGAGCTTGAGTCTAGCCAGAAGAGGTGAATTTATGGGGAGAGGGTTAGAATGGAAGAGTGAAGAGGGCTGGGGGATGAAAGTTTGGGGGTGCCCAGGCCCAACTAATGCTTCAAGATGAGTTACGGGACAAGCCATGTACATGTGATTCGCTTCTCCTGCACCAAGATTCGAATTTCATGCACGCAACGCCCGTAATCCCCCGATCGTGTATTAGCCTGTGAATTCGATGAATCTCCCATGCGTCTCTCTCAATCAAAGGGCTCCTATGGATTGAATACATGTAATGCCAATTTGGACACCAACTTTACATATTTGACGTGACACTAGATTTAAAATAGCACTTATTTTTGTTGTAATTTTTTCATTATATATTTGAGATATTCCAGATCTCTTGCTTAAGTCTTAAGTTTAGTATTCGATGCACTTTTGTCATGCATATATCACACATATAAAAAAGAAAAAAACGTTTCCACAAATAGTGACATAATGATATTATGTGTGCAGGGTTTGTTCATGACAATCATGTAACTTCCTGTTAATAACCATCTTGTGTGAAACTCAAATACTTCCACCTGTTTCATACGAAATCGGCTACAAGCATTTATGACCTCTAATCAAGAAGAGCTCCAACCCATTATAATTGCTTATGAGCTCCAATCGAGAAGCACTTGGATCCATTATAACTGCTATGATTAGTAAACTCTAAACACAAATATATTGCCGGACCATCACCCGATCAGATTAGTACGTCATTTTGATGAATTGGTTAAGCCCTAATTACGCATATTGATGACCTCATTCCAGGTCCCTTTCGTGCGGGCAACACATTCAATTTTAGTCCCAAATAAGCCAACTGGGGGACATTCCTTTCTTGCTCAAAGACTGATTAAAAAAAGGAACTGATTAAAGGCAGTTGACTACTTTTCCTTTGAGTAGAATCCTTATAAAATAAATTCACTAGCATTAGGGCACACGCATCGTGTGCAAGAAGGGGAGGAAAAAAGATAAAATTTAGGAGCATGAGTCGAATACATTGTGGATTTGTCTATGTTAAGTGTATCTATCACTCATGAGTTGTAATTGTGAGACTATTTAAATGTTGTCGAGATGAAGAAGTGATTACCTATCTACTGTACTAGATCATGTTCAATGTTACATTGGCCTTGTTTGGCTGAAACCCAAAAATAAACTTAAAAAATAATAAAATAATAGAAGTGTGATGCATCCGAAAAATATTTTCCAGTAAATAGTTTTTCTAGGAGAATAACAATATTTTCAGGTATTTGGCTGAAATGAGAAAATGAATTAAAAAATATTTTCAACTGCTTGGTATGGACCTTCGTGCACTCCTTTTGATATTGTTTTATTTTTATTTTTCATTTTTTCTTTACTTTTAAAATCGAATTTTTAATTACTTTTTATTTTTTTGTTTTTATTTTTTGCCTCTTCTTCAGCTAATCGCCTGCAACAGGCAAGGTTGAGCTCACCAGATTCCAGTGAGCTCAAGCCTCACCAGAGGTCAGCGATGCTCAGTGAGCTCAAGTCTAGTCACATCAGCGCAAGGTCGGGGCCAATTGGTCCGATGACCAAAATGAGAACCATGATAGCAACAAAGACGACAATGGTGACAATGAAGGGATGGAGAAGGACACCGATGAACAAATGGGCAGGTCAGAGGTGGGTATCACGGAGGAGAAAGAGACCAACTTCCCCCATGCGTATGTCTTCGTCAGGTATATGCGCAACAGGAAAAACAGCGGCAGGATAATGGCTCCTTTGCCTCCGTCGGATGGCTGTCCTTCTGATATAATGGAATGTAATGTATGCGGTCAGCTCAGGAGGGAGGATGAAGAGGCGGAAGCCGACGGAGATGCGATGTTGTAAGAAGCTCTTCTCCTTATGGACTCACTTCTGGGAATTTTGTTTTTTTTTCTAGACCATCCTTTGGCCTTGCACTTCAATCGAATCGGCTGTTAGTCAATACTTAACAGTAGAGGGACCCAGTTGGCTAGCTTGTAGAACTTTGCTTTACAATCCAATCCTCTTGTGGTGAAAGTTGTGGATTGCGAGTACTGAGTTCCTAATTTCAGCCATTTGGTGGGAAAAAATTGATCTTGTGATGCCGAATGCCATGTGCTCTGTCTGTGACGATGGTGTAGCTGCAATTCTCTGAAGGTGAATTTTCTTTCTTTATTTACTTCAAGATATCATTTGAAATCTAATAAGGTGAAGTTCCGGGAAGATTTAGCATGAGTTCCTTCGTGGAATCATTGAGTATGTGTATTGATTAACTGGAATGTTTTGTGGATCCTTTAAGTTAACTAAGTTGCTCGTATTTGTCAATCCTCAGATTTTGCAGCTCTTTGGCATTAGAAATGGGGTTGAATCTATTGATAAGAGATTTGATCTGAGGATATGATTTCCCCACCTATGATGTTGGGAGGTGGAAAAACTTGCCATATATGCTTTGATTCAATTGGAAGGTTGTTTGTGGATCTTAAGGGACAGGTCTTTTTCTGTCTCTTTGGAATCCTTGGGGCCATACTAGCCTGGTTGTGTTTGGACTTGTGAGCTGGTGAGTTTCCATGGCTTCTTCCCTCACTAGTTCGACGGCCAAGGATACGTCCGGTGCATGATGCTAGTTTCTCCAATCCCACCTCAGCAATAATCTCACCCATATAAGGAAACATCGAATGGCATCCTATTCGCATGTCTCGTTTTCGTGTTTTCATCGTCTCAAGCCTGTGTAGAGACTGAGTTTGGTCCCCAGTTATATGTTTCTCGGTATGTTTCTCAACAGCAAGACGACGAGGTGAGACAGAAGGAACATCATCCTTCCATCCGTCAAAAATGATACTTAAGCAACTACAGGCTTCAAGGATTCAGCATGAGCTAATAAATGGGGTTGTCTTGCGTATTATGTCTTCTCATTTTTTTGGGTGATATTCCATAACTCGATGTGGAAACTCAAATCTCATCCCTTTATATACATCATACTTAATAATAATTATGGGAATTATTATTTATTAGAATGGTGAGTATATTCACCGCAATTAGTATATTGCAAGAATCATATAACGACACCACTTATTATGTATCACATTCATATTCATATCACCTACAATAGAGATTAATTTCATAACCCATCAATCATCAGTAATTTGAGTAATTTAGTCGTGATTATAGCTTATGGCCATCACATACTTAAGGCATTATTGTGTAGTTACTTATTAGAGATTGAAAGAGTGTGTAAAAGAGTATTTTGGGTATGTTAACTCTATTTTTCTGTGATTGAATGTCAAACCATACAAAGAGACAGGAGTAACTCCGTTAATCAAACAATCAACTTTTATTCATTTGCTAAAGCAATATTTTTCTTAGGTTTCAATGAAATTTTGTTTCGTATGTCTATAAAATAAGATGAAAGGAGGGTGGCTGTTTTTTTTTTTTTTTTTTTTTTTTTTGATGCTTAGGAGGAGAGTAGTGGGAGTATATAGAATCGACGCAAGTGAGCTTCGATTTTTTTGTTATCTCTAATAAAATTCGTATTTTGTTTTTATATGTTGAAATTTACTTTTGCGTCAAACTTCAAATTAACTTAAGAAAAACGGAATTTAGGAAAAAACAAAGTGATAAAATGAAAGGGAAAAAGTTTGTCTTTGATCTCAGAAAAAGGAGGGCCGAGAGGCGCACGCCGACGACAGCGTCTCGGCCGCGCGGTTCCTGCATTCGCTGCTGGCCTCGGTTTGTCCTCCCCTCCTCCGGGTTCGCCTTTTCCTCAGGGGTTTTCTCATGAAATGATCGTGGCCTTGCTGTCGAAGGACAAGCTCAACGCTTTCGGTTTGATGGAGCCGGTTTCGTCGCGGGGTGGGTGCGAGGTGGATGGGGAGAGATCGGTGAGAGCTTACGGTATTTATCCAAGAGCCTCTTTCTTCAACCACGATTGCCTGCCAAATGCTTGTAGATTTGACTATGTGGACTCTGCTTCTGATGGCAATACTGATATAATCGTGCGGATGATCCATGATGTCCCTCAATGGAGGGAGATCTGCCTGAGTTATTTTCCTGTCAACTTGAATTATGCGAATAGGCAGAGGAGGTTGATGGAAGACTACGGGTTCGCCTGCGACTGCGATCGGTGCAAGGTCGAGGCCAATTGGTCCGATGATGAGAACGGGCACAATGATATCGGCGAAGACGATGATGGTGACGGTGAAGGGATGGATGAGGATGCCGATGAACAAATGAGCGGGTCGGAGGTGGGTATTGCGGAGGAGAAAGAGACGGACTTCCCCCATGCATATTTCTTCGTCAGGTATATGTGCAACAGGAAAAACTGCGGTGGGACATTGGCTCCTCTGCCTCCGTCGTCAGATGATGCTCCTTCTGATATAATGGAGTGTAATGTATGTGGTCAGCTCAGGAGGGAGGATGAAGAGGCAGAAGCCGATGGAGAAGAGGATATGGACGAGTGAGCTCCCCCCATTTGCGATGTTGTAAGAAGCTCTTCTCCTTATGGACTCACCTCCAAGAATTTTGTTTTTCTTTCTGATCCATCCTTTGGCCTTGCTATCCAACCAAGTCAGCTGCTAGTCAATACTTAACAGCAGAGGGACCTAGTTGGCTAACTTGTAGAACTTTGCTATACAATTCAATCTTCTTTTGGTGAAGGTTGTGGATTGCGCGTGCTCTGAGTTTCTAATGTTGCCCCATTCGAGGGAAAAAATTGACCTTGTAGTGCCGAATGCTGTGTGCTCTGTGATTACGGTGGAGCTACTGCTCTCTGGAGGTGAATTTTCTTTCTTTATCTAAACATAGGACGTCGTGTAAAATCTGATAAGTGAAGTTCCGGGAAGTTTTATCATTAGTTCCTTTATGATATCGAGTATGCGTATCGATAAACTTGCATGTTCTGTGGATCCCATCAAGTCGATTAAGTTGCTCATATTTTCAATCTTCGGATTTTGCAGTTCTTTGGCATTAGGAAAGGTGGTTGAATCTGTTGATAAACAATTTGATCTGATATCGGGGCATGTGATTTCCCAACCAAATGATGTTGGGGACGTGAAGAACTTGCCATATTTGCTTTGATTCGATTGTGCAGCGTGTGCAGTTTCTTTCCTTAATAACGTGCTGCTAATAACGAACTGAAGGCTGTTCGTGGTTCTTAAGGGACAGGTTTTTTCCGTGAGTCTCTTGGCATCCTTGGGGGCTATGTGGCCTGGTTGTGTTTTGACTTGTGAGCTGGTGAATTTTTCCACCTCTTCGATAACTAGTTTGACGGCCAAAGATACATCCGGTGTATGATGCTAGTGTCTCTAATCCGAGCTCAACTTGCCTCATGTCCCTAATCTCACCCATACAAGGAATGGCATTCTAATTGCGTGTCCCGTTTTTGCTTTCTCCATCGTCTCGAGTCAGTGTAGAGATTGATTTTGGTCCCAGATATATGTTTCTTGGTATGTTTTTTAACAGCAACGATGGGGCGAGACAGAAGGAGACCCTTTGTCCTCTCGTCTGTTGAAAATGATTCCGAAACAACTACAGACTTTAAGAGTCGGCATGAGACGATGAAGGGGTTGCCTTGCATATAATGAGGGGTGTGCTAATGTTAATGGAATGTCTAGAATAAATATCAAAATCCCTACATTGTTCAGACAGCTCTGTGTGCATTTTTGATGTTACAATTAGACAAAACAGGCAAAGACTGTAATTCAAGTTTAACAATAGCCTTAACATCCATTGAACAGAGTGTGAGACTGCGGACAAGTCATTATGTAGTTTATAGGTCCTCATGCACAAAACATGACAAACACATGCATTTCAAATCAATTTGATGATTAAAGATGGCAAAATTGATATTGCATAACTCAATGTAGAAACTTAATAAGTATGGGCATCTCTCCCATTATGTCATACATCGTACTTAGTTATATTAGAAAAGTTATTATAAATTAGCATTATCAGCATATCAACATTTTTCTTTTTTTCCCATGGATGCATATTTTTCTGAGGGTCCAATGAAAAAATTGTTTCACATATCTATAAATTAGATGAAAAGAGGGTCTTTCCGAATGTATAGGAGGGACAGTAGTGAGAGTGTACGATTGATGCAAGTGGGCTTTGATTTTTTCTATTTGATCTACTCCCCATTTGTTGTTTTTCATTTTTAATATTTTTTTGGTCACATTTTTATTTTTATTTTCGATATAGATATTTATTTCTGTCACAATCTATTTATATGGAGCAACCGCCTTGTTTTGAGGACCAAAAAACCTGTATTATGTTTGCAAACTTGAGAGAGCTTTGTGTGGAATCAAGCAAGCATCAAAAGCATGGTTTGATCATTTTAGCTTGTTTCTTTTAGTATTTGGTTTCTTTTGCAGCATTGTAGATCCTTCGTTGTTCATTCAAAAATCAGATCATGGCATTCAAGCTCTACTTTTATTCGTGGATGATATGATTGTCATTAGTAATGATCCAAACTTGCTTGATGGATTTATTTCTTCATTGAGTAGTGAATTTACAATAAAGGATATAAAGCCATTATATTACTTTTTGGTTGTGGAGGTTAGAATATTATTTGATAGTCTTTGTTTGTGCCAACCACATATGCTTTGTCAATTCTTGAATGTGCTCAAATGGATGTTTGCAAGCTAAGATCCACGCCTATAGCCACTCACACTCATTCTCTCAAATGCGAAATTATTTTCGAATCTCACGTTATATCAAAGCATTGTCAATCACACATCTAGATATTTTATATGCAATCAAATTTATATCTCAATTCACGCATTGGCCTACTGTAACTCATTTTCAAATTGTGAAGCACATTTTGCGCTATGTCAGTGGCACAATAAATCAAGAAATGCAAATCTTGTCCAAGTTAACTATAGAGTTGTATGCCTTTTGTGATGAAGGTTGGGCAAATTGCTACTTGACTTGACGATTGACTACCATATTTTGTACCTATAGTAACTGTATATTATGGAGTGCTAAGAAGCAATGAATGATTGCTCGATTTTGTGCCAATATAGTATTGTGTAATTGGTTGACAATAATTGAGATTGTTTGGATATCTTTAAGAGATTTAGGTATTCATCTCTTAAGTCCATCAATATAGTTTTGTGATAATAGCAATGCATTTCATATGTTAATTAATCTTGTGTTATATGCAAGAACTAAACATATCGAATTAGATTATCATTATGTGCGAGAAAAAGTGGCTTGTGGAACTCTTGTGACTAAGTATGTTCTGTTTGTGCATCGAATTGTTAATCTCTTCACGAAGCTATTATTCCAAAAATGCATTTGGAAACTTACGTTGCAAATTGAGAATTTGGGATTGTCCCATTCCCAATTTGAAGGGGAGTTAAGGCATTTATTTATCAATCAAGAGAGGAGAATATTAAAATGTCAATGAAAATCACAAGCAGATTCTTGGACATATTAAAATCAAGGGATTTACAGCTTTATTATTTATATTATTGTATGTTTCCTTATAAAGCGTAATGCTTTGTAATATCTTTAATATAATGGAAATCATTTCAACAAATTATACATTGAGATCAACAATAAGATGTTGTGACCTCACCTTTTAGCGCCCTCTTATGCGTTGGCGAGGGCGGAGGTTAATGGCTCGCTAAGCATAAGGCTTAGTGTGGGCTCTCCCAAATCCACCAATTCATGACTTATTATTTGAGTTTTTAACTTGCAAGTCAATTTCATTATGAAATTGCCATTAATTGATTTGAGGTGAGTCGATTAGAAACCCAAGTGAAATATTGAGAGATATACTTCACTCTAGCGCAATTAGAGAAACTAGGTTCAGAGACTTGATTACATTAGTTAATCATTAATGTCCTACCGGTACCTCATCTTATTTAAATATCAAGTAAAGCATTTATGTAGCATTTTGTACCAATTATGAATTTTATGATTCAATTCCTAATCAGATTAAGGAAATAGAAATCTATGTATCATAAGGGTGCAATTGGAATTAGCCAATATTTGCTACCAAGAACTTAGAGACGATTGTTTTTTTTTTTTTTTTTTTTTGTTAAGTATTTTCACATATTTTAAGAAAAACCACACAAAGGCTATTTTTAAGCTTTTATTTTTTATTTTTTTGAAGGTTATTTTATTTTTCTGATTTTCTTGGGAAATATAAAATATTTTTGGGTTTTTCCATTTTTTAAAGTGTAAATCATTTTTTGGATTTTTCTATTTTTTTATTAAAATAAGAATATATCATATTGTAAAAACGGATCGCAGTCGGAACTCCGGGTCCGACCCGGTCGAACTTGGCCCGGGCACGTGGCACAGGCCTCTGCTTGGCTGATTTCCGCGAATGGGCCCAGCCCAACCGTGCCCTTCAGCCACGAAGGAAATGAAAGGCGAGGCCTGGCCCGAGAATTTGGCCGAGACCCAAAACAAAGTAAAAAAAACACAAACCCAGCCCGTTTCTCCCTCCTAGCAGCGAAAGCCCTACGCGATTATGACCCGCACCCGACCCGGATCTGACCCGACTCGCGCCTCTCTCCTTCTGTGTCTTTCTACATCGCCGATGTGGGGCGGCTGGGAAGTCACCGGGCGGTGGATCGACAGAAGAGGCGACGGCGGGTTCGACGATGCAGGGGCTCGGTCGAGCCCAGTGGGTGGCTGGGTCGTCGTGGGACAGAAAGGCAACGGCTATAGGTGCGGGCGGCGGTGGGAGCGACGAGAGCAGGCCTCATCGTCGGTGGCTGCACGGCGGTGGCATCGGGCCGAGCAGCCAGTGCTGCACGCGGCGGCGAGGCCGGGTCCTCGCGACCCTCTCTCTCCCTCGGATCTGGATTTTTTTTTTTACCCCTCAAATCTCTCCTCCCTCTCTTACAGTTCAGATCTTGCCCTCGACCCTCGCTCACAGCTCTCAAACTCAAATCTCTCTCTTCTCGGATTCGGTCACTCGGGACGCCCCAGATGACTCTCGGGGGGGTCGGAGCTCGCTACTTCTGTGTCTCTCTTTGTGTGTGTCTTTTTAGCCTCCGCGCGACGCCTTATTCATAGGCCAAGGGGGGCCGGTCGGCGGTGGCTCCTCGATCGTCGGTCTTCGGCGCTCCGACCGTCCTCCCCCGGCCGAACCGGCGTCCCACCAGGCGAGGCAGCTCGAGCTAGGCCGCCTCCTCTACCGCATTGAAGGCGCCAGCCCATCCGTCCGGGTCTCCCGCCGGTCCTCGCGCTGCTCCACATGCATCGCCGTCGTCTGCCCCTCTTGCTCTATAGGTTGCCGTACGCGCGTGGCGTGCAGCGCGAGGAAGGTAGGAGGAAGAAGATGAACGAGAGGGCCGGGCCGGGCCGTGAGGGGGGAGCTGGGGCCAGATGGGCCCGAGCCCACGCGGAAGGGAAAAAAGGAGGGGCTGGCCGCGAAGCCCCAACCTGCGCAGGCCTCACTCTTTTTTTTTTACTCCGAAAATATGGTAAAATAAAACTAAGAGCTAGGTGGTGCGAAAATCCTTTTTGTTAAGGTCCAGTTGGTCTCTAATTTTTTTTATGCAATTTTTATCATAAATACTTAATCAAAATTTAGGTATCAACATCAGACACTTGGTTCTTTTAAGATGTTTGAAGCAAATGGTGATTAGAAATGATTTTGAAGGTCATATTTGTTTTCTAACTTAAATTCACTGTAACTTAACAAATTCAATCAAGAAGAAATGTTGCAAAGGTAGATTTCATCTGTCTAAAACTTGATCATCCTTAACCCTACTTGATTCAAATTGGACAACATGAAGGAGAATGAAACAAGAGAATCGTCATTTGATAATGTTAAAATAAAAATGTCCATTACTCAAAACATTGAAAAGGGATATGAACATGACTGAAAGCAGGAGGAAAATCATTCATAACAACCCAAACCGATCAAGAGACGATGATCGAGCATCCATCATCAGGAGAAAAACCAAAAAAAGTGGAAAAAAAGACAGTACATTATTGTACTGAGAGGCAAAGTGTTCATTTGTAGTAGCCGAGCACGGAATATACAGTCTGAATTATGGTGAGCGCAAAGAGGAAGACGGCAGCAATGAGAGACAATGCAACCCAAGGATTTCTCAAGTAGTGGTGGATGAGATTAGCCCTCCACCTGTTCCAGTGCTTATTGCGGTACTTGTTGACCTTCTTGATCACGTCCGTGAGGCTGGGGCTGAGGTTGATCCCCACAACCTTGCCCAGCGAGTTGAACATCTCGGCTACCGCCTCATCGCTCTCCATATAATTCATGATGATACCCTTGGCGCGGAGCAGCGTGACATCCTGCCCGTTGTTGATTATTTGGTCCATGCAGTAGATGTAGGACATGACCTCGTTTTCAGTCCCGACATGGTGGTACTCGAATGCCGTGAGGTTGAGGAAATCGGACATGGTGCCTTCATCCACCTCGATCTTGGGGAGCGTCAGGACCCCACCCGCAAAGGAGATGTCCTTGATGCTGTCGGTCTTACTCCTCTTGAACTTGATCCCATGCTGGCTGAGCTCGGTGGCCGAGGCCAATTGTATAATCTCCTCACTGTCCTCCCTCTTCACCTTGTCCTCCTTCTTGGGCTCCATCAGCATGCTGTTCCTGACAACGTCCAGGACGTGCAGGCATTTGCCCATCCATGTGATGCCCTTGCTTGGGGAGCAGAACTTGAGGATGAACCTGTTGACGGATTCGCCATCCTGTGTTGATGGAGTGAAGTCAGTACATTGAATCTGAGATTGTGGTTGGATCGATACTACTTGAGTAAAAGGGGAAAAAATATAGCTTCCTATGGCGGTGATAGATTTAATCACCAAATTGTCGATTGTTCTAGAACCGTGCATCCAGTGCATTGGGAGCATTAGAATCGGTGGATCCCTCGTGGGGTGAGATGACCAAGATGTACTGTTAGGTGCCCATAGTACGGCGGTTAGCATACTTGCAATAGCATCTCTTACGACAGACTGAATTCTAAGAAAGTAACCTCCTCATCCTTCTTCTCAGGCTCCATCAGCATGCTGTTCCTGAAAACGTCCAGGAAGTGCAGGCATTTGCCTATCCTTGTGATGCCCTTGGTGGGGAACGAGAAGAACTTGAGGAGGAGCTTACTGACCAATTCGTCATCCTGTGTTGTTGGAGTGAAGTCAGTACATTGAATCTGAGATTGTGGTCGTATTGATGCTACTTGCGAAAAGGGAAATAAATGAAGATTCGGTGATAGATTTACTAATCAAATTATCGGTTGATCGTGAACCGTGCAATCAATGCTTTTAGAGCATTAGATTCGGTGGATCCATCGTAGGGTTCATGTGAGATCACAAAGATGTACTGTTAGGTGCACAAAGTACGGCGGTTTGTGTACTTGCAATATTTTCTCGTCTTACAACCGACCGAAATCTAAGAAAGAAACCTTCTTGCCATCGCTCTCCACAGCCACCAGCCGATCCAGCACTAGCATCGGAAGCTGATTCTCCAGCATCAGCATATCCTTGTAAATGTCTAACATTATGTGGATGCTCCCGTGGTCACTGAAGATGGGGTCGTTGGGCGCGTAGTCGTCCACCTCGTCAGCTTTGAACCTCAGGATCTCGAGCATGAAGCAGCCATCAGTTATCAACAGCTCCAGGAACCGGCGTGCCGCACCCTCGCCGCTGCTTGCCTTCCACTTCGGGTCCAGCGCGTCATAGCTCTCCTCAAGGTCCCATGCTACCTCCCTCAGGGACTCGAAGAAGGGCTCGATAGGCTTCTTGGACCGCTTGAGGAAGTGTAGGACCGCCCGGCGCTTGTGTTCCTCCATGGGGAGGAGGCAGTCCTTGCCGTGGTGGTAGGGGCCGAAGGAGACAACTTGAGGCTGGCAGACCTCGCGGTCGAGGGCGGTGATGCGGGCAGGGACCCTGTAGATGGACCGTTTCTTCCAGCGCCGTCGCTCCTCGTCGTCTGAGGGCATGAAGAGGAGGCTCTCCTCAAGCGGGGCAATCGAGTCGGACTCGTCCAGTTCCATAGGAGGCGTAGTTCCGCAAGTTTCACAGGTTCCACAAGCTTCTGTTCGACCGTGACAGGCCCAATCCCACGGCCAGGCGATGGAACCGCTGCTAAAAAAGCAAAGAACAAGCTCAGTTATCCGACAGTAGAGCCTCCCTCGGGGTTTCGACTGATCACGGAATCAAACATATTTCTCCAGAAAAGCAGAGCACGTATCAACCTTACGCCTAATCATAACCGATCGAACAAAACCATATCATCGCAGTCGATACAGGCCCAAACAACGAAACTGAAGCTACCGCGGAATTCGCAAACCAATGAGCCAATGATTCCAGCTGAAACAAACGTCAGTTGATCCAAAAATCTCATACGAGGACGCCAAGCAGCTAAAGCGGCACATACCTGACCAGAACGACCGAGAGTGATCGTGACCCGAGGCCTCGAGAATTCTGAAGCCCTCAAAGCCCGGAGCTCAAATCATCGGAGACGCGGAGCTGTAGACCAACCAGGCCACGCTCGATTCGCCGATCGAAACCTAATTCGACACGGCGAGGACGATGATCGAGGATCGGAAGAGCTCGGAATCGGAGGTTTGGGAAGGAGGGGAGTGAGGTTTTTGAAGGTCTTGCTTTGCATTGACTCGGGGTCGACGACTCCGCACCCCCGGGGGGGCGCCGCGGGGCGGTGGGAGTAGGTTTGAATTTGAAAAATTTTGAGCGTGTTCATAAGCTTTTGGTGGACCCCACCGGTCGTCATTGCTGACATAAGAGCCCATGTTGGCAGAAAACATTTTCCTCCACGATCGGTTGAAGGTGCGGGTGGTGAAGGTGCACTGGATTTGACATTATAGCATCTCAGCATCAATACCAGGAAGCTGCCGCAAAAGTCTAAACCTCTCGTCACGGGACAAGCCATGTACGTCTGGCTCAGTGTTTGCGCACGAGGATTGGAATTTCACGCGCGCAACGCCCGAGTGTCTCCGAAGGGCTCCTATGGATTGAATACATGTAATGACAATTTGGACACCGACTTTGCATATTTGATGTCACACTGATTTTAAAATAGTACTTCTTTTTTGTTGTAATTTTTTATATGATATATTTGAGATATTCAAGATCTTTTACTTGAATCTAATATTTAGTACTCGATGCATTTTTTTTATGCATACATCACATGTATAGTGATGTAATGATATTATGTGTGTACGGTTAGCTCATGACAATCATGTAACTTCTTGTTAATTAACTTTAGATGGCACATAAGACGGATTGTAACCAGCTTGTGTGAAACTCAAATACTTCCACTTGTTTCATACAAAATCGGTTGCAAGCATCTATGAGCTCCAATCGAGAAGAGCTCGAATCCATCATAATTGCTTATGAGTGCCAATCGAGAAGCACTTGGATCCTATATAACTGCAATAATTAGTAAACTCTAAACTCAAATATATTGCAAGGACGATTAAATCCGAAAATGACTAATTCCATCACCCGATCAGACTAATACGTCATTTTGATGAATTGGTTAGGCCCTAATTACACATATTGATAACCTCATTCTGGGTCCCTTTCGCGCAGGCAATACATTCAGTTTTAGTCGCAAATAAGTCAAAAGGGGCACATTCCTTTCTTGCTCAAAGACCGATTAAAAAAAGAACTGATTAAAGGCACACTACTTTTGCTCCGAGAAGAATCTTTGCGAAGCTGGGGTGTAAAAGATATAAAGTAAATTCTAGGGCACACATATGGTGTGCAAGAAGGGGAGAAAAAAAAGAGATAAAATTTAGGGGCATGAGTCAAATGCATCGTGGATTTATTTATTTTAAGTGTATCCACCACTCTCATGAGTTGTTATTGTGAGACCATTTAAATGTTGTCCAAATGAAGAAGTGATTACCTACTTATTGTAATAGATTGAGTCAACGTTACATTGGCTCTGTGCGGCTGAAATCCAAAAATAAATTTAAAAAATAAAAATAAAATAAAAAATTTGACATATTTAAAAAGTGTTTTTTAAGAAATCATTTTTTTTTAGAAGAATAACAATATTTTTCAATGTTTGGCTGAAACGTGAAAATGATCTAGAAAACATTTTCCACCGTTTGATATGGACCTCGGTGCACTCCTTTTAATAATGTTTTAATTTTATTTTTATTTTTTAAATGAAAATTTTAATTACTTTTTATTTGTATTTTTACTTCTCTTTTTGGCCGATCGCCTGCTACAAGCATGGTTGAGCTCACCATATTCCAGTTAGCTGAACCTTCGCTAGAGGTCAACAAGGCTCGGTGAGCTTGAATTTGGCTAGATTGGCGCAAGGTCGAGGCCAATTGGTCCGATGACCAAAATGAGAACCATGATAGCAGCGAAGACGACAATGGTGACGATGAAGGGATGGATGAGGATGCCGATGAACAAATGAGCAGGTGGGAGGTGGGTATTGCAGAGGATAAAGAGACCGACTTCCCCCATGCGTATTTCCTCATTAGGTATATGTGCAACAGGAAAAACTGCGGCGGGACAATGGCCCCTCTGCCTCCATCCGTCCCTCCGATATAATGGAGTGTAATGTATGGGGTCAGCTCAGGAGGGAGGATGATGAGGCGGAAGCCGACGGAGAAGAGGATATGGACGAGTGAGCTCTCCGCATTTGTGATGTTGTAAGAAACTCCTCTTGGCCTCACTTCCGGGAATTTTGGTTTTCTTTCTAATACATCCTTTGGCCTTGCTCCCCGACCTAGTCAGCTGCCAATCAATACTTAACAGCAGAGAGACCTATGGTTGCTAGCTTGTATAACTTTGCTTTACAATCCAATCTTCTTTTGGTGAAGGTTGTTTGCGAGTGCTCTGAGTTTCTAATGTTACCCAATTTGAGGGAAAAAATTGACCTTGTAGGGCCGAACGCCATGTACTCTGTGACTCTGCTCAAGCCACTACTCTCTGGAGGTGAATTTTTCTCTCTTTATTTACATATAGGACGTCGCATGGAATCTGATGAGTGAAGTTCCGGGAAGTTTTACCATGAGTTCCTTCACGAAATCAAGTATGCGTATCAATAAACTTGCATGTTCTGTGGATCCCTTCAAGTCGACCAGGCTGCTTATATTTTCAATCTACGGATTTTGCAGCTCTGACATTGGGAAGGTTGTTGAACCTGTTGATGATAATTTGATCTGATATTGGGGCATGTGATTTCCCAACCAAATGATGTTGGGGAGGTGAAAAGCTTGCCATATTTGCTTTGATTCGATTGTGCAGCGTGTGCGGTTTCTTTCCTTAATAACGTACTGCTAATAACAAACCGAAGGCTTTTCGTGGTTCTTAAGGGACAGGTTTTTTTCGCGAGTCTCCTGGCATCCTTGGGGGCTATGTAGGCTGGTTGTGTTTTGACTCGTGAGCTCGTGAATTTTTCCACCTCTTAGATAACTAGTTTGACGACCAAAGATACATCCGGTGTATGATGCTAGTGTCTCGAATCTGAGCTCAACTTGCCTCATGTCCCTAATCTCATCCATACAAGGAATGGCATTCTACCTGCGTGTCCCGTTCCTGCTTTCTCCATAGTCTCGAGTCTGTGTAGAGACTGATTTTGGTCCTAGATATATGTTTCTCAGTATGTTTTTCAACAGCAACGATGGGGCAACCCTTTGTCCTCTCGTCTGTCGAAAATGATTCCGAAACAACTACCGACTTTAAGAGTCGGCATGAGAAGATGAAGGGGTTGCCTTGCATATAATGAGGGGTGTGTTAATGGTAATGGAATGTCTAGAATAAATATCAAAATCCCTACATTGTACAGACAGATCTGTGTGCATTACCAATATTACAATTAGACAAAACAAGCAAAGACCGTAATCCGTAATCCAAGTTTAACAATAGCCTTAAAATCCACTTAACAGAGTGTGAGACTGCAGACGAGTCATTATGCAATTTATAGGTCCTCATGCACCAAACATGACAAACACAGGCATTTCAAATCAATTTGATGATTAAAGTCTGCAAAATTGATATTGCATAACTCAATGTAGAAACTTAAAAAGTATGGGCATCTCATCCCATTATGTAATACATCGTACTTAGTTATATTACAAAAGTTATTATAAATTAGCATTGTCAGTATATCAACATTTGTTTTTTTTCCTATGGATGCATATTTTTCTGAGGGTCCAATGAAAAATTTGTTTCGCATATCTATAAATTAGATGAAAAGAGGGTCTTTTCGGATGTATAGGAGGGAGAGTAGTGAGAGTGTACGATTGATGCAAGTGGGCTTTGATTTTTTCTTTTTAATCTACTCCCCATTTGTTGTTTTTCATTTTTAATATATTTCTGGTCAATTTGTGTGGAATCAAGCAAGCATCAAAAGCATGGTTTGATCATTTTAGCTTGTTTCTTGTAGTATTTGGTTTCTTTTGTAGCATCGTAGATCCTTCGTTGTTCATTCAAAAATCAGATCATGGCATTCTAGCTCTACTTTTGTTCATGGACGATATGATTGTCATTAGCAATGATCCAAACTTGCTTGATGGATTTATTTCTTCATTAAGTAGTGAATTTACAATAAAGGATATAGAGCCAGTGTATTACTTTTTGGTTGTGGAGGTTAGAATCTAGATAGTCTTTATTTGTTTCAACCACATATGCTTTGTCAATTCTTGAATGTGCTAAAATAGATGTTTGCAAGCCAAGATCCACTCGTTCTCTCAAATGTGAAATTATGTTTGAATCCCATGTTATATCAAAGTATTGTCGGAGCTCTTTAATATCTCACCATCACACATCTAGATATTTTATATGTGGTCAATTTTATATCTCAATTCACGCATTGGCCTACTATGACTTATTTTCACATTGTGAAGCACATTTTGCACTATGTCAGTGGCACAATAAATTGAGAAATGCAGATCTTGTCCAAGTTAACTATAGAGTTTTATGCCTTTTGTGATGAAGGTTGAGCAAATTGCTACTTGACTTGACGATTGACTACCATAATTTGTACCTAGCTGGTACAGGGGTGCTACGCCCTCACCGCTGCCTGACTTCCACATCGGGTCCAGTGCATCGTAGCTCTCCTCGAGGTCCGACGCCACCTCCCTCAGGGACTTGAAGAAGTGTTCCATAGGCTTCTTGGACCGCTTGAGGATGTGGCGGACCGCACGGTGCTTGTGTTCCTCCATGGGGAGGAGTTGGTCCTTGCCGTGGTGGTAGGGGCCGAAGGAGACAACTTGCGGCTGGTAGGCCTCACGATTGAGGGCGGTGAGGTGGGCAGGGACCCTGTAGATGGACCGCATCTTCCAGTGCGGTTGTTCCTCGTCGTTGGAGGGCATGAACTGGAGGCTCTCGTCAAGTGGGGCAATCGAGTCGGACTCGTCCGGTTCCATAGGAGGCGTAGTTCCGCAAGTTTCACAGGTTCCTCAAGTTTCTGTTCTGGAGGGTCTTATGCTCTTGCCTTTTTTTCTTAAGCTGAAAGGTGAATTTATGGGGAGAGGGAGAGGGAGAGAATGGAAGAGTGACGAGGGCTGGGGGATAAAAGTAGGGGGGGCCCAAGCCCAATTAATGCTTCGAGTTCAAGATGAATTACGGGACAAGCCATGTTCATGTCACTCACTTTTTGGGCACGAGGATTCGAATTTCATGCACGCAACGCCCGTGATCCCCTGATCGTGTATTAGCCTGTGAATTCGATGAATCTCCCGTGCGTCTCTCTTAATCGAAGGGCTCCTATTGATTGAATACATGTAATGCCAATTTGGACACCGATTTTGCATCTTTGAGGTGACACTAGATTTAAAATAGTACTTCATTTTTGTTGTAATTTTTCATTATATATTTGAGATATTCCAAATCTCTTATTCGAGTCTCAAGTTTAGTACTGGATGCACTTTTTTCATGCATACATTGCACTGAGGAAAAGAAAAAAAGTTGCCACAAATAGTGACGTAATGATACTATGTGTGTACGATTTGCTCACGCCAATCATATAACTTTATGATAAATAACTTTAGATGGCACATAAGACGGGTTGTAACCATCTTGTGTGAAATACTTCCACCCATTTCATATGAAATCGGCTACAAGCATTTATTGCCTCCAATCAAGGAGCTCACCAAAGGTCAGTGAGGCTTGGTGAACTTGAGTCTGGCCAGATCGGCATAAGGTTGAGGCCAATTAGTCCAATGACCAATGAGAACAATGGTAGCGGCGAAGATGACTATGGTGACGAAGAAGGGATGGATGAAGACGCGGATGAACAAATGGCCGGGTCAGAGGAAAAAGTGACCGACTTCCCCATGCGTATTTCTGCGTAAGGCATATGTGCAGCAGGAAAAATTGCGGCGGGACAGTGGCTCCTCTGCCTCCGTCAAATGGTTGTCCTTTTGATATAATGGAGTGTAGTGAAGAGGCGGAAGCCGACGGAGAAGAGGATAGGCCCGTTTGGTTCAGCTTTGGGGAAATGCCCTTGACCAAATGCAAATATCTTTAGGATAAAGGGGTTTTTGAGAATGCTGAGATGTTTGGCAAATTACGCATTGGAAAGTGGCTTATGTAAAAATACCGTTTGGCAAAACTTATTACAAATGGGCTTTTGCTTTTAATTTTTTAAAAAAAAAATCTGAAAATCAAATCCGGTGGCCAGCGGTGCCGAACGGCCAGATTTGGTGGCCTGATTCGTGCGAGCCGAAGGAGTTAGAGCGCAGAAGCAGGAAGTCGACGCGGTGCTGCTTGCGCTCGTCGAAGGGGATGGATCTACCGCAGAAGAGGAAGGCGTCGACAGTGGAGGTGGAGGTGGAGGCGGCGGTGGTCGGTGGAGAACTCGAAGCCGAGGGCGTCCCAGAACGGCGGGGCGGGAGGGTCGTCGGCTTGGTCAAGGGGGGGTGAAGGCCAACGGCCAGATTTGGCCTTCGGATCGCCAGAGTTGGCCTCCGATGGCCAGATCTAGCGACCTAAGGCTTGGTTCTCGCGAGCCGAAGGAGTCGACGCGATGCTACTCGCGCTCATCAAAGGGGATGGATTTGTCGCAGAAGAGGAAGGCGTCGACGGTGGAGGCGGCGTCGATGACGGAGGCGAAGGCGGCGTTGACAACGGAGGCAGCAGTGGAGAACTCGAAGAAGTCATGGGCAAGAAGATGAACAACGTGTGAACAATAGAGCTTGCATTGGGAGAATGTCGAATGCTCAAAGCTGTCCTACCCCAACATTGGGCTTTGAGCATTTGGAATGCCCACATTTTGTAAAATAGTATTCAAAAGTTTTGCCAAACACCCTAAATTTCCCCCTCAAGGGGCTTTGGGGGCCCAAAACCCATTGGGAATGCCCAACCAAACACCCCCATAGACGAGTGAGCTACCCCCATTTGTGACGTTGTAAGAAGCACCTTCTTGTGGACTTACTTCTGGGAATTTTGTTTTTCTTTCTAAACCATCCCTTGGCTTTGCACTCCAACTGAGTCGGTCGTTAGTCAATACTTGACAATAGAGGGACCTAGTTGGCTAGCTTGTAGAACTTTGCTTTACAATCCAATCCTCGTGGTGAGAGTTGTGGATTGCGAGTACTTTGAGTTCCTAATGTCAGCTGTCGCGACCAAATTTTTTGGATGTACCACTTAAAATTTGACTAATGGATTACTAAGCTTAGACTTAACTCGGGATCTCCCAAGCCCATACAAATTCGGGACTTAATTAAAATTTCTTAACATGCAAATGGATTTATTTAGGAGTCGTCACTAATCGTCTATGGTAGGTCAATTAGATACCTGAGTAAAATAAAGGGAAAATTATTTTACTCCTACGAATCAGAGACTTTGGGTACGGGGACTTGATTACATCAGACTTCTCTAATGCCCTTTCGGTACAATTTCTTTTATTTTCAAAAATGTTTTTGCAGGCAGCTTGAATTGATTTTAAATCTATTTCCCTAACATGTAAGGTGTTCATACGAGTGCGCAAACCACCAATTTAATATTAAGAAAGCAATGAATAAATTACGAGACTTACATTATAGCAACGAAAGTATTTGCGTGGTTATATTAAAATTCACATCATCAATCCTAGATATGATTTCTAATTAATACGCAATTTCTTTTTGTTTTCATTTAATTAATGAGAATATACTTTATGCAATGCAATATAACTAAATGACCTAAATTCTAATAACATGCAATTTCTAATTAAATGGACCTAGCAATAATCACTAAATGACATGCACTTCCATGAAATAATTCTAAATGATATGCACATAATATTTTGTGGGTTTTCTTAATAAATGTGCAATCTATCCTAAGAATGTAATTAATTTATCCTAAGACTTTTTTGTATTTTTTTTTATGAAATTCGAAATTAGGAAAATGTGAAAATTATCTAGCTAGATTAAGATTCTATCCAACTTATATTAAGGATTAGGTTAGGCTAAACCCTAATTTAAACCAAGATATTATCTTAATTTAGCAATCTCTAACCTAAAATGCAGTTTATCTAAATCAATCTAAACTTAAAATGAAATATGCAATTTTATCCTAACGTGCAATGACGTGCAAATGATGCCTTAATCCTACATGACATGCGCATGGTGTTTTTTTTTTCTTTTTCTTTTTTAATTAATTTCGAAATTAAAAAAAGTCAAATGATTAAACATGCAATTTAAGCTAATGAAACAAAAATCTAACAACCTAAATTTATGTTTTTTTATTTCTTTTTTATTTCGAAAATTCATGACAAATAAAATGTTTAGTTTAAATATGCAAATAACTCTAAAGCATGAAATATTTTAACTCAAACATATTTCAAGATAAATAAAGCAATTAAGATAAGACATACCATTTAAAATTATCAAAAATATCACACATTGTTCAAATCAATGGATAATATTTCGCTAGTAAAATCGATAAATTGATATTAAGCCTTAAAGATCAAAATATCAATTTTATTCTCGTCCGATTAATTATTTCATCTAAAACCTTGTAGATGAAATAAAAAACTCAGGCACAGTTGTGAATGGTTGTGAATCAGGTGATACGTCAGAATTTCCAATTATGCTTAGGGAAATATTTAAAATAAGTAAACAAGAAAAAAAAAAAGATAAACTTGCCTAATAAAATAAAGCAAATATACCTAATCTGATTTTTTTTTTCCTTTTTTAAAAAAAGAAATCTTGGCCACCGTTCAGAGCTTCGGCGAGGGGAGTCACCGGCGAGGGTCTCCGGCGAGGGCACAGTGGCGAGCAACACGTCCGGCGCAGGCAACGGGGGCAGCGTTCGGGCGTGAGGCGCGGCAGTCAGGAACGTCGGGTCACAGGGCTTCGGCTCCGGGCAGCAGGGCGTCGGGTTTGTTAAGAGTATAACACAAGATATGGGTGCTGATAGAAACAGAGGAAAGAAGAAAGAAGACTTCAAGAACAGAGGAAAGGAAGAAGGTGAAAGTGAGTTCAATAGCAGCAATAAGAAAGCTGATGAAAACAGAGAAGTTAACAACAGAAATTACAGAATTCGTAAAATTGATTTACCTTTGAGAAATCGGTTTTCAATTTTCAATTTTGTAAAGTCAAACTCTGTTCTTTACTTCATTAGTTCGTTAAAATCTTGTTAAGTTGGTTAGTTTCATTCGATTAAAGCTCTTCAGAGATATAAAAAGCTGATAAGAGAAGAGCAAGAAGGGGCAAAGCATTCTCTCTATTGAAAACAGAACACTCATTTGAATGATATACGACTTTACTCTTTGAATCATCTCTTCCTCTCGCTTCCATTCATTGTTCTGTTCATCAAAATCTTTCATGGTATCAGAGCCGTCTTCTTGAGGGTATGAATCAACCTTCTTCTCAATGAAAAGATGATGAATCTACAGCAGATTGAAGCTTCATCGATTGCTGTCTTCTGTTGTTGATGGTGGTATGTACTCTTCATTTGAGGATCTGGAAATCGGTTTTCAATACTAAACAAGAACTGTGAGTTGTTTCTTCTCCTAAATCAAGTTCTCATCATCATCAGTAGTAGAATCACAACTCTGTTCTCTGTTCTCTGTTCTGCAAAATCAGTAGGGGATTGGTTTCAGTAATAAAGAATCCTCAAGAATCTGAGTGTGAAAATGGCAGCAAGGGTGCAGAAGTACCCATTCCCTATTCATGTTAACATCTCAAACTTTGTTACCATCAAATTAACCGAAGATAATTTTCTTCTTTGGCAAGCTCAGTTTCATAGGTTTTTAAGAAGTCAAGATCTGTTCGGTTTTGTTAGTGGAGAAAGTCCACCACCTGCCAAATCATTGCAAATTGAAGGAGAAGAACAGGGTATTGAAGTTATAAACCCTGATTACAATGATTGGATTAAGACAGATCAACTTGTGTCATCGTGGATTAGTGGTGCTGTCTCAGAGAACATACTTAACCTAATAATTGGTTTAGATACTGCGTTTGAAGTTTGGCAGACACTACTTAACCGATTCACACAAAAGTCTGTGGCCAGAGAATTTGAGTTAAGAGGGAAGTTGCAAGGATGTCAGAAACGTGATCGAGCTTTGGCTATATATCTTAGGGAATACAAGTCAATCTGTGATCAACTTAAGGCCATAGGGAAACCTGTTGATGAAATAACAAAATTGTTTGGAGTTTTGGAAGGTTTAGGGTCTGAGTATGAAAGTTTTAAGACCACAATATATTGCTTAAAACCACAACCTGAATATGATGAGGTGATATCACATTTGGAGAGATTTGAAGCAAGATTACAGAACTACTCGTCAAATCAGTTCAGTCCTAATCTAGCCTATTATGGCCAAAGGAAAACTGAACTTCTACAAAGAGAAGTTTTTGACAGAGAACCAGCACAAAATGTTAGTTTTGGAGGATCAAGAGGATATATTCGTGGAGGCAGAAGTTATGGAAGAGGACGTCCATTTAATAGTCGATATCGCAACTATGGATATTCTGGTAGAAGTATAAGCTACAGACAGAATAACCCAAGTTATGATCAAGGGGAACAACAGTTCAAGCAATTCAACACTATCCTTGGCACTGGTTCTGGTCAAGGGTTTAGACCGTATGCTGGTTCCACACAAAGAAATCCAGATATCAAGACATATCCCTCTAACTCATCAAATCTAACCCCTCACAAAAATCTGCAGGAAAATAGAGTGACAGAAAACACTCGATTAGAGTGTCAGATCTGCAAACGTCCTGGACATGATGCTCTTCACTGTTGGTATAGATTCAACAACTCTTATCAAGCTGAGGAAATACCAACAGCATTAGCGGCAATGCATCTTGAAGAACCAGGTGGCAGTGAATGGTATCCAGACACTGGCGCAACAGCTCACATCACTGCTAATGCTGGTATTCTACACAATTCCTCTAAACACATTGGTAATGATACTGTTATGATTGGTAATGGCTTATGCTTACCTATTACTCATTTTGGTGATGCCTTATTACCTACTACAGTGGATACTTTACCTTTGAATGATGTGTTAATTGTTCCAGAAATTAAGAAAAATCTTTTGTCAGTCTCGAAATTAACTGATGACTATCCTTGCTTATTTGTCTTTGACAAAATCGGTGTATATATAAAGGACCACTCATCCAGCAGAATCAAGATGCTCGGAAGGAAAGTTAATGGACTCTACCGAGTAGACCCTCGTGTTACAGAAGTCCTTTTCACTCAAAAACACAGGATAGTTGGAGAAGATGTGTGGCACCAACGTTTAGCCCACACAAACTTGAAGGTCTTGGAGTACATGAAGAATCAGCAGTTAATTCACTGCAATACGAAGCTACAGTCTATATGCAGAAGTTGTAAAATAGCTAAGAGCACTGCTTTACCCTTCCCATTATCAGACTCTGTAGCTTCTAGACCCTTAGAACAGATTCATTGTGACATCTGGGGACCTTCTCCAGTTAATTCATTTCAGCACTTCAAGTATTATGTGATTTTTGTGGACAACTTCTCTCGATTTAGCTGGCTTTATCCGCTGGCGAAACCAAGTCGATTTCTATAATGTCTTTCTCATGTTTCAGAAGTTAGTAGAAAATCGTTTGATTGTAGAATCAAGATCTTCCAATGTGATGGTGGAGGAGAATTCATCAGCCACAAATTCAAGTCTCATCTACAGAATTGTGGAATTCAACAACGTCTGTCCTGTCCTTACACACCTGAACAGAATGGCATATCCGAAAGAAAACATCAACACATTGTTGAGATTGGTCTAGCTATGCTTTATCATGCAAGACTTCCTTTAAAGTTTTGGGTTGATGCATTTATAACAACAAACTACATTGTTAATCTACTTCCCACTCCAAAGTTACAAATGAAGTCGCCCTACACTATACTATATCAGCAACAACCAAGTTATGGTCATCTCAGGATCTTTGGGTGTGCATGCTATCCATGTCTCAGACCCTATGCACAAAACAAGTTTGATCCAAGGTCTCTTACTTGTGTATTCTTAGGTTACAGTGATCGCCATAAGGGATATCGGTGCCTTATTCCCACAACTGGTCATATATACATCAGTCGTCATGTTGTATTTGATGAAAGTTTCTTTCCATTTACTCAGAAACTGACAATAGACTATCCTCATCATACAAAACTATATCAACTGTGGACAAAGGAAGCTCAATTCTTCAACTCTCCAAAGGAAGAAGGTGAACAATCCACATTATCTGAACATACAAGCCATTTACAGAACAACAACATCAACACTGCAGCTCACTTACAGGACTCTCCTAGTCCAGAATCACCTTCAACCTTGTCTTCCTCTTATTCATCTCCATTGCCCATAATATCTGCTGATTCTTTAAATTCAGCATCCTCCTAAACCTCTTCTTTGGGACATTTGTCTCGAACTGATTCTGCAGAATCAGGGGCTCCTATCTCCACCACTGAATCACCAGGTGATCCTGCTATTGCTCGAACTTCTTCTTCCCCAATTATCTCATCACACATATCATCTACTCATCCTATGCAAACTAGATCCAAATCTGGCATTGTAAAGATCAATCCTCGATATGCCTGCCTAGCTGAATATCAAGTGCCTCCTGAGCCACGCTCACTTAAATCTGCTCTAGCAGATCAAGGCTGGTATAGAGCCATGAAAGATGAAATGGATGCATTAGATGAAAATCAGACTTGGATATTAGTTCCTCGCACTAGTCAGATGAATGTTATTGGCTGCAAGTGGGTATACAAGACAAAACTTGCACCAGATGGCAGTCTTGATCGTCTAAAGGCTCGATTAGTAGCCAAGGACTTTCATCAGGAAGAAGGAGTGGATTTTACAGAAACATTTAGCCTTGTTGTCAAGCATGCCACTATCCGCATTGTGCTCTCGGTTGCAATAGTACAGAATTGGTCGATCCATCAACTCGATGTGAAAAATGCATTTCTTCATGGCAACTTGAATGAAACTGTATATATGGAGCAGCCTCCTGGCTTTGTTCATCCACACAAATCCCAGCATGTCTGTCTTCTTAAGAAGTCCCTTTATGGGCTTCGCCAAGCACCACGTGCGTGGTTCGATAAGTTCAACAATTTCCTTCTTGAGGTTGGTTTTTTCTGTAGTACCACAGATCCATCTCTCTTTATATTGAGAAATGGCCAAGAGATAGTCCTGCTGCTATTATATGTGGACGACATTATCTTGACTGGCAGCTCAGAAGCATTACTACATAGTCTGATTCATTCTCTCAGCCTTCAATTTCATATGAAAGATCTTGGCCATCTTCACTACTTCTTAGGAATTGAAGCAAAACGTACCAGTACATAACTGTTTTTGTGTCAAACTAAATATGCTCTGGACTTACTCAAACGAGCACACATGGTCGACTGTAAACCAATCTCCACTCCCTTGTCCCTACAACCAGTTATCCTTAAAACTGATCACACCCTTCTCTCCAATCCAGTTGAATATCGAAGTTTAGTAGGTGGATTGCAATATTTGACTATAACACGTCCTGATCTTGCTTTTGCCACAAATCTATTATGCCAGAAAATGCAAAAGCCTACTGTAGGCGATCTTCATCGGTTAAAAAGGGTTTTTCGGTATGTTAAAGGCACAATTCATCTTGGCCTCTTCATTCGTTCCCACAGCTCTATGCATTTATATGGCTTCTCTGATGCAGACTGAGCTGGCTGTGTTGAGACCAGAAGATCAACAACTGGTTACTGTAACTTTCTTGGATCAAATCTCATTTCATGGGCAGCTAAGAAACAATCTACTGTCTCCCGCTCCTCCACTGAAGCCGAATACAGAGCACTTGCCTCGGCTACAGCTGATCTAACTTGGATTAGTTTTGTTCTCCGTGATATTGGCCAACCTTTGCATTCTCCAACTCTTCTCTTCTGTGACAATCAGTCTGCTATCTCACTCACAACAAATCCTGTTCTCATGCTCGCACCAAACATATTGAAGTCGACTTTCACTTTGTTCGTGAGAAAGTTTCTTCTGGTTCTCTTCGAGTTCAATATGTTCCGAGCAAATGTCAACTTGCTGATATTTTCACTAAAGCCTTAACACGGCTCACACATTCTAATCTACGGATCAAATTGGGTATCGGTATACTACCTCCTACCAATTTGAGGGGGGATGTTAAGAGTATAACACAAGATATGGGTGCTGATAGAAACAGAGGAAAGAAGAAAGAAGACTTCAAGAACAGAGGAAAGGAAGAAGGTGAAAGTGAGTTCAATAGCAACAATAAGAAAGCTGATGAAAACAGAGAAGTTAACAGCAGAAATTACAGAATTCGTAAAATTGATTTACCTTTGAGAAATCGGTTTTGAATTTTCAATTTGTAAAGTCAAACTCTGTTCTTTACTTCAGTTAGTTCGTTAGTACTGTCAAGCTGGTTAGTTTCATTCAGTTAAAGCTCTTCAGCAGATATAAAAAGCTGATAAGAGAAGAGCAAGAAGGGGCGAAGCATTCTCTCTATTGAAAACAGAACACTCATTTGAATGATATACGACTTTACTCTCTGTATCATCTCTTCCTCTCGCTTCCATTCATTGTTCTGTTCATCAAAATCTTTCAGGGTTGAGCAGGGACGTCGGGTCATCGGAGCAGAGGCGGAGACAGTAGCAGCAGCGTCGTGGGTCAGAGTCGGAAGCCCAGCGACGGCAGCTACAATCGGACGGCCTGAGGACGGAATCGCGGCAGGAACGGTGGCTTCTGGCTTCTGGTTGCAGGCGAGGCAGATATGGCGGTAGCGACGTCGTCGCAGGGGCTCGCAGGCGGGGCACGGCGATGCTGGCGCGGCGGTAGCGACCGGCGACTCGGGATCTGCAGGTGGGTCGCTGGGTCACGAGTTGCTGAGACATCGCTGGCCGGCGCAAGCTCGCGGATGAGGGGGATCTCCGGCGATTGGCAGGACGCCGGCAGAGCGGCGGTGGCGGAGCGACAGCAGCGGAGACGCGGAGGTAGCTGGTGGAGGTACTGCTGGCGCGGGCAAGGGCAGCCCCGCGAGGAAGATGAACAGTCGCGCCCCCTTTTCTTTTCTTTTTTTTTCTCTTTTTTTTTTCTCTCTCTGTTCGCCCATCCCCTTCACGTCTCTTCTCTGTCTTCCACTGCTGACCTTTTGACTTTTCTCTTTTTCTTTTTCTTGTGCTGCTTTTCCTAGGAACGAAGGAAAGCAGCCCGACAAAAGAGTTTTTTTTTTTCGAACGAAGAGAAGGGCCCTGTGTATGTGGCCGTGTATTCAATACGTATGGCCCCTAAGACTCTACGCGAATTAACCTATTTATAGGTCAAAGAATAGGGTTTTTTAATTTTTCAAAACCATATGCACGAATATTTCTTTTCCAAATAAGGTGAAATTGTGGAATCATCGAGTATGTATTGATTACTTTACAATTTTTTTTTTCAAACGCAATATTTGATTTTGAATTGAAATCTCACAAAGATTTGCTTTCTTCGTGAATTTAGTTCGACTTATCAAATTGAAGTTTCTGAATTATCAATTCGAACCCATCCGTCACCGACCCAATATAAATGAAAATTAAAAATAAATGCACCTAAAACTATATGCTATACAATTAACTATTTTTTCAAGGATAAAATTAGCCTCTAATTTTTTAATGCGATAAATGATTAAACGAGTCGTCAAAATTTAAGTGTCAACATTAGCCATTCGGTGGAAAAAATTGATCTTGTGATGCTGAATGCTGTGTGCTTTGTCTATGACGATAGTGACAATAGTGGAGTTACAATTCTCTGATATCATTTGAAATCTAACAAGGTGAAGTTCCAGGAAGATTTACCCTGAGTTCCTTCATGGAATCATCGAGTATGTATTGATTAATTGGAATGTTTTGTGAATCCTTTAAGTTAACTAAGTTGCTCGTATTTTTTCAATCCTCAGATTTTGCAGCTCTTTGGCATTAGAAATGGTGATTGAATCTATTGATAAGAGATTTGATCTAAGAATATGATGCTGAGAGGTGGAAAAACTTGCCATATATGCTTTAATTCATTTGAAGGCTGTTTGTGGATCTTAAGGGACATGTCTTTCTGTCTCTTTTAGAATCCTCGGGGCCATACTGGCCTCGTTTGTGTTTGGACTTGTGAGCTGGAAATCCATTGCTTCTTTCATAACTAGTTCGACGGCCAAGGATATGTCCGGTGTATGATGCTAGTTTCTCCAATCCGAGCTCACCGAGCTCGCCTCATGCCCCAAATCTCACCCGTATAAGGAAACATCAAATGGCATTCTATTCGCATGTCTCCTTTTTGTGTTTTCATCGTCTCGTGCCTGTGTTTAGACTGATTTTGGTCCCAGTTATATGTTTCTCAACGGCAACGACAAGGCGTGACAGAAGGAACCTCGTCCTTCCATCTGTCAAAAATGATACTGAAACACAACAACCAAGGAAGATTCGTTGAGGGATTCTCTAGATCTGTCCGCGCCAGTTCAGCCCTGCAAGTGGAGGCACAAGCTTTAATAGAAGCGCCTTTTGCAAAGGAGGAGAGAGAAAGAAAATCTAATAATTGAGTCAGACTGCTGAACATTGGTCGATGCAGTTCTAAATCCATGTTTGACTTCGTGGGAGATACGCGTGTGGTTGGCTGAGTGTGCTGAACTGCTCCCTTTATTCCCGAAGCTCCACAACTAACACTGCAGGAGAGAGGCTAATTTTATCGTGGACTAAGTCGCCAAAGCCCATGGACGCAACTCTTTATCTTCAAATTGGGTTGTTTCACCTCCTAAGTATCTTTTAGACCTTTTTATGTACTGAAGCCCATTTTATGGGTCCACTTAACATTCCTACTTGAATGAATTTTCTATATTTCAGACCCAAAAAAAAAAACTACAGGCTTCAAGGAGTCAGCATGAGCCAATAAAAGGGATCGTCTCGCATATTATATCTTCTCAAATTTGTTGGTTGATGTTGCATAACTTGATGTGGAAACTCAAATATCATCCCTTTATAATACATCGGACACAAACTCAAGTAGCAAGTCAAAGTTTGTTGCATCATTTCTTCTATAAAATCAGCATGTTTGTTGTTCAATTTTGTAAAATGGTGCTTATATTGATATCATATTGGATCCTTCTCTTCTGTTGTCCCAATAACTCCTTAAAATCTTTATTTATGCAAATACTATTCACATACCTCTAAGCAAAACCCTGTATAAAAAAGACCAAGTTGCTCCTCCTTACAAACTTATTTAGCATCTTGTTTAACGTTTGGGCGGTCTGAGTATTAGTTGATTTTGAGTATTTTGGGTAGCTAACTTTGAATTTGTGTATTGTGCTGGGTAACTAATAAGAAGTTCTAGATCTACGTTGATATGTCTCCTTTATTATTAGTGTGTCTGGAACGACTAATATTTTTTTTTAAACTTTTTTGCTTAATTTGAATTTTACAGTTTAAGCATTTTAACTTCTTTTTAAATCCTGAACTTCTGAAACTTGCATAGTACTCAAATACTAACGCATAAACTCACATGTATTGTTTTAATAATTTTTTGAAGTTTAAACAATATTCTAAATTCTGGCGGAAAAGTAAAGAATTTTTTTTTACTTCATTTTAAATCCAAACAAACATGCACGGCTTTGAAACTGAGTTGATCAATGTTCAAACAAAGCATGTTACATTTCACTTTTTCATGACAGGCTCATTAGTTCAAGTTAGGGCAATAAGTTTCACTTTTATATGCATTCTGCAGGACAATTAGTTGTTGATTTCAATTTATTTTGATAAACTATTAATCGACATTGTACATTAGGACTTCGAGATTATAAAAGAACGGTGGAAATTTATATCACGTTGGTAATTGCAGATATGCATTAGTAGATACCATTCAAATAACTTTAGTAACTATCCAAAAGTGTGGCAAATTTCATTAATTTGATGATAATCTTTGAACTGTGTATAATTAGATAGTTAGTAAGATCTCAATCAATACTGACAAAAATATGTCATGGTAACTTATGCCTTTCAAAAGGTTGTGTTTTTCGCTATTAAAGTTGATTAAATGGCATGTGATTCATTAAAATCTAATGGAGATCATGCACAAAGGAATGAAGATTTCTTATCTGAATCTGGGATAATGGTTTTGATCATGTGTGTGCAACAGAAATCCAATCCCTTTAGCTCTCTTTTTAAAGGACAAAGACCGTATTATCAAGTCAACTACCCGTCTTATTTTATCACAATAATCCATATCCGAAGCCTTAACCTCATTGTTATGGTCCATCCAATTCGTACTTAATTATAGATCAATAAGCTAATCATAGTGCACCGATTTTATGATGCCTAGAGATCGATGTCATACAGTCGACAAAATAAGAAGACAAGCACTATCATGGATGAATATAATTTTCTTTTGTATTGTGGTCTCATGTTTCGCACTGACGACCACCTATAACAGGGGGAAATTGCTGGCTGACCAACTAGTGTAGATTTGGCTCCATCCGACCGCACATGGTAAGGAGGGGATTCCATTCTTGATGTGCTTTTTCCCTCTAAACCATCATGGAGTCGATGAGAATGACAATTCATAATCACGTGTGCAAACGGAAAAAAAACGAAGAAGAAGAAAACTTCCTCAACTTAAATTTAAATCACTTTAATGATAGTTTCTTCTGTTTGATTTTTTTTTTTTGAACATCTTCTGTTTGATTTGACTAGTAGTAAATTTAATCAACTGAATTATTCTTCATGCAGTTAAGTCGAATTTTCTAGCTCCGGCAACAGAGAAATGATCATTTGAAGAAAAAGAAAAAGATGGTCTCATTTCATTTTTTTTCTCTTTAGTAAAATTTTTTGTTGATTATTTATTTATTTTTGTGGCGGTTGGAGAAGTGAGAAATGGTCAGTTTCAGATTGCATCAACATCTAAATAATCACATCTGTCTTTTTCTTCCAATATAACCGTGGCCATTTTTCTGGTCACGATGTATTTTTTTTTTTGTATTTTTTTGTATTTTTTACCTTTTTGAGAGGATCCACTTTAAGTAAATAAATTTCAACTCGTCGAGTTCTATTATTATCAAACCCAAAATAAATTGTAATATTTATTAATAAATCATATAAAGCGAAAGCCAAAACCTTGTTGATTAATGACATAAATATGGGATTATCTACATCTAATGATATAGTTAACCGCACTGGTTTCTTTCATTTAGATTATCCATCAACATATATCCATTTTTTTTTTTAATTAATATTGGTTGAGTCAAAACCATTCATCATATCTGTAACCATGTGTCATCTAGATGTGGGAGATTTTTTAGATGCTTTGTTTGCATAAAGACATAGATTGTGAATATTGTAGTGATGATGAATACATAATATATCCATAAGGACAACATACACACAAGGAAAAAGAAAGTGGATCAGATTAGAGAGAAAACAAAGGGGAAAGAAATGAAGGTATATGAGGATGGAGGTATGCGTGACTTTCTGGCTTGTTTGGTGTTGAGTTGACAAATTTTGGCATTGTCGATGAAAGTCATTTAAAAAAAGTGGGGGAAAAGGAATATGACGGTGTTGTAGTGATGACAAGAAGGCAAGGCTCGGTGAAATTTGAAGTTGCAGTGACGTATGGCAATGGTGGATCGAGGGAGAAAAACCGAGCCACCTTCCCCTGAAAGATCCCTTTTTTCAATATTTTATCATTTTTTCCTCTCTCGCGACTCCTTCTTGGACTCCATGGAGAACTGCCGCGGAAGTCGCGGGGCCCCTGATCTGGGGGGTGTCTTCGGTGTGCGGCATGAAGGCGAAGTTTTCGTTAACAATGCTTTAGAGCAGCAGATTTCTTCGTCAATAGAGCAGTTCTCTTATTATCTATGTTATATCCGGATATTTAATAAAGAATAGACACCATATAACAAATCCCATCAAGATCAAAAGGCTTTTTGTTGAGCCCTTTTGTTGCAAATGCTGAAGGATAAAGCCCATCTCGGACAAGCCTAGAAGGCTCATTTTAGGATGTTGGGTATATACTCGTAAACAAGCAAAACACATCAATTGAACCAGTACATAATTCTGTGTCATTAAGACAACTCTTTAGATCTTAATCTTATAGGAGTAATCGAGTGCGCAACCATTTCTGGGGGTCCACGTTAATTATGTGGACCACCTTTCCTGGAGCACGACTAAAGAGGGAGGAGAATAAAATAGTTCCATACATGGAGGCAAAAAGAAAAGAATCACATCACGCAAGAGTAAACACCACAGTAATTTATGTAAGTACTTTGTTTTGTTCAAGAATCACAAGAGGGTGGTCTGTGTTTTGATACTTTGTATGTCCACGGTGTAAACCCCCACGGATTTCCCTGAATCTATTGCGGGAGAGCAATTGCATCAAACTAAATTATGGAGGCATAAGATACTAAAAGTGCTAAGTCGGTTCACTTAAGTGTGGAATCGGGAAAAAAAAAAAGAAATCTTAAAGTGCCATCTACAAGAAATTCCAACAAAAAATATAACGTGGCCTTTTCATTAAGACTCCGTTTGTTTTATGAAAAGTAACTTCTAAGAAAACGTTTTCCGAATTTTTCAATATTCGTTTCATGGAAAATGAATTGCTTAAGGAAAACATTTTCCATGAAAAGAAAAAAGTCTTCTAAACTAAGAGAAACTCACATCCCTATAAGCCCTCACTTCTTCCTCCTCCTCCTCCTCCTCCTCCTCCTCCTTCTTCTTCTTTTTTTTTTTTTTTTTTTTTTTTTTTTTTTTAATTAGAATTATTTTTAATTTTCTTTGTTTTCCCTCTTCCTCTTTATTTTTATGTTTTCTTTTTCTTTTTTCTTTTTTTTTAAATTGAGTTTTAAATTCTTTTTCTTTTTCTTCCCTTTTCTTTTTCTCCTTCCTTGCCCGGTTGCAGGCCACAGGCCAACTCCAGCCTTGCCCAAGGCCAAATCCGGTGAGGGTGAGGCTCGAGTTCATCGAATTGGGCAAGCCATGGACTTGCTGACCTCGGCAGAGCTCGGGCTTCCCTGTATTGGGTTGGCGAGGTCATGGCTCACTCGATCCAAGTAAGCTCAAGCTCTGCTGAGGTTGGCGAGCTCGAGGCTCAGCCAATCTAGGCAAGCCTTGTCAGTTGGCCGGCAAGCTCGCGGCTCACCTGGATCGGCCGAACCTCGAGCTTGTCAAATCTGGCGATTGTGCTTTGGTCGATCGTCGGGCAGTTGGCCATGTCAAGGCACGCGGTGGTGGAGGAAGGAGGAGGAAGAAGGAGGGAGGAAAAGAAAAAGAAAGAAAGAAAATTAAAAAATAAAAATTTGATTTCAAAAATTATTTTTAAAATATATATATAAAAATTAAAATTAAAATTTTTTGGTCAATTAAAAGTAGTGAAATTTAGTTTTTTTTTTTGGTAATTTTTCTTAAAAAATCAAATTAGATAACGGACAATGAAAAATATTTTTCATTCAAATTTTAGGTTTCAATTTAACAAAAAAAATATAGTTATTTTTTTGGAAAATGACTTCCTAGAAAATATTTTCCAAAAACATGTTATTTTTTACGAAATGAATGGAACCTGAATTTTAATGCCTACGTATTTTTTCATTTATAAAAAATCCATGTGATGATGAGTTGGCCTTTAATCACAAAATGCTGCCGCTTTAAAGCAATTTTATCTCTCTTCCTCTATTGTTCTCTCTCTCTCATTCAAGATTTGTTCGACAATTGGGAAGCGGATGTCATGGTTTGAAGTAGGGGTGAGCAGCGGTCTAGGGTTGACCCTGGACCGGCCCAGGACCGGCCCAACCCTGCCGGTCTTGGTCCGGTTCCCAAGGGGACTGGGTCGGTCCTTGGTCCTGAAATTCCAGGACCAACACTGTGCGGGTTGGTCCTCGGTCCTAAGAGTTTTTGGTCGGTCCAACCCTGGACCAACCCTGTATATTATATTATATTATTTATAATTCTTTTATATATTCAAACCTAAGTAAAATGCCTGTTATATTATATTATATTCAGATGTTCTATCAATAGGGCTAATAGTAATTTCAATTTAAAACTTTTGTTGAGTATTAATTATGTGTCGTTTGTTTTGTTTTCGGGTGTTTAGAAGTTCAAGTGAATTAACAAGACGTGAAGTTATATATTCATGCTTTATATTGAGTATTTTGAACTTTTTATGGTTTAATTGTATTTCACTAATGAATTTCAGCTACACTTTACTTTTCAATTTGTGTCAAATGGTAAAAGTTTTTTAAGAGTAGAGTAGTATTGCAGTTGTTACGGTGATTTACTAGTCAAGTGACGTGAAGCTCATTTTTTGGTTGATTGGACTCTACATGATCAAATGCAGGAAAACGCTTTTGCATATAGTGTTATGAATATTGAAAATAGATGATTACAAGAACTTTCCATCTTGTTCCATATCTCGATAAACGATTAGTAGGTATGAAATTTCTATTAATATGTCATCTTAAATTTGCTAAATATGTATTGGTATTTATAGTTTAGTTGCACGATGTCGCATTGTCGATTGATGTGTAATTTGAATTTGTAGGTTTGTTTTTTTAAGAAGTATAAAAAATAAGACGAAAAAAATTATTGATCGGTCCTGGGTTGACCCTGGAACCGGACCGAACCCATTGGGTCGGTCCGGTCCTTGGTCCCAGGCTCAATAGGGTTGGTTCTTGGTCCTAAAAATTGAGGACCGACACTGTACGGGTTGGTCCTAGGGTTAGGGGGTGGCCCGGACCAACCCGGACCATGCTCACCCCTAGTTTGAAGGGTAGCCTTGTTCTTGAGTACTTCAGGTTGGAAAGATATCGTGGTTTGAAGCAAAACATCAAGCGTGATTGGTGCCGGCAAAGACCGAGCAAGCATGAGGAGCTTTGAACACTCACATAAAAGAAGGGAGGGAGAAGAGAGGCGCGGCGGACAAGACTTGGAAGCAACGGACGTGGTCAATCGACGGTGGTGACAACATCTGAAGAGCGATGGAGAAGGATCACTGACGATTGAACTAAAAAATATCCTTGAGAGAGAGTTTCTTCGTGAGATTCGTGTATATGCTTTATTGTGCTCTGTTTTGGCTATAATCTTTATCTTGTAACATTAGTCTTTTTTTAATACGCCCCCAAAGAGTCAATTAATCCACTCACAAACATGGTTTTTAAATCCTTAAATTCTTCTGCGGAGTCGACACAAATATTGTATTCTCTAATAAGTGTCACAAATAATTTTTCTTCTACCCTGATATCATCTCCTTAAGCCTTTATGTAATTTAATTGTCCTCTTAATCTTCCACATTATTGTTTGAGGGTCTCATAATTGTTTATTTTAGCATTTTGAAGAGATTGAAGTCTAATGATGCGTGCCTTTGTTGCATCATAAACTCTTCTTTTAGTATGTTGTCAAATTATAGTACGAGTTTGAGCCATATACAAAAACAATTTGATCAAGTATATGAAACTGATCTGATTAGAGGATGAGATCAGTTTGTCAAACCGAATTTGTTGGATTAAAGCCTAGCACACTTATCCTATTTGGATTTGAACTCAAAGAGTTGGTTGTTGTAATCTTATTCTAGCCGCACATTAACTAGACTCCTTAATGTCATGCTCCAAACCCCTGAGCGCGAACATCCCTCAATGGTCGATTAAAGTGCGACGTTCCAAGACGCGTCGCTGACCCATTCTTTTTCTTTTTTGATTAAACGCATGCGGAAGCAATTTATATAAACAACAGTCAATCAATAAAGAATAGGGATAGTAAAGCAGTACGATGGTGACACTTCCAAAATGCTACTTTGTTTTGTATATTTGTTTAACTTGGGAAGTTTCATATTTACAAACCATTACAAAAACCAATAGGGGTCTAAAGTTAACTTAAACTTCTCTAACGAGAGGCCTACTTTTCGTCTCCATAGGGACATTCAACCAAACACGATGGTTCTCTATACTACGGGCCTGAAAAATAATTAATAACAATGGGGTAAGATATAAATCTCAATGACTTAACAGCCTAAGCCTTGATTAGGACACAAATTCGTCTCAAAGGCAGCCTAAATATACAACAACATACAATCTTGCCTCGCCTTGGCACACTCCTGCATATTAGTACATCATATATGCCATTATCATTCAACAAGTATAATTAATAATCATAACAAATAACTCTCATATACCATGCATTCCAATTATAAGGTAAAATCCGTTTTGGCCCGTCCCATACCGTGCCTCATAGTTTTACCTCATAATTAAGTACAATGCATCACAATCATTCACACGTGCTTCGATTATTATGAACCCTAGAATACAACCAACACACGAGCTGGCGGTCTTCCGGCATGACCGGGGATCATCCCACCCCATTGGGCATGGCATTATCTAAAACCCCTCTAGATGACATTTCATAAGTGAGCATTGGTTCGGCCTCAACTATAACTCAGCATCCGGACCCTTGTCAGGGACCGATAAACATCGAGCATTGTCCCCAAACTCCAGTTGGGTGACGAGTTTAAGTGACCACACAAGCACGCCAAGATCCAAGCCAATTTACATCTGCCGTAGAGTTCATGCTTAAATAACAAACCTCAGAAAATCTTTACATTTAAAATTCTAGTAAAATAATTGCACGTGGTCTCATACTTAAAATTAACCCGCCAAAATTTGTACGGTTTCATTTTAAAATCTCATTGCCCCATTTAGCACATAAAACATGACGTCCAAACACGATACCTCAAAATTTGTCATTTTCTTTTCAAATAAACCTTCTTTAAAAATAGCATTTAAACTCATGATTTAGGCAATCAACATTATGGCATAAGAAGCTTAGACAAGCATAATTAAGCACATATTCATCCAGTAAAACAAGCATAAAATTCTACTTAACGACTATTCATCATTAATTTCCACTAATTGCGAACGCTAACACAATTAATTACGCCTAACTGCAGTTATTTAAACTAACTATAATTAATTAATACTAATATTTATTAATTAGTCTAATTGTGATTAACTAATATTAATTGCAATCAATTAAACTAATTACATTTAATTAGACTAATCACCATTAATTAAACTAATTAAAATTAATTAAACTAACCATGACTAATTAATCTGAACATGATTAATTAAACTAACCATCCTTAATTAAGACTAACCTTTATTAACCTTAATCTAATCACTGTTAACCTTAGTAGGGCTAAATTATCATTAAAGGCCACTACTACCATTACCCCTAAACTAAATCTAACCCTAAAGGCAATTAAGAGCCTGTTTGTTTATTTTTGCTTTTGTTCCCCATTTGTTCTTTTGTTCTAGGGAACAAAAAGAGAACAGAAATGCGTTTGGTAACACTTTTGTTTATAGGAACAAAAAATCTATTTTTTTATTCCCAAGAACAAATTTGGAACAAAAACACGAAGTAGAAAAAAGTTGTTTCTTGTTTCCGGGAACAATTCCAAGAAATACTTATTTTTTCTTCTTCGTTTTTCTTTCCTTCTTCCTTTTGTCTAGTCGCCGGCTCCTGGTGAGGCGGACCTCAAGTCGCCTGGGTGAGGCCGAGCCTCGCTAGTGGCCTTGGTGGCTAGGCAAGGTCAACGGCAAGGCTTGACCTTGCCTAGGCGGTGCGAGGTCGACCTCGCCCTGGCTTGGCGAGGTCGAGCTCGCCCAGCCATCGACGAGGCTCGGTCTTGCCGGGTCAACGTTGGGCGACGCCAACCTGGTGGTGGCCTGGCGAGGCTGGCTAGGTCGCTGGCCCTTGTCGGTTGGTCGCTGGCCATGGCTAAGGCCGGTGACAAGCCAAAAGGAAGAAAGAAGAAAAAAGGAAAAATATAATTAAAAAATTAAAAAAAAACATAAAAATTATACAAGTTTACCAAACGCATTTCTATTCTTGGAGTAGAAACTTTTTGCAGTTACCAAGCGCGTTCTTATACTCAGAAATTGTTTCCTAGAACAGAAACAAAAAAAAAAAAAAACTAATTCTGTTTAAAATTTTTTCTTTGGAATAAAAATGTTACCAAACGAGTTCTAAATTTCTAATCAATGATTAGGAATTAACTCACGGGTTTTCCGGCAACGGGGAGCTCACTGCAATAGCGGCGCAACAACAATGAGAACTCGGGTCTTACGGCTTAAGTGGAGACACAAATGGTGGTAGCTTGACACTTGAGACCCACATCTCGGCTAAGGAGGGAGGAGTGTTCGGTGGTGGCTTGCGGTGGTGGTGAGGTTAGTGAGCCACGGCGTGAGGAATGGTGACGGCTCGGACAAGTGACAATGAAGGCGGTGCGGCGGCGGTAACTCCTCAAAACCTACTGCCAAGCTTGGGCTTGGCTTGGGCTGTGGTGCACTGGCGGTGGAGATGGAGGTAACGGTGGACGGTGGTGGTGGTCGCTCAAGGAAGAAGAAAGAAGAGGAAGAAGATGAATAAGGTGAAGTTGGAGATGGAGATGAAGATGGAGATGAAGATGAAGATGAAGAAGGAGAAGAAAAATGTGAGAGAGAGAGAGAGGAGGAGGAGGAGGAAGGAGGTTTAGTTGTCCAAGGAGGAAAGGAGGGTGGGGGGAGGAGATTTTCCAAGATCTTTTCAAAATCTTTATCATTGACAAATCCAACAAAATCCCCTAGAATCCTCACATCATTTCCTTTATTTCTTTTGTCTTGTAGTTTATAAATGTAAGGGCATTTTGAACATTTCATTCACTTTTTGTCCAAACTTTCTAATTTTGCCCTTAGGCCTGGTTCCTTTTTTGGTTTCCAATTTTTGTCCTATAATTCTTTTTTTGAAAATTTTGAACTTGCCAAAAATTCAATGGACAAAAGAGGAGACGTCCAATATGTGGGTTTGGAAATCCTCAAAAGTTCGATTCTCGAAATTGTATTAAATTTCGTAATTAAAATCGATCAAATACGACTTTAGTACGACTTAAACTATCGGGTGGTTTTTAGAGGTTTTCACGCAGTTGACTTGCGATCAATAATTTTTTTATCTACGTTTGTGCCTCACTTCAATTGACGACTTCCGACTTAGCGCGCTTGCAACCTTATTGTTAGATAGGACTCATGTCCAATACCAATCGAACGAGTCTCTAATACCACTGTTCGCTTTTGGTATTAATGAGCAAATGTGTATGTTTGTGGGATTTACTTGGCGAAGGAACAAAGGAAGGAGCTTTTGGAGCTGCTTGCATTATCAAAATGTTTGGTACAAGGGATTTATGGAGCTATAGTTGATCTGGACATGAATGAAGAGAATGAAGCCTTTTTATAGTCCTTCCTAATCGACTCTTCTGCTAAGAATCTCCGTCACAAACAGAGAAATTTGCTTCATATTTCATGTTGGACAGATTTTTAGCCATTACTTCTAACTACCACCAACTAAGCTAGAACCACATACTTTAACTACTTACAATATATCTAGAAACTTGTAGAGTCTTAGTTTTTCTGGAACAACTTTAACAAAATTTAATCAAGAAGAAAATGTTTTAATGGAAGATTTCATTTGCCTAAAACTTGATCATCCGTCAGACTACCTATCCAAATTGGACAAAAATGAAGAAGACTGAAACAAGAGAATCATCGTCTGATAATGATATATGAACAGCCAAGTGTCCATCGTTTGAAACATATAGAGAGGGAAATCAGCCCGATTGGAAATAGGAGGAAAATCATTCACGACAATAATCAACAGCCAATCGAGAGATAATCATCAAGCGTCAGCCATTAGGAGAAAAACTTAAAAATGGAAAAAAGAAATTATTAACCGAAGGCAACGGGAGGGTTCAATTGTAGCTGAGCACGGTATATGTGCTAGAGAAATTAAACAAGTATTAAAAGAACAGATGCACACAGAAGTCAGTGATAGTAGAAAAGCCAAACTTGAAGAAGTGACTGAGGTAGAGGAAGCTGGAATGGAGGAAGCTGGAACAGAGGAAGGTCGTGAGCTGGCGATCCAGTTGAACTGATGAGCTGGCGATCTATGACATCAAAACCTGAAACACAGAAGTTGATCAAGCAAATTAAAGGAGCTGCACAGCTAGAAGAAATGCACGTGTGTGTTTTCATATTGGTTATTCGGTTGTAACAATTCTATAACAGAAAAAGTTGAACTAGTGTTGAGTATAAAAGGAAACGAGAATGAGAGGAGAGGTGTGCGAAGTTCATTTTTTCTTAAGTTTTCAACCTCTGGTTTTCCCTTGATTCATCTTGAGCTTGCTCTCTTACTTCTGTATCTGGAAATGATGAAGTCGTGTAAAGGATGAACTTGAAGTTCTGAAGAAGAAATATATCAAAGCTGAGGTATTCTCATTGATTGTTCAAGATCTAAACCTCTTTCATATATAGATCTTGTTCTATCTTCGATTTCTTCTCATGGTATCAGAGCTTATTGCCTGGGAATAATAGATCTAATATGTTCTTACTGCAAGATATTGTAAAGATCCTGGTATTTCTTAGGTAGCTTATCAAAGTTTACTGGATTGTTTCTTCGAATCTTCAAAGCCTCTGAACATAGAAGAATGGCAACTAAAGTGCAGAAGTACCGTTTCCCTATTCATGTGAATATAGCTAACTTCGTTACCATCAAGTTGAATGAAGAAAACTTTCTGTTATGGCAAGCTCAATTCAACAGATTTCTGAACAGCCAAGATCTGATTGGTTTTATTAATGGTGAAATATTACCTCCAAGTCAAATGATACAGACTGTGACAGGAGAAATGATGAACCCTGATCACCTGGATTGGATAAAAACCGATCAGCTTATATCATCCTGGATAAGTGGTGTAGTATCATAAAATATTCTAAGTCTGATAATTGGCTTAGAAACCTCACTCGAAGTATGGCAGGCTCTCATAAATAGATTTATACAGAAATCTGTTGCGAAGGAGTTTGAGTTAAGAGGAAAACTTCAAGCTTGCAAGAAAAGAAACAAATCACTAAGCGAATACCTTCGAGAGTTCAAAACCATCTGTGATCAATTAACTGCAATTGGAAAGCCTATTGATGATATAACAAGAATGTTTGGCATACTTGAAGGGCTAGGTTCTGAATATGAAATTTTCAGGACAACCATGTATTGTCTTAAGCCCCAGCCTGAGTATGATGAGGTTATCTCACAACTTGAGAGGTTTGAAACCCGATTACAAACATATTCTGTGAATGAGTATAATACTAACCTGGCCTATTATGGGCAAAGAAGAACTGGAACAAGTCAGCAAAGAGTCAATCCCAGAAATCAAAGAGAAAATTTTCGAGGAGAAGTTAGCTATGGTAGAGGTCAGTCTTTCATCAAAAGGGAATATGGAAATAATTTTACAGAAGCAGGAAGGAATCAACAAAATAAAATGAATAACCTGAATTCAACTCAGCAAGGTCAGGTTAATAAGGATAACTGGTCTAACTATGGACAAGGATTTAGACCATATTCAAATCCTGCACAGAGGTATCAAAGTGTTAGGTCTTATCCACCACAAAGTTCAAATGGTGATAGACAAACACAGATCACAAAGCCTATAAGTAATGGCCCTCTGCAATGTCAGATCTGTAAGAAATCAGGTCACACAACACTCAGATGTTGGTATAGGTTTGATAACTCGTACCAGGCATATGAAATACCAACTGCATTAGCAGCAGTACACATTAAAGAACCCTATGGTTCAGAATGGTATCTAGATACAGGAGCTACATCACACATTACCTCAGAACCTGGTATGATTCGAAACTACAATACATATAGTGGTAATGACACTGTCATGATAGGAGATGGATCTCATTTGTCAATCTCATGCATTGGTAATGGAATATTGAATACAGAAAATAGCAAATTACCTCTGAATGATGTATTAATAGTCCCTGAAATCAAAAAGAATCTTTTATCTGTATCAAAACTAACAGATGATTATCCCTGCTCTTTTATTTTTGATAAACATGGGGTATATATGAAGGACAATCACAATCATACAACAGTGAAGCTAGGAAGGAAAGTCAAGGGGTTATACCAGGTGGAACCTAAAGTTGCAGAAGTTTTCTTCACACAGACTCAACAGGAAGTAGGAGAAGATATCTAGCATCAAAGACTTGCTCACACCAATCTTAAAACAGTGAAGATTCCGCAGAAACAACATCTCATTCAGTTTAGTTCTAAGGCTCAGAATATATGTAGCAGCTGTCAAGTTGCTAAAAGCTCAGCTTTATCTTTTCATTTCTCATACCATATCTCTAATGTTCCATTAGAAAGAATACATTGTGATGTATGGGGACCTTCACCAATTCAATCTGTTCAGAAATTCTCCTACTATGTCATTTTTGTGGATGATTTTTCTCGGTATAGCTGGATATATCCAATGAGACAAAAGTCAGAAGTCTATGAGATATTCGTTATGTTTCAAAGATTTATAGAAAATCAGCTTAATCACAAGATCAAAATCTTCCAAAGTGATGGAGGAGGTGAGTTCACTAGTAATAAACTCCAACTACATCTACAAAAGTGTGGAATTAAGCAGTATATATCTTGTCCTCACACACCAGAGCAAAATGGTGTCTCGGAGAGAAAACATCGACATGTGATTGAATTAGGTCTAGCAATGATGTATCATGCTAAAGTACCACTGAAATACTGGGTAGATGCATTCAAAACAGCAGTTTATGTTATCAATCTACTTCCCACAACAAAACTACATATGCATTCACCCCATTATAAGCTCTACAATAAGACACCAGACTATTCTTATCTTCGAGTTTTTGGATCAGCCTGTTATCCATGTCTCAGGCACTACACAAAGCATAAATTTGATCCAAGATCTCTTACATGTATCTTTCTTGGATATAGTGAGAAGCATAAAGGATACAGGTGTCTCTTGCCTACAAATGGAAGAGTCTACATCAGCAGACATGTTATATTTGATGAGAAAGTCTTTCCCTTTACTTATACACTAAATACTGAATATCAGCAGGGATCTGACCTATACAAACAGTGGATAAAAGGAGTACTATCTTCTATTTCCAACTCTACTAAGCAGGCTCAATCACAAGACAATATATCGAGGGGATATTTGCAGCATACCAGATTCACTCAAACAACTCCAGAAATGCAAGACAATGAGCTCAGTACAGGTAATCCTACAGGTCGATCACACATATAGATGGTACCTGATGCTGAGATACAGAGTGATGTTAATAATGCCTCCAGTAGTATTGAATCACATCAGTCATCTCCAAGCATAGAGGAACAAATACCTACAAATCAAGAGCTTGTCTCAACATCAAATGCTAATACAGGACAAATACAAATCAGTTCTGAAACTGAAAATATACAAGGTACTTCTTCAACTCATCCTATGCAAACTAGACTTTGATCTGGAATTGTTAAAGCAAATCCTAAATATGCATGTCTAGTTGAGTATCGGATTCCTGTTGAACCAAAATCAGTAAAGTCTGCCTTAGCAGACCGAGGATGGTATCAAGCAATGAAAGAAGAAATGGATGCCTTATATCAGAATCAAACCTGGGAATTAGTTCCTAGAGATGATCACATGAATGTAATTGGGTGCAAATGGGTGTTCAAGACAAAACTCGCACCTGATAGGAGCTTGGATAGACTCAAAGCTAGGCTTGTAGCTAAAGGCTTCCATCAAGAAGAAGGTTTTGATTTCACAGAAACCTTCAGCCCTGTAGTGAAACATGCAACAATTCGAATAATCCTATTAGTAGCTATGATGAAACAATGGAAAATTCATCAATTAGATGTCAAAAATGCCTTCTTACATGGAACCTTAAGTGAAACAGTGTATATGGAACAGCCTCCAAGGTTTAAAGAATCACAAAAGCTTCACCATGTTTGTCTCCTTCGAAGATCACTTTATGGACTTCGACAAGCTCCTCGAGCCTGGTTTGATAGGTTTAGCATCTTCCTGCTCGAATACGGATTTTTCTGTAGCTCTACTGATCCTTCCCTATTCATCCTGCATACTGAAACAACAACTATTCTCTTATTACTATATGTAGATGATATCATTCTCACTGTAAGCTCACCTCAAATGCTTTCTAGTTTTATTACTTCTCTGAGTATTCATTTTCATATGAAGGATCTAGGTTCCTTACACTATTTTCTTGGCATTGAAGCTACACGAACCTCGGATTACCTATTCCTTTGTCAAACCAAATATGCTCTAGACCTCCTCACCCGAGCTCATATGCTCGACTCCAAACCAATTTCAACTCCTCTTTCATTAAAACCACCTATTTTAATCAATGACTCTATACATTTGAACAATCCTACTGAGTACAGAAGCCTAGTTGGGGGTCTGCAATACCTCACATTAACCAGACCAGACATTGCTTATGCCACAAATATACTCTGCCAAAGAATGCAGCAACCCACAATTGCAGACTTCAACAGATTAAAAAGAGTCTTGCGGTATATAAAGGGTACTATAAAGCTTGGCTTATTTCTTCACTCTCACAGTACCATGCATCTCTATGGTTACTCAGATGCAAACTGGGCAGGGTGTGTAGAAACCAGAAGATCAACAACTGGTTTTTGCATATACATTGGATCCAATTTTATATCCTGGGCAGCAAAGAAACAGCCCACAGTGAGCAAATCCTCCACTGAAGCTGAATACCGTGCTCTTGCATCAGCTACTGCCGATCTTACATGGGTTAGTTTTGTATTACGTGATATAGGTTGTTCTCTTACTCCTCCTATTCATTTGTACTGTGATAATAAGTCAGCAATCTCTCTTACTCTGAATCCTGTCTTACACGCTCGAACCAAACATGTTGAAGTAGATTTTCACTTCGTTCGAGAAAAAGTATCCTTAGGATCATTACATGTCAGATACATTCCAAGTTCTTACCAATTAGCTGATATTTTTACAAAACCACTGACAAGAAGAGCACATTCTTATATGCGAACCAAATTGGGAATCTGTACTCTATCCATTCCCAATTTGAGGGGGGATGTTAGAGAAATTAAACAGGTATTAAAAGAACAGATGCACACAGAAGTTAGTGATAGTAGAAAAGCCAAACTTGAAGAAGTGACTGAGGTAGAGGAAGCTGGAACAGAGGAAGCTGGAGCAGAGGAAGCTGGAACAGAGGAAGGTCATGAGCTGGCGATCCAGTTGAATTGATGAGTTGGTGATCCGTGACATCAAAACCTGAAACACAGAAGTTGATCAAGCAAATTAAAGGAGCTGCACAGCCATAAGAAATGCACGTGTGTGTTTTCATATTGGTTATTCGGTTGTAACAATTCTGTAACAGAAAACGTTGAACTAGTGTTGAGTATAAAAGGAAAAGAGAATGAGAGGAGAGGTGTGCGAAGTTCATTTTTTCTTAAGTTTTCAACCTCTGGTTTTCCCTTGATTCATCTTGAGCTTCCTCTCTTACTTCTGTATCTGGAAATGATGAAGTTGTGTAAAGGATGAACTTGAAGTTCTGAAGAAGAAATATATCAAAGCTGAGGTATTCTCATTGATTGTTCAAGATCTAAACCTCTTTCATATATAGATCTTGTTCTATCTTCGATTTCTTCTCAATATGCAGTCTGCACTGCAGTGAGCGCGAAGAGGAAGATGGCGGCGATGAGAGACAAAATAGTCCAAGGACTCTTGAAGTAGGTGTGGTTGAGATTAGCCCTCCACTTGTGCCAGCGCTTCTCGCAGTACTCACTGATGTTCTTTTGCACGACATCAAGGCTTTTGTTGGATGCGAGCGGCACTTCCTTGCACAGAGAGTTGATTAGCTTGGCGACCGCCTTGTCGCTTCCAATGCCATTCTGGATGATGCCTTGGGCATGAAGCAGCGCAACATCCTGTTCACCGTTGATGATGTTGTCCATGAAGGTGATGTAGGCTGTGATCTCGTTCCCACCCTCGATGTACAAGCGCTCGAAAGTCATGAGGTTGAGGAACTCGGACTCGGTGGTGTCAGTCACCTCGATAACGGGGAGCCTCAGGACCCCTCTGGCAAAGGAGATGTCCTTGAGACTTCTGGTCGGGCTCTTCACGAACTGGATCCCAGTCTCGTTGAGCTCGGTGGCCGATCGGATTATCAGCTCAGTATCCACAGCAGCCTCAAGCTCCACATGTTCTGGCTCGTACCGGACCTTCGCAGTGTCCGTCAGCTGGCCCTTCCTGAAGACGTCCACGACATGTAGGCATTTGCCCATGCCCATCCTTGTGATGCGCATGCTGGGGGAGCAGAACTTGAGGACGAGCTTGTTGACGTATTCGTCGTCCTGTGTTGTTCCAGTAAAGTCAGAGCATTGGATACAAGATTGTTGTCGCGTCGATACTACTTGCTTCAAAGGAAAAACAGAAGTCTCCCATAGAGGTGATTATTAGAAAAGATTGGCTAAAGATTTACTTTCCTTACAGTGTATCTGTTATCGTCAGTAAGGATTTATAAGTTAGCATAACATTTCTCGTATAATTAGTTAAATAATATTTGGTAAATTTTCCCTTTTCCTTCCGTTAAGCAATGCCTTGTGTAAAATTTGTGCCGACAATAATTATAGTCAAGCAATTTGGATCTATTTGATGAAGGAAAAATTAGAGATATACAAAATCTTCGTTAATTTTTATCATAGCACTCGACCTAAATTATGTTATTTCGTCCACATAGTTTTTTCAGTTGATGCAACATCCGAAGGAGTACATTGGAATTCCGCTACACAAGTTTTTAAACATCTCAAGAAAAACCCAGGACAAGAGATTTTGTTACCATTCTTGACTTCATTTCGCTTGGCTGCCTTTAGTGATTTTGATTGGGCGAGTTGCCCGATCACTCGGCATTCGATGACTTGTTACTTAGTCATGCTCAGTGGTTGTCCAGTGTCTTGGAGAACCAAGAAGCACATCACCGTTTCTTGATATTCTGCTGAAGTTGAATATCATGCTATGGCAACTACCACTAGTGAATTGATTTGGTTACACACTTACTTGCCTCCCTTAAATTATTGTACGACAAACCGATGGGTCTTTATTGCGATAGCCATGCCACCTCACACATTGCAGCAAACCCGGTATTTCACAATTGAACAACGCATATTGGGATTGATGGCCACTTTGTTCTAGAGAACACAGTCCAGGGCCATTAAAATTGAGCACGTACCCACTAGACTTTAATTGGCAAACATTTTTACCAAGACATTGAGTCAAGATTGGTATACATTTCTCGTTAGCACGTGGGGCATTCGTGACCTCCATGCACCTACTTGAGAGGGAGTATTAGAGAAGATTTGCTAAAAGTTTTCTTTCCTATTTGTTTAATATTTGACATATCAAACATCATTAGTTAGGATTTATTAGTTAGCGCAATATTTGATATATTTTTTATAATTAGTTAAGAGACATTTGGTAGATTTTTCCCTTTTCCTTTTTTCTCTTTCTGATAGATATAATAATGAAATTGTTGATTGATCTCGAACCATGCATCCAACATTTTTGGAGCATTAAATTTGGTGGATTCTACGTGAGGTTGATGTGAGATCACCAAGATGTACTATTAGGTGAACATAGTACGGCGGTTTGCGTGCATGCAATAACCTCTCTAACAAGGGAGCGAAATCTAAGAAACTAACCATCGTGTAATCGCTCTCGATGGCGACCAGCTCATCCAGCACTAGCATCGGCAGCTGATTCTCCAGCATCAGCATGTCTCGTCTTATGTACGGCTTTAAGTATGCCAGCCTGGAGGTGCTGAAGATGGGGTCGTTGGGCGAGTAGCCATGCTTCTCCTCTATCGTGGTTCTCATGATCTCGAGCATGAAGCAACCGTCCATCATCATCAGCTCCAGGAACCGGCCCCCTCCGCCCTCCATCCACTTCGGGTCTAGCGTGTCGTACTTCTCCTCAAGGTCCCGCGCCACCTTTCTCAAGGAGCTAAGGAAGCGCTTGAGGGTCTTCCCCGACCGCTCGAGGAAGTGGAGGAGCACGCGGTGCTTGTGTTCCTGCATTTGGCCGAGGTGGACCTCACCATAGTGGTAGGGGCCGAAAGAGACAACCTGCGGCTGGTAGGCCTTCCAGTTGAGGTTGGTGATGAAGGCGGGGACCCTGTAGATGGACGGATTCTTCCAGTACTGTTGCCTGTCGGCGGGCACGCACTTGAGGCTCTTGTCGACGTGGACAATCCACTTGGTCTCGTCCGGGTGAAGTGGGGGTGGCAAGGGTAACATGATTCGGCATGTTTCAGGGGTTCCAGAAGTTTCTGTTCTGGGACAGAGGAGAGGAGTATTCATGGGGAGAGAAGGAGGGGGGGTGAGAGAATGGGAAGAGTGTATGAAGTTTGGGGTTGTCCAACCTCAATGCTTCAAGTTGAAGTGGTATTACTGGACAGACCATGTATATATAAGTCGCCTTTGGTGCATGCGGTAAAGACAAAACCAGTTTAGGCATGTCCCGTAAAAGCCGGAGGAAATGAATTGCATGCACGTAAAGCACGAGGTTGACGAATCTCACAAGGTGTCTGCCTAATTTAAAAGGCCCGTTGGAATTGAGTACATGTAATGCTAATTGAGGCATAAACTTCGTATATTTGATATATGTTGTGGCATTTGATAATAATTTGTACCTCCTATGTTTGGGACATGCCGAATTTCTTATTTGAGATGTCATTTTTAGTACTTGATGTCCATCTTATATAATATATATATATTTCACTTGTGGGGAAAGAATTTCATAATGAGTAAAATGTTCTAGTGATATCCGTGAATGGTTCGCTCATGACAATTATATAACTTATCATATATTTAACTTCAAATGACACATAAGATAAGTTGTAAACATCTTGTGTGAAATTTAAAAATCAAATTAATTTAAACAAAAAGATATATTAGAACTCAAATCAAAGTTAAGTTTCTATATGAAACTAAATATTAGTGTGGGTTTTATTTTTTTATTTCTTTAGTTTCAAATCACTTAAGCATAATTAATTACGAGAATTTATGAGCTCTTTTAAATGATATCTCGAATAAAGAAAAGGGTTTAAATTTTTTCATGGTTTTAAGATGCAGAAAAGAAATAGAAAGTATTCCATTCGAGGACGAACAACTAAGAAAGAAAGAGGGATCGAGTTATGTTATTCATGAACATTGTGGGCTCGTGTGTGATTTAGGTATGAAAAATATTTAAGCTTGTAAGCGATTGTTACTCTATAATTTTTAGCTTAGTCACAAGACTAATATTTGCTCTTGACTCTTCCAATAGAGCAGATACCGATACTCACATTGAACCACATAAATATCTAGTATTTCTTTGTTCTTTTTCGTTTATTTTTCCGGTGATTTCGTGTTGATTTGATTGTAAGATTTAGTGAGTTTTCGCTTTGATTTTACAACAAGCTTCAATTGATAAGTACTTGGATATATTCACAAAAATCTCGTAAAAAATGTTGACTTAATCGAAGGCGACTAACTCAAACCAATCATATTAATGTGGGAAGAGTGTTTGGGAGGTGCCCAAGTGAGGAGTGCGTCGCTTCTTTGTGCACCAGGTAAAGACGAAAAGTGTTTAGGTGGGTGCCATGAAAAAGGTGGAAATTGAATTGCATGGTTGCCATCCACATATTGAATTGAGTGCATTTAATGTGTTTTTGGTATGGACTTCACATATTTGACGTGATGATAGATGTATAAGTTTTACTTTTGGGATAATCCAAATTTCTCACTTGAGATCACCTTTTTAATACTCAACGCCCTTCTTCAGCATGTACCTCTCATATATATATGGTCAGTTAGCTCATGGCAATCATAAAATTTCTCATAAATTGATTAATGGTGGTGCACAAGACAAATTGTACTCATCTTGTGTCAAATTGAAAAGCTTTGATCAGCTTCATATGGAGAAAATTTGATTCTAGCAAAAAGATATATTAATACTCAAATTAAAATCAAACTAGTATGACAGAGTCAATTTTATAAGTTAAGTAAATATTCATGCTGTTGGGGAGAGAATCGCCATCAAAAGAAGAATTAAAATGCACATCGAAACCTCCCTTTTTAATTCCACAACCTTCTAAAACACCCAAAAAAAGTCAGATTTTTCTCCCCAATTCAAAACTAGAACAAGCAAAACCTCTATAGTAAGAAACTCAAGATGACAAAAAGTGTTTAGGTAGTGCCATGAAAAAGGTGGGAATTGAATTGCATGGTTGCCATCCACATATTGAACTGAGTGCATTTAAGATGTTTTTGGTACGGGCTTCACGAATTTGACGTGATGATAGATATATAAGTTTTACTTTTGGGATAATCCAAATTTCTTACTTGAGATCTTCCTTTTAATACCTAACGCCCTTCTTCTGTATGTACATCTCATATAGCAAAAATAAATAAATTAAAGTAATATTTCGCAAAGAGTGATTTTCCAATAATATATATGCTCAATTAGCTCATGACAATCAGAGAATTTCTCATAAATCGATTTCTGGTGGTGCACAAGAGAAGTTATACTCATCTTGTGTCAAATTCAAAAGCTTTTATCAGCTTCATATGGAGAAAATTTGATTCTAGCAAAAAGATATATTAAAGCTCAAATCAAAATCAAACTAGTATGACGGAGTCAATTTTATAAGTTGAAGTAAATATTCGTGCTATAGGGGAGAGAATCACCATCAAAGGAAGAAATCAAAATGCACATCAAAACCTCCCTTTGTAATTCCACAACATTCTAAAATGCCTAAGAAAAGTAAGATTTTTCTCGCCAATTCAAAACCAAAACAAGTAAAACCCCTATAGTAAGAAGCTCAATATGACAAAAATTGTTTAGGTAGTGCCATGAAAAAGGTGGGAATTGAATTGCATGGTTGCCATCCACATATTGAATTGAGTGCATTTAATGGGTTTTTGGTATGGGCTTCACGAATTTGACATGATGATAGATATGTAAGTTTTACTTTTGGGATAATTTAAATTTCTTACTTGAGATCTCCTTTTTAATACTTAACACCCTGCTTCCGTATGTACATCTCATATAGCAAAAATAAATAAATAAAAATAATATTTCACAAAGAGTGATTTTCCATTATGCTCAGTTAGCTCATGACAATCAGAGAATTTTTCATAAATCGATTTCTGGTTGTGCACAAGAGAAGTTATACTCATCTTGTGTCAAATTCAAAAGCTTTTATCAGCTTCATATGGAGAAAATTTGATTCTAGCAAAAAGATATATTAAAACTCAAATCAAAATCAAACTAGTATGATGGAGTCAATTTTATAAGTTGAAGTAAATATTTGTGCTGTTGGGGAGAGAATCACCATCAAGGGAAGAAATCAAAAATGCACATCAAAACCTCCCTTTTTAATTCCACAACATTCTAAAATGCCTAAGAAAAGTCAGATTTTTCTCGCCAATTCAAAACCAGAACAAGCAAAACCCCTATAGTAAGAAACTCAAGATGACAACCCCCCCCCCCCCCCGTAAAAAAAAAAAAAAAAAAAGAAAAAAAAAAAAAACTCTACAAGGGAAAAAAGAAAACAAATCCAATTCACAATTGGGCAAGGCCATCGTGAGCTTGCAGTGGCTGGTGGTGGGGGCTCTGTGGACATGGCTATTAACACCACCTAATATTTTTTGATACTACATAAAGGATTCGTGTCATTTTAAAACTAATTGACAAGCCTGTCTTTATATGCTCTTAATTGCCTCAACCGCCCTAGCTAGCTTTTAATAAATCTTAAATTGGGTTGGGTCACCTTTCGATTCGTTACTACATCTTTCTATTTAACTTGTTATCTACTTAATGAGAGGGAAGTGGTCCTAGTCCAAATACTGAAATTAATAAGACATATTAGGAGATAATGAAGTATGACAACTTTTAAATTTTTCTTGAAAATTTTTTTTCTCCATTTTCTTTTCTTCTTTTAATTTTCTCATTTGTTTCAATAAATCTCTCTCTCCCCCCACTTCCTTTGTACTTCTTTATGTTCTTTCCTGTCACATTTTATTCCCATATATAAAAAGATCAAAGGAAGTGTGGATTCAAAAGATCACATCGAATTTATGCACAATTCAAAATATAACAAAATATCTACATTGAACTCGACTTAGAATGATATGTCTCTCATTCATATGTTACATGTCAATGGCCTGTACTTATAATATCAATGAAATAGAGCTTATGGAACACTTCGATATAAATGAGAAAACAAATTTTAAAGTGTCCCTATTTAATCGAACATAATTTTCACATATCAAACATTATAAATTCCTTTAATTTCATTCAGAACGATACTGTTTGGAAGGAAATGATTGGATTGGATCAGCGGAAACATCAGAATTGTTGTAGGAATGCTCTGGCGTGTTTTACCATTCTGAGGAGCAGTTTAGTCGCAATCATACAGGAGATGATCGTACCCTTCTATAGCTGGCAGATTATGAAGTCCTTAATTCTAACCACTGAAAATTGACATGTGGGTCATTGCAATACTGAGCACAGGATGAGCTCATCGAATAATTGTTGTCATATATCATGCTTCCATTTTCTTGGGCTTATGATAGCTGAATGATGTTCCTAAATAATGAAATTTGAGGTTAGTTTTGGGTTCAGAGGAAGTGACAATCTCATAAATTTTTTAAGACGTTCACTACAAGTGTTGAAAATTCGATGTGACAGGACACTTATGATGAAATTTTTTAAAATGTTTACAACACTCAAGCAATCAATTAAAAAATATGACATTCGAGATAATATTAATAGAAGTCATGACATACAAGTTATAGTACTCAAGTGCACGAAAGTTATGATACTTGTGGGATTCTTATCCCATAAATGAGAAATCAAGTTAAGTCGATAAGGTTTGGGAGAGTCCGTTATGTAGCCATCTCATAAGAGAGTTATATGCGACCATTTAGCAATTGGTTAAATAACCCATGATTGATCTCAGGAGCTGCGACAAAGAGTTTCCACGATTTTAGAAGGCCAAAGAATTTCAAAACAGGTAAAATCTTTTATGCCTATAGTGTTTCTCTTTGAGTTTCAGCATTGACATATCCCTATTTGTATAGATCAACAACGAGATTTATTAAGATATTAAGGGGAGCATCGTGCATGATAAGGCATTCATGTCATTTCGAAAGGATTAAACGAGCCTGCCCAAACGTGCCTCCTGATTACCTCAATAACCCGAGCCAGTTTTGATTCTTAAAAAGGGTTGGGCTACTAGAGTACAAGTTAAACCTCCGAAAACTTTGTAGGCCCGTCAGATGGTCCGCTTTGATATTTTCACTTTTTTCCTTCTCCCACTGTTTTCCAAAATCATATTACGTAATGACTAATTTAGTCCTTTTACTAATAGAGTTTTTCAATTCCGCTTCTCAATTTTTTCGATGCAATTAAGTCCTCTAATATGCTTGATTTATACAATCAAACCTTTCAATCATCAACATATGGTGAGCTTTTAAGAAAAAAAGGAATCTTTTCTTTGAAATATACTTGTCCATGCAGATTTAATATCAAAACATCTGTATGTCACCATAAAAATGTTTAAGATCCGATGACATATAAAAAAAACTTTGAGAGAGAGAGAGAGAGAGAGAGAGAGAGAGAGAGAGAGAGAGAGAGAGAGAGAGAGCATCAATTAATGATATGTAGGAAAAGATGTGAAAAATTCCAGTTGGATTAAAAAATGTTGTAGTGCTCGGAACATTCAAAATATATTTTCCGTTATCGTGGTTTTAGGAAAATGATTCAATTAAGAACAAATTAATAAACATTTGTGCACAGTTGATTATATATAATGGCTATGAAACATGTATCACCGTAATAATTATTGTTGGAGATTCATACACTCCAAGATTACGTATTGTTAAAGTAGCAAGTTAGAAATCTACTGAGTTGAGTTTCTCCCTGCATTTGGTAACTTTCACGAAAAGTTTCGGTGGATTCAAAATATTTTTTCTGACTAGTCTTTATAATGGACACTGATTTCCTTATTTATGTACTGAAATACTAAATATCTTAGTAACCCATTGCAATGTCTACTTTGGAATCATATAATTGAGCCATTTGTCTCTTTCTAATTTGAACAACGCTTGCTCAATTTCAACGTAGTGTTTTTAACCCAATGCTATCATTGCTTTTAACCTTAGTTAAATATTTTTATCCCTTCGTAACTCACGTAAGTTTTCAAAGTACATCCTCTCTTGATTGTATGAAGCCTTTAGGATAACTCAGCTTCAAAAGAATCCCAACTTGTTCTTGCTTAGAGAAAAAAGATCATCCGTCACTCCTCTTCTATTATCACTTTCAAATCTTTTGAGTAAAAGAAAAAAAAATTCTATACTTGTGTTATCGTTGCTTCAAAATTCATCTTTCAAGAGTTCACATGGTGAAGTCTTGGGATTTATTCTCTTCTATTAAACTAGTTTTGTTAAAAGGTTGAGAACTGTTAATCTTTGTTTTTGTTTATTTTACCTTGAAGGTGATTAAGGCTCTAAGTTGTCCAAGTCTTTGTTCAAGGTAAGTGAAACTCTAACACTTAAGTTGGGTCGATATATTTATTACTTTTGATTTGGTCGTTTGATGATTGTTAATGGAGTTCTAATGTTAATCCCGAGTGCGATCAAGCTTCGATAAAGACATATTGAAATATTATGTTTACTTGACATAAATTGATAACTATTTTCGACATAGAAAGTGTGTGATCGACTCCCCAAAAGCCTTGGTTGTATTTTGGGTGAGATAAGTGTAAACATTTGGAATTTGGACTTGAAAAAATATTCACGAGATTTTGATTTAGATTAAGTGTCAACTGACAAGTCATTTTACCAGTTTTGGTCATTCAATTGATTTCTGAGCAAATTTTCAATTTTGAAAGTCATTGGATTTTGATAAATCACCGTTCTTGACCAATTGTCAGTTCTCTTACTAATTCACAAATTCTAGTGTTTTTGCCGATTTTGATAATCCAATCAACTTTCCAGGTAAATCGATTTCCTGATCAACTCACCGATTGTTAAGTAACTAATCTATTATCCAAGTTATCCATTTCTATGTGTCAAACTTCAAGCAGTCGATTTAGAAGAAGTTGACTTCCGACCAAGGTTGCCCATTTCAAATTGTCGATTTCAACCAAAACTGTCTAGTTCTAAGTTTGTCAATTTGTGGATTAAGACATCAATTTCAAAGTTGTTGGTTCTTAAGTGTTCATTTCGAGTTGTCGATTTGCAAGTATCGATTTTTAAGTTATTGATCACGTACTTATTGCTTCAGATTAAATGATGATGGCTTAGCAAGAAAGAATGAGGATACGTGTGTTGAAGTGCATATAATTATTTGTTAATGATTAATTGAATGAGAAATGACAAATTATTCATATGCATGTGGTAATTTTTATGTTATAATGATATGTATGTCATTGATGCCGCATGATAAAGAACTTTGTATTGGCCCACTCGCCACAAGGTGAATTCTCTTGTATGAGTATGTGTATGAGACTTTGGAGTTAGCTAAATATTCTACTGTTTGAGATGGTTCTACAAGGTTGAGAGGATGTTAAGTCCTATGATGACATGGCTTGTATAACCTTTGGTATGATGTTAAGAAATGGCAATCATCACGCGCATGTATAGTTGTATATTTATTATCGTCGATATAGAAGATACCCGTTATGGATGGGCTAAGAGGTGTGTCAAATGGGTAAGTACAATTTCATCCCCCATGAGTTAATGGTGACGATGAAATGACAATTGTTATGCAAATGTATAGTTGTGTATTTATCACCATTGATATAGAAGACACCTTTGATGGATGGGCTAAGAGGTGTGGCAAATGGGTATGTATGATTTCATCCTCTATGAAATGGGTCCTAGCTAATGACAAGTAGGAGTTAGAAACTCACTTGATGGACTAGTACACAGTATCTGTGCATCACGAAATAATATGCCATTTGTTTGTAGTTGAGTGAATAACCTTATGCAATGTTTTTAATGGTTTCCATGAGCATATTATGATGGAAAGATAGTGTGTTTACTTCTACATTAGTCATACATGGTTATTTTGTACTTATCTTGAACTCACGTTGTTTGTCGGTACCAAGTTGAGTGGTAAGATAATTTTTTAATTTAGACTTAAGGATTTTATTTACTGAGCTTTTAACTCTCCCCTTTATTTTTACAAACATTTTAGATGGACCTCTCATTGCCACTACTTTTTGGAGCTCCCACGTATTTTGGTTATGAATATCAAGATGTGCTTGTACTTGAATCAACTGAATTTCGTTATCCCAGACTTAGTTCAAATAATTCAGTTAGGCTTAAAACCCCCTTGCTTTAGTCCATTAACTCCAATGCAATATTATTTGGGCTTAATTAAAATGCTTCTAATATCTATATGCAATTTAAGTAATATTTTTGTTTTGGGGTGGTGTCAATCCCTAATTTTTCTATGTAATAAATATCAAATTGGGATGTTAAGAGCACGTTTGGTAACGATTCTGTTCCCCGGGAACTGATTCTGACAAGAAATGATTATTTTTTATTCTATTCCCGGGAACTGATTATGAGTAAAAGAACGTGTTTGGTAACTGTCTAAAATTTCTGATTCTGGAATAGAATTGCGTTTGATAACGTGTTTATTGATTCTGTTCCAAATTATTATTTTTTAATTTTTAAATAATTTATTCTACTTTTTTACTTTTTTTTTTTCCTTTTTCTCCTATTTTTCTTCTTCTTCTTATGGCCGGCGACCTCACCAGAGCGTCACCAGCCCTCGGCGAGGCTGGCCCTCGTCGGCCGAGCCTCGCCGGCAGCTAAGCGAGGCTCGCCCAGCCTCGCCGATGGCTAGGCGGGCCTCGCCCAGCCCTGGCGAGGCTTGGCCTGGCCAGATCTGGCGAGGCCGAGCCTCGCCAGTGGACAAGCGGGCCTCGCCAGGGCTGGGCGAGGCCCGCCTAGCCACCGGTCAGGCTAGGCGAGCCCGGCCGGTGGCCAGGCGGGCCTCGCCCAACCCCGGCGAGCTTGCCGAACCTCGCCTTGGCCAGGCGAGCCTCTGGCAAGCTCGCCGGACCGGCGGTGGCGGATGGTGGCGGGCGGCGGTGGGTGACGGTCGCGGGATGGCGAAAGGAAAGAATAAGAGTTTTATTGTGTTGATTCTTTTTTTGATTCTTGGACACAGAATTAACTTTTTTTTTTTATTCTCAAATCTTCTCCAAAACTGATTCTGGGAACAAAAAATCAGAATCAGTCATTGTTTGGCACGTTGCCAAACAGGGCCTAAAATTTAGGTGTCAATGGCAAGCAACTGTTCAAACCCTTCAACTTAGGAAAGCTGCCCTGATTGGGGAGATATTCTCAACGTTCTTTAAACATAATTAGCAGTTTGCTGTCAGCTTATTTCGATCTAGGATCTATAATGGCAGTCTAGAACATTGAATATCTTTAGCTCTTTTTATTTCAGGAAGGATGTTGGAAGTTTCAAAATATTTTTTCTCAGTCATGAAAGTATGTTCTCTGTGTTAATGATTGACTGCTTGATGACCGGAAAATATATAGATGACTCTGAAATTTGAAGCCGATGGGGAAGAGAGATGTCTTTGAAGGCCATCTTTGTTGTTCACTTAAATTCGCTGCAACTCGTTAAAATTTTAATCAAGAATTGGTGCGTTGGAAGATTCCATTTGCCTAAAACTTGATCATCCTTCACACGATTGGACAAAAATGAAGAAGTTTGAAACAAGAGAATTATAATATGATAATGATAAATAAACAGCCAAATGTCCATCATTCGGTATATTTAAAGTGGGAAATGAACATGACCGGAAAGGGAAAATTATTGTACAGAGAGGCAAAGAGTGGGTTCTGAGCACGAAATATATGGTCTGAATTATAGCGAGTGCGCAGAGGAAGATGGCGGCCATGAAAGACCATAAAGCCCAAGGACCTCTGAAATAGGTCTCGATGAAATTAGCCCTCCACTTGTTCCAGGGCTTATTGCAGTACTCGTTGACCTTATTGCAGACGGCAATGAGACTGTTGTTGGGTTCAATTGTTGTGTACTTGGCCAGCAAGTGGAACAGCTCCATGGTTTCCTTGTCGTCCCCCAGGACAGTCAGGACTATGCCCAAGTTGTAAAGAAGTGCGACGTCACACTCATTGTCGATGATGTAGTCCATGAAGTAGATGTAGGACGTGACCTCGTTCCTGGTCCTGACGTGGAAGCGCTCAAATGCAATGAAGTTGAGGAACATGGACTCAGTTGCTTCTTCCACCACGATCTCGGCGAGGCTCAGGACCCCGCCAGCAAAGGAGATGTCCGTGAGGCTGCCGGTCTTGCTCTTCTTGAACCAGATCCCATGCTTGATGAGCTCAGTGGCCGACCAGACTAACAGAAGGCCCTTGCACCCCACCTTGTCCAGCTTCGGCTTCTCATGGAGAAGTAGGCTCTTCCTGACAACGTCCAGGACATGCAGGCATTTGGCTTTATTTGCGGTGTCCTTGCTAGCGGAGAAGTAATTGAGGATGAGCTTGCTGATTTATTCGTCATCCTGAGCTGTTGGTGTGAAGTCGCTGCGTTTGAATGTGAGATTGTTATCGTATCGATAGTACTCGAGTAAAAGGAAAAAGAAGAAATTTCCGATAATAGTAATCAAATTCTCGGTTGATCTTGAACCATGCATCCGACAGGATTGGAGCATTCGATTTGATGGATCCCATGTGAGGTCCATTTGTCATCAACAAGATGTACTGTTAAGTGAACATGACAGCAAAATCTAAAACACTAACCTTCTTGCCATCATTCTCGACGGCAACTAGCCGATCCAGCACTAGCACTGGCACCTGGTTCTCCAGCATCAGCATGTCTGGCCATATATATGACATGATGTAAAGCATCCTGCGGGTGTGAAATATGGGGTCATCCGGCTCATAGTCGTCCTCCTCCTGTGTCGTGGTCCTCGGGATCTCAAGCATGAGGCAGCCATCAGGGATCATCAGCTTCAGGAACCAGTCCCCTATGCCCTCTCGGTCGACCTCCTTCTACTCCAGGTCCAGTACGTAGTAGCTCTCCCCGTGGTCCCGCGCCACTTCCCTCAGGGACTCGAGGAAGGGATTGAGAGGCTTCTCAGACCGTCTGAGGAATTGGAGAAGTGTGTGGCGGTGCGGAGGTGGATCTTGCCGTGGTGGGAGGGGCCGAAGGAGACAGCCTGCGGGTTGAAGGCATTGCGGTTGAGGTCGGGGACGGAGGTCGAGACCTGGTAGATGGACTGCTTCTTCCAGTACTGTCGCTCGTCGGTGGGCATGCACTTGAGGCTCTCGTTGACTTCGACGATCCAGTTGGTCTCGTACGGGTCCCACTGTGGCATGGTTCCGCAAGTTCCTGTTTTCGATTGGCTTGTGTTCTATTCTTTTAAGCTGAAAGGAGTAAGAGAAATGGTGAAAATATGGAGAGACATGGAGAGAGAGATGGGAAGAGTGAAGAGGGTAGGGGGATAAAGTTTTGTGCCAGAGGATTCGAATTGCGTGTACGCAACGCACGTAATTCTCCGATCGTGTGTATGGATTGAATACATGCAATGGCAATTTGGGTACGGACTTTGCATATCTGACGTGCCAATAGATTTTATTTTATTTTTGAACAGAGACGTGACAAATAGTATTTTTTTTTGGGTTATATTTGATAATCATTTTTTTGTCATATATTCGAGATATTCCCGATTTCTTACTTAAGTCTTATATTTAGTATTTGATACACTTCTTTCATGCATACATTGCATGTAGGAAAAAGAAACAGAAATTACCACAAATATTGATGCTACACTGTTATATGTGCACGATTAGCATCATGACAATCATATAACTTCTCACTATGGCACACAAGACGGGTTGTAACCATCTTGTGTGAAACTCAAATACTTCCACTTGGCTGCAAGCATTTATAAGCTCCAATCGAAAAGAGCTCAAATCCATTATGAGCTCCAATAGAGAAGCACTTGGATCCATAATAACTGCTATAATTAGTAAACTCTAAACACAAATATATCTCGAGACAAAGATTTAATCCGTAAGTGACTAATTCCATCGCCCAGTCAGATTAATACATCACTTCGATGAATTGGTTACGCATATTGATTTCCTCATTGCGGGTCCCTTTCATCAGGGCAACACGTTCAGTTTTAGTAAGCCAACTGGAGGACATTCCCTTCTTGCTCAAAGATTGATTAACAAAAGAATAATAACTGATCAAAAGCAGTTCACTACCTTTTCTCTGAGAAGTATCCTTGTGAAGCTGGGGTCGTATAAGATAAAAAGTAAATTCATTAGCGTTAGGGAACACATATAGTGTGTAAGAATGGGGAAAATGATACAAGTTAGGAGAATGACTCATGAGTTGTAAATGTGAGACTATTTAAATGTTGTCCAAATGAAGAAGTGGTTACCTACTTATTGTTCTAGGTTAAGTCAATGTTACATTAAAATAAATGTAATTTTACAAGCCTATCATGTGTTTTAAATGGCTTTGTCCCCCACATTATTCGTGGAGATTTTAGTACATATGAGATTTTTGGTTGTTGGCGCTATGTCAAGAACAAAGAAGCAGATGGATCTTAAGTGAGGTGTACCTTTGTGCGTTTCACCTTAAAAGCAAAGATTAGCCTCCAACGATTAGTATCGGCTCTCTAAGAAAGAGGCACAATTATGCGCTAATCGACAAAAAGAATTTCATCCTCTGATACTAAAGACTCCCGTCAAACTCTTGATAAGGAACTTCCGACTAGATCAGGCCAAATTGACAAGTGGTTTATCCACCACTCAGATATACTTGATCATGAGCTGGTGACCGAACGGGCCTAAGAGATTGGAAAAGGCTAGCATAACCGTCCTCTGCAAAGTGACGGTCTCACGGTCAAAGGGAAGCCATAAACATATTTCGAGGAAACCGGGAGACTTCCTCAACCGGTTCCAATTTTTGACCGTATGTTTCCTATTTTTCTTTTCTTTCTACTTTTAAGTTTCCTTTTTACAAGCTCAATTGAGAGAAAAAATCACAAGAGGACCCATGGAATCAATTTTTTTTTAATATGAAGAAATAAAAAATAAAATAGCAATTTCACCAAAAAAAATAAAATAAAATAAAATAAAATAGCAACCGCAATATGAATAATTACAAGTAGCATATTATTATCACTTACTAAAGAGAAATTGTCAATGTCATTATATAGATATATTAAATTTAAAAGCTAAAAAAAAAAAAAAAACTTCATGTTCCATGGTGTCGTGACACTTTCATCACTATCATCTTCATTTGCATTGTTCATCTCGTCTTCATCACTACCATTATTTTCATTAGTGAAGTTACTTTTAATATGAAGTCCATCCATCTTAACGAAATTAGAAGAAAAACTTAAGCATTATATGTTTAAAATATATAGACACAAAGTAAAATTAACGACAATGAATACCTCTTGCTTTCTTACAATTAATAAGTAGAATTAACGAACCTTTATCCATAGTTACGACTTTTTAGATTACAAAATCATACAATAATTGGGAGTTCAAATTATACATAATAATTACATGCCTATTATTTATTTATTAGTCATTTTATTTTTTTGGGAACTATAATCTTATTCTTTGGCCGGAGAATAATATCCACTATTTTAAAAGTAGCAACCGAGTTCTTCGTATATTTCTTATTGTTAAATCATTGGAATCTTGTTTGAATATTTCCTCAACAAATTTGATCGTGACCTACTTTGGAAAATGTATTTCTATATTATAAAAACGGGAAATCTGTTAAGTAATTCTCCAATTTTGAAGATGGAAACTGTGTGGTTGAGGTATGGCCGCTCCTATTCAAAACTAACGGCATGGTTATCTCAGCATTTTCCCTATTTTTATTATATAATAACCATAACTATGGATAAAGGTTCATTAATTTTGCTTCTTGATTGCAAGAAAGTAAGAGGTATTCATTGTCGTTAAATTTTAGTTTGTATCTATACATTTTAGACATATAATACTTAAGTTTTTCTTCTAATTTTGTTAAGATGGATAGAGTTCAAATTAAAGGTCACTCCACTAATGAAAATAATGGTAGTGATGGAGATGAGATGAGCAATTCAAACGAAGATGATAGTGATGAAAATGTCACGACATCATGGAACATGAAGTTTTTTTTGTTCATCTTTTAAATTTAATAGATCTATATAATGACATTGACAATTTCTCTTTAATAAGTGATAACAACATGCTGCTTGTAATTATTCATATTGCGATAGCTATTTTATTATTTTATTTCTTCATATTCAAAAAAATCGATTCCATGGGTCTTCTTGTGATTTTGTCTCTTGAGCTTGTAAAAAGGAAACTTAAAAGTAAAAAGACAAAAGACAAATAGGAAACATACAGTCAAAAATTGGAACCGGTTGAAGAAGTCTCCCGGTTTCCCCGAAATACGTTTATGGCTTCCCTTAGACCCTGAGACCGTCACTCTGCAAGGACGGTTATGCTAGCCTTTTCCCTGAGAGATTTGCCCATCCTCTGAGTGGATTTGCCTAAAAATGTCCTTTCCTAGAACCGTTTCTGTAAAGCAAATAGAATTATAATAGTTAATCATGGGAAATATGTATGTGGATGTGACGTGGGATCCACATGACCAAATGTTGCAATTGATCCAATCCATATGGACTTCGCTCCGAAAGAAAAAAAATCCCCTGCAGCGAGGCATGTTCAAAAGCTTCTAGGCCCATAGATACACGCATGTGTACAAGCGGTCGAGAATTTTTATATGGGGAATTTTCACGATTTTAGATGGGCAAAAACATTTCAAAGGCGGGTATGGCGGTAAGAGAACGACGTCTCCCATGTGTATTTCTTCATCAGTTATATGTGCACCAGCAAAACAGCGGCGGGACAATGGAGTGTAATGTATGTGGTCGGCTCAGGCATGCGGATATAGAGCCGGAAGACAATGAAGTAGAGGATATGGACGAGTGAGCTCCCCCATCTTTGATCATGTACGAAGCTCTTCTATTCATAGACTCGCTTCCAGGAATTTGGTTTTTATTTTTCTAATCCATCCTTGTGCCTTGCTCTCCAGCCAAGTTAGCTGTTAGTCGATACTCGACAGTAGAGAGACCTAGTTGGCTAATTTGCGGAACTTCGCTTCGCAATTCAATCTTCTTGTGGTGAAAGTCGTGGATTGCGAGTATTCTGAGTTTCTCATTTCACCCATTCGAGAGAAAAAAATTGAGCTTGTATTGCCGAATACCCTGTTCTCTGTGACTATGAGGGAGCTACTATTCTGTGGAGGTGAATTTTCTCTTTTTATTGACATTTAAGACATTGCATAAAATCTGATAAATGAATTACGTGGAAGATTTACCACGAGTTCCTATATGAAATCAAATATGTATATCGATAAAGTTGAATAATTTGTGGATCATTGAAGTTAACTAAGTTGATCCCATTTTTCAATCTTCAGATTTTGCAGCTCTTTGGCATTAGAGAAGGTGGTTGATTTCCCAACCAAACGGTGCTGGGAGGTGAAAAATGTGCCATATGCGCTCAATATAATTGTGCGGCGTGTGCGATTTCTGTTTGTAGAAAGTGTTGCTAAAATGTCGTAATTACATTAGGTGGGAAATGGGCATTTTCCACGCTGTTACATTACAGTCTTATTCCATTACCGCAACCAAACGGACCATTATTAATTTGAATCTGCAATATTCAAATGCCTTATTAGTAAGCACTTTGCAATCATCAACGTTAAAGCTTGCCTGAAACTAATGGCGGGCCTAAGTATCACAGGCAAATACACCCTACTTAAAGGGGGTAGAATGCAACATTTCTTTCCAAGTAGAGTCTGGCTCCAAAAATATTCAGTTTATGCAGGATTTGAATTCTCGTTAGACATAGCATAAAAAATTGTCACAAGAGAGAGACATAGCATAAAGATTTGTCAAATACACTGAAAGTGGGCTGCCATTTGAGCACATGGTGATCAATGAATGGAGTAGAGTGTGACTCACGTGAAGGTCCAGCTCTAACCAATATTTTCTTCTACTAAAGTAGTGATTTATGTCATTTCGAAATGACTCGACAAACCTATCTAAACTATTGATTACCTCAATCACCCTAACTAACCTGCTATTATTAAAACTTAAATTGGGTTGGCCCACCTTTCGTCCCATAATCAAATTTTCCTCTTCGACCTTTATCTCCTTCCTAACTACTTCTTACCGAGACTGAGTTTCTAGTCAAAATTCCAAAATTTTTAAGACATTTTTGGTGATAAGAAGTATGGCAGTTTTTAAACTTTTCTCAAAGCAACTTTTTCTTCATTTTCTTTTCTTCTTTTTAATCTTCCCTTTTCTTTCAACAAAAATATCTCTCCCCCCCCTTCCTCCTCCATACTTCTTTATGTTCTTCTCCCTAACTTTCTATTCCCCTTATACAAAAAAATCAAAGGAAGTGTGAACTCAAAAGATCACATCAAAATCGTGCAAAATTCAAAGCATAATAGAACATATGCATTGAACTCAACTTAGAATGATATATCTCTCATTCATGTTTTACATTGCAACACCCTTTATTTATTATATCGATGAAATAGAGCTTATGGAACACTTTCATTAAATTGAGAAAAACAATCTTTCAAAGTGCTCCTAGTTAATTGAACAAAATATTCACATATCAAACATTATTCATAAAAACATTATATATTCCTTTAATTTCATTCAAAACAATATTATTTCATGGACAACAATTAAATCGGATCGGCGGAAACGTCATTATCACTCCTGTAGGAAGGATCTGACAGGTTTCACCATTTGAGGAGTAGTTTAGTCGCTATCACACAGGACATGTCGTGCACTTCTGTAGCTGGTAGATTATGAAGTACTTGATTCCCTAACATGCGTGTTAATTTTTCCAACCGCTAAATTGACTTGTGGGTCATTTCATATGCTGAGCGGTAAGATGATCATTTACCTTAAACAGATGGAGTAAATAACCATGTATGACAAATGCAGGAGTAAATTTTTCTAACCGTTGATAAGAAGATAGTACATTTACTCCTACTTTTGTCATACATGGTTTTTTTGTGCTTGTCTCTCATGTAATTGAGTAGTAAGATGATGGTTTGCCTTAAATTTAAAGATTTCATTTATTGATTTTTGGCCTATCCATTTATTTTTAAATACATGTAAGATGGACCTCCCACTGTCATTACTTTTTGGAGCTTCCATGTATTTTGATTGTGAATATCAAGATATGCTTATTGTCCCGGGCTTAGTTCAAATAATTCAATTAAGCTTAAAACCCCTTGCTTTAGTCCATTAATGCAATATTATATGGGCTTAATTAAAATATTTAATACCTATATGCAATTTATTAATATTTTTGTTTTGGAGTTAGGTTGATCTTTAATTTTTCTATAAAATAAATGTCTAATTGTGTCGTCAAAATTTAAGAATCAATAATAGTGATTGTTCAAACCTTTCAAACTGGAAAACCTGCTTAAACTAGAGACATAATCTTAACATTCCATGTTCATAATAAAATAAAATAAAAAATTTTTTTTGGTTGATAATTAATAGTTTGTTGTTATCTTATTTTGATGTAGGATTCTATAATGGCGATTTAGAACCGTGAATATCTTTCCCTCTTTCTATCTTCGGAAGGATGTTGGAAGTTTCAAAATATTTCTTTCTCAATATAAAAGTGTGTTTGCTCTTTGTGTTAATGATTGATTGCTTGACGACCGGAAAATATATAGATGACTTTGAAATTTGAAGCTGATGGGGAAGAGAAATGACTTTGATGGCCAAATTTGTTGTTCACTTAAATTCGTTGAAATATGCTAAAATTTTAATCAAGAAGAAAATGGTGCAATGGAAGATTTTATTTGCCATCCTTCTCACAATTGGACAAACATGAAGAAGATTGAAACAAGAGAATCTTCTTACGGTAAAGATAAATAAACAGCCAGACGTCCATCATTGGGCACATTTAAAGAGGAAAATGAACATGACTGTAAAGGGAAAATTAGTGGAAAGGCAGAGTGTTCCAATGTATACTCGTGTATGGTCTGAATTACAGTTAGTGCGAAGGGGAATGGACAATAAAGATAGGTTATAAACAAAAAGGACCGCTTTATGAAGGTGCAAGCGTATACGTTTATCGTCTAGTTGATTTAGAGGAATGGACGAGGATAGGTTATAAACAAGGTTTAGGAGACAAGAATAGTCTCACTCAATGGAATTACAAACATAATTTGAGGAGGTGTTGGTGGAGGAGCATAGTATATGTATTTTAAGCTTACTCCTCCGCAGACTTGGTACGAAGGCTAAATGTAGCCTCTTTAACACGACCTAGCATACCTTGTGACTTAGTTTACAAGCTCTTTAAAATAATCGAGCCACTTTTTTTTAGATATGTGTAAGGCAACTTCCTTCTTCACGGTGGATGCCTCAAGTCTTGTTGACTTCTTTTCAATGTTTCCCACCTAAGTCTTCTCCAACTTGGCTTCTGCTTACTATTTCTTTTGCTAATTCTTGCTTGCATTCCCACGATCATGTTTTTCTTCAGCCACCGCCATTCTCAATAATTCTAGACAACTTGCTTGAGCTGTCCTCCCCCTACGATTTTCTTCAAGATTAAGCTAGCCACCTCTTGCGATAGTTGAGGAGAGATCTATAGAATTTGGAAAATGGATCACAATTTCCAACATGGACAAAATGAAGAAGACTAAAACAAGAGAATTATCATTTGATAATGATAAATGAACAGCCAAATGTCCATCATTCGGTACATTTAAAGTGGGAAATGAACATGACTGGAAAGGGAAAATTATTGTACAGAGAGGCAAATTGTGGGTTCAATCGCTGAGCATGGTATATACGGTCTGAATTATAGTGAGTGCGAAGAGGAAGATAGCCGCGACGAGAGACAATAAAGCCCAAGGACTCCTGAAGTAGGTCTGGATGAGATTAGCCCTCCACTTGTTCCAGGGCTTGTTGCAGTACTCGTTGACCTCATTGCACACAGCAATGAGACTGCTGTTGGGTTCAATTGTTGTGTACTTGGCCAGCAAAGGGAACAGCTCGGTAGTCTCCTTGTCGCTCCCCAGGACATTCAGGACTATGCCCAAGGTGTGGAGAAGCGTGACGTCGCACTCATTGGCGATGATGTAGTCCATGAAGTAGATGTAGGACGTGACCTCGTTCCCCGTCCCGACATGGAAGCGCTCAAATGCGATGAGGTTGAGGAACATGGACTCGGTTGCTTCTTCCACCACGATTTCAGGGAGACTCAGAACCCCATCAGCAAAGGAGATGTCCGTGAGGCTGCGGGTCTTGCTCTTCTTGAGCCGGATCCCATGCTCGTTGAGCTCAGTGGCCGACCGGACTAACAGAAGGCCCTCACACCCCACCTTGTCCAGCTTGGGCTTCTCATGGAGTAGTAGGCTCTTCCTGACAACGTCCAGGACGTGCAGGCATTTGCCTATCCTCACCGTGTTCTTGCCAGGGGAGCAGTAATTGAGGATGAGCCTGTTGATGTATTCGTCATCCTGAGTTGTTGGTGTGAAGTCAGTGCATTTGAATGTGAGATCGTTGTCGTATCAGTTGTACTTGAGTTTAAGCCAAAAAAAAAAAAAAAGAACGAGTTGTTGTTTCCGATAGTGGTGATAGATTTAGTAATCAAGTTCTCAGTTGATCTTGAATCATGCATCCAACAGGTTTGGAGTATTCAATTTGATGGATCCCACGTGAGGGGCACAAAGTCCATCTGTGATCATCAAGATGTACTGTTAGTGAATCTGACAAAGCAAAATCTAAGAAACTAACCTCCTTGCCATCACTCTCGACGGCGACCAGCCGATCCAGCACTAGCATCGGCAGCTGATTCTCTAGCATCAGCATGTCTGGCCATATGTATGGCATTATGGAAAGCATCCTGTGGGTGTACAATATGGGGTCGTCAGGCTCATAGTCATCCACCACCTGTGTCGCGCTCCTCAGGATCTCAAGCATGAAGCATCCGTCAGTGATCATCACCTTCAGGAACCGGTTTGCTGCGCCATCACTGCCGCCCTCCTTCCACTCCAGGTCCAGTGTGTCATAGCTCTCCTCGAGGTCTCGGGCCACTTCCCTCAGGGACTTGAGGAAGGGATCGAGAGGCTTCCCAGACCGTCTGAGGAAGTGGAGAAGCGCGCGGTGCTTGTGGTCCTCCATGGTGCGGAGGTGGATCTTGCCGTGGTGGTAGGGGCCGAAGGAGACAGCCTGCGGCTGGAAGGCCTTGCGGTTGAGGTCGGTGACACAGGCGGGGACCCTGTAGATGGACCGCTTCTTCCAGTACTGTTGCTCGTCGGTGGGCATGCACTTGAGGCTCTCGTTGATTTGGACGATCCAGTTGGTCTCGTTCGGGTCCGACGGTGGCATGGTTCCGCAAGTTCCTGTTTTGGAGTGTCCTACGTTCTATTTTTTATTAAGCCGAAAGGAGTGTGAGCAGGGGTCAATTTATGGAGAAAAATGGGAAGAGAGAGGTATTAGGGGACAAAATGTACGGGTGACTGACGCTTCGTGCACGACAATTCGAATTGCATCCCCGCAATGCACGTAATCTTCCCACCGTGTACGAGGTTCTGAATCCGATGAATCTCACGAGTGTCTCTCTAAATCGATGGGACCGTATGCATTGAACGCATGTAATGCCAATTTGGGTAGGGACTTTGCATATTTCACTTGACACTGGAGTTAAAATAGTACTTCTTTTTGGTTATATTTGGTAATAATTGAGTCACATGGTACTTGACGCACTTCTTTCGTGCATATATCGCATGTAGGAAAAAAAATTACCATAAATAGTGGTGCTATGATATTATGTGTGCACGGTTAACTCATGACAATCATAAAACTTCTCATTCATTAACTTTAAATGAAACACAAGATGGATTGTAACCATCTTATGTGAGGCTCAAATACTTTCACTTATTTTATACAATCAGCTATGAGCATTTAGAGAGCTCCAATTGAGAAGAACTCGACTCCATTATAACTGCTTATGAGCTCAAATCAAGAAGCACTTGATTCATTATAGCTGCTATAATCAGTAAACTCTAAGCATAAATATCTTGCAGAATGTCGAGTTAATCCAAAAGCAACTAGTTTCATCACCCGATTAGATGAATACATCACTTTGATGAATCGGTTTTCCACGTTAAGTTCTAATTATGCGCATTGATGATCTCATACCGGGTCCCTTTCACCCAGGCAACACGCACAGTTTTTGTCCCCAAATGAGCCAAATGGAGGACATTCCTTTATTGATCAAAGACTGATTAAAGCAAGAAGAAGAGCTAATTGGAGCAGTTCGCTACTTTTGCTCTGAGAAGAATCCTTGTGAAGCTGGAAATGTATAAGATACAAAGTATATTAATTAGCATTAAGGCAGAAAAATTTGGGAGCACGAGTCGAAGGCATCGTGGATTTGTCTATTTTGAGCGTATCTATCACTTAGGAGTTTTAAATGTGAGACTATTTAAATTTTTTCCAGATGAAGAAGTCATTACCTAATTCATTGTACCATATTAAGTCAATGTTACGATTAAAATAATGTAATTTTACAAGCCTATCATGTATTATAAATTACTTTGTCCTTTACGTTATCCATGAAGTTTTTAGTGTAAATGATGTTTTTGGTTGTCGGCACTGTATCAACTCGATGTGCCCCAGAAGAAGCTGCAGGATTTTAAGCGAAGGATGCACATCAGGCACGGACCATTATGCGTTTCACCTTAAAAGCCAAGATTAGCCTCCGACGATTAGTATCAGCTCTCTAAGAAAGAGGAGCAATTATGTGCTAATCCTCAAAAAAAAAAAAAAAAAATTCATCTTCTGTTACTAAAGATGCGGAGGAGTCATGTCAAACTCTTGATAAGGGACCCTCTGACCAGATTCGGCCAGGTTGACAATAGATTTACTCACCACCTAGATATCCCTGATCATGGGCTTGTGATCGAACAAGCCTAAGAGATTTGCCGATCTTTTGAGTGGATTCGCCTAAAAATATCCCTCCCTATAACCTTTTTGTGAAGTGATTGCAATCATAATTATTGATCTTATGAGATACATATATGGACATCGCGTAGGACTCACATGACCAATTGTTGCAATTGATTCAATCCATATTGATTTGGCTCCGGAAAATTTAAAAAAAAAAAAAAAAAAATCCCCCGAGGCAAGGCATGTCCGAAATTCTATGCCCCTAGATACACGAATGCGTATGTGTAGTCAAGAATTTTTGTATGGAGAATTTTCATGATTTTAGACTGGCCAAAAAATTCCAAAGGCAGGTATGGCAAAAAGAGAACGACTTCCCCAATGTGTATTTCTTCGTCAGGAATATGTGCAACAACAAAACAGCAGTGGAACAATGCCCCATCGGATGGCGCATCCTTATGATATAATGGAGTGACATATGTGGAACACAATTATAGAGGCAAAAGCTGATAGATAGATAAAATTGTCCAAAAAGTCCTAAACCTATTATACTTTTACTAATTCAATCATAAATATTTCAATTTTATCAATAAAAATTTAAAATTTTTTCATATATTTTCAATTGAGCTCATTTGGTCAATCTTGATTGAAAATCACTAACATGAATGCAAGCATTTTATATGGCACAATTAATGTTGACGTGAATAATTTTTTTATGATATTTTAATATTTTTCAAATTATTCTTTTCTTTTTAATAGCCATAGGCTAGCCCTCCCTAGGCAAGCATCACTACCCTAGCTAGTCATAGGCAAGGGCCCCCACGCCCTCACTAGTCACATGTGAGGGCATTGGCCCTCACCTAGATCCAAGTGAGGGTCACGACACTTACCCTTTGTCAGCCAAGACCACAACATGCTCGCTAATGATATACCCTCACCTGGTTTGGGCAAGGACCACAACACCCTCACTTGGCATGGGTGATGCAAGAGCATCACAACCCTTTCCAGCCAAAGGGTGACACTTGCTTGTGGCCAATCATTAGGCGAGAGTTAAAAAAAAAAAGAAAAAAAAAAAAAGAAAAAATAAATAAAATAAATTTGAAAAAATTAAAATATTATTAAAAATTATCTACTTTAACGTCGGCCGTACCACAAAAGATAATCAATATCCATATCAGCGATTTTTGGTTAAATTGGCTTGATGGATTCAATTGGAAAATTTTAATAAAAAAAAAAATAGGACTCAATTTGGTAAATTAAAAGGTTTGAGACTAAATTGATAAAAATATAATAGGTTTAAGGCTTTTTTTTCCGGATGAAAAGGATATGGACGAGTGGACTCCCCCATCCTTTGGGCGTTGCTCTCCAGCTAACTTAACATTCATGGAGACATTCAAGTCAAAATCTTGTTTTATCTCGCTTTTTATTCCTTCCGAAACCATCCTTAATAAGAAAAAAATTAAACTGTCTTTGATTCTATCCACATCCACCGTTTATGCGCTCGCTTGCCCCACTAAAAACATAATCGTCTCATTCTTCACCCGTTTCCTCTTCTAGAAAAAATGCCTTCTCTTTTACCTTTTAGAGTTAACTTTCGGTGTATTAGTCTTCTTCTTATAGCGTGCTTGATGCTAGTTACATGTCTATTATGACATATGTGCATTTGATTTGCACAATCGTATCCTTTCGTCCTATATTCCTCTCGCTCTACTGTGATTGGCTAATCATACCCTTAACTTGGAAAATCGACGGTGAACCTTGCCACACATTTTCCATAAGAGGGAGAAATATTCGTGTTTTGCTTGGTAATTTCCACACGGTTGCGTTGGAGAAAGATAACTTATGTGGTCGTCCTTGTATCAAACGGTCACATTGTGACGTCCTCAGCACGTCATGGCTAACATGGCTATCTAAATATTTCCACTTGTTAGGCACGCAAAAACGTATATAGACCAATAATCACCCATGACATACAAAATTCAAAGAACACATAGGAATAAAAACCAAGGCAATCCATTTCCTTTAGTTTTAGATACTTTTGGGTGACCTATGTCAAGTACATTAGGGATTAACTAAAATACTCCTACTCTGGACTGTACCAAAATTCCATCAATTGTACCACTCCACTCGTGATACCATATATCTACAAGATAGCCTATCTCATCCAAACTGCCTAGTCTTCCAAAAATGCTATTCTCATCCTCTAGCCGTCATACTATTGACCCCATTGTCTCTATCATCATCACCATTCGGGAGTAGGAGTGGTCCGACCAAACGCTCACTGATTTGGGCATAGACGACTATGAACCCGATCAACACCTAGGCCGATGGTAGACCAGCATCAAGTGTCAGTATTGTGATGACATGGATGAAGGTGACGTTGGGAAAGTCGGGGTCACACAACTTAGTATGGTGCCATGTGAAGTCCGTTATAGAGGATCATGTGGAATGCAAGTAATAGTGACATGTCTATTGATTTGAAAAATAATAATCCACCAAGAATGAGCCTAAACTCAACAAGCAAACTACCAAATAATCCATACTACATTTGTCAATGACGACAAATGTGAGGAAGTTTAGACATGAAATGTAGAAGACCGTTTTGAAATCAACTTGCCTGAAAACTTTTTTCAAAATCAAAATAGCAAGTGAAAAACATTTCCTCTAAAACCAGTAAACCATTAAACCTCAAATGAAATCTAAAAATGTTAATGATCATATTTGCTATGAATTAACCGCCACCAACTTTTGGGAACCCCATTACCCCCAAGCATCTTGCACCAATCCAACATTGCAAGGACATCTGGAGGAACTGTGTTACGCCCCCTGCCCCCTAGTTACCTCTTTGAACATCTCTATTACCACCCAAGGCACCATTTGTCTCAAGGATCAATGGCATTCCAAAATCACACACTCATCCCATGGTGCAACAATTCAATAATTCAATTTAAACATGCCATCCATTGAGTTAATGTACAAAACAGTTCAGTGTCCACCATTAACTATGTTTTATAAACTAGAGAAGTGATAGAAACATTTAGTTGGCATTACCAATTCAAAAAAGACGGGCTACAAAAGGGAGTTTAGCTAAATTTGACCCAAAAAAAAAAAAAAAAGGGAAAAAAAAAAAAAAAGGAAGCTCGCCCATTTGTAGAAATCAAGGATATTCGTCAAGCAAATCAATTCAAAAAATCACGGAACTTTGACACAATGTGGATGAATCTCCAAGGAACCTTTTTTATGAAGAACTCAAGAACTGGTTCAACTTGTACGAGTCATAATAATTTTATATACTTCAGAACAGTATAAATTTTCAGGATGCAACAGATTCGAGAATGAGCATTTTGGATGCCTAATTGAGCTCCAAAAATCATGAAAAAATTTCACGTTATAGTTTAAGATATGATCTGAAACTTTCATGGGGATACCAGTCCAAACCTTTTGTCAAAAATTCTGTAGAAAATAGAAATCAAGTAAAGGTCTGGTAATTGTTTACGAAGACATATTCGGACTCACGTAGTGTGTCAAATATATTATACACGTACGCAGTCCAAAACATCCAAATTTAAGGTATGTCGTAAAACAAGGTATAACAAGCAATTTTGCGAAGAAAGTCTCACCAAATCCATACCACACAAACCGGCACAAAATTGGCAAAATCAGTATCTGCAGTAAACCAACCAGAAAATAGCTGTAACCTCGGATTCGTACACAATTTGTGCTATTTAAGCGCAAACCAGCGAAAATATCAAATATCTAGCATTTCAACAACACATGAATAGATTCAATGAACTAAAATTTCGACAATACTTGCAATGCACATTCTTTGAAACTGTCGACTAATACAACTAAGCGCAAAATCAAACGAGACAACTAAAACTCGAGGAAATTGGCCCCGTTATACAAAGTCAACCTACATAGCACAAATGGAAAGGAATTTACTTGCCTTGAACTTCTAGGAGCGGCTGGTGTCGTGCGGTGGTGCTGCGGAGTCCTCGGCCCTTTGCTGTTCGCCCAGTGCTTCGAGACGAACCAGGACGTGGAGCGGCTAGGGGCACAATGCGTGGGGGAAAAGTTGTTTCTTTTTTTCTTTTTTTTTTTTGGGGGGGAGGGGGTGTTGGCGAGACGGAGGGCGTTGTTGGGCAGCTGGACCGCGTGAAACACCACGGTTGTGCGCGCAAGACAGAAGGTCTCTGCACAAGTTGGAGAGGACGAAGAGGGTGTTTGGTGTAGAATAGTAGACGGTTGCTCGTTGCTTGCTTAATAAGCGGTCTCCACCGCTTAATCTAAGTTTGATCAATAGGATTACGTGCCAGATGGAAGAGTGCTCTTCAGCCTAGTGTCCCTTTCTGCTGATTAATCCTCTAATCTGTCCATCTTAAAGCCACGTTACTAGTTTGACTCTTGCTGCGTTCTACCCATCACCGATTACATCCGGTTGAAGGCAAGGCTTGTTGATGCCACAGAATGGGGCTGGTGGCGGCATGAAAGACGGCCAAGTGGCATGGCTTGGTGACGGGGAGGCACAGTTGGCAAGACACGGTGGTGATGCAGATGACGTGGTTTGGTGATGAGTTTGGTGCCACGACGATGAATGCTAATCACTTGAGACTCACGATGCCAATCTAGATGTCATAAACACCGTGATATGTTAGCATCGCCCCAAATTTAAATATCTTAGAACGCTCAAATTTTCTTACCATTATAGGATAAATCTAAAAACTTAAGAAATTATTTTTCCTGTTGTTAAAAAGGCCAATGCCATGTATTTTATTCATTATTTTCTTGTTTCCGTGATTTTGTTAGTAATTTAATTACACAACTCACTGAAATATAATGTGGCGGCCTTCTATATCGACAAGGACAATTGTTAATTTTTTACTGCCTTCTGTATTCCAACAATGCGCATGCAGTTCATCGGTGGCCGCGGTCACATGCTTGGTTGACTTGTACTTTTCACATGTGATTGTCCATTTTAAGGTGAGAGAATTGAGAATTGTGGAGATTTTATTTTACCCAACGGAGATTTACTGTGATCACTGGGTAGACTTTATTTTTTGGGTGATTTACTTTCTGTCTTAGTTATTTATCCCAATCAGCCATCAGTTTTGAGGACAGTTTTGTTAATCAATATATCATTTGCTTTGTCGTAACAGGCATGGACGTGAATAAGGTTCTCCACACATGCAATTAAAATGAGTGCAAGCGCTGTCGTAGCTGGCTTTCTCTTCGCTTTAATATACCTCACGGTAAAGCGCAGTGAATTCCCTCAATCCCGTATTGACTTGTCAAGATTTTACAATTTTAAGTAATTGCTTTGAGCTATGCTAGCATAATAGTCTTTGGGTACTGTGATAATAATAATTTATTATAAATTATAAATTCTTAAAAGGAGTAGATCTCACAACAATTTATAATTATTTGTTATTAGATTTTTTATAATCAAAATAAACTATTATTCTAATATTAAATTAAAAACTGTCACAATTATTTCTCCTTATTTTGTGGTGCAGGGAGGATCTTGTCCTTGTCATGTCTTTGTATTATGTTCCACATATTCTGGTTTTTCATAATGGCTTTTCTCAACAGTTTGATTTCCTTGCCGCTTTGAATGTCTTTGCCCATTTTTCTTCGGGACTTCTACTAGAGGCGTCTTGAGAATTAGACATCTGCTTTTCATAAAGATTTATTACTAATTTTTAAGCTATTTTCTTTCACTCATACAACTATCTAATTTAGGTCATCAAACTAAATAATGAATAGAAAATGAGATTGTCGGTGATAAGCCAGGGAATGTAAGGATGACGTCAAGTCATCATGCCCCCTATACTCTAGGCAACACACGTGTTACAATGACTAGGACAAAGCATTGTGATCCCATGAGGGTGAGCTCCAAAACCCAATATCAAGTTCAAATCCTATATAGCGTGATTCCATTCCATTTTAGGTTAGTCCGAAAATTTTACTTAAATAATTAAATAGTAATTGTAAGGGGACTGGAGCATGCTATCATGAGACAAAAGCTCTTCTTATAAAGAGATTTGATTTGAAACTATTATATGTCCAAAGTTCAATATTAAAATAATTTCAGAGATCTTCCTTGACTTTGTCCCTGTCAATCCCTGGATCTCAGCCTAGTTTCCTGCTCCCAAAAGCTTAACGCAGGATATTTCCCTATTTCAACTACAAAACATTGGAATTATTACGTCTGACAATGTTGCATAATTGATAACTCTTCTTACAGCGGCTGAGCTTAATCCGAATTGGAAGATGATAGGAAGCTTGATATTCAGTTATTGCTACTCTGGAAGGATACTCCCGATCGCTGAATATTTATAGAAGCACCTAAACTTCGCCTTTTGAAGTGCGGTTCGTTAAGCATCTAAAAACTTTGTCTTTTAAATTGAGGTTCGTTGCAGTTCATACAAAAAAATATTAGCCTCGTTCATTAAGGTCAGACAACTGCAGTTTTCTCCAAATTAGTGGGCTTTTCTCTGTACATAATTAGCAATCCACTGTCAGCTTATTTCGAGAGCAGGAATTTTCAAAATAATTGTTTCTCAGGCATAGACGTATATTTGTTCCTCGTGTTAATGATTGATTGCTTGAGACTGGGAGATACACAGATGACTTTCAATTTTGAGTATTCGAGATGACCTAGAAAGCCATACTTGTTTTCACTCGAGTTCACGGCAACTTCTCTACGAATTTAATCTAGAAAAAAATGTGGAAATGGAAGATTTCATTTGTCTAAAACTTGATCATCCTTCACACTGCCTATCCAAATTGGACAAACATGAAGAAGACTGAAATCATCACTTTTTTTTTTTTTGGTTTGAAATAGATCATTCATTCATTCATAAAGCAAGTATTACAAGTAGACGATAGATTGGATTCATAACATAAAATACTCCACAGAGGTTGGGGTGGGCATATAGCCAATTTGGAGGGGCAATGTGATACTTGAACGAAGGGTAGACTCTATAGAAGATTTTTGCTTTCATTTAGCAGACTAGATACAGCCCATGGTACATCAGCCTGGCCCAATATAGCTTCCACAAGTGTTTGACTGTCGGTTTGTACTTCCCACTTGACTTCCCTGAACTGACCTGCTCCCGCATGACTTCCTTTTTGTTGTTTCTGAAATTGCAGACCGTGAATAATCGCTAGGGCTTCAGCGTGCAGACGAGATGAGGCGTGGATCTCGTCCGCAAAGTCGTCGATTAGCATGCCTCACGAGTCACGAACTATCCCGGCCACGGAGCTCGTCTCTTCTCCCTTCGCCCAAGAGCCGTCAACATTGAGCGTGAAGCTGTTGTAGTCCGGCGCTTTCCAGTTCTCGGGCAAGTTTTGCCTTCTTCGTCTTTGTTGTTCTGTGCTCGGGTTCCATCTGGAAAAGACCCAAACCTGTGCTTGGGCTAGATCTACTATGGAGTCAGCTTTGGTAGGTTGGGATCTAAAGATGTGATCATTCCGGAGCTTCCAAATTAACCAAATCGTGCTGGCCACCATGTCTGCTGAAGGTAAATCCGTTTTTGTTGCAAAAAAATATACAAACCACTTGTCCATCCGAGTAACTAAGTTTTGTTGTAGAGATTGAGGCGCGGGTCAAGCCATATATACCGAGTCCTTTTGCAGAAAAAAAAAAAGAAAAGAAAAGAAAAGAGGTGTTCTACTGTATCAAGTTGCCGAAGGCATAGGGGGCACAGGGGATCAGGTAAGATTCACCTCTTGTAGAGATTGTCCTTTGTTGGAAGTGCATTTTGGCATATACTCCATAGGAAGAACTTAACTTTGGGAGGGGGGGGGGGTTACGGGAATATCCCATAACCTGGTCCATAGAAATCGGGGTCGCTGATAGGAGATTGTTGCTTTGTTTGGGTCATGGAAGTTGGTCGATGAACAAACCCTATTGTAGCCACTTTTAACGGTGTAGGACCCTGACTTATTCCCCATCTAGATCTGCCTATCTTCCTGTGAATGTGCACAAATAGGAGTCGATAGTATTTCATTAACTACTTGGTCATCAAAAAGATCGTGAAGTTTAGGCTCGTCCCATAACCTCCCTTCATCACTTATTATAATTCAACAACTTTCTCAGGGTCAATCTTGTTCGCCGGTCCTCCTATCACTCCCCTTGGAAGCCATTTTGTCTTGCCGAATGTTGATGCTGTTCCCATCTCCCACAATCCACCTTCCCTCCGGTTCTATAGTGTCCCTTCCTATTAAGATGCTACACCAACCCCAAGATGGCCTTTGCCCTGTTTTTGCCTTCCATAAGTCTCCGTTTGGATAGTAGACTCCTTTTAGAATCTAGCCCCATAGAGCTTGCGGCGATTGTGAAAGTTTCCACGCTTGTTTGCTTAACATAGCCTTGTTGAAATTAATTAGGTCTTTAAAGCCAAGATCCCCTTCATCTTTTCTAGATTTCAAGACCTCCCATTTCTTCCAGTACGTACCTCTTTTGGAATCATTTTGTTTCCACCAGAATCATGCAATCCTTCGTTCGATGGCTTTACAAACTGAGATAGGGATTTTGAAAATGGAGATTGTGTACTGAGGAAGAGCCTATACAACAGCTTTAATCAATATTTCTTTGCCTGCTTTAGACAAAAACTTCTCTTTCCAGCCTGCAAGCTTCATGTTCACTCTAGCAAGGATCCATGAAAACATCTCCTTTTTTGTTTGTCCCCAATCAAATGGAATTCCTAGGTATTTCCCTGTTTTGTCAATAATAAGCACTCGTAACTCTTGTGTCGTATTCCTCTTTAAACTCAACGGGCAGCCCTTGTTGAAAGACACTCTCAATTTGTTTAGATTGATAGCTTGACCAGTTGCATAGCAATACTGGTGCAAAACATTTGCCAAATTTTGACATTCTCTGATTGTCCCATCCATAAAAATGATAGCATCGTCAGCAAATAATAGATGAGACAATGTGGGACAATACATTTTCAGTTTTATTCCTTTGATACTCCCATCTTCTATTGCTTTGTGCATCATCCAAAAAAAAAACATTTGCCATCAATATGAAGAGATACAGGGATAATGGATCTCCTTGTCTTATCCCAAGCGTGGGTGTAAAATATCGTGTATGATCTCCATTGACTTTAACACTAAAGGACACTGTGGACACACAATGCATCACTAGTTCAACCCATCTTCCACTAAACCACATCTTTAACATACTCATTTTTAAGAAGTCCCACTCAACCCTATGATAAGCTTTTGCATATCCAGTTTAAGGATTGCTTGAAATTTCCTTTTTGTTTCTTTGATCCTCAATTGATGCAACACCTCCTGAACAATGAAGATGTTATCTTGTATTTGTCGCCCTTTAACAAAGGCGCTTTGTTCAGAGGCAATGATCTCAACGAGCCAAGGTTTTAATCTATTTGCCAGCACTTTGGAGATGATTTTATAGTTGAAATTACATAGGTTGATTGGTCTAAATTGACTAATGCTTTCAAGATTTTTCACTTTAGGAATGAGAGATATGTGAGTCTTGTTGAGTAGAGGGTCAAATTTACCTGATTCAAAGAAGTTCCGAACAAGATGTAGCACATCTAGCTTAACTCTTCCCAATAATGCTGATAAAATTATCCATTGAGTCCGTCCGGGCCAGGAGCTTTTAGGGAGCCTAGCTGGAAAACCGCTTCTTTTACTTCTTCCATTGAAATAGAGGTTAAGAGGCTTTCATTCATTTTCGTGGTGACTAGGGATGGGCATATATTCAGGATAGGTTGAAATTCTCTCGGACCGGCCGATTCATATAGAGAACAATAGTATTCTTCTATGTATTGCTTCAGTATTTTATGTTCCCTACACCAATTATCTTCATTTAGTCTCAAAGCAGAAATTCTATTTCGTTGTCTTCATTGAATCGTAGTAGCATGGAAATATTTTGAGTTTCTGTCACCCCATTGAAGCCAATTTACCCAAGACCTCATACCCTAATACATCTCTTCTTGTCTCCATAGTCGTGCAATATTCTCTTTAATTTCTTGATATTCCGCTTTACTAGAAAATTTAGAATCCCCATTCGTGATCTCAGTTAGTTTCTACTTGAGCCTCCTAATTTGGAGAGAGGCATTAGAGAACTTTTTCTTGCTCCATGAAGCCAATTCCTCCATAACATTATGTATTTTCTAAGAAAAGGATGTGTAACAATGATGGTCGCCTCCCCAACATCTTTTAATGATCTCCCCACACTCTTTTTCCTCCATCCAAAAGGCTTCAAACTTGAACTCCTTCCTTTTTCTCTCCCACACAGGATGTAGAGACAGCAAAAGTGGGTTGTGGTATGAGCCTATTGCAGGGAGAGCCAGAACTTCAGCATTTGGGAACTTAATTCTCCAATCCATTGTGCACAAGGCTCTGTCTAGCCTCTTCTTCACCAAGTTTTCACCTTCTCTGTTGTTGGCCCAAGTAAAAGCACAACATTTAGTGTTAATATCCATCAAGGAGCAATCATTAAGAAAATCCCGAAAGGCTGCTATCCTATTTTGATTAACTTCCCTCTTCCCGACCTTCTCCCAGCTATATAGAATTTCATTAAAGTCCCCCATACAAAGCCATGGAAGTTGATTGTTGGAGTGAATATCCCGAACCTTTTGCCATAACAGAATCATCCCCTGGAATTTTGTCAAAGCATGCATGAGTGTAACTCTCATTAGATATTCACTAGTAGGATCCTTACATTCCATATCCATGTACTCCTTTGAACTTGAATTTATTTTAACTTTCACATCCTCATTCCACATAAGTGCCAACCCCCCAACTGTTCCTATTGGTTGCTCTACAAACATGTTTTGGAACTTAAGTCGTCTTCTCACCTTATCCACCATCGTCTCCTTGTTTTTGGCCTCCATCAAAAAGACCAAGTTGGGCCGTTCTAGAGCCATTAAGGCTTTAATCTCCTGGACTATCAGGGGGTTGTCCAGCCCTTGACAATTCCAAGTTAGAATCTTCATAGCGTCTTTGGTGGCTTATTAGAGCTAGCCACCAAAGCCCAATCTTTTCCCTCTTTAACCAGCTGCACAGGGGTCTCTAATAACTCCATTTCAACAAGGAACGAAGAGCTGGATACTTCAACTCTTTTCTGTTTTTTTACTTTCTGGTACTTCACCATTTTCGTACCAACATCTCCTATATCCTTCGATCCTTCACCGTTAGGGCCTTCTAAATACATTATATGTTTACCACTCCCATCGTTTGCTATTGAAGTTTTCTCTCCCCCATCTCTTCCCTCCTTTGAGGAAGGGTTGTCTACTCTTTTTTTGTTCCGAGATGGATTTCATTTGTCTACTCTTCCTCTCTTGTTTCCAATCTTGACTAGGAAACTTCTATTCTTGCAACAATTTCCTTCACAAGGGAGTTTCTGCCTTTCCCATAGAATGCTTCCCAATGCGGGCTATGATCTCTCACCTTCGCTTGGAGCCAAGAACCATATTTGCCTACCTTATTTGATGCCCAGTTTGTTGTTTTATATGGTATCTCCTCACAATACGAGGCATAATGACCAATTCTACCGCTTGAGTAGCAAAAATGAGGGAGACGTTCATATTTAAATTCCACTCATAGATTCTTGTTTCCAATCTTGACTAGTGCCCCTGTTTTTAGAGGAGCTGAAAGCTCTAGCTCCACTTTGACTTTACCTATTTTATAGGGGCCGTTACCTCTAGATTCTAGTTGTATCTCCTTAACAGCACCCACTTTACTAGCAACATCAGAGTAGACCTCTTCTATGATCCATCCCAGAGGTAGTCCAACAATATGCACCCAGAAATCATATCTAGAGAAGTTATAATAGTGTTCTGGAATATCTAGCTCACATTGCTTTAGCACTAGCAAGTTGCTAGCAAAGGACCATGGCCCTGATCTCAGCACTCTCTCCTTTTCCTCTTTGGATTCAAATACAAATGAGAAAAACCCCGATTCTTTCTAAGAACACTCCTTAGTTTCTGATTTCCATGCTTTTTTCATAGTATTGCAAAAGGCTTGAAAGTTCACATTGGGTTTCGAATATAACTTACCAAAAAGAGTGATTGCATTCTATTCGTTTGTTGGGAGGAATTTCCTGCTGCACTTCGATCACATCATTTGCTGACCATAGATGGCCTAAACTCTTGCACAAGGCAGCAAGGTGGTGCTGGTTCTCCTCCTCATGCTCCATTCAGGCAATAAATACAGAATCTCTTACTAATATTGATGATTGCTGCCGTAGGCTATAGCTGTGGCTGAGGATTTTCTTCGGACCTGCCCTGTCGTGGCTATTGTAGCTTTGGAAATGGGCGATTGAAGGGAGCTCCGAGAAGGTTGCATTTAGGCGAATGTTGCTTCATGAAGATGGTGCGGGCTGTAAGGGTTCTTAGGGTTTGGGTGCTTGGTACCCATGATTGGGGCAAAGAATCGCTACCTTCGGAGGACAGGGGGCTACGAATGACAGTGGGTTTTTAGGGTTTGGATTCAAAAACTTCCATGGAATCAGGAGAAGAAGACTCTACCTGCGAGCGAGGAAAGCTCTACCTATCAAGAGGAAGACTCTTACAATTACAATGGACCTTGAATTGTTTTGAAATCATCACTTGATAATGACAAATAATCAGCGAATGTCCATCGTTCAAAACATTAAGAGGGAAATGAACATGACTAAAGACGGTGGAAATCATTCATAACAACAATCGCCAACCAATCAAGAGATAATTATCTAGCATCAGCCATTAGGATAAAAACAAAAGTATGGAAAAAAAAAGATTATTTTAGAGAGGGAAACTGAGAATTCGGGGTGTAGGTGAGCACGGTGTACGCGGTCTGAATTAGGCTGAGCACCAAGGCGAGGATGGGGGCGATAAGAGACCATACAGCCCAAGGATTACTGGAGTTCAGGTGCGGAGGAGATTAGCCCTCCACATGGTCCAGGGTTTCTGGCAGGTCCTTTTGAGCCTCTTGCGCACGGCGTTGAGGCTGCTCTCAGGGTCGAGCACCACGTCCTTGGACAGCGACCGGAACAGTTTGGTGACTGCTTTTTCACTCCCGATGGCATTGTGGATGATACCATGGGTTTGGAGTAGCTGGACGTCCTGCTCGTTGGCGATGATGTCGTCCATGAAGGAGATGTAGGACGTGACCTCGTACCTTGCCCCAATGTGGAAGCGCTCGAACGCAATTAAGTTGAGGAACACAGACTCAGTGGTGTCGTCCACCTCGATCACGGGGAGCCTCAGGACCCTCTAGGCGTAGGAGATATCCATCAGACTGTTGGTCTTGCTCTTCTTGAACTGGATCCCGGCATAGTTGAGCTCGATGGCCGGCTGGATTATCTTCTCGCCACCCTCGTCCTGCTTATGCGGGATATTGGGCTTATCCACATGGTGCAGCAGACTCTTTCTGAAGACGTCCAGGACGTGCGGGCATTTGCCCATCCTTAGGATGTGCCTGCCGGGAGAGCAGAACGCGAGGATGAGCCTATTAATGAATTCTTCATCCTGCGTCGTTGGAGTAACATCAGTGCATTGAATACGAGATTTCTGTCATATCAAATAGTACTCGCTTTAAACAGAACAGAAAAAAGTTTTCGATAGCGGTGATAGATTGAATAGTGCAATTGTTAATTGTGCATCCAACAAGTTGGGAGCATTCGAGTTGATGGATCCCCCGCGTATTCATATGACATCACCAGGATGCACTGTTAGGTGCACATAGGACCTGATTTCCATTCACACAACAACCTCACTTATGACGGAGTGAAATCTAAGAAAGTAACCTACTGGCCATCGCTCTCGACAGCAACCAGCCGGTCCAGCACTTGCGTCGGAAGCTGATTCTCCAGCACGAGCATGTCCCACCTAATGTGCTTCATTATGTAGGCCATACAGTAGTTGCCGAAGATGGGGTCGTTGGGCCCATAGTCGTCACCCTTGTAGGTTGCGTACCTCAGGATCTCGAGCATGAAGCAGCCATCGGTGATCATCAGCTCCAGAAACCTGCGCATGGTGCCCTCGTCGCCATCTTTCCACTTTGGGTCCAGCGCAACGTAGCTTGCCATGAGGTCCTCCACCACCCCCTTTGGGGACTCGAGGAAGCGCTCGAGGGGCTTCCCCGACCGCATGAGGAAGCGGTGGCGCAGCCGGTGCTTGTGTTCCTCCATGGAGAGGAGGTGTTCCTCGCCGTAGTGGTAGGGGCCGAAGGAGACAGCCAGCGGCTGGTAGGCCACACGGCTGTGGTCGGTGACGTGGGTGGGGACCCTGTAGATGGACCACTTCTCCCAGGACTGTTGCTCGTTGAATTGGACGATCCAGTCGGTCTCGTTCGAGGGCAGAGCCATGGTTCCGCAATTTTCTGTTATGGAGTGCCTTATGTTCTTGTTGTTTGTATTAAGCTGAATGGAGAGAGAGCGGAGGTGAATTTAGAGAGAGAGAAAGATGGGAATAGTGTTCGGGGTTGCCCAAGCCCAATGCTTCAGGATAGAGAAGTACTAGGGGACTAGCCATGGATGCGCGAGTCACATTTTGGGTCCGAGGATTCGAATTGCACGCGCGCAACGCCCGGATCTCCCGATCAGTGTATTAGCCTTCGAATTCGATGAATTTCACAAGTGCTACTTTAAATTGAAGGGCTCATATGGATTGAATACACATAATGCCAATTTGGTTACCGACTTTACATATTTGATGTGATACTAGATTTAAAATAAGACTTCTTTTTCGTTATATCTGGTGATAAATCTTTATTTCATATGTTTGACATTCGAAATTTCTTACTTGAGCATCATATCTAGTACTCAATGCACTTCTCTTGTGCATACATTGCATGTAGGAAGAAGAAAAAAAAGTTATCACAAATAGTGATGCAATGATATTATGTGTGTACAGTTAGCTTATGACAATCATTTAACTTCTCGTAAATTAACTTCACATGGCATATAAGATAGGTTGTAATCATCTTGTGTGCAATTCAAATACTTCCCTTGTTTTTTACAATCGGTTGCAATCATTTATGAGCTTTAATCGATAAGAGCTCGAATCCATTATAACTGCTTAAGAGCTCCAATCCAAAAGCACTTGGATCCATAATAACAACTATAATTAGTAAACTCTGAACACGAATATCTTGTGAAACATCAATTTAATCCAAAAGCAACTAATTCCATCACCCGATTAATCCATCATGTTGATGAATCGGTTTTCTACGTTAAGTTCTAATTACGCAAATTGACAGCCTCATTCCAGGTCCCTTCAGCCCGAGCAACACATTCAGTTTAAGTCCCAAATAAGCCAACTAGAGGACATTCCTTTCTTGCTCAAAGAATGATTTAAAAAGAAGAACTGATTAAAGAAAGTTCGCTACTTTTAAAGAATCCTTGTGAAGCTGGGAAAGTATAAGATATAAAGTAGATTCATTAGCAATAGGGCACACGTCTAGTCGTATGTAGAGGTGTCATAATAGGTTGAAAACTTATTTATCAACTCATATATGATGAGTTGGGTCATATATGAGTTAGCTTAATTTTACTAAATGAGTTAATATGAGTTCAAGTGATAAAATCCAATAAAATGTGGGTTATTAGGATAAGAGACATGTTTTGTGATGATTCCGAATGGGAAATATCTAGGCAAATAATAAATAACCACAAACTTTTACTTCAAATTTCAAACCAAAATGCTTTACAAATCTAGTTGGAATTTAATCGACGACAAAGCTTGAAAGACGTTCATGACAACACATTCACAAATTGTGCCGAATTTAATTGACAACAAAACTCGAACATGCAAAGATGTGTTGCAAGCTTCCCCAAGTGGGTGCACCACTTAAGGTTGGCCAATGAATTACTAAGTTCAACTTAGCTCGAGCTCTCCTAAACTCTTCACAACTTAGGTTAAAGTCATTTAACATGCAAATAATTTTTATTTAAGTCTCATCACTAATGAATTTTTGATGGGTCAATTAGATACCCAAGTAAAGTATTGGAAATTATAATTTACTCCTACAAGCTAGAGAATGTGAGTTCAAGGACTTGGTTATGCTACATTATTCTAACACATTTCTCTTTTATTTTCAAAAAAAATTATAGGCAGCTTGGATTTTTTATTTTTTTTATGTCGAGGATTCGGCCTAGCTCACCTTATGGAAGCACAGCACCAACTATACCTCGGGGGAGACTAGGTCAACAACCCACTAGCCAAGAACCCCCCCTCTTAAGTCACGGAACTGCTCTAGGAGTTATGGCAGACTTTGGGAGTCGAACCCTTGACCTAGCGGTCAGGAGGCCAGGCCTCAACCAGCGTAGCCATGCGTGGGTGGGTTAGGCAACTTGGATATTGATTTTAGCCTAAATCATTAACATACAATGGAGTAATCTTGCGAGTGCACAAACATTATCGAAACACTCAATAATCAAAGCAATAAATTGTAGGAAATTAAACACCATGGCAAGCAATTATTTTTTGGTTTTCTTTTATCTTGAAAAAATGAAATAGCCTGTATGACATGCAATTTTAACTACATGACCTATCTCTAGTGATGTGCAATTTCTAATTAAATGAACCTAACATATACACTATGTGACACACAAATGGCATAGCAATATAACATGGCATATGACATGCATACGATATTTTGGTGTTTTTATTAAAATTCGAAATTGGTAAATGCCCTAATTAAACTATCTAAAATAAAAAGTCATCCAACCTAGATTAGGGAATAATTTGTCCTAAACCATATCCTATTTTAGAAAACCATTTTAATCATGCAACATTATCTTAATATGTAGACATTATCTAAAATCCTCAAAGACAATTCATATCTAGAATATACTCTAAGTTGAAAAAAAAAAAATCATAACATGCAATCCAATTTAAACTAGGCAATATTATCTAATCAAAATTTCAAAATAGCAAAAATCACTCAGGATATCTATCAAGATTCAAATAAAAGATTAAGATATTCAGAAAAATAAGTCATCATACTACGTCTTAAACTAATGGATATTTCAATCTTGATAGGGCACTCAAACATAACAAAAAAATGACCTGTCATCTCACGGCTCATATTAACGACTCATACTAATGATTATATTGCGATCTTGATAGGGCACTTATCCATGATAAAAACAAACATAATCAAAAAAAAAAATCTTAACGCTGAACACATTAGTTCAAATTAGGAAATAAAATATCAATTTTAAGATTGGATTAGATAATTACCTAACTTGAATATGGAAACTCCCAATCAGACCAGCGGATGATGATCGACTAGGCTCCTCATGGACGTGACCAACGCGAGAAATCGCAGTGGATGACGAATGATGGGCGGCTTCACGACAGGTTCACGGTGGTGCATGGCGGACTTGAGTGGCAAGTGGTGAGCTCGATGGGGGCTCTCGGTACGGCCAATGACACCAATGGGCGTCTCGGTGAAGAGGCCTGCTTCGGATCAGTGGGATCACAGCGAGCAAGAGAGCCCAGCGACGACTCTTGGCTGGAAGTGAGGTCACGGATAGGGGTAGAAACTTGGCCGAACATTGGCGAGAACTTCTTCATACCTACAGAAACAGAAACAGCTGCAAGAAGCTAAGCAGAACGGCAGCCTTGTTGGACGGAGCAGGCGTCGAAAGACCAGGGAACGGCACCATCGACCTTAGGCAAGGAACTCAGCAACGTCCTCGTTAGGTGGTGGCCAGAAAATGTGTCAAACGAGTTACGGCAAGGTGCAGGGTTGAAGCAAATGAAGCACCAAGGAAGAAGGACACCATGTTGAAAAATATGACTTCAAATTAGATAGAATAATAAAATCAAATTTTAAGATGTGATATTTCCTTTTTTTTTATAACCCATTTATACATAATGGTAAAAGGGTCCTCCGGCAAATATTCTTTAGAATACAACAAAGTCTCGATTAAGAATACTATATAACAATTCCAATATTGCTCCACGGTCTCTTAAAGGACATAATTGAAATAATGGTTGTAGTTTTGGAAAGAAAAGTCAAAAATATTTCATACACATTCATGCCGAAATTAACATATTTAATTAATTTTCAAAGTTACAAAATGAACAAGTATATTTTCAAATGTTATCTTGAAAAGATATAAAATTCAGAATAAGAATAATTAACAGATAATTCATTGAATTTTATGAATTTCACAATTTCCAAATATACTAGATGAATAAACACAACATTTCAACAAATAAATATTAATAAGAAAATTGTATGAAATAAAATTTAAAAAAAAAAACAAAAAAATTAGTGCTAATTAAATCGCGGGTGCATATGTTACTACACCTAATATTCATGCACCTGCACGTGAATACTGTGAATCTAACCTACAACTCATTCTTTTCCCTTAAACAAATTAGAAGAAGTTCATACTTATAAAATAGTCTATATCCTCCCAACTTTTTCACTGGGACAGGGAAAAGACGCATGTTTGTTTTACAAGCAACACTTTTCACCCTGTCTTTTATTTTCCTCTCCATACTCTCCATACTCGCCTTTGTCCTTTCTGTAAACGATGTTCCCTCCCTTGGCTTTTTTTCCGTATCAACGTGTCAGAGAGGACGAGCCCTCACTTTTTCTCTGAACACACTCCTCTCTCTCTCTATCTCTCTCTTTCTGGTCTCTCAATGTGGCCGAACTCTCTTCTTTTGGGCCCCCGCCACTTGAAGTCCCTAGGCCCCCTATTTATACAAATAGTTCCCCTCTTATTGATAAGAACTTTGACGGATAATGACAAATTTCTTTTTTTTCAAACTTCAACTCATCTCAAGATCGAGTTAGCCATTCAAAGCTCCTAAGATGGCATTAATGCTAATATTTCTTATCTCTAAGACCTTCACCCTTGTCACGATCTAAATTTCGAGTGCACTACCTAAAATTAGACTAATAAATTATTAAATCTAAACTTAGCTCAAACTCTAAAGCCCATACTAATTCGCAACTTAAGTTTAAATTTCTTAACATGCAAATGGATTTTATCTAGAAGTCGTCACTTATTAATTTAGTGAATCGATTAAACACCTAAGTAAAATAACGGGACGGGAACTTGATTACACTAGACCTTCCTAGTGCCCTTTCGATACCTTCCTCTTTTTATTTTAAAAAAATATTTTGCAGGCAGCTTGAATTAATTTTAATCAACTTTCCTAACATGTGAGGTGATCGTGTGCAAATCACCAATTTAACACCCAGATAAAATAGTGAATAAATTGTAAGACTTACCTCGTAATAACGAAAGCATATGCGTCGTTAGATCAGAATTCACATCATCAACCCTAAATATGATTTCTAATTAACATGCAATGACTCAATTTTTATTTTTCATTTTTTTAATGTGAATATAATCCATATGCAATGCTTCTAATCTAACATGCAATGACATAACAATATAACCTATCCTATATGACCTAAGCAATATGACATAAATAAGCATATAGTCTATCCTAAAGACTGAGATGGATTTATTCTAAAAAGATTATTTTTTGTATTTTCCATGAGATTCAAAATTAAAGAAATACGACACTTAAATATGCAATCTAAATTAACCAAATGACCTAGTTCTAATAATGAGCAAATTTCTAACTAAATTAACCTAGCAAAAATCACTAGATGACGGGCATTTCATGAAGCTAATCCTATGTCATAAGCATGATTTTTTATTTTTTATTTTATGAAAATCACTAAAAATAAAAATCTAACTAAAGTGAAATGCTATATATTCTAAATGCCTTCTAAACATGCATTTTAAAAAAATAACTAACCTATCACGTAATCAATTCTAATCTACATGAAATGCAAATGAATTTTTTTTGTATTTTCGAGATAAACAGAACAATTAAAAGATAAACATTAAATCATCCATGGTTATCAAAAATGTTATCCACTGTTTGAATTGAAATTCAAATTTGATTATTTCGTTAATAAAATCAATAAATTGATCTTAAGCCTTAAAGATCAAGATATCAATTTTACTCCCACGTGAATAATTATTTCATCTAAAGCCTTATAGATAGAATAAAAATTCGTGCGGTTGCGAATTGGATGCTACATCAGGGTTTCAATCATGCATTGGAAGATATTTCAAACAAAGAGATAAAATAACAAAAACTAAAACAAGATAAAACAAATCTACCTAAAAATAAAATAAATCTCTACCTAAATTGAATTTTTTTTCCAAAAATCCGAAGGTGAGGTGGATCGCTCTCAGCGCAGCTAAGGACGGGGCAAGGGCAGCAGCTGTGATGGTGACTCGGTGTGGCTCGACAAGGCCACGACAAGTTTGATGGTCTATGGTACGGGACACCAGGAAACCTGCAAAGCTATCGAAAGCTTAGATAATCCGTCGGAAGGCTTGCCAATGTCACTGAGCCATCGTCGGTGCTGAGAACCGGTCACGGTATTGAGACCAGAATGGTGAGGCTGAGCAATATCGTTAATGCAGCAAGACCGGCGAGCATCACCAATGTTGGGCTGGGACTAATCTGGGCCGAAGAACCTGTGGTCGTGCTCGCACGCTACCCAGATCGTCTTGAAGCACTCAGGGACTGCCAGCGAAAACAGGTTTGCAGTGGAGGTGACGGTGAAGCACTTGGCGTGGCCGAGCAACAAGAACAGCAAATTATTTGATGTTGGGGCGCCCTTCACGGACACGATACCAGCACCGGAAAGAGCTGCAGGCGCACGTGAAGATCACTGACGTCGATGGAGTCCCATTGCTCTACCGAAGGTAAGAGGGCAGAGCTTTTCCTCACGATCCACCCTTTCCTCTCGATTTCTCACAAGCGTTTATCGATTTTGTCGTGTACGTCGCCCTCTGCCAAGTGATCCTCAAGAGAAGACTCCCCCTTTGTTACTTTTAAACGCCAAAAAGAACCCACGAAAACTCAACAGAAAGAAAACCCCTCACGATTTCTTCTCTCTCGCACGATTTTTCTCTTAATGTGCCCTTTCTCAATTTCAATTGTGGATCATGGCCGGTCCCCTCACGATTTCTTCTCTCTCGATGCTCTCAACTGTGGCCGTATGTTCAATGTGTGGCCTCCCTCCAAACCGTACCCATTTTACCTTTTTATAGGCCATCGATTAAGGTTTTTTTTTTAAATTTTCAAATCAATATCCACGAAGATTCTTTTTCGCAATATTCGCTTTTCCAAATGTAATATTTGCTTTTCACATCTGCCTTATCCAAAAGATTCATCATATCCCAGAAAAATTTTAAATTCCTATTTTTGATGAGATAATTAAAGAAAACAGGCTTAGTTCGGTCTGCCAAGTTAAAGTTCAGAACCATTAATTCGAATCCATCCATCACCGGTCCAAATAAATGCAAAACATGCAAACTAAAAATAAATGCACTTAAATTTATATGCTATGCAATTAATATTTTTTCATGAATAAAATTAACCCCTAATTTTCTATGCAATAAATAAATGACTGAATCGTCAAAATTTAAGTGTCAATAGCTCTCCAAATTCTCTTACTTTTATTTGATTTCAAAATTGTTAAATCCCAAACTATCTTCTAAAGATCAATGGAATTCAATCAAATAACTATTGAAAAGTATATTTCATCAACAAGGAGTTGAATGTGGTGTTTAAAGCTACCACGGCTAGCCACATCTTTTAGAAGTATCTTTGATTACACATACAATGATACACGGTAACATCGCGCTCAAGCCATATGATTTACATGTGAGGGGACCTACACTTAGAATTAGGGAAAACAGAGTCAATTACTACAAATATGCCTTCCCAATGGGAACAAACTACCTAGAGATTTAGTTCAAAGGAGTGCTAGGATGATAATGTTTCCAACTAGCTGAGTTGCATTAAAATGCAATATGAACTATGCTAATGGTATTTTTGTCTAGGGGACATACCAACCCTAATTTTCTTATGCTAATGGAATTTAATCGACAATAAATTTCAAGAGCGTGCAAAGATGTAACATCATAATTTACTTGACAATACCATACCTAGGATAGAGATACATGCAAGAATTTAACCGATGACACAAATCAAAATGCCAAAGCTAAGGATAAATAAAGTGCAGGGCTAGAAAGTAAAGATAAATTAAAAAAAAAATATGTTGATTGATTTGTCAGGAGGTCTTTGAAGAGTACGATATGTCTATTTAAAGCCTACAATCATTTATTATCAACTAATGTTACTAATAGAGGTTGCAAACGGCTACAAAGAAATAAATTCCTAATGGTTATGAGAAGTTACACAAAGAAGCTACAAAAGGATGTTACATACGATTACTAAAGAAATAACTTTCTAATGGCTACGAAAAGTTACAAAAGGAGGTCGGCACTTACATATACTCTGCTACATGGCGCTTTCTTCAACTCAATTATCTTAATGGTTGCATCCGAGATTGTTGATTCCACTTTTGTTAATTCCATCTCATTGTTGATTCTTCAAGTTCTCACATGTCAATAATAACTACAAATCGGGCATTTTTTTGTGCAAACAGCGCCATTGAGGTGGACTTGCTTTTCCGCCATTGGAAGTCGCAGAAGATATAAAGATGAGATGATGATGGCGATGACGATGGAAATTAGATGAGGTATGAGAATCGATATGGTTGGGATATACAGGGTTTGCGATGAAGGGGTTTGAGTGCGAAGTAGGAACTTGCGTCGTTTTTTTTTTTTATTTTCCTTTTAATCGAAAACTTGCGTCGTTGAAGTATTGATTTTGTCGAGGTTGCTTCGCTCTTCACTTGTGTTTGAGTTCTGGTTGAGGGCTTTTGAGTGGGACAACTCATTTTCTAGTGTAATTTTCTACCTATGATCTTTTTTAATTGAAAAATAATAGAAAATTTATGATTTTTAAAACTTTAGAAAATCGTGAAAATTAATATATGATTTTACGTGTCAATATTCATTGACATTAATTTCAAGATATGTTGGATACTTCATTATGAAATCCAAAAATTTTGCAATAAAAAAAAAAAAAGTGGCAAACAAGTGAAAATTTTATTTAGTACCTTACAAAACTACTAAAATTTTTCTTTTCCACATTACACAAATAGCATAAAAGTTCTTATTTTTAAATATCTATGTGTTTTAGTGATATAGGTTGGGTATGAGTTATTGAATTTGCATTTGCATATAAATATATAAAACAAATTAAATTGATCGAATCGATTTAAGTCAAATCATTTTTAACTTGACCCACTTATTAGATGGCTCTAATCATGTGTGTGGGAAGAAAAAGAAGATAAAAAGGTGGAACATGGGGCAAAAAAATTAGGAGCATGAGTCAAATGCATCATGGATATGTCTTTTTGAAGTGTGTCTACTACTCATGGGTTGAAAATGCGAGACTATTTAAATGTTTGTCTAGACGAAGAAGTCATTACCTAGTCATTGTATTAGATTAAGTCAATGTTACATTTAAAAACTGTTCCATCATGTATTATAAATGACTTTGTCCTCCACGTTATCCGTGAAGTTTTTAGTTTATATAATTTCTTTGGTTTTTTTTTTTTTTTTGGTCAGGAAATAAACTTTTCATTAGCTAACTCAAAGAGTTTGAATACAAAAGACTCGAATCCAAACAAAGTAAGGCCCATAGGGCTTCCGGAGGGTTGGATAAGCAATTTAAGGGTAAGGACCCATTTATTTGGGTTTTTGCAATCTAGTCCGCAATTAAATTTAATTCTCTGCTACAATGGGCCAAATGTAAATTAGCAAAGCCCAGCAGCAAATTCTTGGCCTCAATGAGAATTGATTCTATTTCCCACAAGCATTGTACTTCTCCTATCAGCATCTGGATAAGTACTTCGCAATCTGACTGAAGTAGAAATCTTTGTTTACTTTGGGAGAGAAGGAACTTTAGGGTTTCCACCATTGCCAAGGCCTCAGCTTGCATAGCAAAGTTTACGGTTACCGATCTAGCAAATCCATCCATCAAAACTCCATAACTATTTTGGCAAACACAGCTGATCATTTTGATCATCGTTCTAGGCAAGAAAGTTCCATCTATATTGATTATGAGAGTGTCTTCGCTTGGGCCAAACCAGATATGAGGTGAGGCTTCTTTTACACCTTTCCCCTTCTTCTTTGCCTTTTCCCCACTGTTAAAGTATTGATTTTCCGCCATAGCTGAGCTTATAAGGTGCTTCGGATTCGGCTTTAGGTTGCGGAAAACAGAGTTGTTTCTTTCTTTCCAAATGCGCCAGAGGATAGATGCAAGGAGGTCGAAACTTGTAGAGGTATAATTGAATTGAAGTAGCCATTCATCTATTCGACCAAGTCCATAAGGTGTGATATGAATTTGTAGTGCAGGGTCCATCCAAATTTGATGCGTCCAAGGGCAAAGTAAGAAGAGATAGATGCTCTACCGTTTTTGGGTTTTGTTTACATATATCGCAAGTATTGTCTTCCACTATACCTCTCTTTTGTAGATTTTCTTTTGTTGGCAATGCGTTTTGACATAATCCCCATAAGAAAATTTTGATTTTTGAGCTTGTCTGAGCCTTCCAAATCTTTGTCCAAAGAGATTTAGGGATTTGGTGAGAGGTAGAGGCTATGGTGTTGTTGTTCTGTTCAAACTTCCCTCTGATTTTATTATACCCACTTTTAACAATTTAGTCTCCTATGCTTGTGTTTGTCCAACATAATTTATCCTCCTTTGCCTAGGAACCCAATGGGATTGTTAGAATTTCATTAGCTGTGTGCTCATCGAACAGAGTCCCAATAAGTTGTTCATTCCAAGCTAATATATCTCTGTGAATAAGCTTAGAGACCTTTTTTGGTTCATCCCTGTTTGCAAGCCCTCCTATGACCCCTCTAGGAAGCCATTTTGTCTCTCTGATATTAATCTTTTCCCCATTCCCTACTACCCATCTTACTGAAGGAAGAATCTCATCTCTGCCCATGAGAAGACTTTGCTAGCCCCATGAAGGTCGACACCCCTTTCCAGTTGACCAAAATTCAGAATGAGGGAAATATAGACCTTTTAGTAATTGGCACTATAGCGATGAAGGATTTTGCATCATACGCCATGCTTGTTTACTGAGCATGGCTTTATTGAAGGCGATTAAATCTCGAAATCCCAAACCTCCATTGTCTTTCCTATTCTTAAGAAATTGCCACTTCTTCCAGTGTCTTCTGGATTTTTGTTCATTAGTATTCCACCAAAAGTTTGTGACTTTCTTTTCAATACTTTGACAAATAGAAACTAGAACTTTAAAAATTGACAATGCATATTGTGGGAGAGCTTGCACTACTACTTTGATGAGAACTTCTTTTTCAGCCCTGGACATAAGTTTTTCCTTCCACCATTCTAGTTTCATGTTTACTCTAGCCAATATCCAAGCGAACATTTGTTTTTTTTTTTTTTGTTTCACCCCCAATAAGAAAGAATTCCCAAATACTTCCCGGTTTTGGCAATTTTTGAGACCCGCAATTCAGCTAGCATGTTTTGGCGAAGTGTAAAAGGACAATTTTTGCTAAAGAATAACCCTTATTTATTTAAGTTTATAGCTTGGCTTGAAGCAAAACAGTAGCTATTCAAAATCTTAGCCACATTTTGACATTCTTTTATACTCCCACGAAGAGAAGGTGGGTTAGTGTAGGACAATTCTTGTTCAGCTGAATGCCTTTAATAGTGCCTTGCTCTAAAGCTTGTTTCAATAATACCAAGAGCATATTTGTCACTATAATAAAAAGATCTGGCGAAAATGGATCACTTTGTCATAGACCTCTTGAGGGCTGAAAGTAAGGAAGTGGTTCTCCATTAAAATTTATACTGAAAGAAATAGTGGTAACACATTGCATCACCCATGTCACCCATTTAGCATGAAAACCCATTTTTAACATACAAGCTTCCAAGAAGTCCGATTCAATTCTATCGTATGCCTTTTGCATGTCCAATTTCAGTACAGTCGGAAACTTCCGCTTTCTATTTCTGATTCTGAGCTGGTGTAATACCTCATGGACTATTAAAATATTGTCCTGGATAAGCCGGCCACTAACAAAGGCACTTTGTTTTGGTAAGATGAGAACTACCAACCACTTCTTCAATCTATTTGCTAGGATTTTTGAGATGATCTTGCATGAGAAGTTGCATAAACTAATGGGGCGATATTGTACCAAGCTCTCGGGATGTGGGACTCTAGGAATAAGGGTGATTTGAGTTCTGTTAATTTTTGGGCTGAGCTTCCCTGTTTCAATTGTCAGCACTATATCAAGACAATTTACCCCAAAAGAAGCAATAGGATTTCAAGTGATGGATGCACATCGGGCACGTACCATCATGCGTTTCCCCTCAAAAGCCAAGATTGGCCTCCAACAATTACTGTCGGCTCTCAAAGGAGTAATTATGTGCTAATCCACAAAAAAGAATTTCATCTTCTAATGCTAAAGATGCGAAGGAGTACTGTCAAATTCTCGATAAAAAAACTTTTCGACCAAATTCGGCCAACATGACAGTTGGTTATCCACTACTTATATCTCCAAATGATGGAGAGTTCAACTCTGATTTGTAAATATAGATATTTCAGTCGTGCTCGTCGTTTCTCGAAAGTATCTTTTTTTTTTTTTTTTTTTTTAACTTGATCAACCAGAAATTTTCAAATATAGTTGGGAGACTTTACCTAAAAAATGGTTTTAAAAAATGGCTTATTGCGAATGGCATACGTGGGAAGCACTTCGGCTACCGTATCGCAGGGTTTTGATTAAAAAAAAAAAAAAGCATCCAGAAAAGAGAGAATTTCCCCTCTCAGCAGCAACTCAACCCTCCATAAAAATTAGATGCTAACAGCCCCGGAACATATATGCATGACACTTGAACTCTCATTTCAATAGCAGCTTGATTGAGGAGTGCAGCTGAAGTTTCAATCAGAAGCGCAGCTAAATAAAGGAGATAAGGACTCTCCTTTCTAACTCCTCCCCTTCAAACTCCCCTTTTGACTTCCACTCGGAATGACATATAACCAACCTTTATAGCCCACATTCTTCCGATGATAGTCTCTCACGAGCTCGCGAGTAGGAAGTTCATTAGCCGACGCATCGGTTCAGCTTCGCAACAAAAAGCACATGTCCCAGGGGCTCCGTTTTGATCTTTCTTTCCCATCACTTAAAAAGATCATGCACAGATGGCTAATAAAATTTAAGTCCGGGCATCCGAGGAGTAACCTCCATGGATTCAGCAAAGCCTCGAAAAGCCCAGGATTGAGAGAAAGCAATGCAGCTTCTGGAGTTACAGAACCCTATGATCAACTGAAAGTCTCCATGATAACGGAAGGTTGAGAGGCTATCTTATAACTCAGAGATAATTTTCACAAGAGGAAGAATTCCCAGATACCAAACCCGCCCCGCCCCGCCCGTAGCCAGATTGTTGGTGGTCTTGAGCTAACGTATGTGGGCGGTTACTTTGGTCATGGAAATAAGTCGAAATATTTTTTTCATCTCATTTTTCATTCCTTCCAAAACCATTCTTCATAGAATAATAAGAAGATATCAACTGTCGTCATCCTAACCAAACCCACTACCTAAAGGACTCTCTTGCTCCACTGAAAATAAAATTATCTCATTCTTCACCCCTTTCCTCTTCTGGCAGTACCTACCTACTGATTTTTTCTTCTTCTTTTTTTGGGGATAACTGTCGCTTTATTGTATTTTCTTCTTACAGACCTACTCAACTCTGCACACGCGTGTAGTGCATGTTCTAACCTAGTTGCACGTCTATGATAACATATGTGCAGTCTAGTTGCACGGTCACATCCTTCCCTCTCGGTCTACATCGATTGATAACATTAAACAAAGCAAAACATTCCAGCTTAACATCGACATAAATTGAAATATCGTAAACCCTCCAATTTCCTTACCTTTTATAGGAAAAACCTAAAATTTAAAGAAATTATGAAGACCCATCCAAATCTTTCCTATTCATTACTATGTATAACTTTCAAATTTAGGGTCCACCCGTAATGACTATAATAATTTTTCAATGCATCAAAGAGTTGACATGCTATTATTATCGTCGAACGCATTATGGTAAGAAAACCAATGTAGAATGTGACGATTCCCAAAAATGGGCATCTCTTTCATTTTGCTTTATGGCCCTGCGAATCTCCAAAACTCCAACCTAGTAATCGATAGCTAGCAAGAAATCTTGTAGTACTCTATTGAAGTAACAAATCAAAAGGGAAAAAAATCAGAATGTTTGCAGTGTAGAATGTTTTACAAATCAATATGAATATAACAAATTAAGTAAGTGTTAACGAGTTGATCATTTGGAGACCGTACATGATCTTCTACAAATCAGCTTGCTTACTCACTTGGATTTCATATCTACTACGTGACATTGGGATCTACCAACGTCAACCTTCATTACTTTTCTAAGACATCTCACAGCTAATTCGGTTTTTCATGCTTATACAAAGCACATTGAGATCAATTATCATTTTGTTTGGGAAAAGATTGCTCTTGGTTCTATTGTAACACGCCATGTTCCGTTTTCCTCACAAATTACTAATGTTTTCACTAAACCATTGGCTCGAGATATGTTTGTTGGTTTACAAATCAAACTTGGTCTCTGGTCCTCCCATTAACCAATTTGAGTATTGAAGTAACAAATCAAAAGGGAAAAAATCAGAGTGTTTGTAGTGTGGAATCTTCTACAAATCAGAATGAAGATAATATATCAAATAGAGTATTAACGAGTTGATGATTTGGAAATTGTGCGATTTTTTTTACAAATCAATATGAAGATAGCAAATTGAGCGGAGTATCAACACGTTTATCATTTTGAATCTTTTCTGATTTGTCCTTTATTTAATTTCCTTGTAGATATAATTGTTATTTTTTTTAGTTTTAACTTTCACCTATATATATTGCACAACATATCAATGAAAGCAATACTTCATTGACTCAGTTTTTGAGTTTCTTCATACTCAACCTACAATGATATGTAACTCCAAATTCAAAGAAAACACTTCACAACCCTCCACAATGTTACCTCAAAGCTCATGTAAACAATTGACCTTAACTCCCCACTCAGCCAAACATCACAAATATCCCGGTACTAGTTAGATTGGATCAAGCTATGTCCTCACATAAAAGAAGCCACCAATGCTAGCTTGCAAAGAGCTGAATCAAGAACCGAACCGAATCTCGCCCTAGTTGCTCTTGTCATCCCCAGGCGAGTTCAGTCCTTGCCAGCCTAGGCACAAGCATCTTTCACCTCATAAATAAGGCCCGATTTCAACCAAAAAAAAAGGCCCGATGATGGCCAGCAGAGGGAAAAAGTTAAAAGAAAAGGAAAAGCAAAAATTGCCCATGTCAATACCAACCGTACTAAATAGGATGGCTACATCAATGATTCTCCAGTCAAAATTGGCTTGAAAAGAGGAAAATAACATCTCTCACAATGCCCCCATTTTTTCCTCACAAATGAGGGGACTATTTAAGGTGAAAGAAGTCGAGTCTTTCGTTGTTGAGTGTAGGAAAGTGTTTGACGACCACAAGTCCAAAAGTCCTTAAGCTACATTTGATTGTCTAGATTTCTAATCATTATAAGATTAGATAGGATATGATATGATATGAAATTTAGGGGATTTTGTTTTATCTTGTTCACTATTTGATGATTGCAATAATAAAGTCGAATATATTTACATTATATCATATATATTATTAGATATAAATGGCATATCAATATAAATGAACCATAAAGTTTACAATCGAAGATGGCAAAAATTTCTTATGACACTCTTGTCTACTTTTATTTTCATTTGCTTTTTATTTTATTTTCCTCTCTTTTTAAATTAATTTTTTTTTATTTCTTTCTTCCCCTTCCATCATTCTCGAGTAAAATTTTATTAAATAGAAAACTATACCAATATACCTAAAATACTAAAATACCTAAAAATGTAATAAATATATATTTAAATATTGAATTCATATTATAAGATAAAATTAAATTCGAATATATAATAAAAATAAGATTATACTAAAAAAACTAAATTGTTATTTTTTGTTTTTTGAATATCTTATATTAGAATTCAAATATTATTTATATTAAAATATAATTTTAAATTTGTTAATTTAAGAAGTTTATTATTTGAGAAAAATAACTTTCCTATTATGGATATTAGAAATTTTACTCACCTTTCCTTGATCTCCCCATGAAATAATTTTATCCAATTTATATCCTAATCTATATCTTCTTTATATTCAACTTTGTCCTGTCTTGAGGAGGCACCAAACGTAAAATGGGATAAATCTTATCATATTTTGAATTTTATCCTAACTATCAAATGTAGCATTATAGCTTAGATGATCTTATCTTATTCTCACTAATGTTGCTGTCTACTTCTCCTTACAAGGGACATATGAGAGGATCCAAAAGTCATTGTAAAACACAAATAAAGACTAATCTCACAATTTTATACTTCACAAACGGAGGATGATGATCCTCTTATGCTTGCTACGAGCCGATGTGCATGTCCACGAATTAAGTCCAAAAACTCGCCTCGTTCTAGTCCTTCAGCAGTAAAAATATTCCATAATAAGAAGAAATCATGTTAAATGCGATGAAGAAGCCATGTCTGATTGAAAGCAAAACATAACAACTTATCTGCGTCATCTTCCATCACAAGAAAGTCACGTTCCACCGAAATCAAACCATAAAATCACGTCTCCATTATCATCCATAACAAGAAATCATATATGATTGAAAATAAAACGTAAAAACCTATAAAACATAAAAATCCATCTGCATCATCTTCCATAGTCACGTTCCACTGTAATCAAATTATAAAAAGGCATGTACATAATCTTTCGTAACAAGAAGCCATGTTTGATTAAAAGCAAAAGATAAAACCCGTCATCTTCCATAACGAAACTAAAGACATAACAAATCTCTCTCTCTCTCTCTCTCTCCTTTTTTTCTTTTTCCTTCAGATGGACTCCTTACACACTTCAGCCACTATGAATCGAAACCAAACCAAACTACTCAAAGTCTGGACAATCATGATTGTTGTTTCTTTCGTTTTGTGATGACAATTTGGAGCAATTATTCATAGCTCCCGCTATTTCCATCCTCTTTTTAGATTTTGACACCCTAATTTACATTGAAATGACTACACTATCCCTTACGGATGCTACTCTTGATTTAACAATATTTCTTACCCTTTTTTTCTTCCTTTTCTTATATTTCAATTTTACTAGAGATGAAATTACCATGCTTCTAACAAACAATGATTATTAAGGTTAAATATGAGGCCCACTCTTGATTTAAGACTAATGCTTTCCTTATTATTCTTATTTTTCCTTTCTCTTATGGTTTTTTCGTTTTCTTTCTCATTCGAAAAAAATTGTTTATTTATTCTCCAAAAAATGTTTTATTTGGTAGATAGTTAACTAATTATTGCATTTTTAATTAAAAAATAATTATTTTGTTAATTATTTGTATGTTTATTTTTTTTTTTGTATTGAGAAATATTATAATAAAATAACAAAAGCACAAGTGAGAGGATAGCTTTGAGTAAATTTTGTATAATGCATACATCAACCACAATATTCAATTTTTGAGTAAATTCTTGTCAATTTATACTAAAAATCGAAGTACAAAAATTCACAATCATGAGAATACTCTAGGGAAATAAAGGAAACAATTTACAGATAAAACAATTTACAGATAAAAACTAACATTTTTTTACTCCGACATATTATTAGTACTTGCTTAGATTATAATAATAGAGAATAAATCTAATAGAAGGTAAGCATAAACAAACGCTAAAATGTAATGGGTGTGGAAGAAGTGGTTAGTGTGAAAAAAAAAATTACATGGAAGGGATGTGAATACAATTTTCTTTTATTAAAATTGAAAAAAGAAGAAGAAGAAATGTAAGAAATAATTTTCAATCAAGAGTGGAACTTGCAAAGAGACAATATCGTCATTTCAACGTGATAAATGGGGTGTCAGAAGCTAATAAATAAGTGGAAATAGTAAAGGTCTTACTCATGGATGTTTGAGAATTGAAGTTCTATAATTTATGTTTTATGTTATGTGTTTTAAAATTTTTTATTATTTATTTTATTTTATATATCCATTTTTTATTGATTGAAGAAAATTTCATTTTTATTGTAACTTCACTTCCATTTTTCTCAACTAAAAATAAAGGATTTGTTAAACTCTGAAATCGATCTTGCATAACAAGATACATTTCAAATCTCCATGGGCAAATTCTAAATTTCAAAAAAATGAAAAAGTTGAGTAGATTTAAGTTACAACTGAGGACCTATGAGGAATCAGAACCTGTCCGTACCTAGCATCGTGTCCCTTACACGACGTCGTTGTCGTCGTCGGTCGCCCCATGCATTGAAAAACCAATCCCGTCGTGTCGTTTGTCGCGTCGTTCCAATTGGGAACCCCCAGACCGACTTTCCTCTGTCGAGCATCAGGTCCTTTGGGAATGCGCGCCGTGCATTGCTTTTTCTCTCGAGAACTGAGGTTGCAAAAAAGATGCCGATTCGGTTTTCCTAACTTACTGCTGCCGCGGCGGCGTTGCAAGAAGCAGCAGCATCAGAACCGAATTTAAGACAACCGCCCCACTCCACCACATCCCACCAGCTGGATGTCGGATATTTGTCTTTTTATATTCGCACGTCACGTTAATTCTCCCCTACCACTCTTTTGTTTTTTTCTTCTTTTTTTTTTTTCACTTTTCTTCTTATATTATTCGAAATGACGATTGCCTATCTTAAGAACCCCTTATACGCTATAAAAATATCGGTTTCCAATCTTTTTGAGCCGCGTAGAAAGGCATGATCTTAAGCGTCACGCCATTATGAATAATGTATGACTTTCGATATCCAGTCGAATATTCAATAACTCTCCTTCTCAGCCATGCATAATTTTTTTTATTATATCATGTTCTATATGATAGTCTTATGTATACAAGATGTATTCAGATTATAAAAAAAATGTGAAAACCTTTTGATTTTTTTATTAAAGAGGAATCTCTACCAATTAGTAGGGTTCGATTTGATCTGATCTACAGGAATGACTTCTTCTTTTTTTTTTGTCGGTCAATAATTATAAATTCCAATTAACTATTGATTAGTTGGTAAAAAGTAAGATTAAAGTTAGATTGAAAATTGAATCTAATAATATAATTTCAGTTTTGAGCTAAATTACCCTTTTAAAATTTTATCACTAACTCGAATTTCGAGAGAATTGTCCCTACACACATACAACCATTTTCTACTTTTGATTCATGTTTTAATGATAAGTTCTAACTTGGTAAAAATAGCCCTTGGTTTTTTTTTTTGCATGCCTTCATCGGATTTTTCCTTGATGACAAATTCGTCCCAAAAACTTAAAATAGATGGATTTTTTTTTGGGGAGCAGTCCTCTTTTAAGGCCTTTTAGTGGTTTGCGCACTTTCACTTAGTTTAGACAAGCCAATCATACTTGATGTGGAATCTAAATTTAGACAAATTTTCATGTGCAACTCATTAATTATCTCCATGACTTATCCCAATCCAGCCTGTTACCTTACATATTTGTGGCAGGTGAGGATAATGATAATTGAAAATAAAAATCTTTTGAAATTAGTATGCATTCAACATGCAATGGTTTGGATGGGTGAATTAAAATCAAATATCACCGGTTAACATATGAGAACATTAACAAATCAGTTCGGCTCAAATTTCATCCCGCTTCTCCACCGCTCTTTCAGGTCCGGCTTTAACCACAAATCGTAACATCGATTTAAATGGAAATATCAACGGATTAAGAAAAATAAAATTAAAAAAATAAAAAATAAAAGGGAAGGATTCCAATAGGATCGTAACGGCACCTGAATCCGCGGTCGCAGCAAAGATTTCCGGAAGCGCCCGAGCCGGGCTCGGTCCGAGATATTCTTTTTAGACTCAGCGAGTCCCAGGCCGTTCGCGCGCGACTCAGTAAGAGTAAAAACGGAAAAAAAAAAAAAAGAAATAATATCTCCCCAGCTCCACCACCCGATCACGGCGCGCCACGTCACCACGTGGACCCCACTTTGACTACTTATTTATTGAGAGAGAGCCAGAGGGAGGGGAAAAGCTGTTAATCCGGGCTAATTAGGCAAGATGATGGGAGAAATTACCGCCAGATAAAGAATGATATATATTTTTTTTGGAAAGTAAGTTTTTTTAAAAGGTAATAGATAGGAATATTATCTCATTAAAAGGCGGGCATCCCATATTTCTCTCTTCAACGCAGAATCACTCCCTTCGAGACTCTCTCTCCTTCCTCCTCCTTCGTCATCCTCGTCTTCCGTCGCTCGTCTGCCGCCGTAGTACGGCGGAGCGGAGAAGGGTACGTCTCGCCGCCGGCGACGATCCATTCGAGTTCGCGACTGCGGTGTGGAGGGCATTCCTCCGCCGTTGGCTTCCTTGCTTGCTTTCCTTCTTTGGATTCTGGGTCTGGTGCTGGTGCTGGTTCTGGTTCCGGGTCTTGTTCTGGTTCAGGGGCTTGCGCTTCGCTCCTTTTTTTTTTTTGGGTTTTTCCTTCGTGGGTTTTTCTTCTTTCTCCTTTCTCCTTGGAGGGGAGGGCGGGGCAGGGCGGGAGAGAGAAAGTCTCGTCTGCGGATGGCCGCGCCGTTCCACAGTGCGATGGGGGTGTACGAGCGGGTCAGGACCGAGGACGCCAATGGCGACGTCGAGAAGGCTTCTCCCGATCCTAAGGCCGGGTTCCCGCGCGCCGGCGATGGCTGTGCCGTCGCCTGCGACGTCGAGGCGGCGGGGCCGCAGGTCCCCGACTCGAGATCGGCCTCTCGCCGATGCGGCGGCGGCAGGGAATCTGAGCGGCGGCAGCGGCTTGTTTCTCTCGACGTGTTTCGCGGCCTCTCCGTCGTGGTAATGTTGCTTTCGGCCCTTTTTTCCAGTCTTGTTAGGAAAGTGACGTGAGTTATTCGTTTAAGATATTGATAAAAAAAAAAAAATAAATGAAACTTTTGAGGTGCCCCACAATGCTCATTCTCAGTGGGCATTTGCCGGAATCCCAGGATCTGCTCACCGGAAAGTTGCCACCGCCGGTTCGAAAGATTTGCCGCTGTTGACATGATAAATCAGATTATGATGGGATACGAAACTTAAAGCTGTTGACATGATAATTTAGATTATGATGGGATGCAAAACTTTTTTATGTGTCGCGATTATCTTTAGTTGGGCATTGTAGAATCTGCACCGGAAGTGTTGAATTTGAGTACCGGAAGGTCGTGGCTGGTCAACCATGTCTGTTATTGTCCAGATAATAGTGGTAGACGAACTGTTATCCTCAGAAACACAAGAAAGCTTCTATCTTAATCAGGGACAAAGAGTTGGTTTATTATCTTGATCATATTCATTGATAATGTAGTTGTTTTGCCTCTTTTCTGTAACTTGGGGAAATGAGCAATGGATTAGGTAATGTTTTCTTCTCAGTCAATTCTCCTAAGTTTTGAGCCTTGGCCACCTATCAACCTCTGCATTTCTTGTGAACCTGAGAAACAGAGGAAAGGGAAGTTATTGGAGAAGGTATCTTTAGATTTCTAAAATATTTATGTTACTATCCATACTCAGGCCAAAAAATATTTATTTAAAAAAAAAAAAAAAAAAACATTTGATGGATCATCTAGACCCACACTTGGCCCCCTCCCATGGACCCTGCATGGATGTTATTGCATCTTCTTTACTTAGAGCAAAAGTCAAGACAGAGGAAAACCATTATCTATCCTTTGCTTATAAAGTTGGTTTCCATCCTACTCGCATTAAGGGGAAAAAAAGGAGCTTTCTTCTTATTGCCCCAATCTGAAGATACAATAATATGGAAAAAGAACGAGTGTTCTTCCTAGTGCCACGCTCTGAAGAAATAATAATAAACCTGCATACGGTTTTCCTGCAATAGGGTAGGTTGAATTTCTGTCCAAAATAGATAGGGCATAAACTCCCACCCTACATTAGTGAAAAGTTAATTTAACTTGGGAAAACTCCAATCTGGGAGTGCTCAGGCATGAACTCTGTCCCTGTCCATATCTGAATGTATTGGTAGTGATTTACTCCTTTTTCAACATGTTGTAGGGAATTATTAGGTGGGCTAAATGAAGCCTAGTTTAGTTTTGCAACAAATGCAATATGATGCATTGGCTTTTATCTGGCCATTAATTGCGAAAAAATTGTTGAAGGCGAGGAAATAATGGCTGAACTACAGTAGTTTGTATACCATATCGTCAATGTTTCTTTAAATAGGACTTTTACAATCTTGACCGATGTTATGATCTCCTGGGTATTAAGTGGTAAGAAAGAAATTTGTTTCATTCCTAGTATTTATGCAACTTTCTCCAGTCAGATTGTTCATGTGTGCTCTGGAGTGGGATTTTTCCTGTTTGCTAAATTATCAATAATTAGCCCATGTACTTGGAAGCTTTAAAATAGGAAATGAAAGAGAAAAATATAATTTAATATTTCAGCCGCATGTGATCTTGGAAAAGGTGTAATGACAACCATGAATCACTTAGTGGCTGTTTCGCTTTGTTTGCAGATTTCTTTGATATATTTTTGGGTCCTGAAAATGACTTTTGGCTAAATTATCACTGAGAGAATCACTTAATTCGCTTCATGCAGCTAATGATTGTCGTGGATCATGCGGGTGGAATTATCCCTGCCATCAACCATTCACCATGGGATGGTTTAACTCTGGCAGATTATGTAATGCCATTTTTCCTGTTTATTGTTGGTGTCTCACTGGGACTTGTGTACAAGGTACAATTGCTGATGTCTTTCTTTATATCTCCAAGCAGTCGTTCTGATCTAATATGCTGTGCTTTTTTAATCTTGAACCTCAAATCCTAAACTGTAGAGTTAGGTGCCTCCTATGTATGTTGCCTCTTTCTCCTTGACTTCTATAAAGGTAGGTACTTTCATCAATTCAATGATTTGATAGATTTCTTTTCTTGTAGAAAATGTCATGCAGAGCTTCCGCAACTCGAAAAGTCCTTCTTCGGGCACTTAAGCTTTTGCTTTTAGGTCTTTTCCTCCAAGGTACCATATTTGATGTATATTTTTTGGTTATATGGGGAAGTCGTAATGTACACATTGCAGATTTTGTTGGTTACTTGCTGAATGAGGTTTACATCACACTTTCTTTCATCTGTTTCTGGATTTTTTTTTCTTGTCTGTATCATACTAGGATCTTATGCCTTCTTTCTGTCATTTCTTTCCCTCTAGGTGGTTATTTTCATGGTGTTGGTAGTCTTAATTATGGAGTGGACATGCAACAGATGAGATTTATGGGAATACTGCAAGTATGTGTTTCTATAATGCTCTTCTTTTAGTTGTTTTCTCTTTTTGAAGTTTCATGTGCTGTCTAATTACTTGTTAAACACCTTTCTGCCCCTCCAGAGAATAGCTATAGCATTTGTGGTAGCAGCACTATGTGAGATTTGGCTAAAGGGCGATGATGATGTTAATTCAGGATTTTCTCTGCTCAAGAAATACCGAAGTCAATGGTATGTTATTTAGATTAAATGGAGTAACTATTCTCACTATTGAATGGTTTTCGTTTCCAGAGGCTGGACAAGCTGGTCCCTATGTTTCCAAAACTGGAAATCTTGTGAATATTAATGCTCTGCTAAGCCATGTTAATCAGTTATTTTCTTCCATATTTAGGGCAAGAAAGCTGTTCAATACCTCAGCTTGCTCTACAGGGAATTTTAGCGATTGACAAAATGATTACTCAGATAATGATGGTAATAGTTAAAGTGGTGGTAGTGTTAATAACCACTTCCACTTGAATGGGACTTGTGTGTCCAAATTGATGGGAAGAATTTCGCTCTAAAGTGTTGTCAAGTAACTAATGGAACAAATTTCCACCTCATTCTCATGTCTATACAAAACTTATGTATATCCGACATTCTCTATAAGAAAGACATGTTTTTATTTTCTAGGGTAATGAATCGCCTTTGACTCAACAACTCGTTAGGTCATCAATCTAACAGTCTTTCCCCTTTTCGACAGTATTTGTGGATGATATTCCATCAGACTGCATTACTCTTGTAGATGTTGCTTCCTTAGCTGATGCCATGTCCATGTCTTCTTCCAGGGCCGTGGTACTTGTGCTTACCACTGTATATATTTCATTATTATATGGCTTGTACGTGCCTGACTGGAAGTATCAGATTCCAACTGAATCTCCCTCCCTTTCACAAGAAAGAATTTTGGTGAGCTTTCTGATTCATTGCTCAATATTTTCCTGGATTGATCATGTTTGTATGATTTATGATTAAATAGGTGCTAAAATATGTCCATTTAAAGGTGAAATGTGGAGTGCGAGGAAATACTGGACCAGATTGTAATGCTGTCGCAATGATTGATCGTGAGGTGTTGGGAATTCGACATTTATACAGAAAGCCAACTTATGCACGGACAAAGGTCTCTTCATAATATTTGCCTTCTATGTCCATGGTTTTCCTCCCTTAGATTAGTTTACTTCTTGTTCTGATAATTCATTCTCTTTCACAGCAATGCAGTATTCATTCTCCAGAGTCTGGCCCTTTGCCTGCTAATGCTCCATCATGGTGTCAGGCCCCCTTTGATCCTGAAGGCCTTTTAAGGTGATTTTTAGAACAATTCATAAGGGAATAGGGGAGGGACTAGAATGGAAGATGGAAAGGTGGAAAGATAAAGAGAAGAGAGGGTTATGGCCCCCTTTGATCCTGAAGGCCTTTTAAGGTGATCTTTTAGAACAACTCATAAGGGAATAGGAGAGAGACTGGAATGGAAGAGGGGAAGATGGAAAGATAAAGAGAAGAGAGGGGTTAGGGGTGTGTGGGCGGGAAGTTGCAGATTTTCCTATACTAGGTGCTAAATCAAAAGTGGTTCTGTCTGTAAAAAAGGCCAAAGGCATGTAGTATATTCATTATCTTTCTTGTTTCTGTGGTTAGCTTAGTGATTTAATTGCCCAACTTGCCATCGATGAAATATATGTGGTTGCCCTCTTTGTGGAGAAGGAAAATTGTTAATTTGTTACTGGTTTCATGTATTCCAACAATGTGTAAGCTTTCTGTATGCAGTTCGGTGATGGCCGTGGTTACATGCTTGGTTGGCTTGCACTTTGGACATGTGATTGTCCATTTTAAGGTGAGAGAATAGTGTAATGCAGAGATTTTATCTTACCCAATGGAGATCACCTTTTTGACCTTTTATTCTTTTGGCATTTTGCTTCCAGGATCATGGGGAAAGAACTTTCCTCTGGATGATTTCATCTTGTTTTCTTGTGGTTCTAGGCCTGGCATTAGATCTTTTTGGTGATTTACTTTCGATCTTGATTATTTATCCCAATCAACGATTAGTTCTGAGGACAGGTTTATTAATTTATCTATCATTTGCTTTTGTGTAACAGGCATGCATGTGAATAAGGCTCTGTACACATGCAGTTACACGGCTGTCACTGCTGGTGTAGCTGGCATTCTCTTCACCTTGATATACCTGATGGTAATGTATTGTTGATCCCCTCCAAGTGTTGACTCGTCTAGATTTTACAAATTTGATGTATTTGTTTTACGTTATAGCAAGGATCTTGTCCTTACGAAGTCCTAATTTATGTTTCACACATTCTGGTTTTTGCTAATGTGCCTTTTCTCAACAGGTTGATTTTGGTGGACTTAGGCGTACTACCACGGTTCTGGAGTGGATAGGGAAGCACGCGTTGACTATTTTTGTCATTGCTGCAACAAATGTCTTGCCCGTTTTCCTCCAGGGCTTCTACTGGAAGCATCCTGAGAACAATATTGTATGTTTGCTTCTCCTTCCATTGTTCTATTTCAACTACAAAACATTACCCATTTGTCTGACAATGTCACAAAATTGATAACTCTTCTTATGGCAGCTGAGTTTAATTGGAATTGGAAGACGGTAGGAAGCTTGGTATCATTCTCCGACTCTGGAAGGAAACTCTTGATCGCTGAATATTTATTGAAGCAACTAGCCACATCTATTAAATAGTGGTCCGTTGCAGTTCATACAGAAAATATATCTGTTCTGTTCAGTGAGGTTAGAGAACTGCAGTTCTCTCCAAATTTGTAGGCTCTCTGTACATAATTAGCTATATTCACCGTCGCTTTATTTCGGTGTAGGATTTTATAATGGTGGTCTCTAACGGTGAATCTCTTTTATAGTTTTTTGACGAAGGATATTGGAAATTTCAAAATATTTCTCAGGCATAAAAGTATGTTTATTCTCTGTTTTCAATGATTGATTGCTGCTCGATTGGGATATAGATAACTCTGAATTTTGAGGCCAATGGGGATTAGTGATTTTACTTTGAAAGCCATATTTGTTTTTTTTTTTTTTTTAATAACCGAGTACTCCACCACGGGCTCCCCGTGCCTGAAAGGCTCTTGAGGACCGGGCCCCTATATCTTGAGGGAGACCAGTCTAGCAACCCATTGCTATGGCCTCCACTTAAATCACTAGTGGCTGTGGGTTTCGAATTCTTGATCTCGATGAGGGAGGGACTCTCAATAGATCAAGATTCTCAACCAACACAGTTATCCACGGATGAATTGAAAGCCATATTTGTTTCTTACTTAAATATGCAGCAACTAAACAAACTCAATGAAGAAGAACAATCTATCGAAATTTTGGGTTGAAAGTCATATTTGTTTCTTACTTAAATACGTAGCAACTAAATAAACTCAATGAAGAAGAACGATCTATCCAAATTTGACAACCACAAGGGAGACCGAAACAAGAGAATCATCTTTCGAAATTTGATAGATTAACATTTAAATGTTGGTCATTCAAAACATTTAAAGAGGGAACATGAACGTGACTGAAAACAGGAGTTCACAACGACAATCAGCAAGAGCATCAGCAATCAGGAGTAAAACCAAAAAATGAAAAAAAAAAAAAAAGGAAAGGAAATTCTATACAGAGGCAGGGGGAGTGCTAGGGCAATTGTCGTAGCTGAGCACGGTATACTCGGTCTGTGTTATAGTGAGCTCGAAGAGGAAGAGGGCAACAATGAGATATAATACAGCCAAGGATTCCTAAAGAGAGTGTGGATGAGATTGGCCTTCCACATGTTCCAGGGCTTCTTGCAGTAATTGCTGAACTTGCTTGCGCACGGTGTGGGGGCTGCCGTCGGGTTCAAGCATCATGTCCTTGGACAGAAAGTTGAACAGCTTGGTGACCGCCGGAATTCTGGATGATGCCCTGGTCATGGAGCAGCGTGACATCCCGCTCACTGTTGATGATGTCGTCCGTGAAGATGATGTAGGATGTGACCTTGTTCCTGGCCCTGAAGTGGAAGCGCTCGAAGGCCATAGCGTTGAGGTTCATGGACTTGTTTGTCTGCCTTGATCATGGGGTGCCTCAGGACCCTGCTGGTAAAGGAGATGTCCTTGCAGCTGGTGGTCTTGCTCTTCTTGAACCAGATCCCAGCCTCATCAAGTTCGGTGGCCGACCTGATTATATCATTGCTGCCCTTGTGCCCCATGTTGTTCAGGTTGTGCCGGACCTTCTTGGGCTTCTTCTCATGGAACAGCGGGCTGTTTCTGAAGACGTCCAGGACGGCAGGCATTTGCCCACTGTCGTGACGTCCGTGCCGGGGGAGCAGAACTTGAGGTCGAGCCTGTTAATAAATTCGTCCTCTTGCGTTGTCGGAGTCAAGTCGGTGCACTGAATACGAAATTGCTGTCATATTGATAGTACTTGCGTTAGAGGAAAAAAGAAGAATTTCCAGTAGATGTGATAGGATCGATTATAAAATTGTCGGTTGATCTCAAACGGTGAATCCTACATTTGTGGAGTATTGGATTTCATTGATCCCAGGTGGGGTTTCTTGCTGTCACCAACCGATCCGGCACTAGCATCGGCAGCTGATTCTCCAGCATCGGCATGTTCCCCCCTTATGTACTGTTGGAACCAAAAGGATTTGGAGGGAGAGAGTACACACACAAAGAGAGATTATATTACACAATATGCCTTTGTAAAGGCTTAAGAGAGTACACACACTAACTTTGCTAAGCTTAAAACTCTCTCTAAAATCTCACTTTCTCTCACTTTTACAAACACTCTCACACACTAAAAAAAAAAACTAACATAACACTATATTTATAAGCATCTTCACCACCATTATCTTCAACATGCAAGAGTTGAAGTTGAACTTTTCTTCTTGGCCAAGGAGTCAACAATTTGTGGGCTGAAACTTTTCCTTCAAGTTCAAGTTTACAAAGTTGAAGCTTTCTTCCTACTCTTCAAGTACCACTTGTAGCTTCTTCAAGAATTCTCTCCTTTGCTTCTTCAAGAATTTTCTCCTTTGCAGCCCACTTTTCTTTGGCTTTTTACAAACCGACTACACACTTAGCCAAAAAATAATTAAAAGACAAATAGGCTAATCAAAACACAAAAACAATTTTACTATTTTCTAACAGCCTCCCTTAAAATTGATTTTGAAAAACAACGACACCAAGCATTTTCTTCAATTTCTCGAACAAGTCCGCCTTCAATGGTTTTGTCAAAATATCTGCAATCTGGTCTTTGGATTTACAGAAATCAAGTTCAATCTCACCTTCTTTAATCAGCTCACGAATATAATGATACTTGATGTCGATATGTTTGCTCCTGCCATGAAATACGGGATTCTTGGCCAATGCAATCGCTGACTTGTTATCACACATCAATTTGGTAGGACCTTTTTGTTCATGCATAAGCTCAAAAAGCATCCTTCGAAGCCACATCGCCTGGCATGCTGCTGAAGATACTGCAATGTATTATGCTTCAACTGTTGAGAGTGCAATAACTTGTTGTTTCTTTGATGACCAAGAAATTATTCCTGATCCAAGAAAGAACGCATATCCGGAAGTGCTCTTCCGTGTTTCGCATATCACCGCCCAATCACCGTCTCGTATACCCCACTAAACTGAAATTGTCGATTGTATGTATAAAAAATTCCATGATCACGAGTTCCACGACATACCTTAAAATTCTTTTTGCTGCTTGCAAATGTGATTGGTATGGTTTCTCCATAAACCGACTAATAATTCCCACGCCATAAGTTATATCGGCCTAGTGGTAGCCAAATATCTTAAACGCCAACAATACTTTTGAAATAAGTGGGATTTACCAATTCACCTGGTTCCTTCTTTCTTCAACTCCAATCGTTCTACTACGGGAGTTCGAATTGATTTGAGCGTTTCCATATTGAATCGCTTCAAAATATCATTAGCATACTTCGCTGTGAAACAAATATGCCTTCATTTGTCTCCGCTTCACTTCAAGGCCCAAAAATAGGACATTAATCCCAAATCTGTCATCTCAAATTGACTTGTCATGGCCTCCCGAATTCGGCAAACATCTTCTCACAGCTTCAGTAAATATCAAATCATCAACATAAAGGCAAACAATTATAATATCGCCGTTAGTATTTGATTTGATATACGATGTATGCTCATAAGGGCACTTTTGAAAGCCATGCTCCAACAGGTAAGTATCAATCCTCGTGTACCAAGCTCGAGGTGCCTGTTTTAGCCTATACAACGCTTTCTTCAGTTTATAAACTTGATTTTCACGCCCTTTCTTCTCATAACCCTGTGGTTGCTCCGCATATACTTCCTCATCGAGAAAACCATTAAGGAATGCCGATTTCACATCCATTTGATGGATTTTCCAACGGTTCTGAGCTGCAAGTGCCAAGATCATCCGAATGGTATCCATTCGAGCCACTGGTGCAAATACTTCAAAATAATCAATACCTGGCTTTTGCTTGTAGCCTTTCACCACCAGTCTAGCTTTGTAACGGTCCACCGACCGTTGGGTTTGTACTTCGTTTTGTACACCCACTTGACACCTATAGGCTTCTTACCGGTGGTAAAGAAGTTAGCACCCACGTGTCATTCTTTTCAATGGAGTGGATTTCTTCATCCATTGCTTGGTTCCACTTCTCATCTACTTTTCATCATCATCATAGGATATGGGGTCACATTCGGTAAATAAACAAAAGTTTACCATTGTTTCATCGTGATTTCGTCACCTGTCATTACGATCAACTCTTGTGACCACATAATCCTTGAATTTTACTTGGCGTCTTCAAGGGTCGTTGTGAAGGACGAATCAATGGTTCATGCGATCGTTCTTGGTGAGGAGGATGAACTACCAGGTGAAAGTGATGGATCTTCAATTGAAGATTCTTCGGTCTCCCTCACCAATGGTTCATCTTCCATAGGAATGCCTTTCTCGGTCAGCCTTTTGATTCCAGTCCCAGGCTTCATCTTCAAAAAATTGCACATCCCTGCTAATAATTACCTTCTCCGTGACAGGATTATATAGCTTATAACCCTTAGTCACATAACTATATCCAATGAAAATGCACTTCTCGCTTTTATCATCCAACTTTTTTCTTCGTTCGTCTGGTATATGGGGATATGCTACGCACCCAAATACCCGTAGGAACGAAACATTTGGCTTGTTGCCGCTCCAAGCCTCTTCTGGAGTTCTTCCAAGAACACTCCTTGTTGGACACCTGTTCAACACAAATACAGCACAAGCAACAGCTTCTGCCCAAAACTTCTTCGGTAATGCTTTAGCCTTTAGCATACTTCTTGCCATTTCAAAAATTGTTCTATTCTTTCTTTCTCGCTATACCGTTTCTTTGAGGAGTATAGCTAGCAGTCAATTGACGTTTCACTCCATGAATTTTACAATAATTGTCAAATTCATTGGAAGTAAACTCTCCACCTCTGTCCGATCTCAATGTCTTTAAATTAAAGCCACTCTATTTCTCAACATAGACTTTGAATTCTTTAAATTTGCCAAAAGCTTCGGACTTTTCTCTCAAAAAATAAGCCCATGTTTTTCTAGTAAAATCATCGACAAAAATTAGCGTGTACCTTTTTGTCCAAATGATTCCACCTCAACAGGCCACGATATCTGTATGTACCAACTCCAGAGGTTGCTTGGCTCTTCTAGCTCTCCCAATTGGAAAAGATTTCCGATGTTGCTTTCCAACGAGACATCCTTCACATGAGCGGTCTGGAGCGTCGATCAAGGGCATGCCTGTCACCATCTTTTTCTGGACTAGTAATTTAAGTCCACGAAAATTTAGATGACCGAACCGAAGATGCCAAAGCCACTTGCTATCTTTTGTCGTTGCTTGAAAACTCAATAGAGTCTTCGTCTGAAGGGATAGAGGAAACATCCGGTTCTTCGTCATTTGTGTCGTCGTAATCAACTTATTGTTTGCGCCTCTAATGGTGCACACACCATTTTCAATGTTAACTTTGTGGCCTTTTTCGGATAGTTGCCCAACACTTAGCAAATTCCAAAAGAGTCCCGGCACAAAGTAAACGTCTGCAATAGTAACATTAGTACCATCTTTTGAGTTGATATCAATGTTACCTTTGCCCATCACGAGAATTTTGGATTTATTCCCGAAGTTGACTTCACCACGAACCGTTTCACCTAACTTCGAAAATAGCTCCTTTTGACCACACATGTGATTGCTGCACCCGGTATCAAGGTACCAAATTTTTGTGTCCATGGTACTTGAGTCATCCATTTGGCATGCTAACACCACGCCTTCATTTGCATCGACAGCATGCACATATTCTGGCTGCTCTTGCCCCCTGTTTGCTTGACATTCGGATTTGTAATGTCCGAATTTGTTACAGTTAAAACACTTGACTGTTGATTTGTCACGTGTTTGATATCTTTTAGTGGAATTCAGATTTCCACCTCTACCTCGGGCACCACCACGACCTCCACGACTTGATTGAGTGACCCGACTCTGCAGTGCTTGCTCAGAATTCGAACTGATAGACTTCTGGTTCATTCTTTGCTCATGCGAATATAATGAACCCATCAACCTCTCCAACGTCATGGTTGATATATCTTGGCCTTCTTCGATCGCCGCAACCACGTAGTCAAATCTTTCAGTCAAAGACCTCAAGATTTTTTCTATGACTCGCACATCTTGGAGCTCTTCACCATTAACCCTAAGTTGGTTAACGATGGTTTGTACACGATCAAAGTAAGTCGAGATAGATTTAGAGTCATTCATGCGTAAAGACTCAAAATCTCCTCGAAGTGTTTGGAGCCGCACCCGCCTGACACGATCATCACCTTTGTAGGATTTTTGCAATATATCCCACGCTTCTTTCGTCTCGGCACTCGATATTTTTTCAAATATCGTCTCCTCCACGGCTTGAAAGATCGCATATAATGCTTTCTGATCTTTCTTTCGAGATTCCACCAACGCTTCTTTCTCCTCTTTCCTCAAAGCATTGAATTCTTCAGCATCAGCTACTTCGGTGTAGCCGTTCTCCACCAGGTTCCACAAGTCTTGGGACTTGAATAGAACCTTCATCTGGACGAACCAATTGTTGTAATTTTTTCCGTTCAACTTTGGAAGTTGCATCTGAACGGAGCTAGTGGATGCCATGGCTAGCTCTGATACCAATTGTTGGAACCAAAAGGATTTGGAGGGAGAGAGTACACACACAAAGAGAGATTATATTACACAATATGCCTTTGTAAAGGCTTAAGAGAGTACACACACTAACTTTGCTAAGCTTAAAACTCTCTCTAAAATCTCACTTTCTCTCACTTTTACAAACACTCTCACACACTAAAAAAAAAAAAAACTAACATACCCCTATATTTATAAGCATCTTCACCACCATTATCTTCAACATGCAAGAGTTGAAGTTGAACTTTTCTTCTTGGCCAAGGAGTCAACAATTTGTGGGCTGAAACTTTTCCTTCAAGTTCAAGTTTACAAAGTTGAAGCTTTCTTCCTACTCTTCAAGTACCACTTGTAGCTTCTTCAAGAATTGTCTCCTTTGCTTCTTCAAGAATTCTCTCCTTTGCAGCCCACTTTTCTTTGGCTTTTTACAAACCGACTACACACTTAGCCAAAAAATAATTAAAAGACAAATAGGCTAATCAAAACACAAAAACAATTTTACTATTTTCTAACATGTACTGCATCATGTGGAGCTGCCAGTGATCGCTGAAGATGGAGTCGTTGGGCTAGTGGTCCACCTCCCGGGTCCAGGCCCGGAGGACCTCAAGCATGAAGCAGCCATCAGTGATCATCAGCTCCAGGAACCGGCCTGCCATGCCCTCACAACCGCCTTCCTTCCACTTCGGTCCAGCAAATCAAAGCTCTCCTTGAGGCCTATTGCCACCTCCCTCAGGGACTCGACGAAGGGCTCAAGCGACTTCCTGGACCATCTGAAGAAGTGGAGCAGCGTGCAGCTCTTGCAGCTCCTCAATGTGGCGGAGGTGGTCCTCGCCATGGTGGTAGGGGCCAAAGTATACAGCCTGCGGCCGGTAGGCCTTGCAGTTGAGGTCGATGATGCAGGCATGAACCCTATAGATGGACTGCTTCTTACAGTATCGTAATTCGGGTTTTAAAGGGCTATAAATTAGTGGGTACAAGGTTCATAGGTTGGGATTAATATAGATGTGTTTTAGTAATGGAAGTCCGGTAAGGTATATGTAGCTAAATTTGTTTCTTATATACATAGATCAATTTGGTCGGACTATCTTCTGACTCGACTGACACATTTGACGGCTCTAGTCATTGTCGCGATGGCTAGGCCAATCTTGAGCCGGAAATCCACCTTGACATTGTCGCCACCAATGACACGAGCATCATCGCCACACGGAAACCTCATCTGAGAATCTGGAGAAGCCTTCTTGACGTCGCCACTGCCGTCCTCCATCTCACCCGCTCGCCCATCCCCATCGCATTGTGGAACCGTGGGGAGGCCATTGGTGACAAGCGTTCTTTCTCCCCCTTCACTCCGAGAGGAGGAAAAGAAATTGAAAGGACAAGAAAAGAGACCCACCAGCCCCCCAACCACAATCCGAAGAGAGAACGGAAGTGAGTTGGGTACCACATCTACGTGCTATTTCACATTATCAACGATTGTGATGATATCCGGTCGGCAAACATGGCTATTGACAAGGATATTTTTAGACTGGTCCAGCCAAAGCGTTGGCAAATCTCTTAGGCTCCTTCGGTCATCGGCTCATGATAAGGTACATGGGAGCGGAGAGCATAACCATTGTGAACCTAGCCTGATGTGGTGGGAAAGTTGCTTGTCAAGTGTCAATCTGCCGTGGATTAGCACATGATCATTCTTCTTTCTTAAAGAGCCTATACTAATAATTTTCTAGGACAATTTTGTCTCCTCAGGCAAAGAGTGAAATGGTACGTGCCCTATGGGCCGAGCATATCTGTCACTTGAAACCTGCTGCTTCTTTTTAGGGTACAATGTCTTGATATAGTGACAACAATAAAAAAAGGCATAATTCTTTAAAAGAAACTTGAATATATGTTTATTCTTCAATTTTTTTTTTTTGGTTGTGCTTTATTCTTCATTTAAGAAAAGATTAAGTACACTATATTTCCTAAAAACTAGTCAAGAAAGTGTAATTGAATTTTAAACTTTTTATAAGTATAATTAAATCTTAAAACTTATTAGATTAGTGCAATAAAGTCATTACATTAATTTCATTCAACTTCATTAACAAAAAATTCTGACATTGCCTTTTTTTTATTATTTTTTCTCTATGACGTGACGTTAACGTTATTAAAACAGAAATGTAAGACTAAAACGACGTCCTTCTAATCCAGATCCTATTTTTTAGGCCTAAATTTTAGTTAAATTAGATTATAACATGAAAAAAGCTATTTAAAAGAAAAAAAAAAAAACACACACACACACACACAAAAAGAGACCCAGAAATGGGAGGCCCTCTACTTACGGCCGCAGTCAGATCACTGGAAAAAAAAATTGACTCAATAATTGAAGGAGACAGCCTGCAGGCGGTAGGCCTTACGGTTGAGGTCGGTGACGCAGGTGTGGACCATGGATTGCTTCTTCCAGTATTGTCGCTCGTCGAAGGGCATGAACCTGTCACTCTCGTTGACTTGGCGGATCCGGTTGGTCTCGTTTGGGTTCGACGGTGGCGGCAAAGGACCCATGATTTTGCAAGTTTCATAGGTTCCACAAGTTCCTGTTTTGGAGCTTCTTATATTCCTCCTTATTTTTCTTGGTACGTTAGAATTTCTCACTGGTTACTGCTCAACGCCCTTTTTCCACGCATACATCGCATATAGGGAAAAGAAAAATTAATTTTCACGAGGAGCGAAATTTCGATTATGTGCATGCACATTTAACTCATCCCAATCATAGAACTTCTCATGAATTAATTTTGCATGGCACACAAGGCCAGTCGTAATCTATTTCGTGTGAAATTGAAATGCTTCCATTAGTCTCTTATGGAGAAAAATTAATCCAAGCAAAAATATATATCCGAACTCAAATCAAAGTCAAACTATACCAACAAAGTCAAGTTTGTTCTCGGATCCATTATGACTTCTTATGAGCTACAACCAGAAAGTACTTGGACCCATTATAACTGCTATAATTAGTAAACAGTAACACAAATATCCCCGTGAAAAAATGTAGGTTTAGTTCCAAAGTGACTAATTCCATAAACTGACCATCTTCGCAAATCAATTTTCGATCCGTTGTTGTATCTGTAACATGACTTGTACGTGGTACTCTTAATCAAGTTGCCTGATTCTTACGTTCTGCAACTTTTTACATCGGACAACTCTTTAATTTAATCTTTTTAAGATTACATGCCGGGCATCTTAAAGTTTTAAATAATTATTGATGACCCCACTTGGGGAAAATTTTGCCCGTACGACCATTCAATTTTCAATCCTAGCAAAACAACTGTAGAGCATTCTTATCTTGCTCAAAGAGGAAGTGCCTCAGTTTCTCTTTCGGAAACTAATAAACTGATCAAAGGCTCTAACGCAAGAAAAAAAGGAGCTGATTTGAGGCTGTTCACCGCTTTTGCTCTTAGAAGAATCCTTGTGAAGCTGGGATGGCATAAGGTTTAAATTAATTTCATTAGTACGGGGGCACACGTATTGTAAGGAAAACAAGAAAATAAATAAAATGAAAGAGGGTATATGAGGTGTGTTTGGTTGGACTTTTGAGAGAAGCATTTAGGGAAATGCGAGTTAAAAGAGTTTTTCAAAAAACAAATTGGGTTTATTAAATTGTAATATGAAAGTCCATTGTGAAGTACCTCTAGGTGAAATTGTGTTTGGAGAGATTATATTTACAAAAAGACTTTTGTGATTAAAAAAAAAAAAGAGAGAAAAATTTGTCAAAAGAAAAATAAAAAAGTTGGCCGGCAAGGGTGGCTGCTGGTGATTGAAATCCGTTGCCAACAACTAACATTTAAGGTTGTAAGACCTCAGGTGGTCCATGGAGACAACTGGTGATGGCTACCTCACATTGGGCGACCCTTAGAGATCACCAGCAAAGGCTACCTAGGGTTGGGCAAGCCCTGACAAGGGTACGACCAGGGTGACCTCCATGGGATGTTGCGTAACCTAAATGTAGGTCATTGGAGGTCACATGACCCAGATCTGGGTTGTCGGAGGTCACGAGACCCCAATGAGGGTCACCTGGTTGCACAACCTTAGGCAACCCTTCATAGAGGTCACGCAACCCAAATTTGGATTGTGGTGACTATTGTCAGAGGATTACACAACCCTCGCTGAGGATCACCCGACTGCCTGACCATCACTAGCGACTACTTGCCCTTCATCGACGACCACTTGCAACCATGTTGGTCCTATTTAACGGAGAAGAAGAATATGAACAATCATCAAGGGCCAATAAAAGGAAAAATTAGCAAGGATAGTTTTGGAATAATTTTTTTTATACTAACCCCTAGGTTAGCATGCTGAGAAGGCAAAAGCCCAAGGCACCCTCCTTAAACTGCCTTGCTCTTTCAGCCTTATGAAAGAGTGTATTTGAGAAATGGGATTCAAAAAAGATTTGCCCAACACACTCTATTTGGCCCAAAGGCCTCTGGACACTCAAGGGGCTTTGACAATGCACCCATGGTAGCTTGGATGAAGAAACCATAGCCCATTACCTTGATGACCTTCGATTATCGAATCAATTTTTTTCCGGCAATCGGGCGGTGGCTCACAGGCGGAGGAGGGCCTTCCATTTGTGGGTTTCTTTTTATCTTTTTCTTTTTATTTTGTGTTTTTCAAATTTTTTTTTTGCCTTTTATATATTTTAATCTAATTTTTAGCCTTTCTTCCTTTCTTTATTTCTTTGGATTTTGGGTCTGGTCTGGTGGGTCTCTTTTCTTTGTCCTTTCGATTTCTTTTTCCTACTCTCGGAGGGAAGGGGGAGAAAGAACCCTTGACGAGGCGGCCTCCGCACGGTCCCACAATGCGATGGGGATGTGCAGGCGGGTGAAGACGGAGGACGGCAGTGGCGATGTTGGGAAGGCTTCTCCAGATCCTAAGATGAGGTTTTCGTGCGCCGATGATGCTTATGTTGTTGGTGGCGGCAAAGTCAAGACGGATTTCCGACTCAAAATCAGCCTAACTATCGCGATAGTGGCTAGAAGTCGTCAAATGAGTGGATCAAGTTGAAAGATAGTTCGATCCAAATTGAATTATTTATATAAAATACAAATTTGGCTACATATGTCGGATTCACATTACTAAAACACATTTATACTTAATCCAACCCATGAAACCATGTGGCTACTAATTTATAGCCCATTAAAACCTACATTCATGATGTATATACGTTCTTAGCTACTTTTTGTTTTCCCTATGCTTGGTTTACTGTTTCTAATTTTCTATGCATTTCCTTTTTTTTCCTTCTTGAAATTAGAAAAAATAAATAAATCTTACACATTCAAAGTAAACAAAATTACTATTGTAGCTAATTATGATAATTTTTACAATATACAAATTTCAGGAATACCCCGATTACGGTCATCGCAATTGCACACAATGGCATTCTCCATAGTGGATTTTCTTTTGGAGCATATGGAAGCTAATAATTTCATGAAAGAATATATCAAGAACATAATTCGCCAGCTCATCTCTAGTCTCTCACCCTCTTAAACCATCAAATCCATCATTTGAATACCGGAAGGGAAAAATGAACATGAACAAAAACAGGAGGAAGATCATCCTGAACAAGAATCAACAATCAATCAAAAGATAATGGTCAAGCATCAGCCATCCGGAGAAAAACCCAAAAACTGTGGAAAAGTGTATTGCACAGAGGCGAGGGGAGGGTTGAACCGTTTTAGCCGTGCGCGATATATACGGTCTGAATTATGACGAGAGTGAGGAGGACGATGGCGGCGATGAGAGACAATCTAGCCCATGGATTCCTGAAGTAGGTGCGGTTGAGACGAGCCCTCCACCTGTTCAAGGGCCTCTTGCAGTGCCCGCTGACTTTCCTGTGCACGGCGTCGAGGCTGCCGTCGCAATCGAATGTCACGTCCTTGGACAACGAGTTGAACAGCTTGGCAACCGCCTTGTTGCTCCCGATGGCATTCTGGATGATGCCCCGGGCGTGGAGCAGAGCGACATCCTGCTCATTGTTGATGATGCTGTTCATGAAGTAGATGTAGGAAGTGACCTCGCTCCCGGCCCCAACATGGAAGCGCTCGAAGGCTATTAGGTTGAGGAACGTGGACTCAGTGGTGTCGTCCACCACGATCTTGGGGAGCCTCAGGACCCCCCAGGAATAGGAGATGTCCTTGAGGCTTTCGGTCTTGCTCTTCTCGAAAAGGATCCCAGCGTCGTGGAGCTCGGTGGCCGACCGGATTATCTCCTCGCTGCCATCGTGCCCCATCTTGTCCACCTCTGACTGGGTACTCTTGAAATCCCTCAGCATGCTCTTCCTAAAGACGTCCAGGACGTGCAGGCATTTGCCCATACTCGTGATGCGCGTGCCGGGGGAGTAGAAGTTGAGGATGAGCCTGTTGATGAGTTCGTCGTCCTGTGTTGTTGGAGTAAAGTCAGTACATTGAATCCGAAATTTTAATCTTATCAATACTACTTGCGCAGAAGGGGAAAAAATGAAGTTTCCGATAGCGGTGATAGATTTAATAAAGAAACTGTCGATTGATCTTGAACTATGCATCCAATGCGTTTGGAGCATCAGATTCGGAGGATCAGTCGTAGGTCCATGTGAGATTATCAAGATGTACTGTCAGGGGCACATGGTACGGCGGTTAGCGTAGGTGCAATAGCCGCTCTTACAACGGACCGAAGGCTAAGAAAGTAACCTTTTTGCCATCATCGTTCTCGAGAGTGACCAGCCGTTCCAGCACTTGTATCGGAAGCTGATTCTCCAGCATCAGCATATCCCGCCTAATGTACGGCAGTATGTGGTACTTCCCGTGGTTGCCGAAGATGGGGTCATTGGGTGCGTAGTCTTCCACCCTTTTTGTTCCGGTCCTCAAGATCTCGAGCATGAAGCAGCCGTCAGTGATCATCAGCTCCAGGAAATGGTCTGTTGCGCCCTCACAGCTGCCTTCCTTCCACTTCGGGTCCAGCGACTCATAGCTCTCCGCAAGGTCCCCCGCCACCTCCCTCAGGGACTCGAGGAAGCACTCGATGGGCTTCTGGGACCGCTTGAGGATGCGGAGGAGCGCGCGCTCCTTGTGATCCTCCATGTAGCGGAGGTGTTCTTCGCCGTGGTGGTAGGGCCCGAAGGAGACAACCTGCGGCCGGTAGGCCTTGCTGTTGAGGTCGGTGACGACGCAGGCGGGGACTTTGTAGACGCAACGCTTCTTCCAGGTCGGTTGCTCGCCGACGGGCATTTGCTCGAGTTTCTTGTTGACGTAGACGGTCCATTCCATGCAGTTCCGGTCCAGCGGTCGCGGTTCTGGAGCCATGGTTCCGCAAGTTTCGCAGGTTCCAAAAACGTATGTTCTGGAGAGTCTTATGCTCTCTCTCTCTCTCTCTCTCTCTCTCTCTCTCTCTCTCTCTCTATTTTATGCTGGAAGGAGTAAGAGAAGAGGTGAAATTATGAAGCTATAGAGACGGAGATGGGAAAGAGTGTCGGGGGGGATAGAGTTTGAGATTGTCCAAGGCCCCAATGCTTCAAGCTGAAGAGTTGTCACCGGACAAGCCATGAATGTGAGAGTCACTTGCGCACAGAGGTAAAGAGAAAAAAAGTGGCTAACGTTCCATGGAAGGCTGGAAGCCACGGGAATCGAATCGCATGCACGCGTTGCACGAGATCGTCCAATCGTGTAACTGAGTACAGGTGATTTCAATTTAGGTAGGATCTTCGTATATTTGACGCGGCGCTAAATTTAAGATGGCATTTCTTTTTGTTTCATTTGATGATAATTGTTACCTCGTAATGATTGGGGTATTCTGAAATTCTTACTTGAGGTCTCACTTTTTTAAGTGCTCCATGCCCCTCTTCGATGCATACATCGCAATAGTGGCGTTTCGATGTTATCTGTGCGCGAATTAGCTCATGACTATTATATCACTTTTCGTGAATTGACTTTAGATGAAGCACAAGACGAGCCGTAATCATGCCATATGAAATTCAGATACTTCCATTGGTTTGATGTGGAGAAAAAATAATTCAATGGAAAAGATATGTTACACTCAAATCGAAATTAGACTATATCTACAAAGTCAAGTTAAACTGAATATTAACAAGGTTTTTTTTTGGTTTCAAATCACATAAACGTAATCTGCCGCGAGCATTAATGAGCTCCAAGGGAGAAGAACTTGAATCCATTACAATTGGGAAAATTACCAAATCTATCCTAAACTTATGGACGAATATTAATTCGGTTCTAAACTTTCTAATTTTGCCAAGTAGATCTTAAACCTTCATTAGAAATTCCAACATGATCCATTCAATCAATTTTTGTCGAAAATTACTAACGTGACAATCTAGTTATTACTGCTATTTCAGCAATTTCAAACAAAAATTAATCAAAATGTATATATTTTGTATAAATGTTTAGAACTTACTTGGCAAAATCAAAAAGTTCAGAACTATATTTACATCTATATAATAAATTTAGGATTGACTACATAATTTTCTCCATATTGTAAGCGTTTATGAGCTCCAATCGGGAAGAACCTAGACCCATATCAGTTTTTGCATCCTAACATCACTTTTTATAACTTCATACTCACTTCTCATGTCATGCAACTCTTCTTATTCACTCTTTCGAGATAAACTGCGGCGCATGTATCTTAGGCCTTAAAGGTCTAATTAAGAATATTGATGACCCCCATTTTGGGTCCGCTTTTGTCCGTACAACATTTTCAATTTTTTTAGTCCCAGATGAATCAAATGATTCCTTTCTTGCTCCCAGAGAAAGTGCCCTCGGTTCATCTTCCTTGAACTGATTAAAGGCTGTTCCCTGCTTTTGCTCTTAGAAGAAAGAATCCTCGTGATCATGCGGGCTTGGATAAAAGAAACCATAGCCCATTATCGATTTATCATGATAGCCTTCAATTATTAAGTCAATTTTTCACTTAGGTCAGTTGTTACATAAAAATAAGGTAATTTACACGCCTATCATGTATTATAAATGACACTGTCCACCAAGCCATCCTTAAAATTTATTTTATAGGGGATTTTTCTTTGTTGTCGGCACCATATAAAGACAATCCACCCTACAAAGAAATGACGGATTTTAACTAAGGATATACATAAGGCGCATACCATTACACTTTTTAGCTTAAAAAGCCAAACTTAAGGTCTGTTTTTTCTCCACAGAAAATAAATAATTTGAGAAATATTTTTCAAAAAATGATCACTTATATTGTTTGAGATAATTAATTAACGAATGAAAAATATATATTTCATTCATTTATTTTTATCAGTGATGTGAATTATTTTTACAAAAATATTTTTCAAATTGATCATTTTTCAAGAAACAATCGCACCCTTAGCCTCAAAATAATTGGCACCGGCTTGCTAAGAGAGAGGAGCGATGATGTGCAAACCCACAAAAATTTTAGATCTTCTGATGCTAAGGATACTAAGGAGTTTTAGGCATCTAGAGCTTAGCCTGACAGTCGGCTTACCCACCACTCCCATATAGCTAGCTGATCATGGGCCACTGACCCAACAAGCTCAAGAGATATGCATCCTTTTGGCGAACCTGCGTAAAAACATCCTTTTGTAGAACTATATCTATGAAACGAATGTAACCATAGTCCTCGATCAAATGAAATGTGTAAGTGGACGCCATCTAGGACCCACAGAACCGACGGTGGTGATTGAGCCGGTCTATGGGGGCCCGGATCCGGACAACAAAATCCCGTTAGAGCAAGGTATGTCCCGAAAGCTATGTGAGGAACTTTAAGCGATTTTACATGGGCCAAAAATTTCGACGGATGCAAGATCATTTATTCCTAAGATACTTCTTTTTATCTGTCTAGATCAACAGTTGAGATTTATTGAGAAATTGAGAGGAGTACTGCACGAGATGGATGATTCAAGTCATTTCAAAAGGACCTGGCATACCCACCCGAACTCGCCTCATAAGTAGCTCGACAATCCGAGCCAACTTTTATTGAATCTTACATTGGGTTGGGCCACTCCATTAGAAGTATAAGTCAGACCCTCCGAAAAGTTTAAGGCCCATCAGATAGCACATTTTGACTCTGGACCTATTTTTAAAACAATATTAAGAAAATGTTCATCAGCTTTACCAATCTCAATTCCCAAAATTTCCCAAAATCATGTTAGATTAAGATTAATTTAGTCTTTTTACTAATATTGTTTTTAAATTCCACTCTTCAAATCTTTTAATGCAATCAAATTCTCTAATACGCTTGATTTGTACAATAAATCTTTTGACCAACAACATATGATGAGCTTTAAAGATAAAACAGAATCTTTTCATTGCAGTATGCTTGTTCATCATGCAGATCTAATGTCAAAATATCTATATGTCATCGAGAGAGGACATCCAAGACAGAGAAACTCATTGAGTCAATCTGAGGCAAAAGTGAGATTTAAAATAGGTCGTGCTCATACTAGTGGCAACAATATCGACGGCCATAGTTGCTTGCCGTAGCACATATCTCTCTTTCTCTCTCTCTCTCTCCAATTCTGACTATGCCTTCATAGACTTCGCCTGAGGCAACAGTGGCAACAACCGACCATCTCCATCTTACCCCTACATTGCAGCAACTTTCGCAATGTGTAGACAACTTTCGAGGGGCAAAAAATTCCCACTCTCGATTTGTGTTTTAATATCATCGACCTTCTCATATACTTTTAAAAGGATCAAAGCTCGCAATATAATGCGCATCAATGATGCATCTTAATGATGATGAACAAGAAACACAAACACGAATTGGAGTCCTTTCTTTTGCATTGTGATAAGACATTATTCTGGATACTTTTTCTCACATTTGAATTAATTCCAAGTCCTGTTCTGATTATTTTCTTTTCGGCGGGGTCAAGTCAAGCCCTCAAAGTCTGGATCACATAATTCTCACATCTGATAAGAAGTTGTTCGAAAGGTCATAATATGTCTTCAATGACATTTGTTAATTAATCAGATCCTCCTTGAGCAGCCGCGCAGGATCTTTAATTTAGAACCAGTTGCACTTGAATGGGACTTGCGTGTCTTCCTCGATGGGGACAATTCCCCTCTAGAGTTTCGTCAAGTAAGTAATGTTACAAAATTCCACCTCATTGCCGTGTCTATGAAAAACCTCTGGATATCCGACATTCTCTGGGAGAAAGACCTCATTTTTTCCTAGATTAACGATTGGCCTTTAACCCAGTCCCTGTCCAGTTATCAATAAAAGTATTTTCCATTAGTTGACGGCATTTGTGATTCTATTCCCTCAGACTGCATTATTCTTGTAGGATGTAAACTTCCCCAGCGGATGCCAAGTCCATGTCTTCTTCCAAGGCCGTGGTACTGGTGCTTACCACTGCATATATTTCATAATTATATGGTTGATACGTAGCTGACAGGGAGTATTGGACTCCAACTGCATTCCCCTACCCTTCACAAGGAATAATTTTCGTAAACTTTTTCGATTCATCGCTCAATCTTTTCCTGGATTGATCACATTGGTATGCTTTGTGATTAACTAGATGAAACGTGGAGTGCAAGATTAATACCGGACCAGCTTTTAATGCTGCCACAATGATTAATTGTGAAGTGTTGGGAATTCGACATTTATACAGAAAGCCAACTTATGCCCGGACAAAGGTCTCTTCATTATATTTGTCTTCTATGTCTATGGTTTTCGCTCGTCAGATATGTGTAATTCTATTCTGATAATTTAGTCTCTTTCACAACAATAGAGTAATAATTCTCCAGATTCTGGTCCGTTGCCTGCAAATGTTCCATCACAGTGCCAGAGCCCCTTTGATCCTGAAGGCCTCTTAAGGTTATTTCCTGAGATTCGGATCTTCATTCTCTCGTCTCATTTTAAGACCTGCTCATCAGGGAAGAGTGGAGGGACTAGGATGGGGGATGGAAAGAAGGAAAGAAAAAGAGGGTAGGGGCTGCAGATTTTGCTATGTTAGGAGTTAAATCAAAAGTGGTTTCATCGGTAAAAAGGCCAGAACTATGTAGTTTTTTCATTATTTTTCTTGTTTTTGTGGTTATGTTAGTGATTTCATTACATAGGTCGCAATAAATGACATAGAATGTGGTGGCCTTCTATGTGGAGAAGGACAATTGTTAATTTGTTACCGATTTTGTGATTCCAATGATCTGTATGCTTTATGTATGCAGTTCAGTGATGGCTGTGGTTATAAGCTTTGTTGGCTATCACTTTGGACGTGTAATTGTCCATTTTAAGGTCATAGAATTGGTATTCCGTAGATTTAATTATACCCAACAGAGATTTACTTTCAATCTTGACTATTGGCTAGACCTTTTTGGTTATTTACTTTCGATCTTGAATATTATCAAAATCAACTATCACTTCTGAGGACAGCTTCATTAATTTATCTATCATTTGCTTTGTTGTAACCGGCGTGTATGTGAGCAAGGTTCTCTATACATGCAGTTAAATGGGTATCACTGCTGTTGTAGCTCGTGTTCTCTTCACCCTAATCTACCCGATGGTAATGCATTGTGGATTCCCTCGATAACATACTGACAATTTTACAATCTGATTGACAGTGAGGATCTAGTCCTTGTCAAGCCTTACCTTATGTTCTACGTATTCTGGATTTTTCCAAATGGGCTTTTCCTCAACAGGTCGGCTTCAGGGGACCTAGGCGTACTACATTGGTTCTGGAGTGGATAGGCGAGAATGCGTTGATTATTTATGTCCTTGCTGCTTCGAATGTGTTGCCCATTTATCTCCGGAGCTTCTACTGGCCACGTCATGAGGATAACATTGTATGTTAGCTTTTTCCTTCCAGTTCGCTATTTTAACTACAAAACGTTAGAATTATCATTTGTCGGACCATGTTGCAAATTGATAACTCTTCTTATGGAAGCTGAGCTTAATCAGAAGTGGAAGACAATAGGAAGCTGGATATCGAGCTATTCCAACTCTGGAAGGATACCCGAGATCGCTAAATATTTAATGAAGCAATGAACCTCATCTTTTAAATTGTGGTTCAGTTGCAGTTCACACAGAAAATGAGTTTTGTTCAGTAAGGTTAAAAAGTTGCAGTTCCCAACAATTTGCTGGCTTTTCTCTGTGCATAATAGCAGTTTGCCGTCAGTTCATTTCGATAGAAGGTTTACAATGGGGGTCTACAAAACATGAATAATTTTTATTTCAGGAAGGATGTTGGAAGTTTCAAAATATTTCTTTCCCAGACAAAAAACTAAGTTAATATTGATTACTTGGCAATTGGAAAATATATAGATGACTTTGGATTTTGAAGCCAGTGAGGAATGACATGGAAAAGAGGCAATGGAAAAACATGAAGAGGACTGAAACAAGAGAATAATCATCTGATGATGATAAATAGCAGCCAAATGTCGACCATTCAAGTCGCTTGAAGAGGGAAATGAACATGACCAAAACAGGATTCATTTATAACAGTTAGCTTGATGGACTGAAAAAGGGTGAGAAAATGTAAGGTTAGTGGGCGGCTAATTTTAAAGCAAAAAGAGAGAGCGATAGGAAAATTATTTATTTTGTATTGCAGAGGCTTTAAATACAAGGGATGCTTCTTTCTAAGCTTTCTGCTATGCTCCCCGATGAAGATGGGTATGCTTTTTATAGTCCTCCAATGACCGACACGGTACAAGAAAGTCTTCTCCAAGAGCTTCAACGTGGACTCTTCTTTTATTACAAACATTAACGACTTCCCAAGCGTTTTTCTGCCACAAAATTCACCTACCATTGAGAGATAGACACACGGAGAGTATTGTAGATTATTCTAGAGAGTATTTAACAATAACAACTAAATCAAGGGAGCCATTAGGAGAAAAACAAAAAAATGGAGAAGAAAAAAAAATATTGTACAGAGAAGCAAATGCTAGGTTTTGGTGTTGTAGCTGAGCACGGTAAATATGGTCTGAATTATGGCGAGCACGAAGAGGAGGATGGCGGCGATGAGAGACAATATAACCCAAGGAGTCCTGAAGTAGGTGTGGATGAGATTGGCCCTCCACTTGTGCCTCTTATTGCTGCAGTACTCTCTGACCTCGTTGATCACGTCATGGAGGCTGCTGTTGGGGTCCAGCACCACGCCCACGGCCAGAGAGTTGAACAGATTGGCTGCCGCCTCGTCGCTCTCCATGGCATTATTTATGATGCCCTTGGTGTGGAGCAGCGCCACGTCCTGCCCCCTGTCGATAAGGTTGTCCATGAAGAAGATGTAGGACGTGACCTCCTTCCCAGCATTGACGTGGGAGCGCTCGAATGCGATGAGGTTGAGAAACATGGACTCGGTGTCTTCATCCACCACGATCATGGGGAGCCACAGGACCCCGCTGGCATATGAGATGTCGTTGAGGCTGTTGGTTTGGTTTTTTTGAACCGGATCCCATGCTTACGGAGCTCGGTGGCTGACCGGATTATCTCCTTGCTCCTTGCCTTGTCCTTCTTCTCGGGCTTTATCAGCATGCTCTTCCTGAAAACGTCCAAAACGTGCAGGCATTTTAACCTGTGGTTTTTGGGGTTGCGGGAGAAGAACTTGAGGATGAGATAGTTGGTGGATTCGTCCTCCTGCATTGTTGGAGTAAAGTCAGCGCGTTTTGCCTTCCTCCTGCTGTCGTATGGATTGTCCTCGCGTGAAAGCTTAAAAAAGGAGTTTCCGATAGAGGTCGTACGTCTACACATTTGGAGCATTAGATTTGATCCATCTTAGATCGCCAAGAATACTGTTAGGTGAACATAAGATGGCGAAACTCTCTTGCGGCAGAGCGAAATCTAAGGAACTAGCCTCGCAGGCGTCAAGCAGCAGATCCAGCACTAGCATCGGCAGCTGATTCTCCAGCAGCAGCATATCCCGCCTAATGAACGGAATTACGGAGAGCTTCCCATGGTCGCTGAAGATGGGGTCATTTCATTTGGCGCGTAGTCATTGACCTCCTGTGTTTTGAACCTCAGGATCTCGAGCATGAAGCAGCCGTCAGTGATCATCAGCTGCAGGAACCGGTCCACCACGCCCTCGCCGCTGCCCTCCTTCCACTTCGGGTCCAGCGCATCGTAGCTTGCCTCAAGGTCCCCTGCCACATTCCTCAGGGACTCGAGGAGATGCTCGAGGGGCTTCCAAGAACGCCTGAGGAAGTGGATGAGCGCGCGGTGCTTGTGGTCCTCCATGGGACGGAGGTGGACCTCACCATAATGGTAGGGGCCGAAGGAGACAGCCTGCGGCTGGCAGGCTTCGCGGTTGACGTTGGCGATGTGGGCAGGAACCCTGTAGATGGACCGTTTCTCCCAGTAGTGGTGCTCATCGGAGGGCATGCTTTTGAGGCTTTCGTTCACCTGGACGACCCAGCTGGTTACTTTCGGGTCAGAAATTCCGCAAGTTTCTGTGCTGGATTGTCTTATGATAGGTGACTCCATGGAGAGAGAGAGAGAGAGAGAGAGAGAGAGAGAGAGAGGAGAGAGAGGGAGGGAGGGAGGGAGCGAGAGGGGAAAAGTGTTGAGGGATAAAGTTTGGGGGTGCCCAAGCGCAGTGCTTCAAGTCTGTCTGAGTCTGGTTTTGAGCACCAGAAAAAGAGATTATGTGGAAGCATGTCCCATGAAAAACGCAGGGAATCGAATTGCATGCACCCGATTCACATGAGCTCTAGACTGTGCATGAACCTATGAATTCGATGAATCTTATCGATATTTACCTTAATTAGAAGGCTCGTATTAATTAAGTACATATCATCAACTTCACATAGTTGATGTGACACTATATTCATGATAATATTGTCTTTTGTTTTGTTTGGTAATAATGCTTACTCGTATGTTTAGGCTACCACGGATCTCTTACTTGAGATCTCATTTTTAGTGCTCGACGCCCTTCCTCCATGCATAAATGAATTTCCACCAAAAGTGACATTCCACTTTTATGAATACACAAGTATCCCGTAACAATCGTATAACTTATCATAAATAAACTTCAATTAGCACAAAAGAGGGATTGTGAATTCAAGATCTGACGCCGGAGCATTTCTCGAAGGCCATTAATTTAACTAGTTCGGAACTAGTAAAACTTAGAAATCTACAACCAACTATATTTATTTCTCATATTTTCAGGGTACAATAAATGTCGTTTAAATTTTCAGAGTCCTTATTTAATTGTAGTTGTTGTATAGTAAAATTATTTTTGTCTTTCCTATGAGTCTTTTTATTATTCCAATGAGGCTCTCGTTGATGTAGACGGTCCAGTCAGTCTGGTTCCTATCTGCGGTTATGGTTCAGCAAATTTTAGGTTCCAAAAGGGTATGTTCTGGAGCGTCTTGTGTTCTCTTTCTTTTTATTTTATGCTGAAAGGAATAGGGGAGGTGAATTGCGGAGATATGGAGATAGAGAGATGGGAAGCGTCGGGGGCATAAAGTTTGAGATTGTCCAAGCCCCGGGCTTCAAGCCGAAGAGGTTTTACTGAACAAGCCATGAACGTGGGAGTCAGTTGCGCACAGAGGCAAAGAGAAAAGTGTCTAACGTTCCATGGAAGCCTTAGGGACCGAATCGCATGCACGCGATACACGAGTTTCCCATCCATGTACGAGCCTTTGAATTCGAAGAATCTCACGGTTGTCCGTCTAGATTAAAGGGCTACTACTAATTGAATACATGTGATTTCAATTTAGGTATGGTCTTTGCATATTTGACTCGACACTAAATTTGATATCTTTTTTGTTTCATTTGGTAATAATTTTCACCTAGTATGTTTGCGATTTCTTACTCGATATCTCATTTTTTCAGTGCTTGACACCCTTCTGCAATGCATAGATCGCGATGGTGGTGTGCCGATATTATGTGTGCATGGTCAACTCGTTATGATCATATAATTTCTCATCGAATTGAATTCAGACAGCATGGAAGACGTGTTGCAACCATCTTGTGCAAAATCTAGACACTTCCATTGATTTCTTATGGAGAAAAAATAGTTCAAGGAAAAATATACATTAAAATTCAAATCGACGTCGAATTATATTGACAAAGTCAAGTTTCTTAGTTAAACTAAATATTACAGAGGGTTTTTTCTTCTTTTGGTTTCAGATCGATAAGTGTAATTAGCATAGAGCACTAATGAGTTCCAGTGGAGAAGAAGCTAGATCCATTATAATCGGAAGAACTATATAATCAATTATAAACTTATTGTACAAATGCCAATTTAGTTCTAAACTTCTCAGTTTTATCAATTTAGTCTTGAACTTTTGCATGAAATTTTAATGTAGTCCTTCCGATTAGTTTTTGCTAAAAATCGTCAACGTGATAGTCCAATCATTGTGAACTGTCCTACATTGCACACCACTTCAATGATTTGCAGCGAAAATTAGCCCAAATGACTATATTGGAATTTCGTGTAAAGTTTAGAACTCAACTAATAAAATTAAAAATTTTAGAACTAAATTGGTATATGTACAATATGTTTACAGATGATTAAACAATTTCTCCCATTATAACTGTTTCTTAGCTCCAATCGAGAAGAACTTAAATTCCATTCATTTTATGGAAAATAACTTATAGGAAAATGTTTTCAAATTTTTCGATATTCGTTTCACGGAAAATGAACTGATTGATGAAAATATTTTCTATTAACGGAAGAAAGTCTTCTAAAATAGAAGAAAATGTTTTCCGCTTTTCAAAAAGAGGAAAATATTTTTCATATCTTCTTTCACCTCAGTTTCTTTTACCAAACAAAATTTTCTTTTTATCTTGATTTTTCATTTTCCTTATTTAATTTTTAAATAGAGTTTTTAATTATTTTTCTTTTCTTTCTTTTTCCTTTTCTTCTTTGGTCAATCACCTATCACAGCGGCAGTTGACGACTAAGGAAGAAGAAAAGGAAAAATGATAGAAAAGGAAAAGAATAAAAACCATTAAAAAGTCGTTTTAAAAAATATATATAATAAAAAAATTTATTAAAAGAGGTGCATGGAGGAAAAGATTTTCCTTACCAAACAACGAAAACTATTTCATAATGCATTTTCATATTTCAGCCAAATACTTGGAAATATTTTTATTTTCTTGAAAAATGATTTCTCGAAAAGCATTTTCAAAAATGCCACATTTTCCATAAAACGGGTGGAGCCTTAGATTCATATCAGTTTTTGGATCCTAACACAACTTCTAACTTTATTCTCACTCTTCTCATATCATGCAACTCTTCTAATTCACTCTTTCAAGATAAATTCCGGCACAAGCATCTTACGCCTTAAGCTCTATATAAAGATAATGGACCATACAAGGAACCAGCGGATTTGAAGTAAAGAATAAACATAGGACACGTAGCTTTACAACTTTTACCTTAAAAGAAAAAGCTAATATTAGCCTCGAATGATTGGTATCGGCTCGCGAAGAAAGAGGAGCGACCTGTCAAACTCTTGATTTGGAACTTTCCGACAACATTAGGCCAGGTTGACAATTGGCTTACCCACAACTCCCATACGCCTGATCACGAGCCATGGCCCAACAAACTCGAGACATTTGCCCATCCTTTTGACGGACTCACGTGAAGATATCTTTGCCTAAAATCGTATCTATGAAAAGAATGTAATCACGGTAGTTGATCAAATGGAATACGTAAGTGACACCATCTGAAACCCACACAACCGACGGATGTGATTGATTTGGTCCATGCGGATCCAATCGCATTAGAGCAAGGTATGTCCCGAAAGCTTGCTTATTTTTGGGGGGAGTGGGGTCAAAGGTTTTTATATGGGGAACAAATTTAAACGATTTCGAATGGGCCAAATTTTTTGAAAGAGTCATATATATTTTATTCATACTATGCTTGTCTTGATGTCTCAACAAATCTTAACATAGGCCTCATCTCTCTAGATCAACTGTGGAGATCTATTGAGAAATTGAGGGGAGATCGTTTCCAAAGGACTCGACAAACCTGCCAAAACCGGCCTGTTGGAATCTCACATTGGGTTGGGCCACTCCATTAGAAGAACAAGTCAAACCCTTTGAAAAATTTTAGGCCCATTAAACGGTCCATTTGATTCTATTCCCTTTTGTTTTCCAAACATTTTTCAGAACAGTGTTCTAAGGACTTTCCGAAACTAAACTCCCACTCTCTAAAATTAGGTCAAGACTAATTTGGTCTTTTTACCAGTATTGTTTTTCAACCGCTCTTCAAAGTTTTTAACGAAATCAAGTCCTCTAATATGCTTAAATCGAATTGTCAATCATCAACATCTAATGAGCTTTAAAGAAAAAACAAATATTTTCATTGTTATGTACTTGCTCATCTACATTTAACATCAAAATTTTTTGTATGTTATCACTAAACCGTTTTATGTCATCGTTAAAACATTTTGGTGATGTAAAAATTACTTTTTGAGAGAGAGAGAGAGAGAGAGAGAGAGAGAGAGAGAGAGAGAGACGATGACAAAAGAAAAAAGGTTGTCTCTGGCCTTCTCATGTGCTTTAGAAAGGGTCAAAGCTCACAATATAATGCGCAATATATGTGTCTCTTAAGAATTATGAGTGAGAAACACAAACAACACGCATAAAAAGAACACAGAGAAGGGGCATCACTCTCTCAAAGGTACATAAGTCAAACTATGGAGGTGGTGGTGAATTTTGGCCATTCATGATCGACTACGGTCGTGAATATATTTATTGGCACATAACTTTTGATGATCAGTTTAATCATTTATTAATCGCTCCACGACAAGAGACACAGACGGAGGACAGAGGACAGAGGGCGGTACAGGGGAGCTGGCGTCAGAGGGCAGCCGGCGTCCTCCTTGGAGAGAGAGAGAGAGCTAGGGAGGGGGGCTCAGTTTTTTGGTTCGGTAGAGAGAGAGAGAGAGCGAGCTCGGCAGAGTGGCTGGCCGTCGGCGGAGGCCCAGCCATTGGCCGCCGTTTATCGCAACACCTTGTCCGAAACAGGTAGGCCTCCCCTTTGCCCATTGGTGCTCTGCTTTCGGGGCGTGTGAGCCCAGATCTCATGGCCGACCAGTTCGCGCGAGCTTCGGTCCCGTCGGCCCTCCATCGAAGCTGCTGTGTGTTCTACTATGCATTTTTAGGGACCTAGGTCCGTCCTTGAGTCTCTGTCGAGTCATAGAACCCCTCCCCAGTAGTGCATGCGGACTGTTTGCTAAAATGCTTGAATGAGATCTGAGTTCCCTTGGGCGGTTTTGGCCGAGAGTGAAGTTCTAGGATCGATCGACGATTTTGTGAAAATCATAGAAATGTGAGAGGGATCCGTCGTGATTGGTGGTGACGTGAGAGCCCTTGTGTTCTCATAAGGCCGAGAATCTCCCGGAATCAAAGTCGAAAAGCCATTATTGAAACTACACACCATATGTTCAGTAAAATGTTCAAGTGAGGTTCCGAAGTAGGTATTATAGGATTCGCTTCCGTGATATCGTCTTAGCTCAATTTTGATTCCGTTCCATTGCATTGCTTGCTCGGGCTGATGTTGATGCTCGAATCGTTAAGTTCTGGTCATTTAAAATTGTAGGGCACGGAAATCCCTCGCCGGAGTTAGTCCGGGGACGGTAATAACCTCCAGCCAACTAGTGGACGACCGACGAGGAATGGCCGGCGGCAACCAGGACGCTGGTGAGCGTGGGATTTGTCCATGGAAGAGGCTCGGCGAACAAGATGCAGAGAGGGGCTTCGGGCGTGAGAACGGCAGGAGGAAGAAGACTAGAGGAGAGAGAGGAAAAAATAATAAAAAAAAGGGACGAAAAGAGAATTAAAAAATAAATACATAAAGGGGTATCGAAAAAAGAAATAGTCTTTTAATTCGAAATGGATCGGATCCGGTAGGAGGATCGGGTTAGCGGGTTGGACCGGGTTTATCCGACCCGAAATCCTTCCCTGAACGTAATATAATATAATCATAAAAAATTAATTAAAAAGAAAAAAGAAAAAAATAATTCTAAAAATTATAGTAATAAATTATGATATAAGAAATATATTAAATATATTAAAATTTAAATAAAAAGCCCAAAAAATTTTAATTCAAAAAAATATATTAGAAAATTCAGAAAAATTTAAAAAATTTGAAAAAGGTTAAAAATTCAAAAGTTTAATAATTTTAAAAGAATTCAAAAATTATGACATTTTAAAAAAATCAAAATAAATTTAAAAAATTGAAAATTTTTGAAAGAAAAAAGTTAAAATTTTGGAAAATTTGAAAATTCATCAAAAATTAAAAATCCTTGAAAAGCTTTAAAATATTCTTTCGGATGATTTTCTCCTAAAAAGTAGAAGCTTTTCAATCTAGAATCGTGCTTAAAGTTGACCAAGTCCTTAGGATGGTACCTTTAGATTTCGATTGTCTTTAAAGACAAATGCACTTAATTGTGCACTTTCGATATAACAGGTGTGGCTTCCCTTTAGCTTAGTTGTGATTGGTATTTATTTATTTCTTAGGCTCTATTTGTTTCACAAAAAATGTGGTGTTTCTAGAAAATATTTTCTAGGAAACCATTTTCTAAAAAAATGTAATTATTTTTCAGTGTTTTTTTGAAACATGAAAATGAAGTAGAAAATATTTTATGTTTTAGGTAAGGAAAATATTTTCCTCCACACACTTTTTTTAATAATTTTTTTATTTTATGTTTAACAATACCAACACCTTGGTCTGGTCATTTTCTTTTCGGTGAGGTCAAAGTCAAGCCCTTAAATTCGATTAAGAAATTCGGACATCTGATAAAAAATTGTTCGAAAGGTCATAATATGTCTTCGATGGCATTCATGATATCTGTCTTCTATGTCTATGGTTTTTCCTCGTCAGATATGTGTACTTCTGTTGTGATAATTCAGTCGCTTTCACAACAATACAGTATTAGTTCTCCAGATTCTGGTCCATTGCCAGCAAATGTTCCATCATGGTGCCAAAGCCCCTTTGATCCTGAAGGCCTTTTAAGATGATTTCTTGATGTTCTCATCTTCATTCTTTCACCTCATTTTAGGACCTGCTCATCAGGGAAGAGGGGAGGGACTAGGATGGGGGATGAGAAGAAGGAAAGAAAATCAGGGTGGGGGTTGCAGATTTTGTTATGTTAGGTGCTAAATCAAAAGTGGTTCTGTCCGTAAAAGGGCCAAAGCTATGTAGTTTTTTCATTATTTTTCTTGTTTCCGTGGTTATGTTGGTGATTTAATCACACAAATCACAATAAATGACATATATATGGTGGCCTTCTATGTGGAGAAGGAAAATTGTTAATTTGTTACCGGTTTCATGATTCCAATGATGCGTATGCCTTATGTATGCAGTTCAGTGATGGCCGTGGTTACATGCTTTGTTGGCTTGCACTTTGGACATGAGATTATCAATTCTAACGTCAGAAAATTGGGCATTCCGTAGATTTTATTTTACCCCAACAGAGATTTACTTCCAATCTTGATCATCGGGTAGACATTTTTGCTTATTTACATTCGATCTTGAATATCCATCACAATCAACTATCAGTTCTGAGGACAGTTTCATGAATTTATCTATCATTTACTCTATTATAACAGGCATGTATGAGAGGAAGGTTCTCTAGACATGCAGTTAAATGGGTATCACTGCTGCTGTAGCCCCCGTTCTCTTTACCCTAATCTACCTGATGGTAATTGATGGTTTTAATTGGTGATGGGCTTAAGGCCCGTCTGCCCATGCTGGGCCCAAAAGGCCCGGCCCACGGGAATAGGGCCCGTGGATGGGGGAACGTATAAAAGGGATGAGAGAGAGAGAGGACACACCCTTTGGCGCATAACGTACGTACGTCCTCTCCAACGCTCTCTCTCCCTCCAAAAAGAACAGTAAGCACAAGGCCACTGTTTTCTCCCCTTCAAGGCGTCGTCGGATCGAATCGGATCGAACAGGGCCAGTTTCTCTTCCTCTATCGGCGTCGGTGTCTAATCTGTGGCTAACAAGGTATGCTCGAATCCGTTGTGTGTTTTACGATCGGTGATACGTGTTATTCCCGGGCTTCGTCTTCCTCATCGATTTAGGGGTTCGATTTAGTGTCGAATCCGGTTTTCGGGGATCCGTTATTCCCAACATTGATATCAGAGCCCTAGTTCACGTTTTCCCGATCAATTTGATGTTTTTTATTGATTTTTTCGTGAAAGAACTTCGGCCGTACGGATCGGGGCAAAAATCCCGACACCCGAGCACTGTTCGGCCATTTTTCCGAGTTTTCGTAAGTCGAAATCAAATTGTGATGGCATAGGAAGAAAGGCGACGTCGAGATGAGTTTGGAGATACGTCGAGCGCCGCCGGGCGACGCCGTACGCGCCCAGAAACGCTGGATCGCTTAGCGCATGCGGCACACGTGCTGGTCGGCGAACCGGCGCGTGCACGCCACCAGCGGGCGAACCGGCACGTGCTGGTCCGCGGACCGACGCGTGCTGACGTCATCGATGACGTCAGCATGACGACGTTTCGCCGGGCGGTCACCGGCCGGCAACCCAATTGGCGATCCGACCCAACCCGAACCGCGGAGACCCGGCACGGCGCGTGCACGTGCCGGCTGACGTCTGCATGACGTCAGCCCGCGCACGCGCGTGGCACGTGCCGTCGGTTCGCCCGAACCGGCCCGACCGGTCCAACCGGTCTGTCTGGTTCAACCGGTCCGACGTCCGACGACTTGACCGTTGACCGACGACCTGACCGTTGATCGTTGACCGACGACCTAACCGTTGACCGTTGACCCGAAAAAAAAAAAAAAGGAATTTGTTTCTTTTTCATGTATGCCTATGTGGTTTATATGTAATCAATTATTTATTCTGCATTTGTTGCATGAATTTTGGAAAATTATGTATTTTCCCTTATGTAAATTATGGATCATGAGTAATCCATTTTTAGTTATGCATTTATTGCAGGAACTATGGTGCGTTATGCAAGGATACCTGCAATCCCGAGAACAGACGAGGGAATTGCAAGACTTAAAAAGCTGATGACAGAGTTAGCTGATTATCGGTGGCATGACGGTGATTTAGTATCACATGTGGTCAGGGTCAATCAGATGATATAGGAAATCATCTACAATGGTTATCTTATGCCGGATTTTGAGAAGGTGCCGGCTCTGATGAACACTCTTCCAGCTGAATGGCAAGCAGTGTTAGATCGGCTATGGGAGGTCAACGTGGTCCCAGGTTATAGGAGGCTAGTGGAAGCTTTTGTAAGAGAGTACCATAGGATTGAGTTGGCCAAAACTTCAACCCTTATATTGAGCGCCACATGGCGTAGAGTAAATGCGCCTTGGTGGCGACATGAATGCTCTCCAAAAGTTTTTCCATGGTTGGTAAATGTGCCTTCAATTTTCTCAGATGTTTTGACTGATAGATTAGAAGGAACATTCCCTATTTATTTCTTTGATTAATTATGTAATGTTTACTACCTGATTATTGTTGATGTAGCAACCGATATGTAAGTTGTATCATGTGAAAGCATTGTTATTTTATTGGATGTTAAGATTTTATTTGCTTTCTGTTATTGCTGGTTGCTGTGGGTAATTAGCTGTGGGTAGTAATAGAAGTTTTTGTAACTTCATTGAATTTATTTGCATAAGACAATTATATTAATAATAATTTTGAGTTAGGATTTTTGGAGGATGATTGGAAACATAGTGACCTTTTGATTCTAAAGCCTTACTTAAAATTATTCATTAATATGATGGGTCTATGCAAATAGGGATGCATAAATGATAGGCATTAATTATTCGTGCATGTATGTCTGATGTGTTCAGAATGATGGTTCAGCAACTAAGAGTATAATTGCTTATATGAATGGCAATAATTGTGAAATATTGAATATGAAGATTCAATATGTGCTGAAAAACAAGAAGTACTAGAAGTTCTTGACCATGTTATGGAAGATCTTGAGAATGCCATGCGCCACCTTGAGCTCGTTGAGGACCGCCTAACGGCATTTGAACCGAAAATAGATATTTTCAATGCTAGTTTTAGCTCAGAAAGGGCTTTGTGCTCTAAGCGCAAGCGTATTGATTCGGTCAATATGTGGGAATGCAAAGGATCAAGTCCTTATTGCAAGAAATCAAGAGTTAACCAACACAAGAGAGGAAAACGTCCTCAAGTGAAGAAAATGTCAAGGGTGAGATGTTACAATTGTGACAAAAAAGGTCACTATGCTCGCGACTGTCGTGAGCCAAAGAAAGTAAACATCTCTTGTACATTTGAGAACTTTGCTTATGTGTCAAGTTCTGAATTATTGGCTGAATCTAATCCTTTGTGGACTGTAGATTCAGGAGTGACAGACCATGTAGCAAAGGATAGAGGATCCTTCGTGAAATTCCGGTGAGTACCAACTGGAACTAAGTGGATCTATGTAGGAAATAACTCCAGAGATGAAGTTAAAGGGATTGGCACCTGCCAATTGAACATGCGTGGTGGACGCACTTTGTTCCTACATAATGTTCCATATGCTCCGGAGATTCATCGAAATTTAGTGTTTGCGTTGGTGTTGGTCAAGCTTGGCTTTTATATGAACTTCCATAATAAATGTGTAGATTTGTATTTGGATACAAACTACTATGGTTGTGGTCATTTTCTGGATGGTTTTATTGTACTAAATGTTGACTATGGTGATGTCAATATGTTATTCCCTTGTTTCACGTCTTCTACCTTATATGATAATGATGTGAATATGGTGGCATGCTAGACTTGGTCATATGAGCTAACAACATATGAATAGACTAGCCAAAGAGGGCTTGTTAGGTAATATTGAAAAAGTCGATTTGTCCATATGTGAGCATTGCCTAGTAGGGAAAATGATAAGGAAACCATTTGGAAAAGGTAAAAGAGCTAAATTTCCTCTGTATTTAATCCATTTGGACGTTTGTGGTTCAATGAATGTTAGAGGAAAGCATGTGGTTGTTTATTTCATCACATTTATTGATACTTATATTCGATTCGGATATGTCTATTTGATTTCTCATAAATCTAAAGCAATAAGTTGTTTCAGAAGGTTTATGAACCTGGCAGAAAATCAATTAGATAAGAAAATAAAGGTATTTAGATTCGATCGAGGTTGAGAATATTTATCTGATAAGTTCAGAAAATTATGTGATGAAAAAGGAATAGAAAGATAGTTGTCTATTCCATATACTCCTCAACAAAATGGTGTTGCAGAGAGAATAAACAGAACCCTACTGGAATGGTTAGGTCCAAGATGGCGCATGCTAACTTACCTATCACTTTTTGGAGTGATGCGTTGTTAACTGCTGCCAATATACTTAACTGGATGCCTTCCAAATCCGTTATTTCCACTTCATATGAGTTATGGACAGTTAGAATACCGGACTTAAGTTTTCTTAAGCCATGGGGTTGTGCTGCCTATATTCATGAGTCCTCTCACAAGTTTGGGAAATTGGGTCCCAAAGAAAATAAGAGTATTTTCATGAGATACTGCGAACATTCAAAAGGGTATGTGTTCATGGGTGAGTAGGAAAGTGGGAGTATAACTGAATTTGAATCACGAGATGTCACATCCTTAGTGGATGAATTTCCTAAGAGGGGCGAAATAAGGGAAAATTACTCCCTATTTGAAACCTTGGATCAAGATAATGATGTCAGTGGAGTTCGTCCAAGTGGAAGTAATATGAGAAGTGTTGAATTGAATTCAACTCATTCTCAATTGCAACCACATGACGAGATGACATCATCATTATCTAATTCAAGTGGGAGCATAATGGGGAATGATGTGCTAAGTGTACAATCTCCTATACGGTGAACAAGTCGCCAAAATATTCCCTGTCGATATTTTGACATTGAAAGGGAAACTTTTATTGTTGCTCCACAAGATGAGGATGAGCCAAGAAATATTAATGAGGCTCTGAATTACCCTAGTAAGGAAAAATTGATTCATGCAATGGAAGAGGAAATGGAGTCAATGAAATCAAACCAAGTCTGAGAACTGGTTGATCTTCCAAAAAGGACACAAAGCTATTGGGAACAAGTGGGTTCTCAAAATAAAGCGAAAGGCTGATGGCTCGATAGAAAGGCATAAGGCTCGCCTTGTGACGAAGGGGCATAATCAACATGAAGAAATTGATTATGAAGATACATTTTCTCCTATAGTGAGATTTACCTCGATTCGCATTATTCTGGCAATAGTGGTTAGTATAGATCTTGAGTTACATCAAATGGATGTAAAGATTGCTTTCCTCAATGGAGAATTAGAGGAAGAAATATATATGGAACAATCTGCTGGTTTCATAGTGAAAGGCCAAGAAGAAAATGTATGTCGACTTTGGGGGTCGATATATGGCCTTAAGCAGTCATTGAGACAATGGTATATACGTTTTCATAGTGCCAAAATGGCATATAATTTTAAAATGATAGATGAGGATCATTGTGTATATATCAAAAGATCCAAGGATCAATTTGTGATCATATCATTATATGTTGATGATATATTGATTGCCGGAAGCAATATGGAGTTGGTTAATACTGTCAAGAGATGGTTGTCTTCTAACTTTGAGATGAAGGATATAGGTGAGGCTGCATACATTCTTGGAGTTAAGATTTCGAGAGATCGTTCGAAGAGATCGTTGTCTCTTTCGCAAGAAACCTATATAAATAAGGTTCTTGAACGATTTCGTATGCAAGATTGTAAGCCCATAGACACTCATATTACAAAAGGTGAAGGGTTGAGCCATAGACTGTGTGTCCAAAGACTCCAAAAGAAAAGAAACAAATGAAATATGTTCCCTATGCTAGTGCTGTTGGAAGCTTTATGTACACTATGATGTATACAGGACCTGACATATGTTTTGCAGTTGGAATAGTGATTAGTTACCAATCCAATCCAGGTCAAGCACATTGAAAAGCCGTTAAGAGAACACTAAGTATCTAAAGGGGATTGCTGATTATACGCTGAGTCATTAAGGGAAGGATCTGCAACTCAAAGGCTATTCTGATGCTGATTGGGGGAGGAGATTTAAATGAAAGGAAATCTACCTCTAGATTTGTTTTCTTACCGAATAATGGCACCATATGTTGGAGCAGTAAGAAACAAAAGTGTATAGCCTTGTCCACGATGTAAGTTGAGTTCATGGCATTATCAGCAGCAGTGTAAGAAAGTGTTTGGCTTAAGAGATTTTTGGATCATTTATGTGTTATTGGAAGTACTGCAGATTAATTGTTGGTTAACTGTGATAGCCAAGCAGCAAAAGCGTACACCAAAGATCCAAAATATCATGGCAAGACCAAACATATAGATACCAAGTATAATCTTGTCAAGGATATGGTTGCACGAAAAGATGTGAACTTAGAGTACATACTACGCATAGAATGGTAGCAGATCCTATGATAAAGCCAATACCTAGAGATGTGTTTTGTGGCCACATGAAATCTCTAGGATTGCGTAGAGGCTAATGTACTAAATATTGTAATTTTCCTAAGTGTTCACATTTGATGAATTTGTGTTTTCATCATTAATGCCTATGAATCTTTGTTTGATCTTTATGCATCTTAATGCTTAGTGCATTACTTTAAGTTGAGAAGTATGTCGGACAGATATAAGATTAGCCCACTCACACGGGTAATCGCCTCTATTTACTATGTGATAAATAGAGATGAGACTGTTTTTAAGCTTATTATCTAGGTGATAATCAAGAGCTCAAGCTTAAAACATGTATGTCACCTTAACTAGGTGTTAACATGAGGATATAATACTTACTATGTCCGAAAGTAAAATACCCCACATATTTTACTTTATCTGTCTAAGATACTAGATGTGAGTTCTGATGAATTTTGTGAATGAGTAGATATGTGAACTCAAGTTAGACATTGCGTATGTCTGAACTATCATCTGTACGGTATTGAAAGGTGTAGACATACGCTCCATGGGAAAGGAGTTAATACCGTAATACGTATTTCATACTACGTATGCATGAGACGACCAATAAGAGTGGTAAAAAGTTTGATCTAAACTTTTATGACGTGTGAGACTCTTGAGGAAAAGAGTTTCTCAATTTTTAGTCCCCTCATGACTCTTACTTATTCTCAAGATTTCTATTTAGTGTTTGCTATCTTAGGATGTTGCCAATGGTCATGAGTTTGATTCGATCTAATGGGGCATTTCTAGAAAAGCAAGCTGAACTGAAATTGAGAGTTTGAAGGAAAGAGGAAGATTGATTTTGAAGAATCACATTGTAGTTTTGTATTCACCGGTTAACCAATTATGACTGTCTTTGTGATAATCATAATTGTGAATACAATATATATATATATATATCATTGTTTAAAAGAGATCAAGAGAGATATAGATGTGATCGATCGATCTAGGGTACTGCATACTAAATCTACTCGGAGTGTGACGCCCATTATGAGCTGCTATATATTCCTAACAGATATATAACAACGAGCTCTCAAAATATGCTGGTCGCACGGATTATTCACCAGTATGAATGTTGAAGAGAGATAAAGAGAATCATGTTCAACCCACCATGTGCGAGTGGGAGATGATGGTTTTAATTGGTGATGGGCTTAAGGCCCGTCTGCCCATGCTGGGCCCAAAAGGCCCGGCCCAAGGGAATAGGGCTCGTGGATGGGGGAACGTATAAAAGGGATGAGAGAGAGAGAGAGGACACACCCTTTGGCGCATAACGTATGTACGTCCTCTCCAACGCTCTCTCTCCCTCCAGAAAGAACAGTAAGCACAAGGCCACTGTTTTCTCCCCTTCAAGGCGTCGTCGGATTGAATCGGATCGAACAGGGCCAGTTTCTCTTCCTCTATTGGCGTTGGTGTCTAATCTGTGGTTAACAAGGTACGCTCGAATCCGTGGTGTGCTTTACGATCGGTGATACGTGTTATTCCCGGGCTTCGTCTTCCGCATCAATTTAGGGGTTCGATTTAGTGTCGAATCCGGTTTTCGGGGATCTGTTATTCCCAACGGTAATGCATTGTGGATTCCCTCAATCACACATTGACTTGTCAAGATTTTACAATCTGATTGACTTGCTTTATGCTATAGTGACAGTGAGGATCTTATCCTTGTAAAGTCTTACCTTATGTTCCACGAATTCTGGATTTTCCTACCGGGGTTTTCCTCAATAGGTTGATTTCAGGGGACTCAGGCTTACTACATTGGTTCTGGAGTGGAAAGGCGAGAACGCGTTGATTATTGATGTCCTTGCCGCTTCGAATGTGTTGCCCATTTATCTCCAGAGCTTCTACTGGACGCGTCATGAGGGTAACATTGTGTGTTTGCTTTCTCCTTCTAGTTCCCTATTTTAACTACAAAACATTAGAGTTATCATTTGTCAGACCATGTTGCAAAATTGATAACTCTTCTTATGGCAGCTGAGCTTAATCAGAAGTGGAAGACAATAGGAAGCTGGATATCGAGCTATTACCACTCTGGAAGGATACCCACGATTGCTGAATATTTAATGAAGCAATGAACCTCATCTTTTAAATTGTGGTTCATGAGGTTCATTTGCAGTTCACACAGTATTTTCTTCAGTAAGGTTGAAAAAAACAAAGTATTCTCGACTTTTTAGGCTATCGGAGGTTAAGTCAGCATCACTTCCTCCCATCCGAAGGCGAAGTCTAGCTCTATCAGCCATCGGCCAAATAGAAGTTCGATTGACTAGAAAGGAGCGGAAGTTGATCCAAAACTGTCCTCAAAGTTACTGCCAACCTTGCTGCCTTAGAAGCTGCCTTAAATAAAGGGTTTTGCACTACTTTTATTCTCGAGGTCCATGTAGCATTGCTCCATCAGGCTTTTGCCCATTACGGAAGGAGTCCTGCTAATGTGACGGCACCATTATTTACCATCAATGAGGTGCCACAATGACCACAAATTCCCATACGTGTGGATTTGGCTACCGGAGCTATGGAAATCGGAGATATTGAAGACTATAACCAAGAGATATTGAAAAGCAAATCCACATACGGTTATTATTTATTATGGAATGAAAATCATATATATTGAAGACCACAACTAAGAGATCTTGAAAAGCAAATTCACTGAGGATTATTATTTTATTATGGAATGAAAAACATCGAGGAATATTGAATTTAGGAAATATTTTTGACAATTCTTTTTAAGGGCACAAACATGTTTTCAGTAGTAGTACTTTTAGCCAAATCCAAAAAAAGAAAAAAAAAATGCGTGTAATAAAATACACACAACAAGAAAATTAGGGGTGTGCAAAAGAACCGGGAACTGCCCAGATTGCCTGAAATCGGACCAGATCGGACTAGAACGAGCAATTCTCATGGGGGCCAACCCAGTTCTCGATTCCAATTTAGTGCAATCAATGAATACCAGTCCAATTCTCGGTTCTCGGTTCTAAACATGGAATTGCCCACTCACCCTCCTGGACTAGACATGTATATATATATATATATTAAAAAAGAAATTCCACCTCAATTACTTAATTATTTTATAGTTTTTTGACCAAATATATATGTACATATATGTACATATATGTATATTTGTAGTTATTGGACATTATTGACTAATTTCGTCTCTTGGGTGTATAATAAGATTAACCCCCTACTTTTTCTTTTTCTTTTTCATTCTAATAATCCATTTACTTGCTTTCTCAAGCAAAACAAAATAAACAAACATAGAGGAAGGAGAGAACCAATTGGAGATGTCTATAAGAGCCAACGGCTCATTTTAAGAAAATATTTAGTTTTGTCCTTAACCATTTTCATGATTAAATTTGGTTGACATTGAAAAAGGATTAATCAAGCGATCAATGTTTTAAATTTTGTGGAGGTTGGGACTTTTAACATGGAGTCTAATTCTCCACATGTTTCCGATGTTAGGAAACCTTAAGAAGACCATACCATAGCCTTCGAAGAAATTAAGTTTCTAGCTAACAAGTATTATCTATTCGTTTTGCCTCTTTTTAATCCTTAATCGAAATCAATGGCTCGCAATTCAACTCAAATATAAGGCTGAACAAGCTCTCTAGAGATTAGGAACTGGTTCCATAGACCCATTTGGGGAACCAAACCGGATCGGCGGTCCAATTCTCGGATGGGTCTATGAAATTAATTGGTGGATCTTGGTTACAATTTTTAGAGCCAGTCCTTATTGGACGGTTCTCGATTCTAAGGGGGAACCTCCCACCCAAACCATGCTCACCAAGTCACCACTAATACAAATATCTTTACTTTTAAAACGATGCAAAGACAAGAATGGTACAAATAGAATTCGATCCCTTCCATTTGTTGTTATTTTATTTTTCCATATTCTATTTATTCGTACTCTCTTGGCAACCTCCTAAAGCACATGTCAGTTATGTGTGTGATATAAAGTTCATAATGTGGAACTCTTTAATTCATCCTATTGGCTCAGCTCATCTAAAATAAAAAGAAATGAGTGTCCAAGCATGAACTTTTACTTTCGAGATATGTTAAGTTTTCCATCAGTGCAAACTGAACAATTCACTTGAAATCATTGATTTGAAATACTAATTTTTATTTTGGGCTAAAAAGAAGTGGTTCACTCGCCTAGACTCTTTCATTTTTGGCTACTCATTATTTTTCTCTCTCATTGAAATGGACGAGCTTTCATACCAAGTTGAACGGATGAAAATTTTAATGGTGAGTCTTCTTGTCCTTTTAAGTAAATTTGTTTCTTAAATCCTTAAATGAACCGTTAGCCTTGGTGATACAGATACGGTGGTACTGGTGCTTACCACTGTGCATGTTTCATTATTATACGACCGAGTCTTGACGTGCCTCTTCGCTTTGCAAATCTCCCACGTCAAGAGAAATCATTTATATGCATTTAAGCTTTTCTCGCATTTCATGATAGGATTACTCCAGTTTATTTTTACTATTTTATTTGCATACCATTTAAATTTTGTTAAGTAAGCTGTAATACCTTTTTTTATGCATATTTACTTTTCACACATTGCTCGCGGGGGTGCTGCCCTTGGCCACAACAACAAGATTTTGTATTAATTTTGTCCAATGCCGCTTGGATTTGATAATTTTTTTATTATTTAGTAATATTTTATTGCTTGCACACTGATGCATGACCATTTAGATTTGCATATCGAGGAATAAAAATCAGAATAGATCGAAATAAAATAATAGAGAAAAAAGGTATGTCTTGCTTGCCTCATAACCGGCCTAGAGTAGGCTAGTGGCGACTCTACTCTCATTCATATGAGACATAAATGTGGTCGGAGTTGCTTAGGATAGCCCATGTGAATTGTAAGAGCCGCATTGCAAGAGTAATCTATGTCCCCACCTAACAATCCGTTAAACTCATTTCGAGGCTCACCTTGAGAGGGGCGTGACAAAGGGAGAAAAACTAAAAGAGGGAATGGTGATTTGGGTAAAGATATCGCTTCAATTCTTAAGTCAATTTTTTCCTTCGGCGTAACGCAATATTATTTGAAAAAGACAAGATAACTGTTTCTGATAGTGTCTACCGGTAAATTGACATATAAGAGGGGTGAACGGTGAAAGCAAAGGGTCCTTTTTCATTCTGATCAGATTTTATTTTGGATAAGTTTTTTCACATTTGAATGAATTCCATCTCCTTGGTGTTGATATAAAATAAAATTGATCAGTGGACAACGGTTTCTGGATGAGAAACCTACAAGCATTGAAGAAGAGCCATACAACTTTAGGGTTGGCTGCATGGACTTCAAGAATGAAAGTTATTGAAGATTTTCTTTACTTTATTGTGCATTTTAATTATGCTTATGATTACCGTGTGTGGGGTTGTTTTGTTTTCTTCCATTGACATTTGTGGGTTGCTATGTCTTAAATGTAATCATTGGCATTTGTAAACTTCAATTCTAGTGAGTTGTAATAAAGGGATGAAGTCATGAGTTGTAAATTAAGCCACAAGCCATAGACACAAAGAAAAGAAAGCATTCCCAATAAAAAGTTCTCCCTCCAATTTCTAGTGTTCTTATTCCAAGTTTTCAAAGTTTATTATCATTCTTTTGGTTCCAACACTTGGTCTGGTCATTATCTTTTCAGTGGGGTCAAATTAAGTCCTCAAAGTCGACATCACAAACTTTGCAAAAAAATTACTTTCTGGGCAACGTAATGGAAAAGTTTATTCGAGATCCCACATTTGATTAAAAGTCGGTCGAATGGTTATAATGTCTTCGTTGATGTATGTTAATTTATCAGAAACTTGCTTGAGCAGCCACGCACTGTCCTTATTAAATAAACCCATCCACTTGAATGGGACTTGCGTGTCTTCATTGATGCCTGATGGGAAGAATTTCGCTCTGGAGTTTTATCGACTAATGGAACAAAATTCCACCTCATTGCCGTGTCTATCAAAAACCACTGGATATCCGGCATTCTCTATTAGAAAGACCTTATTTTTTCGTGAGTAATGAAAAGTCTTTTGGCCATTAATCGTCTGGAGTCTTCAAGTTAAAAGTCTTTCCCCTTGGTCGACCGCATTTGTGATAATATTCCTCAGACTGCATCGCTCTTGTAGCATGTTCACTTCCTTAGCTGGTGCCATGTCCTTCTTCCAGGACTGTGGTACTGGTGCTTACCACTATATATTTCATTATTATATGGCTTATACGTACCAAAATGCGAGTATCGGATTCCAACTGAATCTCTCTCCCTTTCACAAAAAGAATTTTGGTGGACTTTTCGATGCAATCTGTCTCATGTGTATGGTGTTCCTTTCTCGGCTTTCATTAGTTCTGTTTTGATAATTTGTTCTTTTTCACTAACTCTCCAGATTGTGGTCCTTTGCCTGCTAATGCTCCATCATGGTGCCAAACCCCGCTTTGATCCCGAAGGCCTTTTAAGGTGATTTCTCGAGATTCCGATCTTCGTTCTTTCATCTCATTTTAAGAATTGCTTGTCGGGGAAGTGGGGAGGGACTAGGATGGGGGATGGAAAGATGGAAAGGAATAGAGGGTGTGGGTTGCAGATTTTGCCATGTCAAGGGCTACATCAAAAGTAGTTCACCGTAAAAAGGCCAAAGCTACATAGTGTACTCATTATTTTTCTTGTTTCCGTGGTTGTGCTAGTGATGTAATTACAGGACTCGCTATGGATAAAGGGCCCGTTTGGTTCAACTTTGGGGAAATGCCTTGGGAGAATGTAAATACCTTTGAGATAAAGGGGTTTCCCGAAATGCTACACCGTTTGGTAAATTACAATCTCAAGTAGCTTTGAAAAATAATTTTAGCAAAAACACCGTTTGGCAAAACTTGCATTTCCAATTAGCTTTTGCTATTTTTTATTTATTTAAAGTCTGAAAATAAAATCCGGTGGCCGGTGAACCGCCGGCGAACAGCCGGCGAACAGCCGGACGGCCAATCTGGCCGCCGGACCGCCAGATCTGGCCACCGGACCGCCAGATCTGGCCACCGGACCGCCAGATCTGGCCTCTCGACGGCCAGATCTGGTGGCTAAGGGCGCGACTTAGGCGGCGTCGCCTGGTCGCGCGACCCAGGCGGCGCCGCCTGAGGTCGCGGACCCGAGCGACGCCCGCCGGGTCCGCGACCTCAGGTGGTGTCGCCTGGGTTCACGTGGACCCAGGCGACGTCGCTTGGTTCGCGTGCGCCAGGCGGCGCCGCCTGAGTTCGCGCGACCTCAGGCGGCGTCGTCTGATTCGCGCGCGCCAGGCAGCGCCGCCTGGGTTCGCGCGACCTCAGGCGGCGTCGCCTGGTTCGCGCGCGCCAGGCGACGCCGCCTAGGTCGCGATGCCGCCTAGGTCGCGGTCGCGCCACCCCGAGCGGTGGTCACCGGGGACACGCGACCCCCACGCGGTGGTGGTGGTTGCCGGAGAAGCCGAAGGCGGCAGGAAGGCGAAGACGAATGGCGAAGAAGATGAGCCGAATGGAGAAGAAGATGAACAGGAATGACGATGAACAGTAATTTTGCATTTCTGAAATGCTCAATGCTCAATGCTGGTCCTACCCAGCATTCAGCTTTCAGCTTGTAGAATGCTTGCATTTCACAAATGGGCATTTGAAAGTTATTGCCAAACACATAAAATTTTCCCCAAGGGGCTTTGGGGGCTCAATGCCCCTTGGGAAAGCCCAACCAAACGCCCCCAAAATATAAGGTGGCGGCCTTCTATGTGGAGAAGCACAATTGTTAATTCGTTACTGGTTTCTGCATTCCAACAATGTGTAAGCTTTATGTATGCAGTTCAGCGATGGCCGTGGTTACATGCTCGGTTGGCTTTCACTTTGGACTTGTAATTGTCAATTTTAAGGCGAGAGTATCGTGTATCACGGAGATTTTATTTTACTCAATGGAGATTACAATTTTTACCATTTTCTCCCTTGGCATTTTGCTTTCAGGATCATGGGGATAGAACTTTCCGCTGGATAATTTCATCTTGTTCTTGTGGCTCAAGGCCTGGCGCTAAACCTTTTAGGGTGATTTACTTTCAATCTTGATTAATATCACAATCACCTTTCGGTTCTGAGGACAGTCGTATGACTTATCAATCTTTTTGGCGATTTGCTTTGTCATAACAGGCATGCATGTGAATGAGGCTCTCTAACACATGCAGTTACATGGCTGTCGCTTTTATCTTATGTTCCACATATTCTGGTTTTTCCTAATGGGTTTTTCCTCAGCAGGTTTATTTCGGGGGACTTACGCGTACTGCTATGGTTCTGCAATGGATAGGGAAGAACGCGTTGACTATTTATATCTGTTGGGATTAAAGGATCCCCAAAACACCGGATTCGACACTAAATCGAACCCCTAAATCAATGCGGAAGCGAAGCCCAAGAAAACGACACGTATCACCGATCCTAAAGCACACCACAGAGTCGAGCGTACCTTTTAATTAAACAACGTAAGGGAGGGAGAGCGTTGAGAGAAAAAAAAAAGTACGTCTTTTCCTTAACAAAACGGTATGTTTTTCTCTCTCTCTCCTCCCTTTTATACCCCCTTCTATCCACGGGCTCTTTTTCCCGTGGGCCAGGCTTTCTGGGCCCAGCTTGGGCGGACAGGGCCTTAAGCCCTTTAATTAAATAAAGCCTTCATCTCCCACTCGCACAAGGTGGGCCGAACAAGATTCTCTTTACCTCTCTTCAACATTCATACCGGTGAATAATCCGTGCGACCAGCATACTTTGAGAGCTCGTTGCTATACATCTGTTAGGAATATATAGCAGCTCATAATTGGGCGTCACACTCCGAGTAGATTTAGTATGCAGTACCTAGATCGATCGATCACATTTATATCTCCCTTAATCTCTTTTAAACATGATATATATATTGTATTCACAATTATAATTATCACAAAGACAGTTATAATTGGTCGACCGGTGAATACAAAACTATAATGTGATTCTTCAAAATCGATCTTCCTCTTTCCTTCAAACTCTCAATTTCAGTCCAGCTTGCTTTTCTAGAAATGCCCCATTAGATCGAATCATCTCATGACCATTGGCAACATCCTAAGATAGCAAACACTAAATAGAAACCTTGAGAATAAGTAAGAGTCATAAGGGGACTAAAAATTGAGGAACTCATTTCCTCAAGAGTCTCACACGTCATAAAAGTTGAGATCAAACTTTTTGCCACTCTTATTGGTCGTCTCATGCATACGTAGTATGAAATACGTATTACGATATTAACTCCTTTCCCATGGAGCGTATGTCTACACTTTTCAATACCGTACAGATGATAGTTCAGACATACCCAATGTCTAACTTGAGTTCACGTATCTACTCATTCACAAAATTCATCAGAACTCACATCTGGCATCTTAGACAGATAGAGTAAAATATGTGGGGTATTTTACTTTCGGACATCGTAAGAATTATGTCCTCATCTTAACACTTAGTTAAGGCGACATGTGTTTTAAGCTTGAGCTCTCGATTATCACTTAGATAATAAGCTTTAAAACAGTCTCATCTCTATTTATCACACAGTAAATAGAGGCGATTACCCGTGTGAGTGGGCTAATCTTATATCTGTCCGACATACTTCTCAACTTAAAGTAATGCACTAAGCATTTAGATGCATAAAGATCAAACAAAGATTCATAGGCATTAATGATGAATACACAAATTCATCAAATTGTGAACACTTAGGGAAATTACAATATTCAGTACATCAGTCTCTACGCAATCCTAGAGATTTCATATGGCCACAAAACACATCTCTAGGTATTGGCTTTGTCATAGGATCTGCTACCATTCTATGCGTAGATATGTACTGCAAGTTCACATCTTTTCGTGCAACCATATCTTTTACAAAGTTATACTTGGTATCTATATGTTTGGTCTTGCCATGATACTTTGGATCTTTGGTGTACGCTATAGCCGCTTGGCTATCACGGTTAACCAACAATGGATTTGCAGCTTTCTCAATAACACCTAAATGATCCAAAAATCTCTTAAGCCAAACTGCTTCTTGTACCGCTGGATAACGCCACGAACTCAGCTTCCATCGTGGACAAGGCTATGCACGTTTGCTTCTTACTTGCTCCATGATATGGCGCCATTGTTCGTAAGAAAGCAAAACCCGAGGTAGATTTTCTTTCATCTAAATCTCCTCCCCAATCAGCATCTCGAATAGCCTTCAAGTCGCGATCCTTTCCTTGATAATTCAGCTTGAAATCAGCAGTTCCCTTCAGATACCTTAGTATTCTCTTCACGGCTTTCCAGTGTGCTGGACCCGGGTTGGATTGGTATCTACTCACCATTCCAACCGCAAAAACATATGTCGGGTCTTGTACACATCATAGCGTACATCAAGCTTCCAACAGCACTAGCATAAGGAACTTGTTTCATCTGTTCCTTCTCTTGTGGAGTCCTTGGACACAGTCTATGGCTCAATCCTTCACCTTTTGCAATAGGAGTGTCTATGGGTTTACAATCTTGCATACGAAATCGTTCAAGAACCTTATTTATATAGGTTTCTTGAAAGAGACAACGATCTCTTCGAACGATCTCTCGAAATCTTAACTCCAAGAATGTATGCAGCCTCACCCATATCCTTCATCTCAAAGTTAGAAGACAACCATCTCTTGACAAAGTATTAACCAACTCCATATTGCTTCCAATCGCATATCATCAACATATAATGATATGATCACAAATTGATCCTTGGATCTTTTGATATATACACAATGATCCTCATCAATCATTGTAAAATCATATGCCACTATGGCATTATGAAAACGTATATACCATTGTCTTGATGATCGCTTAAGACCATATATCGACCTTAAAAGTCGACATACCTTTTCTTCTTGGCCTTTTACTATGAAACCATCAGTTGTTCCATATATATTTCTTCCTCTAATTCTCCATTGAGGAAAGCAGTCTTTACATCCATTTGATGTAACTCAAGATCCGACTAGCTACTATTGCCGAATAATGCGAATCGAGGTAAATCTCACCACGGGAGAAAACGTATCTTCATAATCAATTCCTTCCCGTTGATTATACCCCTTCGCCACAAGGCGAGCCTTATGCCTTTCTATCGAGCCATCAGCCTTTCGCTTTATTTTGAGAACCCATTTGTTCCCAATAGCTCTGCGTCCTTTTGGAAGATCAACCAGTTCCCGAGACTTGGTTTGATTCCATTGACTCCATTTCCTCTTCCATTGCACGAATCCATTTTTCTTTACTAGGGCACTTCGAGCCTCATTGATATTTCTTGGCTCATCCTCATCTTGTGGAGCAACCATAAAAGTTTCCCCTTCAATGTCAAAACGTCGACGGGGAATACTTTGGCGACTTGTTCGCCTTACGGGAGATTGTACACTTTGTACATCATTCCCTATTACGCTCCCACTTGGATGAACTCCACCAATATCATTATCTTGATCCAAAGTCTCAAATAGGGAGTGATCTTCCCATATTTCGCCCTTCTTAGGAAACTCATCCTCTAAGAATGTGACATCTCGTGATTCAAATTCAGTTATACTCCCACTTTCCTGCTCACCAATGAACACATACCCTTTTGAGTGTTCTGAGTATCTTATGAAAATACTCTTCTTTCCTCTGGGACCTAATTTCCCAAATTTGTGAGAGGACTCATGTGTGTAGGCAGCACAACCCCATGGCTTAAGAAAACTTAAGTCCGGTTTTCTACCTGTCCATAACTCATATGGAGTGGAAGTAACTGATTTGGAAGGCACCCGGTTAAGTATATAGGCAGCAATTAACAATGCATCACTCCAAAAGGTGATAGGTAAGTTAGCATGCGCCATCATAGACCTAACCATTTCCAGTAGGGTTCTGTTTCTTCTCTCTGCAACACCATTTTGTTGAGGAGTATACGGAATAGACAATTGTCTTTCTATTCCTTTTTCATCACATAATTTTCTGAACTCATCAGATAAATATTCTCGACCTCGATCGGATCTCAATGTTTTTATTTTCTTGTCTAATTGATTTTCTACCAGGTTCATAAACCTTTTGAAACAACTTATTGCTTCAGACTTATGAGAAATCAAATAGACATATCCGAATCGAGTATAATCATCAATAAAGGTGATGAAATAAACAGCCCCATGCCTTCCTCTCACATTCATTGGACCACGAGACATCGAAATGGATTAAATGCAAAGGAAATTCAGCTCTTTTCCCTTTCCCAAATGGTTTCCGTGTTGTTTTTCCTTCTAGGCAATGCTTACATATGGGCAAATCGACTTTTTCAATGTTACCCAACAAGTCCTCTTTGGCTAGTCTATTCATACGTTGTTGGCCAATGTGACCAAGCCTAGCATGCCACACATTCACATCATTATCATAAGTATTAGAAGATGTGATAAGGGAATAACAAACATTTGCATTAATATACTCAATATCCAATACAATAAAACCATCCAGAAAATAGCCACAACCATAGTAATTTGTCTCCAAAAACAAATTCACACCTCTACTACGAAGTTCACATTAAAACCTAATTTAACCAACATCAATACGGACACTAAATTCCGACGAATCTCCGGAGCATACAATACATCATGAAGAAACAAGGTGCGTCCACCACGCATATTCGGTTGGCATGTGCCAATTCCTTTCACTTCACTGAGTTGTTTCCCACATAGATCCACTTAGTTCCAGTTGGTACTCGTCGGAATTCCACGAAGGATCCTCTATCCTTCGCTACATGGTCCGTCACTCCTGAATCCACAGTCCACAAAGGATTAGACTCAGTTAGAAACACAGAACTCGACACATAAGTAAAGTTCTGAAAAGTACAAGGGTGCATACCTTCTTTGGCTCACGACAGTCGCGAGCATAGTGACCCTTCTTGTCACAGTTGTAGCATTTCACCCTTGCTAACTTCTTCATGTGAGGACGCTTTCCTCTATTATGTTGGTTAAACTTGGGTTTCTTCCCTGAAGGACCAGCTTCTTCCTTGCCTTTTCCCTTATCAAACCAACTAGGGCGCTTGCGCTTGGAGCTCGAAGCTCCATTTGAGCTAGAACTTGCATGATAAAGTTCAGCATCCGGCTTAGCCGCCAACAGGCGGTCCTCTTCCAGCTCAAGATGACGCATTGCATCCTCAAAGGTTTTGATGTTTTCATTGTGAGTCAGGTGCACCTTCATATGCTCCCAACTCTGAGGCAAGGAACGAATCACCGCTTGCACTTGCTGCTCATCTGTGAGGACATGGCCAGCGTCTCTCAGCTCAGTTATCATGTTTGACATCTTTCTAAGATGTTGCTTCATGGTCTGACCATGAGGCTTCTTATAGGAGTCAAACCTGATAGTGAGCTGCCTCGCCTAGTCACCGAAGTGTGACCAAATCTAGCTTCCAATGCCTCCCACATTTCCTTGGCATTGTCAAAACGCCGAAACTCTCGCATGACGTCATTTTCCATGCTGCTCAGCAACGTGATGCGAGCTAGAGAGTTCATTCTTTTCCACACACGAAAAAGCTTCTTTGTCCTTTTTGTGCTGCTCGGTGGTTCCATCTTCGGTTCAACCATGGTCATGACAAGAGCCTCAAGTGATTCTTGCTCTTCCAAAGACATACTTGGATTTTCATTTGCCAAACTTCATAGTTGTCTCCATTGAGCTTTTCACCTTTGTTCAGCTCAGCAACTATGCTTTTTGTGGCTGAAGCCATTGATCCGAACAAATCGACAAATATGCACGAATTATTAATGCCTATCATTTATGCATCCCTATTTGCATAGACCCATCATATTAATAAATAATTTTAAGTAAGGCTTCAGAATCAAAAGGTCACTACGTTTCCAATCATCCTCCAAAATCCTAACTTAAAACTATCATTAATATGATTGTCATATGCAAAATCAATCCTATGAAGCTACAAAAACTTCTATAACTACCCATAGCTAATTACCCACAGTAACCAGCAATAACAGAAAGCAACAGATAATTGAATTCCAATAAAACAATAATGTTTTCAATCAATACAACTAACATATCAGTTGTTACATCAATAATAATCGGGTAGTAAACAATACATTATATGTCCACAAAGCACACTTAACATACATTAGCCAATACAACTAACACATAGTCGGCACACCTAACCGGGAAAGATCCTCTTTTGTTCAATTTCTTGATCTTTTCCCTTGTAACAATACAGTAATATTCATTTACAAAATCTATCACAATTTTCTTATAGGAAGCACTCCGTTGACATCCCATATGCGATTCAACACATCTTGCCATTCGTGTGGAAGAGTGTTTATGAAAAATCGCACCATCTCTCGATCGTGACATAGGACGACCATTCCATATGACCTGTTGAATTTTCCCGTTGACTTCAAGGACATGATCAATTAAGTCACCACTCTCCCATCGATGATCAGTCAGCTCAGCTATCAACTTAGACAGCCTTTCCTTCTGTTCATCGGTCACTGCGCGAATAGGTGTGCGCAACCTCAGGGGAGGCATTGTTCCTGCAACAAATGCAGAACAAATAAGGGATTACATATAATCCACATAGACTTAATTGAAAAAGAAACACATTCTTTTCCTTTTTTTTTTTGGGTCAACGGTCAAAGTCAACGGTCAACGGGCAGTCAACGGTCAACGGTCGGTCAACGGTCAACGGTCAACGGTCGTCGCCGGTCAACGCTCGTCGGTCGTCGGACCGGTCGGACCGGACGGACCGGACGGACCGGTCAGACCGTTCGGGCGGACCGCTGGCACGTGCCGTGCGCGTGCGGGCTGACGTCACGCAGACGTCAGCGACACGTGCCGCGCGCGTGCCATCGTCAGCGCGTCGGGTCGGGTCGGTTCGCGGGTCGGGTCGCCGCCCGGTCAACCGACGTCATCGATGACGTCACCCCAGCGGTTACTGACCGTTGGGTGACGTCATGTTGACGTCAGCACGCGTCGGTCCGCGGATTGGCGCGTGCCGGTTTGCCGGCCGGCGGCGAGCACGCGCCGATTCGCCGACCGGCGCGTGCGCCGCACGCGCCTGGCGAGCGAGCGCTTCCGGGCTCGTCGCGCCCACGCGCAGCGCCTTCCGGCGGCGCGTGTGGGCGCGTGCGGCGTCTCCCGGCGGCGCTCGAGGCATCTCCAGACTCGTCTCGACGTCGCCTTTCTCCCAGTGCTTTCAAAATTTGTTTTTGACATTCGAAAACTCATGAAAAAGGCCTAAGAAGTCTCGGGTGTCGGGATTGCTCGCCCCGATCCGTACGGCCGAAGTTCCTTTTGCGAAAAATCAATCAAAAACACATCAAATTGATCGGGAAAACGTGAACTAGGGCTCTGATACCAATGTTGGGATTAAAGGATCCCCAAAACACCGGATTCGACACTAAATCGAACCCCTAAATCAATGCGGAAGCGAAGCCCAAGAAAACGACACGTATCACTGATCCTAAAGCACACCACAGAGTCGAGCGTACCTTTTAATCCACAGATTAGACACCGACGCCAATAGAGGGAGAGAATCCGGTCCTGTTCGATCCGGGGAGGCAAAATTCCTTCAAGCACTTCACTGTTTGCTTTGAAGAACAACGTAAGGGAGGGAGAGCGTTGAGAGAAAAAAAAAAAAGTACGTCTTTTCCTTAACAAAACGGTATGTTTTTCTCTCTCTCTCCTCCCTTTTATACCCCCTTCTATCCACGGGCTCTTTTTCCCGTGGGCCAGGCTTTCTGGGCCCAGCTTGGGCGGACAGGGCCTTAAGCCCTTTAATTAAATAAAGCCTTCAATATCCTTGCTTGCTTTCCTCAGGGGCTTCTACTGGAGGCGTCTTGAGAATCACCTTGTACGTTTGCCTTCTCCTTCCATTTCCCTATTTCAACAACAAAACATTAGAATCATTGCTCGTCTGACGATGGTGCGAAATTGATAATTATTCTAATGGCAGCTGCGCTTAATCGGAACTGGAAGACAATAGGAAGCCTAATATCGAGCTATTGCCACTTTGGAAGGACGCTCCGAATTCCTTATTGAAGCAGCTACCCTCATCTTTTAAGTTGTGGTTCATCGAAATTGTGAAAAATATGAGTGTTTGGATGCTCGGCCATGTAATTCTAAAGTTCACAACGAGGTACTTCTGTCTGGGTTGTTCCCATTACTGTTAATGATGATTGCAAGAGTAATGGAAGAAATGCAGAATTACGGCCACAAATGCACACGGTTGGTCAATGTTGGTATTTGCGGAAAAGTGTGTTTGATGTGTGTGCAAAGGAGTGTTTTGTGTGTGAACCATCAAGAGAGCAAAAGAACTAAGAACAATGTGGGAAAGAAATGGTTGGCAAAGTAATAATAAAAATGTGTAAAAGAGAGTGGCAGCCAAGAAGCACGAGGGAACAAAAAAAAGTATTTTATTATTTATGGTCCGTTTGTTTCACGGAAAATGACTTTTAAGAAAATGTTTTTCAAATTTTCCGGTGTTCGTTTCACGGAAAATGAACTAGTCAAGGAAAATGTTTTTCATCATTGGAAAAAACACCTTTAAAAGTGAGGAAAATGTTTTCCACTTTTGAAAAGTGAAAAACATTTTCCATAACTTCTTCCATCTTGCTTCTTTTTACCAATACATTTTCATTTTAATTTTATGCTTTCTTTTTCTTTTTCTTTTTTTTTAAATTGAGTTTTTAATTTTTTTTTCCTTTTCTTTTTTTTATTTTCTTTCTTTCCTTTTCATCTTTTCTTTTGGCGACAGCCAGCAACTGGCCGCAAGCCAGCTCGAGCCTCGCCCCAAGCCAACGAGGCTTTGCTTAGCCGATCTGGACAAAGCCGAGATCGGGCCTCGCCAAATTGGGTGAGGCGGAGCCCTCACTGGCCTAGGGCGGAGCTCGGAGCCTCGCCAAATCCGGCGAGCTAGGTGGGGCTCGAGCCTCGCCCAAGCTCGCCAAAGGATCGCTGGGCTTTGGCGAGGATCGGGAGCTCGAGCTCCGCCACTAGATCTAGCAAGATCGCGGCTCGCCAAAGCCCAGGAAAGCTCGCGGCGAGATTGGCCAAGCCTCAAGCTCACCGGATCTGGCCACCGGGTCTTGGTTGGCTGCTGAGAAGCTAGCCATTGTCAGGCAGGAAGGAGGCGGCAGCGGTGGAAGGAGAAGGAAGGAGGAAGGAAAAGAAAAAGAAAAAATAATAAAAATAAAAAGAAAGAAAAAATAATAAATAAAAAAATTTTGATTTTTAAAAATACAAATAATTAAAAATTCATTTTTAAAAAATAAAAATAAAAGTAATTTTTTGGTCAATTAAAAATATTAAAATTCAATTTTTGATAATTTTTCTCAAACAATTAAATTAGCTAATGAACGGTAAAAAATATTTTCCACTTAAAATTTAGGTTTCGGCCAAATATCGGAAAATAAAGTCATTTTCCTAGAAAATGATTTCCAGGAAAATGTTTTCCGGAAACATAATATTTTTCGCGAAATGAACGAACCCTTAGTTTTAGTGCAAAGGGAAGGGGAAGGAGCTTGCTTACCTTGGTCTGCTGCGCTGCCCCCTTCTTATTTATAAGGGAGCTCCACCGACTTATGGCACACCATTTTTGACGTCTAGTAGATTCTTTTACAATTATTTTTCTTGAACAACCAACTCTTCTAGGTAAAAATCTCTGCCATTTGCAGAGATAATTTTATGGACTCTTCTAGGATTTTTCTTGGCTTCTCTAACTCATGTCTATCTTGAAATTTCTAGAAATTGGATCAATAATTTAACAGTCAACTTTTAATATGGGCTCACAATTTCTATTTGTTTACTGACAATGGAGTTAGGTTTGCAATGGCGGGAGATGAAGTTGTTCGTGGAAATTAAACAGGTCAAAAGGATCAAAGCGAGAAGGCATAGACTCCTCTTGCTAGACACACGTGACCCCCTTCAGCGGAAATTGGGGGAACTCTCGCTAGCTGCAAGTTGCATCATGATGGAGACCCATGCCCATAGAAAAATAAAGAATGAGGAGTTCCATTATTTTAATCGTGAGGAGGGCCTTCTTCAGCATTATGTAAAGAGGCAGAGAGGATGGGAGAGACTTAGAGCTTTCCTGAAGCAAAAGAGGGAAATATTCGCTGTAACTACACACGAGTGAACCAGTTTAATTATTGTGTTAAGAATTTGTTTATTCTATTTATAAGATCTTTTTTTTTGGGCAAACTATTCTATTTATAAGATCGAGAGATTATTTCTTTAAAATCTATGAGAGTTAAATACTAACTTTGTTATTGGGTGTAATTAGGGGGTTAGGAAACATCAAAAGTGTTTAAGTACTCAAATGTAATTATAATCTCTATTGTATCACTTGTTTTATATTGAAATTATAAGATGCTTTTCCTATGGAGATAGGTTATATCAATCAAACCACATAAATTTAATGTCTGAATTATTTCCTTCTTTTCATCTATTTTATCTGATTACTTGCTTCATTTTTATAACAGCAATTCATACAGAAAATATAAGTTTTGTTTATCAAGGATAGAGAACTGTAGATTCTATAAATTTGTGGGTTTTCTCTGTACATAATTAGCAATCCGCTATCAACTTATTTCGATATAGGTGGTAAAAAAAAAGTGAATATCTTTTGCTGTCTTTATTTCAGGAAGGAGGTTGGAATTTTCAAAATATCTCTCTCTCGAGGCATAAAAGTATGTTCTCCGTGTCAATGATTGATTGGAAAAGATGACTAGAAAATATATAGATGACTTTTGAATTATCAAGCCGGTGAAGAACACAGATGACTTTTTTTTTTTTGTCAAAGGAAACCATATATTCATAGTAAAGTCATTTTACAGCCAGCCGCAAGGGCATCTACATATATCAGATTCATCAAAATAGGAGGAGGGAATATATTCCAATTGAGGGCCCAAGTTGCATCTCGCTGGGCCTTTGTGGCCCAGTCTGCAACTCCATTGGCTTCCCGGGGACACCATCAAATCGTGAGGTTAAGGAACAATGACAGCAGTTTAGCGGCCTCCGCAAGCAGGGGACGAAGCTCCCATGGCGCCGATCTCCTTCTAGTGACGGCGTCAACCACTTATCTACAATCCGATTCAAGCACAACCCTAGCATGCTACAAACCCTATGTGATTATGTGATGGATCGCAAAGGTGAGGGCTTGAAACTCCACGAGTAGTGCTGAAGAGACGGGAAATCGTTTGGTGTAGATCTCGGTGAGTCTACCTTGATGATCTCGAAAAACCGCAACCATTGCCCCTTCTGTGTTGTCTAGTTGACATGAGGCATCAACGTTACATTTTAATGTACCTAGATCAAATTAGGCGGTCTCCAGAGATGGTCTGGATTCAGGTTGAACGCAACTTTTCTCGTAGAGGAAGTAGAGGTGATCTGGTGGAGTCGAGTCTCCGTCAAGGCTGTTTCGACTACAATGGAGGGATTTAGCCATTGATTGTGGAAGAGGTAGATGTTCCTCATTTTCCAAATTTGCCAACAGACATTAGCAAGAAGTTCTAACGAAGGTGCGTTTGCTGTTGATACCGATTTTGTAGCAAGCCAAGCATCGAGTCAATGAGTGTGCTGAGGCTGAATATCAATGTTGATTTATGGATGAGTCCAAATAGGGCGAGTCCAGGAGCATAGTAGGATTAGATGTTCTACTATTTCTGGGTATTGCTGGTTGCATAGTTGAAAGTAAGGATCGAAGTTATGCATCGACGGAATAGGTTTTCTCGGGATGCTACTGCGTTTTGACAAAGTGACCAGAGGAAAGCTTTGACTTTGGGGATAGTTCTCATCGACCAAATTTTGCGCCAGAGAGTGCTAGGTGTCTGATGAGAGGTAGATGGTGTCCGGTTGTTGTTGTGGCTGGACATGTCTATTAAAATGTAATAATTGCTCTTGACTGTGTGTGTACCATCCTTTGTAGCTGGCTAGACAAATTTATCTTCTACATAGAGAGGTCTAACTGGTATGGTCAAAATTTCTTGAACAATCGGCACATCTAGAATGCAATACAGTAGAGGTACATTCCAAGTATTGTGAGTAGCATCTATTAGGTCAACCACAAACTTCAAGTCCTCTCTGTTGGTAGGACCAAATAGAGTTCCACTTTTTAACCACGGATCCTCACGGATACGAATTTGCCTCCCATTGCCTACGGACCATCTAGGTTATGCATGATAAAATTTCTGTTTCTTGATTTCTCTGTTTCTCTGTTCCTCGGAATAGGTTTGGAACAAAAATCCGTTTGGTAATGCAATTTAATTTCTCTATTTCTAAAACAGATTTCTATTCCAGAAATAGATTTGAAGAAGAAATCAGAAGCTAAAATTTTTAGCTTCTTAATTTCTAAAAAAGAAATTGAGAAATCAATTTATGACCAAAAATCAATTTCTATTTCAGAAATTTTGTCATGCGCACCCCTAGTATATGGTAGGATAGCATCCCGACCTGTAAGAATACTCTGCCAAACCCATGATGGACAACTGCCTTTGGTTGCTGATTTAAATTTTGTGTTGTGAAAATACAACCCTTTTAATAGTTAAACCCATAAAGCCTGAGGTTGTTGGAGTAAACGCATGCTTGCTTGCCGAGCATGGCTTTATTAAATTCAATGAGATCCCGAAAGCCAAGCCCGCCTTGATCCTTACTGCTTTTTAATGTATCCCATTTCTTCCAATGAATGCCTGCCCTATGCATATCATTTTTCCACCAAAACCTTGCAATGTTCTTCTCAATGGTTTTACACAACAATAAGGGTAATCTAAAAACCGACATAGCATATTGCGGTATCGCCTAAATGACAGACTTGATAAGAGTTTCCTTACCTCCCTTGGATATGAGCTTTTCCTTCCATCCTTCTAATTTTAATTGAACACGTGCTAATATCCACGAAAACATGTCCTTTTTGGAGCAACCAAGTCCAAGGGGATACCTAGATAGTTACCAGCCCTTTGAAGCACAGGAATTCTAAGTTCTAGAGACATATTTTCCTGCATACTCATAGGGCAATGCCGACTAAAAATAATCCCTGATTTGTTGCAATTTAGAGCTTGGCCCGTAGCTACATAGTACTGATTTAAGATATTAGCCAGATTTTGACACTCACGAATGCTGCCATCGAGGAAAAAGATTGCATCGTCAGCAAAAAATAAGTGGGAAAGGGTAGGAAACCACCTATTTAATCTAATGCCCTTTAGTTGTCCCATATTTACTGCTTGGCTGATCAATATTGACAAAACATTCGCAACCAGGATGAATATATATGATGAGAGACGGTCACCTTGCCTTAGGTCACAAGTAGGGAAAATATAAGGAAGTAGCTCCCCATTTAACCTGATACTATAAGATGTAGTTGTGACACATTATAATATCCAGTGTACCCACATAAGATGGAAGCCCACCTAAATTAGGTAGTCAAGAAAATCCCATTCAATTCTGTCATATGCCTTCTGCATATCGGTCTTAAGAATTGCATTGAATTTTGTTGTCCCCTGTCGTGTTGTCTTGGATCTGTCAGCCACTAACAAATGAAGTTTGTTCCATAGATATCAATTGAGATAACCAAGGTTTGAGGCGATTGGCTAGCACCTTCGAAATGACTTTGTATGCGAAATTACAAAGGCTAATTGGTCTATAGTGTTCTATTTTTTCTGGATGAGGGTCTTGGGAATCAAAGCTAAAATGGTTTGGTTCAGGATAGGTGGCATCTAGCTTGTCTCAAAAATTTTGTAACTAGAAGAAATAGGTCATCTTTGATTACCTCCCAATGAGATTGATAGAATATTCCGTTGAAACCATCAGTTCCTGGCACCTTATTGGACCCCAGTTGAAAGGTAGCCTGACGAATCTCCTCTAGACTCACCTCTTCCACTAAAGCATTGTTCATTTTGCAGTAACAACCCGTGGGCATTGTTGAAGAATAGGAGTGTAATTTCGAGGACCCACTGTGGTATATATGTTAGTAAAATATGTGCAAGTCATTACCTGTAAAGCAGTGGATCCCTAATCCATTGATTGTTATGATCTTGAAGCATAGTAATGCGATTGCGTTGCCTTCTCTGAAGAGTTGTTGCATAAAAAAATCCGGTGTTTTTATCGCCCCACCTTAACCATTGGATTCTAGATCGCATGGCCTAGAATTGTTCTTCTTGCTTCCAAATCTGCCTGAGTTCCTCTTTTAGCTTAGTAACATCTGCTCTATTTTGATATGCATGCTGCTGATTTGTAATTTGGCAAAGTAAGTACGTTATTTTAAGATCACCTCTGGAGAATTTTGAGCGACTCCACTTAGTTAGGGCTGCAGATGTATGCTGTAACTTTGAGATTAGGCCTGATCCATTAACCCTGACTAAGTTCCATGCTTTTGATATTATTTCACTACATTCCTGATCTTCATTCCAAAAAACTTCAAAAGTAAAGGATTTCTTCGGGGCCTTGTAGGATGCTGAAGAATTGATGATCAATGGGCTATGGTTAGACCCAATAGCAGGCAACACAAACACTTCGGCAGCAGGAAATAAGAGTCACCAATCCATCAAACACATTGCCCTATCCAGACATTCCTCCACTAGCTCATCACCCGTGCGATTGTTCATCCAAGTAAAACTTACAGCCCTTGCTTGGTAACTCCATAATAGAACAATCATTAACAAATGCCCAAAAAGATAACATTCTATTTCGATCTACTGGTTTTTTACCAAACTTTTCCCATGGATAGAGAACGTCATTGAAGTCCCCAACGCATAACCAAGGAAATGTGTTAGCATAGCTAATCTCCCGAAGTTCATCCCAAAAAAGTTGACGATTGTGGTACACAATTGATTCACTTAAATTCGCTGCAATTTGTAAACAAATTTTAATAAAAAAAAAAAAAATGGTGCAATGGAAGATTTTATTTGGCTAAAGCTAGATCATCCTTCATACTTCCCAGCCAAATTAGACAAACATGAAGACTGAAGCAAGAGAACCGCCATTAGATAATGATAAATAAACAGCCAAACGTCCATCATTCAAAACATTTAAAGAGAGACAGTGAACAAGACTGAAAACAGGATGAAAATGGTTCATAACAACGATCAACAACCAATCAAGAGGTAATTATCGAGCATCAACCATCAGGAGAAAAACCAAAAGATAGATAAAATAATTATTGTAGAGAGAGGCGAAGGGGGGGTTCAAGGGTAGAGCACGGTATATACGGTCTGAATTATAGCAAGTGCGAAGAGGAGGATGGCGGCGATGACAGACAATACAGTCCAAGGACTCTTGAAGTAGGTGTGGTAGAGAGTAGCAGTCCACGTGTACCAGGTATTCTTGTAGTAGTCGCTGACCTCCGTGTGCACGGTATCGAGGCTACTCTCGGGTTCAGCGTCACGTCCTTGCACAGCGAATTGAACAGCTCGGCGACTGCCTTGTCGCTCCCGATGGCATTCTGGATGATGCCCTGGGCATCGAGCAGAACTACATCCCCCTCTTTGTCGATGATTTTGTCCATGAGGAAGATGTAGGACGTGACCTCATTCCCGGCCCCAACATGTAAGTGCTCGAACGCGATGAGGTTTAGGTATAAAGACTCGGTGGTGTCGTCCACTTGGATCGCGGGGAGACTCAGGACCCCTCTGGCAAAGGAGATGTCCTTGAGGCTGCTGCTCTTGCTCTTGCTGAACCAGATCCCGTGCTCGTGGAGCTTGGTGGCTGACCGGATTGTCTCCCGGCGCGGCTTGAATGGGACCTTATTGGACTTGTCCTTCTTCTCGGACTTCTCATTCTTGGGCTCCTCCTCTTGGAACAGCAGGCTCTTCCTATAGACGTCCAGGACGTGTAGGCATTTGCCAACGTCCTTGCTGTGGCAGTAGAAGAAGTGGAGAATGAGACGGTTGATGAATTCGTGACCCTGCGTTGTTGGAGTATAAAGTCAGTGCTGTATGGGCTCGTCGAGCACTTATATGATCTGGGGAGGCTTACTTGTCTCAAGATGCAGCAACTCTTATGATGCAAGGAATAATCGACTCTAGATCTATGGTAATATGGACAAGACAAAATTGGGCTGTCGTATGGATACTGCTTGCATAAGAGGTGTAAAAAGAGGTTTCCGATGGATTGATGTAATAATGAAATTGTCGGTTAGTCTTGAATCAATCTCATGGATCCCACATGGAGTCCATCTGAAATCACCAAGATATGCTGTTAGCATAGGACGGCGGTTTGTGAAATCTCTCTTACGATGGAGTGAAATCTAAGAAACTAACCTTCTCGCCGTCACTCTCGACAGCCACCAGCCGATCCAGCACTAGCATTGGCAGTTGATTCTCCAGCATCAGCATGTCCCGCCTTATGTACGGCATTACGTGGAGCTTCCCGTGGTTGCTGAAGATGGGGTCGTTGACCTCATAGGCCGGTGTCAGCTCCTGGTTTGCAACTCGGAGGATCTCAAGCATGAAGCAGCCGTCAGTGATCATGAGCTCCAGGAACCGTACCGTCACGCCCTCGCCACCGCCCACCTTCCACTCCAGGTCCAGTGCATCGTAGCTCTCCTCCAGGTCCTGCGCCACCTCCATCAGGGCCTCGAGGAAGGGCTTGAGGGGCTTCCCCGACCGCTCAAGGAATTTGAAAAGCGCACGGCACTTGTGTTCCTCCATAGGGAGAAGGTGCTTCTTGCCATAGTGGTAGGGGCCGAAGGAGACAACCTGCGGCTGATAGGCCTTGCTGTTGAGTTCGGTGATGCAGGCACGGACCCTGTAGATGGACTGCTTGTTCCAGCACTGTTGGTCGTTGGAGGCCTTGCGCTTGAGGTTGTCCTCGACTTGGACGATCCAGTCAGTCTTGTTCCAGTCCGGCCGTGACGGTGAAGGACTCATGATGGTTCTGCAAGTTTCACAAGTTCAGCAAATTTCTGTTTTGGGTGTCTTATGTTCTCTGTCCTTTTTTAAGCTGAAAGGAGTGAGAGAAGGGGTGCATCTATGGAGAGAGAGATGGGAAGAGTGAAGAGGGTTGAGCCCATTGCTTCAGGTTGAAGAGGTATTCCGGGACAAACCGTGTATACGTGTGTCTCGCTTTTTGTTGTCCGAGGTACAGAGCGAACGTGCTTTAGCGTGTCCCATGAAAGCCGTACGAATCGAATTGCATGGCACGCGATTCACGCTAATTCCTTGTATGAATAAATTATATTCAATGTCAATTTAGACATGAACTCACATAATTAACATGACATTTCTCGTAACAAATTAACATAAGATGGTGCACAATACAATTTATAACCATCTTGTATGAAATTTCATAACTTTCACTTGTTTCGTACGGAGAAAAATTATTTCAATTAAAAAGATATATTAGAACTCAAATCAAAGTCAAATTATATTAGAAAAGTCAAGTTTCTACATTAAAAAATATTAGCGTGGATTTTATCTTTCATATTTTATTTTAATTTTTTGGTTCCAAATCACATAAGTCTACTGCGCCGCAAGCATTTAGGAGCTCCAAATCCAAAAGAATTTTTTTTTTTTTTTGGGGGGGGGGGTTGTGGGGGGCACTGTACGATAAAGAGGATCCATATCATTTGCCACGAACTGGACAAACTTGCTTAAACCTGCCTCTTGATTACCTTCACAACCCAAGCCCGCTTTATTGAATCTTAAACTGGGTTGCGCCATTATACTAGAAGTATAACTCAAGTCCTCCCAAGTTCAGGCCCATCGGATGGTCCATTTTGACACTGATTTTCTTCTTTCTTTTCTAGATAATACCAAGAACAGTGCTCAAGGTTTCGCCAAACTCAACTCCATCTACTTTCCAAAAACATGTCAGTTAAGACTAATTTAGTCTTTTTACTAATATTTATTTTCAATTCCACTTGTCAAACTTTCTAATGCAATAAATTCCTTTAATATGCTTGATTCGTACCTCAAATCTTGTAATTATCATAATCTAACGTGGTTAAAAGATAACCCGGAATCTACTCATTATAGTATACTTGCACATGCAAATTTAATGTAAAAATATCCACGCATTATTGTAAAAAAGGTTCGAAGATTTGATAACATAAAACATGCTCGAGAGAGGGAGGGCCGCACGAGTGCGCGCAATGATGGACCATCTCTTTTTCACATGACAAGACCTAGGAAAAAAAACTCACCAAAATTGATGTAAGGTAAAAGTCGCATTTTAATATAGGTTGAGGTCACGCAAGCCGCAACAATCTTTATGGGCGCAAATATGTTGAAGGAACTGGTCGCGTAGTATTCATCCCAATCATCAATCCTTAGAGAATCTTTATGGGCGCGAATATGTTAAAGGAACTAGTCGCGTAGTATTTTCATCCCAAGCATCAATCCTCAGAGAATCTTTATGGGCGCGAATATGTTGAAGGAATTGCTCGCGTAGTATTCATCCCAAGCATCAATCCTCAGAAATCCAAACAAATGATGTGGAGTCAGAGGAGCCCCTCCAGTTGCAACCCCACCACCATCTCCCTTTCGACCTAGTCCCACTCCTCTCGCCCACATTTAATTTAACGGTGTGCCAAAAAAAAAAATCGAGAACCACCTGAAATCGAACTTGACCAGATAGAAATTGACTGTTCCAAAGGAATCAATCCAACTCTTGATTTCAATCTAGGTATATTCTTTCTAATTCTAGATGTGCAATCGTCCGCCCATACACTCACCCAAACCAATAACATATAAATATATATTTAATTTTTAAGAAAAAATTCCAACCAACAAAAAATTTAAGAAAAGAGAAATTTCTAAAACCCCTAATATAAAGCTCAACACTTGTTAATTAAGTGCTCATCCTATCTTACTCTCACCTTGTGTAAATTGTCTCTTTATCTCTCACTCATGATCTTGACTCTCAAGTTCAACGTCCATCGACTCATATCGTCAACTCTTAATTTTTAATATGGATCCAATTTTTTTACTAATATTACAATTAAAAATAAGGAAGTTCTTCTTCTTTTTTTTTCTTTTTGCTTTATTTTGGCTTGAGGAAAATGTTGCACTACTGAGTGCGTGAAACTTGACGAGGCCCGCTCCATGGACTCACTCGAGATACGACGGTACGATACGGAAACAAAATGCAAGAGCGACGTGGGCCGGAGCTCGCGTGAGCTGGACGGCCGCAAGTGCCGGGGCGGCGTCATTCAAAACAAGGCAAAGGGAAAGGGGGGGAAGGAAAACAGGGGTACCTGCGAACGGCGTTCCCTACCCGGCTCGGCGGTGGCGAACGGAGGCGAACTCGATAAATCGGACTGCGTCCAGTCGCCTCACACGGCTCCGAGCCACGATCCTTGGGAAATCGACTCCAAACCGGAAAAAATCGAGAACAAAAAGAGCCGAGACCTACAGGGGCTTCGGCCCAGGAAATGGGGGCACCACAGCGGGTCGTCGGCCACGATTCGGGCACGGTGGCTGGCGGTCTCTATCCCTAACTCTTTTCACTCGTTCGAACTGTCACTCACAGCTCTCTCTGTCTCTCTCTTTCTCTCTGTCACGGTTTCTTTCTCCGCTCCGTTTTTTTTATTTTCCTTTTTCCTTCCTCTCAGCCGCCCCCTCACCCGCGCCTTGCGGGCCGGCCCGATTTCCGACCCACAAATCCCGCTCCCGACTCTCTGCTCTGTCCCTGCCTCCTGTGCTCAAATCTCGAACGAGCCACCTTTCTGCAGTGAGCGTGGGAGGCGTGAGGGAAAGAAAGAGGGAAGAAGGAGGCTGGGCCTAGGGGAGAGAAGAAAGAAGGAAAGAGAGGAGGAGGCCGGGCCGAGGCGCAAAAAGGAAAGGAAGGAAGAAGGGGTCAGGTCGGTCTAGCCACGTTTCGTTTTTCTTCTTTTCTCTGTTTTTTAAATAATAATAATAATAATAATTTTATTTAACATATTTTAATGAATTATATTAATATTAATGTAGATACTCCTAATGTCTATATGATGTGCAATTTAAATGAAAATTATTTATATTTAGGGGTTAAAATTAATCCCTAATTTTTTTATGTAATTAAACCTTAAATGAATAGCTAAAATTTATGTGTCCATATACTTCTTGTAACTTTTTTATATCAGGCAACTCTTCTAAATCCCTCTTTTGAGATGAATGCATGACATGCATTTAAGGCTTAAGTTATATTAAGAATATTGATGACACCATGTCGGGTCCCTTTTGCCCATACATTCAATCGTTAATCCCAAATTAGGCCACTGGTGGACATTCCTTTCTTGCTTAGGGAGAAAGTGCCTCGGTTTCCCTTTCATAAGAACCTAATAAACAGATTATATGCGTTCTAATGGAAGGGGGGAAAAACCGATTAGAGGCCGTTCACTGCTTTTGCCCCTTTTTTTTCAAATGAAGAACGCCGATATATTCAAGTATCTAAAAGTAAGCACATGGTAGCAAAACTTTAGGAGCATGCGTCTAATGCATCGTCGATTTGTCTTAGGTGTAGCTGGCACTCATTTTACTATATTTAGTCAATATTATATCAAAATAATGTAATATTTACACAACTATCATGTAATTATAAATGACTCCGTCCACCATGTAATCCACAAAATTTACTTTATATGACTTTTTTGGTTATCGGAATTATATTAGGAAAAAGTACCAAAAAATTCATAAACATATTACGTTAGTACTAATTCAATTATAAATCATTCAATTGAACTAATTAAATACTAAACATTTTCATATTAGTACAAATTCAATCCATCTGATCAATTTAGGCTGTAAATTGCTAATGTGGATGTTAACAGTCTTACTTGATACGGCCAGTATTAACGTGAACATTTTATTATTATTATTATTATTATTATTATTATTATTATTATTATTATTATTATTATTATTATTATTATTATTATTTTACTTTTTCCTTGTTTTTACCTTTCTTTCTTTTTTATTCTTTCCACCGGTGGTCAGCACAAGCCCTAGTCGGCGAGGCCAACCCGTGCCCAAGTGAAGCCCAACAAGGTTGCCTTAGCCTGGTTGAAGGTCGGCCTCGCCAAATCTAGTAAGGCCAACCCTTGTTGGGCATGGGCTGTGCCAACCAATAGTGGAAAGAAGGGTAAGAAAAAGAAAGAAAAAGAAATTGAGAAAATTGTTGAAAAATTATGAAAAATGTCTACATCAGGGCCGATCATGCTACATAGGACTATTAGCATTCACATCAGCAATTTCCAACCTAAATTGATCGGATTGACCGAATTGGTACCAATGTGAAAATGTTGAAAGACTAAATTGATCAAACTGAAAAGTTTAAAACTGAATTGGTAATAGATTTAGAACCTTTTTAATAATTTTCCCAATTATATTAAGGCGATGTATTTTAGAAAGAAGCGGCAAGTTTTAGGTGATGGAATTACATGGGGCACTTACGATTACACTTTTTACCTTCTAAGCCAACATTAGCCTCAAAATGATTAGTATCGATTCTCTAAGAAAGAGCAGCGGCTATGTGCTAATCCATAAAGAAATTTCATCTTCTGATACTAAAGATGCAAAGGAGTTCTAAGCTTCTAGAGCTTAGCCTGTAAAACTCTTGACAAGGAACTTCCCGACTACATTAGTCAAATAGCCAATCAAGAGAATCATCATATGATGATGATGAACAAACAGTCAAATGTCCATTATGAACATGACTGAAAATAGGAGGAAATAATTCATAACAACAACAAACGGTCAATCAAGAGATAATTATCAAGCATCAACCATCAGGAGGAAAACTATATATTGTACGGAGAGGCAAAGGGAGGGTTCAAGGGTAGTAGCTGAGCATGGTATAGACAGTCTGAATTACAATGACCACAAAGGCGAAGAGGGTGGCGAGGAAAGACGGTATAGCCCATGGATTACTGAAGTAGGTGCGGACGAAATAAGCCCTCCACACATTCCAGTGCTTCTTGTAGTAGTTGCTGACTTCCGTGTGCACGGCGTCGAGGCTGCTCGCGTCTTTAAGTGTCACTTCCTTGCGCAGCAAATTGAACAGCTCGGCGACCGCCCTGTCGCTCTCAATGGCATTCTCGATGATGTTCTGGGCATGGAGCAGTGCGACGTCCCCCTCTTTGTCGATGATTTTGTCCATGAGGTAGATGTAAGACGTGACCTCATTCCTGGCCCCAACATGGCAATGCTCAAACGCGGTAAGGTTGAGGTATGAAGACTCGGTGGTGTCGTCCACCAAGATCTTAGGGAGCCTCAAGACCCCCCTCTCAAAGGAGATGTCCTTGAGGCTGGGGGTCTCGCTCTTCTTGAACTGGATCCCATGTAAGACAAAATAATTTATATGCGGAAACCAAGATTGTTAATAGACAAACCTCCAGCCATTGTTCGTATTCATGTTCGTCGAATGTCCTGAAAAATCAAGAAAATAATATGCACACTCTACTAACCAAATTTCCTCACGTACTGATGGTGTATTCTAAATGTGAGAATTTTGTGTTAAACCTTGTGATCACCCTGTTAGAAATGAACATATGTTCCTATTTATATACCATCTTCCATCAAAACGGTAACCAATGGGCGGTTGTCACGAAAGGGTACGAAGCGTGGAAAACTTCATATCGAATAGTCGCAACCTTAAGAGAAAATGTGGGTCTAAAAAATTTAGGATTACAAAATTAAATAACATTCTCCCACTTTATCCCATCATTTTCATCATACGGATCATTCAAATAATTCCACGAAAACTTTATGCTTAAAGAAAAGAAACATAACACATGGATCATGGCGACATGTCCTCTAAGAGTGAGTAATATCTTCCATGTATCATAATGCATCTTATTTCTTTAACGACGGCCTATATGTGACAACATATCTTAATGAATAAATCTCATGCTTATTCCAAAACCAAGGATAAATGTTATTCTCATAAACAACAAAATGTATACACAAAAATTGAAAATCAACATTACAACTGAATAAGAGTTTCATACAACAAAAATCATTCATATGACGACAAATTACATGACGGGACCTATTCCCATACTAGTTACATGATCCTTATACTTTATTAGTGGCATGCCTTTAGTTAAAGGATCGGCTATCATCAATTCAGTGCTAACGTGTTCAATGACCACTTTATTCTTCTTAACACGTTCCCTTATGGCTAAATACTTAATGTCGATATGCTTACTTCGACTGCCACTTTTGGCATTTTTAGCCATAAAAACCGCAGTTGAATTGTCACAATATTTTCTTAATGGCCTAGAAATATAATCAACAATTCTAAGCCCAGCAATGAAACTCTTCAACCATACACCATACGGGTAGCCTCAAAACAAAAAACGAACTCAGCCTCCATAGTAGAAGTAGCAGTCAAAGTTTGCTTGGCACTTCTCCATAGCTAACATGAAAATGTATCAAGATGTTGATTTTCGTGAATCGATGCAACCCGCGAAGTCCGCATCCGAATAACCGACCACTTCCAAGTTGTCAGTCCGTCTATACATAAGCATATAGTCTTTGGTACCTTGAAGGTATCTCAACACTTTCTTTGCAGCTCTCCAGTGGTCTAAACCTGAATTACTTTGATATCTTCCCAACATTCCCACAGCAAAAGCGATGTCAGGTCGAGTGCAAACCTGAGCATACATTAAGCTTCCAACAGCAGAAGCATATGAAATGTTGTACATTTGTTCCCTTTCAAGATCATTTTTCGGGCATTGGTTCAAATTGAACCTGTCACCCTTCACAATGGGTGCTATACTTGGTGAACAATCCTTCATCCGAAATCTCTCTAGGACCTTATTGATATAGGTTTCTTGAGATAGTCCTAAAATTCCTCGAGGTCTATCTCTATGGATCTTCATGCCAATGACATAAGATGCCTCACCCATATCCTTCATGTCAAAACTCCTAGAGAGGAATTGTTTCACCTCATGTAGCAACCCCTTATCATTGGTTGCAAGTAGTACATCATCCACATACAGTACAAGGAAACAAATTTTGCTCCCACTGACCTTCTGGTATATACATTATTGATCCATGACATTCTCTATAAAATCAAATGAAGAGATGACATCATGAAACCTTAAGTACCATTGGCGGGATACTTGTTTCAAGCCATATATAGATTTCTTAAGCTTACACACCAAATGCTCACCTTTACTAGAGGAGAATCTTTCAGGTTGTTTCATTTAAACCTCCTCCTTTAGTTCTCCATTGAGAAACGCCGTTTTCGCATCCATCTGATATAATTCCATATCAAAATGGGCAACAAATGCCAAAACAATACGAAGAGAATCTTTCTTAGATACAGGAGAAAAAGTCTCTATGTAATCGATTCCTTTCTTTTGAGTGAATCATTTGGCAACAAGTCTAGCTTTATATCTTTCAATGTTACCCAATGAATCCTTCTTAGTTTTGAAGACCCATTTACAACCAATGGCCTTCGCACCATTAGGTAACTCAACCAAATCCCAGACTTTGTTAGATGCCATTGAACTCATCTCTTCCTTCATGGCATTGTACCACAAATTGGATTTATCACTATCCATGGCTTGTGAAAACGTTTCGGGATCATTCTTAGCTCCAATATTGTAGTCAGACTCTTGTAAATACACAATATAATCATTAGGAATAGCCGATTTCCTTATTCTAGCAGATCTTCTCAATGTTGGATCAACATTCTCTTGAGGAGCATGTTACTCAACTGGTTGTTCAATAGTTTCTGGTAATTGCTGAACAACTGGATCTACTAGATCAATATCAGCAAGTTGTGGAACTTCAACAATTGGTTGTTCAATAGCCAGCTGAACTGAAGGGGCATTATGAGCAACAACCAACCTTAAACTTGAGGTGGAAGGTTGAGTATCTGAATGATCTTCCTTAGGAATAAGATCCCTCGGTCGATCGCTCCCACTGATCAAGTCATTTTCAAGAAATTTAGCATTTCTTGATTCCACAATCCTAGTGGTATGAGATGGACAATAAAACATGTATCCCTTCAAACATGTATCCCACTTATGGTCCTTAGGTCCAATTTCTTTTCTTGTGGATTATAAATTCTCACTTCAGACAGGCATCCCTGAACGCGCACATGATGTAAACTCGGTTTCCAACCCTTAAATAACTCAAAAGGTGTCTTTAGGACAGCTTTGGTCGGAACTCGGTTTAATATGTACACTGCCGTCTTAAGTGCTTCAGTCCATAAGAATTTAGGAAGTTTGGAGCTACTAAGCATACTACGCACCATGTCTAATAAGGTCCGATTTCTTTTTTCCGTTATGCCATTTTGGTCCGGAGAACTAGGCATAGTATATTGGACAACTATCCCATACTCTTGAAAAAATCTTGCAAATGGACCAGGTGCTTGTCCATCTTCAGTGTATCTACCATAGAATTCTCCACCTCTATCTGATCTCACGATCTTAATTTGCTTATCGTATTGTTTCTCTACTTCCGCCTTAAATACCTTAAAGGCATCTAATGCTTCATACTTATTATGAATCAAATAAAGATACATGTAACGTGAGTAATCATCTATGAAAGAGATAAAGTATTTCTGACCACATGAGTCCATATCCGGACTACAAATATCCGTGTGTATGATTTCTAATATTTCTATACTTCTCTTGGCACCTTTCTTTGTTTTGTTAGTTTGCTTTACCTTTATGCAGTCCACACAAGTATCACAATCAGTAAAATCTAAAGTACCGAGTACTCCATCATTTACTAATCGCTTAATTCTTTCTATAGAGATATGTCCCAATCTCCGGTGCCACAACATAGAGGAATGTTCTTCACAACACATCGTTTCATACCAGCTTTATCATGAACATGCATCACATCATAATAGGTATTGTCTTGTAAATTAATTCAAAAAAGACCTTCAGACAAAGTACCACTCCCGACAATTTCAGATTTAAATGATAAACATAAGCTTGAATCTGAAAAGTTAAAAGAGTATCCCAAAGGTACAAGTCTTGAAACTGAAATTAAGTTTCTAGAAAAACTAGGAACATAAAAGGTTTTTTCCAAATCTAAAACAAAACCATTATTGAGAACTAGTCTATATGTCCCAATAGCTTCCACATGCGAACGCATCTTGTTTCCTGAATAGATGCTTTGTTCACTTCCCACTAGCTTCCTGTGGTTTTGAAAACCCTGTAAGAAATTCGAAATATGGATTTTAGATCCAAAATCAATCCATCAAGTATTGTGACTTACATCAGTCATATTAGATTCATAACAAACACAAGAGATTGGATTACCTTTCTTCTCGAGCCAGGCCTTAAATTTGACACAATCCTTCCTTATATGCCCCTTATGTTTACAGAAGAAACAGTTGGATTCTTTCTTAATATCAGCTTGGGAAGGCATTTTACCTTTTCCCTTATGCTTGCCATAGCCCTTATTCTTTCCTTGTGTTGCCAAATGAGCACTTTCTCCCAATTCCATAATCAGTCTTTCTTCCTCTTGAACACACATGGTCATGAGTTCATTAATTGATCATTTATTCTTATGTGTGTTATAAGAGATCTTGAAAGGTGCATACTGTTGTGGGAGAGTGTTCAGAATATAATACACAAGGAAGGATTCAGATATCTTAACCTCAAGGTTCTTAAGCTGAGCTGCAATGTTCCTCATTTGCATGATGTGCTCACGCACACCTCTAACACTAGTGAGCTTCAATAATGAAAACTTCATAATCAGGGTCATGGCATGCGCCTTCTCAAAACTTTGAAACTGCACATTTATGGCCTCCAATAAAGTCTTAGCATTGCTATGCTGAGCAACTGAACCACGAATACTAGGAGATATCTTAGCGTTTATAAACATGGCACAAACGCGGTTAGACTGCTCACATTGGTTATAAAGAGCTATCTCAGCTGGAGTGCTCGAATCAGTAGGAGCAGGTGATTCGTCTTTCCTTATAGCATATTCAATGTCCATCTACCCCAATTGAAGAAAAATTGACTCCTTCCAAACTTTATAGTTCTCACCATTCAGTATGGGAACATCAAACTTAAATTCAAAGAAATTCACAGGTTGCGAAACTGCATATCAAATAATCATGCTTATGTCACAAAATTTGAGGCAAATATAAATAAATCATGTTTTACCAATGTAAACATGTCACAATATGAATTATATAACATAAAAACTACCTATGGGCTAAGTTTTTAATTTAAATAGATTCATAATTACTTCATGAAGAAACTACCATATTATATGTCTTTTCTTAATCCTTGTGGGTAAATTAAGAAAATAATATGATATTTCTCCCTAATTAATCATATTAATATAATTAATTACAATCAATGTCCATTTCTAAATATGATCCGAAGGCTCTTAATATATAATTTAATTAATTAAAGATGCTGTGGCCACTCCCTAATTAATTAAATATATGGACCATTGGACATTTAATTTCATGCACAAAATATTCATAAAATACATGAAATGACAAAATAGTAAATAAAAACATCAAAGGGCAGAACAATAAATAAATCGGCCAAAGGCATGACTGCAAAAATTCAAAATGAATGGGGCAAAAAGGTAAAAGCAGCCGTGGGTGGGAGACGACAGGCGCGTGCCGAGCACGTGCGCGTCTAGCGCACAGGCGCGTGTTGGGCACGCGCTAGAATCCGCGTGGGTGTGTGCCCCGCACACGTGTGGTTCAACGCGCAGGCACCTGCGTTGCACGCGCCTGGCAACTGCTGCACATGTGGATCCCACGCGCGCAACAGTTGAGCACGTGCGTGAGGGGGCGTGGTGCGTGGATTCCACGCGCTTGCAACCGCAGCGCGCGCATGGGCTCCACGCGCCTTCTTCCTTGCATGAACAGAAGCTTTTCTTCGCCATTTTTTGCCGTTCCGCCGCAGTTTTGCCGGCCGTTTCTTCTCCGGCAGCCCATCTCAAACACAAATTAATAGTGGGTTTTGAAGAGCATGCCGGCACGACCAGATGGGTCCAAGTTTCGGCGAAAATGACTAAAAATTGGCCCCAAATCAAACGAAAATTTCTCAAAACACAATTCCCCAACCATCGCGACTTCTGCCGCCCGATTAGCCTCCGGCTAACACCGAAATGCCGAAATAACTCATGACTAATATTCCTCATGGCGGTGCGACCGCATGGGTCCGAATTCGAGGGATGAGTCGCCGGATTTTGCTCGGAATTTGCGAGTTTCTCTCTTGGCCTAAAAATTCCGAGTTACTGTTCATGTTCTAAAGGCCCGAAAATACACCAAAAATTCGAGAAAACAAGGCAGAAGCACTAAACACGCTCTGATACCAAATGTAAGACAAAATAATTTATATGCGGAAACCAGGATTGTTAATAGACAAACCTCTAGCCATTGTTTGTATTCACGTTCGTTGAATGTCCTAAAAAATCAAGAAAATAATAGGCACATTCTACTAACCAAATTTCCTCACGTACTGATGGTGTATTCTAAATGTGAGGATTTTGTGTTAGACCTTGTGATCACCCCGTCAGAAATGAACATACGTTCCTATTTATATACCATCTTCCATCAAAACGGTAACCAATGGGTGGTTATCACGAAAAGGTACGAAGCGTGGAAAACTTCATATCGAATAGTCACAACCTTAAGAGAAAATGTGGGTCTAAAAAATGTGGGATCACAAAAATAAATAACATCCCATGCTCATGGAGCTTGGTGGCCAACTGGATTAACCCCTGGCGCTGCTTGGGCTGCTCATGCCCATCCTCGTTCTCGAGGAGCAAGCAGGCTCTTCCTATAGACGTCCAGGACGTGAAGGCATTTGCTAGTGATGTTGCTGGGGGAGCCGAAGAAGTTGATGATGAGATTATTGATGAATTCGTCACCCTGCATTATTGGAGTATCAAGTTAGTGCACTGAATACAAGATTGTTGTCGTGCGGAGACTACTTGCATAAGGAAGTGTAAAAAGAAGTTTCCGATAGATAGTTCGTGAGGATGAGCCTGTTGATGAGTTCATCGTCCTGTGTTGTTGGAGTAAAGTCAGTACATTGAATCCAAAATTTTAATCGTACCGATACTACTTGCACAGAAGGGGAAAAATGAAGTTTCCGGTAGTGGTGAAAGATTTAATAAAGAAATTGTCGGTTGATCTTGAACCGTGCATCCAATGATGCGTTTGGAGCATCAGATTGGGAGGACCAGTCATAGGTCCATGTGAGATCATTAAGATGTACTCTCAGGCGCACATAGTACGGCAGTTAGCGTAGGTGCAATAGCCGCTCTTACAACGAACCGAAAGCTAAGAAAGTAACCTTCTTGCTATCGTTCTCGACAGCGGCCAGCCGATCTAGCACTTGCATTGGAAGTTGATTCTCAAACCTCAGCATATCCCGCCTCATGTACAGCAGTATGTGATGCTTCCCGTGGTTGCTAAAGATATGGTCATTGTTAGTTGGGTTCACTCCTATGTAGAGGAGGCCCAATGAGTTGCAAGACCAAAAAAGGCTTGAGCTTATATGATAAGTTATATGAGGAAATATAATTTCTCACTATCTATATAAAGTGATAGCCGTAAAAGGAAATAGTAATAAGAAAAAAAAAAGCAGAAAATTTAGGATTTTGGGCAATATCCGATTTACCTCAAGCTGGTGTCAGAGGTTAATTCGTGATCCGATTGAGCCGAAATTTTGTCAGCATGTTTGTGGCGCAATTTTATTGAATCTAAACGGTTTGATTTTCGTTTGAAACTCCCTACATCAGGTTTTTCATGGATTGATCAAAAGTTGCGTTTTTTGTCAGATTTATCTTTGATCTCTAGTGAAATTCATGTGTATTACCAAGAATTATGTTCTTGAGGTCTTTGCTACTATGTACATCTAGTATTTGCTAGAGAAGAACAATTTTTGTTGATAGTGAAGAATTTTGGGTGGACTCCAGTCCCGTGGTTTTTTATCTCCTCACATCGATGAGGTTTTCCATGTAAAAAAATCATCTTGTGTTTGCGTGATTGATATTTATTTTACTCTACTATATCGATTCCTATTAGGTTTACACAAGATGAGAGAATATTTTATTCTGCTGCACTAATTCGATATTGTTCGAATTGTTACCGTTCTCCCATCAGAGTGGTATTAAAGCTTCTAGTTATTGCTTGATTTTCCTACCTTGTGTTAAACAATGGAAACGAATACGAGTAGAATGGTTACTCTAAATGGTTCGAATTATCATATTTGGAAAGGGAAGATGGAATACCTTTTATATGTGAAAGATTTTTATTTGCCCGTATTTGCCGAGGAGAAACTAGAAAATAAATTTGATGCTGAATGGTCTATATTTCATCGTTAAGTGTGTGGTTATATTAGGCAGTGGGTGGATGATAATGTTTTGAATCATATTATTAAGGAAACACATGCACATAGTTTATGGGACAAGCTCGAATAGTTATATGCTCAAAAGACTATGAATAATAAATTATTTTTGATAAAATAGATGATGGCTTTGAGATATCAAGATGGTACTCGTTTGACTGATCATTTAAATTCTTTTCAAGGAATTATAAACCAGTTGGTACAAGCATTATAATTGCTTGGTACTTTGCCGGACTCCTGAGAGATGTTTCGAACATTTTTGTCTAATTCTGCCTCAGATGGTACGATTACCATGGATTTGGCCAAGAATAGTATTTTGAATGAAGAGATGAGAAGGAAGACACAAGGACCGTCCTCTTCACATTTTGATGCCTTGGTTATTGAGAAAAAGGGAAAGAAGTGAGTCTCGAGGTCCAAGAAATAGAGATAAAAGTAGAGGTAAATATAATAAATTTGCTAATGTCGAGTGCCATTATTGTCATCAAAATGGACATTCGGTGGTTTTGTCACCAGTTAAAAAGGGAGAAACAAAAGGAGAAAGGTAAAAAGAAGAAAAGTGATAATGACAGTGATGACAATCGTGTTGTTGCACTTAAAGAAGACTTTCTCACTATTTTTGATAGTGATGTGGTGAATTTTATATCTCATGAGACCAGTTGGGTAATTGATAGTGGTGCATCCGTTCATGCTACGTCTCGTAGGGATTTCTTTACATCATACAGGTCAAGTGATTTCGGATTTGTGAAGATGGGAAACAATGGACTAGCTCAAGCTGTAAGCATCGGTGATGTGTGCCTAGAAACTAGTAATGGCACAATGTTAGTATTGAATAATGTTAAACATATACCTAATATCTGCTTGAATTTGATTTTTACAGGCAAATTGGATGATGAAGGGTATTGCAACACCTTCAGTAATGGTCAATGGAAGCTCATCAAAGGTTCTCTTGTTGTGGCTAGAGGTGAAAAATATTCTTCGTTGTACATTATACAGGCAAAGTTGTCCACAAACAAAATTAATGCAGTAGACAGTGAAGATACAGCTGAATTATGGCATAAGAGGCTCAATCACATTAATGATAAAGGTTTGTCAATATTGGCCAAGAAGAAGCTCATTTCAAGATTGAAAAGTTCAGCGCTAAAGAAATATGTTCACTGTTTAGTGGGAAAACAGAACAGAGTTGCATTTAAAAGCTCCCCTCCTTCAAGAAAGTTAAGTATACTGGAATTAGTGTATTCCAATGTTTGTGGTCTTATGAAAACAAAATCACTTGGTAGCTCTTTTTATTTTGTTACCTTCATAGATGATTTTTCAACGAAAATTTGGATTCATACTTTGAAAACTAAAAATCAAGTATTATATGCTTTTAAGCAATTTTAGGCTTCAATTGAGAGACAGATTAGAAAGAAATTAAAATGCATTATAACTGATGATGGGGGAGAGTATATTGGACATTTTGATGAATATTGCAGATAACAAGGTATTCGACATCAAAAGACACCTCTCAAGATGCCTCAGTTAAATGGCTTAGCTAAGAGAATGAACAGAAAACTAGTTGAAAGGGTAAGATGCTTACTTTCATAGTCAAAGGCCCTGCATGTTTTCATTTCTCAAAAGTGTTTAAAAACAGATTTTGTGTTTTTTTGTTCATGGGAACAAAAAAAGAAAAGAAACGCATTTGTTTGCGTTTTTGTTCTTTTTTTGTTTTTTTGTTTCCAGGAACACAAAAAGAACAGAAATGAGAAACAAAAAAAAATTGTTTCTTGTTCCATAAACGATTTTCAAGAAACGATTTTTTGTTTCTTGTTTCTTCTTCTCTCTCTTCTCTTTTCTTCCTCTTTTCTTCTTCTTTTCTCTTTGGCCGATCGCCGGCCTCGGCCATGGCCGGCGACCGGCCGTCGAGGGCCGTCAAGGGTCAGCGACCTCGCCGGAGCGTCGCCGGCCCTTGGTGAGGCCGAGCATCGCCCGCGCCGACAACGCCGAGCCTCGCCTTGGTTAGGGAGCTCGACCTCGCCCACGCCCACGACGCCAAGCCTCGCCGTGGCTGGGCGAGCGAGCCTCGCCGTGGCCCGAGGTTCGATCGGTCGCCGGAGGCCGCGACCGGCCGAAAGAAGAAAAAATAAAAAAGAAAAGAAAAAATGAAAAATAAAATAAAAATATTAAAAAATTAAAAGAAACAAAAAAAGAACATAAATTTACCAAACGTGTTTCTATTCATTTTTTATTCTCGGAACAAGTTTACCAAACGCATCTTTTTGGTCAAAAATTGTTCCCCGGAACAAAAACACTTTTTTCTATTTTTGTTCTCCGGAAAAATTTTGAACAGAAATATTACCAAACGCATCCAAAGCTACCTAGATCCTTTTAGGGTGAGGCTTTAAGTATAGTTATGCGTGTATTAAATCTTACTCCATGTGTTCCTTTAGAATTTGATGTTCCTAATAGAGTTTGGACAAGCAAAGATGTTTCTTATGATTATTTGCGTGTCTTTGGGTGTAAAGCATTTGTGCATATTCCCAAAGATGAGAAGTTTAAACTTGATATGAAAATACGACAATGCATATTGATTTGTTATGGACAGGATATGCTTTGCTACAAATTTTATGATCTGATTGAAAAGAAAATTGTAAGAAGCGAAGACATTGTGTTTATGGAAGATCAAACAATAGAGGATATTAAGAAAGTAGAGATGATTTTAGCATCACAAGTTAGTGATAATCTGGTTGATTTGGATTAAGTTCTTCTTACAAATATTCCTACACAGGTTGATGAAGAGTAGTCGGAAGTCAATGTTCCAAATGACACACATATTCCTAAACATGTTGAAATAGATAATACTATTCCCGAACCAGAAGCTCAATTAGATATTCCACTGGATATTCCAATCCGGAGATCCGTTAGAGACCGACGACCTTCCACCAGGTATTCTAAAGATAAGTATGTATTATTGACTGATGCAGGTGACCCAGAGTGCTATGCAGAAGCAATAGAAGATGAGTACAAAAGCAATTGGTTTGATGTTATGCGAGATGAGATGCAGTCACTTTATGATAATCATACTTTTGAGTTGGTGAAGTTACCTAAATGTAAAAGAGCTTTGAAGAACAAGTGGATATTTAGGTTGAAGCAAGATGAACATACTTCACAACCACGGTATAAAGCTAGATTGGTTGTTAAGGGATTTGGTCAGAGAAAGGATATTTATTTTGATGATATATTTTTTCCGGTAGTGAAAATGTCTTCTATCCGTGTGATACTAGGCTTGGCAACTAGCTTAGATTTGACAATTAAGCAAATGGATGTTAAAACAGCCTTCCTACATGGTGACTTAGAGGAAGAGATAAACATGGAACAACCTAAGGGTTTCAAAGTGAAAGGGAAAGATGATTATGTGTGCAAATTGAAGAAAAATTTCTATGACCTAAAACAAGCACCGAGGCAATGGTACAAAAAGTTTGCGTCAATTATAACAAAACAGGGCTATAAGAAGACTTCCTTGGATAACTGTGTGTTTGTCCAAACAATTTATGATGATGATTTTATTATTCTCTTGCTTTATGTTGATGATATGCTGATTGTTGGCAAGAATGCTTCAAGAATTGAGTTATTGAAAAAGCAATTTAACAAATCTTTTGTCATGAAAGACTTGGGCTCGGCAAACAGATTCTTGGCATTAGAATTACCTAAGACAGAGATGTTAAGAAGTTGTTTTTGTTGCAAGAGAAATATATCGAGAAGATTCTTCAGAAATTTTACATGAACAATGCTAAAGTGGTTAGTACTCCTCTTGCTACTCACTTCAAGCTAAATATGAAACAAAGTCCTATGACTGATAAAGAGAAGAAAGATATGGAAAGTGTTCCATATGTTTCAGCTATAGGAAGCTTAATATATGCAATGGTATGTAAACGCCCAGACTTGGCGCACACGGTTGGTGTTGTTAGTCACTATTTGTCAAATCTAAGCAAAGAGCACTTGAATGCAGTGAAGTGGATTATGATGTATCTTTGGGGAACTTCAAATTTAGAACTCAATTTCGAGACAGGGAAACTTGAGTTAGTTGGTTATACAAATTCCGACTTGGCGGGAGATATTGATATCTACTTCTAGTTATTTGATTTCTTTTGTGGGTGTAACTATGTCATGGAAGTCAAGATAGCAGAAGTTTGTTGCACTTTCTACAACCAAAGTTGAATTTATTATAGCGACTAAAGCTAGTAAAGAGATGCTATGGATGAAGAAATTCTTAGAAGAACTTGGGTTCAAGCAAAAGAGGTATGTGCTATACCAACAAAAAAGCTTGAACATTGCCAATTGATAGCAAGGATGGTGAATCCCTACACATTGTCGTGAGGGGGAGATTTGTTAGCTAGGTTCACTCCTATGTGGAGGAGGCCCAATGAGTTGCAAGCCCAAAAAGGGCTTGAACCCATATGATAAGTTATATGAGGAAATATGATTTCTCACTATCTATATAAAGTGATAGCCGCAAAAGAAAATAGTAATAAGAGAAAAAGAGAAAGTAGAAAATTTGGGGTTTGGGATAATATCTTATTTACATCAAGCTGGCGTCGGAGGTCGATTCGTGGTCCGATTAAGCTGAAATTTTGTCAGCATGTTCATGGCACAATTTTATCGAATATGAACGATTTGATTTTCGTTTGAAACTTCCTACATCAGGTTTTTTATAGATTGATCAAAACCTACGTTTTTGGTCAAATTTATCCTTAATCTCTTTTGAAATTCATATGTATTGCCAAGAATTATGTTCTTGAGGTTTTTGTTGCTATGTACCTCTAGTATTTGCTAGAGAAGAACAATTTTTATTGATAGTAAATAATTTCGGGTGGACTCATGTCCCATGATTTTTTATCCTCACATCGAGGAGTTTTCTACGTAAAAAAATCATCTTGTGTTCGCATGATTGGTATTTATTTTGCTCTACTATATCAATTCCTATTAGGTTTATATAAGAGGGAGATTATTTTATTCCGCTACGTTAATTCGATATTGTTCAAATTGTTACCGTTCTCCCATCAATCATTAAGCGCGTAGTCTTCCACCCTTTTTGTTCCGGTCGTCAAGATCTTGAGCATGAAGCAACCGTCAGTGATTATCAGCTCCAGGAACCGGTCTGCCACGCCGTCACCGCTGCCCTCCTTCCACTTTGGGTCCAGCGCCTCATAGCTCTCCGCAAGGTCCCACGCCACCTCCCTCAGGGACTCGAGGAAGCACTCGATGAGCTTCTTGGACCGCTTGAGGATGCAGAAGAGCGTGTGCTCCTTGTGTTCCTCCATGGCGAGGAGGTGTTCTTCGCCGTAGTGGTATGGCCCGAAGGAGACAACCTGCGGCCAGTAGGGCTTGCTGTTGAGGTTGGTGACGACGCGGGCGGGGACCCTGTAGACGCACCACGTCGGTTGCTCGTCAAGGGGCATTTGCTTGAGTTTCTCGTTGACGTAGACGGTCCATTCCATGCAGTTCCCGACCAGCGCTCACGGTTCTAGAGCCATGGTTCCGCAAGTTTCGCAGGTTCCAAAAATGTATGTTCTGGAGTCTCTCTCTCTCTCTCTCTCTCTCTCTCTCTGGAAGGAGTAAGAAAAGAGGTGAAATTATGAAGCTATAGAGACGGAGATGAGAAAGAGTGTGGGGTGGATAGAGTTTGAGATTGTCCAAGGTCCCAATGCTTCAAGCTGAAGAAGTGTTACCGGACAAGCCATGAATGTGGGAGTCACTTGCGCACAGAAGTAAAGAGAAAAAAGTGGCTAACGTTCCATGGAAGCCACGGGAATCGAATCGCATGCACGCGTTGCACGAGATCTTCCAATCGTGTAACTGAGTGTGTGTGATTTCAATTTAGGTAGGATCTTCGCATATTAGACGCTGTGCTAAATTTAAGATGGCATTTCTTTTTGTTACACTGATAATTTTTACCTCGTAATGATTGAGGTATTCCAGAATTCTTACTTGAGGTCTCATATTTTCAGTGCTCCATGCCCTTCTTCGATGCATACATCGCAATAGTGGTGTTCGGTGTCATCCATGCGTGGGTTAGCTCATGACTGTCATATCACTTCTTGTAAATTGACTTTAGATGGCGCACTAGACGAGCTATAATGTCCATTATTTTGGTGTGGAGAATAATTAATTCAACGGAAAAAAATATGTTACACTCAAATCGAAATTAGACTATATCGACTAAGTCAAGTTAAACCGAATATTAACAAGGTTCTTTTTTTCTTTTTTGGTTTCAAATCACATTAAGTGTAATCAGCTGCGAGCATTAATGTGCTCCAAGGGAGAAGAACTTGGATCCATTACAATTGGGAAAATTACCCAATCTGTCTTAAATCTATGTACAAATACCAATTCAATTCTAAACTTTCTAATTTTGTCAAATAGATTTTAAACTTTCATCTGAAATTTCAATATGATCCTTCTAATCAATTTTTGTTGAAAATTGCTAATATGGCAATCTAGTTATCGATGTTATTTCAGCAATTTTCAGCAAAAATTGATCAGAAGGTCTACATTTTGTACAAAGGTTTAAAACTTAATTGACAAAATTAAAAAGTTTAGAACTGTATTGGCATCTATATAATAAATTTAGGATTGACTAAATAATTTCCTCCATTGTAGGTGTTTATGAGCTCCAATCGGGAAGTACTTGGATCCATATCAGTTTTTGCATCCTAACATCACTTTTTTTAACTTCATACTCACTTCTCTGTCATGCAACTCTTCTTATTCACCCTATTGAGATAAACTACAGCGCATGTATCTTAGGCCTTAAAGCTCTAATTAAGAATATTGATTCCCCTTTTGTCCGTACAACACTTTCAATTTTTTTTTGGTCCCAGATGAACCAAATGTTCTTTACAACATTCCTTTCTTGCTCCCAGAGAAAGTGCCCTCTGTTCCTCTTCCCTGAACTGATTAAAGGTTGTTCCGTACTTTTGCTCTTAGCAGAAAGAATCCTCGTGATCATGCGGGCTTGGATAAAAGAAGCCATAGCCCATTATCAATTTATCATGATAGCCTTCAATTATTAAGTCAATTTTTCACTTAGGTCAATTGTTACGGTAATTTACATGCCTATCATGTATTATAAATGACCCTGTCACCAACCCATCCTTAAAATTCAGTTTATAGGGCATTTCTTGGTTGTTGGCACCATATAAAGCGATCCACCCTACAAAGAAATGGCGGATTTTAATTAAGGATACACATAAGGCGTGTACCATTAAACTTTTGAGCTTAAAAGCCAAAGTTAAGGTCTGTTTTTTCCTCACTAAAAATAAATGATTTGGGAAATATCTTCTAAAAAATGATCACTTATATCGTTTGAGATAATTAATCAACTAATGATGAAAATATATTTCATTCATTTATGAATTATTTTTATAAAAATATTTTTCAAATTGATCATTTTTCGAGAAACAATTGCACCCTTAGCCTCAAAATAATTGGCATCGGCTTGCTCAGAGAGAGGAGCGATGATGTGCAAACCCCAAAAATTTTAGATCTTCTGATGCTAAGGATACTAAGGAGTTTTAGGCTTCTAGAACTTAGCCTGACAAACTCTTGACGCAGAACTTTCCGACCACATTAGGCCAGGTTGACAGTTGGCTTACCCACCACTCCCATATAGCTGATCATGAGCCACTGACCAAACAAGCTCAAGAGATGTGCCCATCCTTTTGGCGAACCTGCGTAAAAACATCCTTTTGTAGAACTATATCCATGAAACGAATGTAACCACAGTCGTCGATCAAATAAAATATGTAAGTCGACACCATCTAGGACCCACACAACCGACGGTGGCGATTGAGCCGGTCTATGGGGACCCGGATCCGGACAACAAAATCCCATCAGAGCAAGGCATGTCCCGAAAGCTATGTGAGGAACTTTAAGCGATTTTACATGGGCCAAAAATTTCGACAGATGCAAGATCATTTATTCTTAAGGTACTTCTTTTTATCTGTCTAGACAAATAGTTGAGATTTATTGAGAAATTGAGGGGTGTACTGCACGAGATAGATGATTCGAGTCATTTCAAAAGGACCTGGCAAACCCACCCAAACTCGCCTCTTAAGTAGCTCGACAATCCGAGCCAGCTTTTGTTGAATCTTACATTGGGTTGGGCCACTCCATTAGAAGTACAAGTCAAACCCTCCGAAAAGTTTAAGGCCCATCAGATGGCACATTTTGACTTTGGACCTATTTTTAAAACAATATTAAGAAAATGTTCAATGGCTTTACCAAACTCAATTCCCAAAATTTTCTAAAATCATGTTAGATTAAAATTAATTTAGTCTTTTTACTAATATTGTTTTTAAATTCCGCTCTTCAAACCCTTTAATGCAATCCAATCCTCTAATACGCTTGATTTGTACAATAAATCTCCTAACCACCAACATATGATGAGCTTTAAAGATAAAACAGAATCTTTTCATTGTAGTATGCTTATTCATCATGCAGATTTAATGTCAGAATATCTATATGTCATCAAGAGAGGACGTACAAGACAGAGAAACTCACCAAGTCAATCTGAGGCAAAAGTGAGATTTAAGATAGGTCGTGGTCATACTAGTGGCAACAATATCGACGGCCATAGTTGCTTGCCATAGAACATATCTCTCTCTCTCCCCCCAATTCTGACTATGCCTTCATAGACTTCGCCTGAGGCAACAGTGGCAACAACCAACCATCTCCATCTTACCCCTACATTGCAGCAACTTTCGCAATGTGTAGACAACTTTCAAGAGGGGTAAAAAATTTCAGCTCTCAATTTGTGTTTTAATATTGTTGACCTTCTCATATACTTTTAAAAGGATCAAAGTTCACAATGAAATGCGCATCAACTATGCATCTTAATGATGATGAACGAGAAACACAAACACAAAATGGAGTCCTTTCTTTTGCATTGTGATAAGATATTGTTCCGGATACTTTTTCTCACATTTGAATTACTTTCAACTCCTGTTCTGGTCATTTTCTTTTCGGCGGGGTCAAGTCAAGCCCTCAAAGTCTGGATTACAAAATTCTTGCATCTGATAAGAAGTTGTTCGAAAGGTCATAATATGTCTTCATTGACATTTGTTAATTAATCAGATCCTCCTTGAGCAGCCGCGCAGGGTCTTTAATTTAGAACCAGTTGCACTTGAATGGGATTTGCGTGTCTTCCTTGATGGGGACTGTTCCGGTCTAGAGTTTAGTCAAGTAAGTAATGTTACAAAATTCCACCTCATTGCCTTGTCTATGAAAAACCTCTGGATATCCGACATTCTCTGTAAGAAAGACCTCATTTTTTCCTAGAGTAACGAATGACCTTTAACCCAGTCCCTGTCCAGTCATCAATAAAACTATTTTCCATTAGTCGACGGCATTTGTGATTATATTCCCTCAGACTGCATTATTCTTGTAGCATGTAAACTTCCCCAGCCGATGCCAAGTCCAAGTCTTCTTCCAGGGCTGTGGTACTGGTGCTTACCGCTGCATATACTTCATTATTATACGGTTGATACGTGCTTGACAGGGAGTATTGGACTCCAACTGCATTCCCCTCCCCTTCGCAAGGAAGAATTTTCATAAACTTTATCGATTCATCGCTCAATCTTTTCCTGGATTGATCACATTGGTATGCTTTGCAGTGCAAGATTAATACCGGACCAGCTTTTAATGCTGCCACAATGATTGATTGTGAAGTGTGGGGAATTCGACATTTATACAGAAAGCCAACGTAAGCACGGACAAAGGTCTCTTCATTATATTTGTCTTCTATGTCTGGTTTTCGCTTGTCAGATATGTGTAATTTTGTTCTGATAATTCAGTCTCTTTCACAACAATAGAGTAATAATTCTCCAGATTCTGGTCCGTTGCCTGCAAATGTTCCATCATGGTGCCAAAGCCCCTTTGATCCTGAAGGCCTCTTAAGGTGATTTTATGAGATTCCGATCTTCATTCTTTCGTCTCATTTTAAGACCTGCTCATCAGGGAAGAGTGGAGGGACTAGTATGGGGGATGGAAAGAAGGAAAGAAAAAGAGGATGGGCGTTGTAGATTTTGCTATGTTAGGAGTTGAATCAAAAGTGGTTTCGTCGGTAAATAGGTCAAAGCCATGTAGTTTTTTCATTATTGTTCTTGTTTTTGTAGTTATGTTAGTGATTTAATTACACATGTCGCAATAAATGACAAGGAATGTGGTGGCCTTCTATGTGGAGAAGGACAATTGTTAACTTGTTACCCATTTCGTGATTCCAATGATCTCTATGCTTTATGTATGCAGTTCAGTGATGGCTGAGGTTACAAGCTTGGTTGGCTATCACTTTGGACGTGTAATTGTCCATTTTAAGGTCATAGAATTGGTATTCCGTAGATTTTATTATACCCAACAGAGATTTACTTTCAATCTTGATTATTGGCTAGACCGTTTTGGTTATTTACTTTCGGTCTTGATCAAAATCAACTATCACTTCTGAGGACAGCTTCATTAATTTATCTATCATTTGCTTTGTCGTAACTGGCGAGTATGGGAGCAAGGTTCTCTATACATGCAGTTAAATGGGCATCACTGCTGTTGTAGCCCGTGTTCTCTTTACCCTAATCTACCCGATGGTAATGCATTGTGGATTCCCTCAATCACATATTGACGATTTTACAATCTGATTGACTTGCGTTATTGCTATAGTGACAGTGAGGATCTTGTCCTTGTCAAGCCTTACCTTATGTTCCACGTATTCTGGATTTTTCCAAATGGGCTTTTCCTCAACAGGTCGGCTTCAGGGGACCTAGGCATACTACGTTGGTTCTGGAGCGGATAGGCGAGAACGCGTTGACTGTTTATGTCATTGCTGCTCCGAATGTGTTGCCCATTTATCTCCAGAGCTTCTATTGGCCACGTCATGAGGAAAACATTGTATGTTTGCTTTTTCCTTCCAGTTCCCTATTTTAACTACAAAACGTTAGAATTATCATTTGTCAGACTATGTTGCAAAATTGATAACTCTTCTTATTGCAGCTGAGCTTAATCAGAAGTGGAAGACAATGGGAAGCTGGATATCGAGCTATTGCCATTCTGGAAGGATACCCAAGATTGCTAAATATTTAATGAAGCAATGAACTTCATCTTTTAAATTGTGGTTCATTTGCAGTTCATACAGAAAATATGAATTTTGTTCAGTAAGGTTAAAAAGTTAAAATATGAATTTTGTTCAGTAAGGTTAAAAAGTCGCAGTTCTCAACAATTTGCTGGCTTTTGTCTGTGCATAATAGTAGTTCACCGTCAGTTCATTTCGATAGAAAATTTACAATGGGGGTCTATGAAACATGAATAATTTTTATTTCAGGAAGGATGTTGGAAATTTCAAAATATTTTTCTCTCCTAGACAAAAAAAACTACGTTAATATTGATTGCTTGGCAATTGGCAAATATATAGATGACTTTGGATTTTGAAGCCATTGAGGAATGACATGGAAAAGAGGCAATGGAAACACATGAAGAGGACTGAAACAAGAGAATAATCATATGATGATGATAAATAGCAGCTGAATGTCGACCATTCAAGACGCTTGAAGAGGGAAATGAACATGACTGAAAACAGGATTCATTTATAACAGTTAGCTTGATATACTGAAAAAGTGTGAGAAAATGTAAGGTTAGTGGGCGGCTAATTTTAAAGCAAAAAGAGAGAGCAATAGGAAAATTATGGATTTTGTATTACAGAGGCTTTAAATACAAGGGATGCCTCTTTCTTAGCTTTCTGCTATGCTTTCCGATGAAGATGCGTATGCTTTTTATAGTCCTCCTATGACCGACGTGGTACAAGAAAGTCTCCTCCAAGAGCTTCAATGGGGACTCTTCTATTATTACAAACACTACCGACTTCCCAAGGGTTTTTCTGCCACAAAATTCACCTATCACTGAGAGATAGACACACAGAGAGTATTGTAGACTATTCTAGAGAGAGTATTTAACAATAACAACTAAATCAAGAGAGCCATCAGGAGAAAAACAAAAAAATGGAGAAGAAAACAAAAATGTACAGAGAAGCAAATGCTAGGCTTTTGTGTTGTAGCTGAGCCCGGTATATATGGTCTGATTTCTGGTGAGCACGAAGAGGAGGACGGCACGGTATAACCCAAGGATTCCTGAAGTAGGTGAGGATGAGATTGGCCCTCCACTTGTGCCTCTTATTGCTGCAGTACTCTCTGACCTTGTTGATCACGTCATGGAGACTGCTGTTGGGGTCCAGCACCACGCCCATGGCCAGAGAGTTGAACAGCTTGGCTGCCGCCTCCTCGCTCTCCATGGCATTATTTATGATGCCCTTGCTGTGGAGCAGCACCACGTCCTGCCCCTTGTCGATGAGGTTGTCCATAAGAAGATGTAGTGTTAGAAATAAACCAAATTAATCCGCATTGAAGAAGAAACATAATTACAGCCTAATCTTTAATAAGTCTGTTCATCATTATCTTTAATGAGTCTATTCGTATTTTTAGGTGTGGTAATTGTTTTTAGAGATAGTGATTGTTTTCAAAGATAAGGTGAGATGTGGTAATTGTTTTGTTAGTTTCTAGATCTTATTCAAAAAGCTAGCTTTATCTATTAGGGAGAGTAAAGGTCATGTAACAAGTTTATAAATATAATTGTTTTTTTTTTTTTTTGTGAAGGTGAAATAAATCGACAAGCCTATCTATCTTCTTCCCTTCCTTGTGTGAGTTGTAAGTATTTCACCTTCAAATTACTTTCATCATGTAGCACATGACCTCCTTCCCAGCATTGACATGGGAGCATTCGAATGCGATGAGGTTGAGAAACATGGACTCAGACGAATCATAACCCCAGTTGTCCATTGCAACCTCACTTCATTGGATTCACGGTTTGATGAAGTTTACCTTGTTACAATTGTTCTTCGAGCTCAAATGAGCTAGGCCAACCACCTATAAACTTTGAGGGATGACTGATCCAAGCTCCTTATAAGATCTAGATGATGATCACAAGAAATATAAAGTGAATATGTGATTGATTAAGCTCAAATGAGTAACCCAAGGAAGATTAAAATGAGATAGAATGCGGCGACCAACTAGATGAACATCGGCCACTAAGGGCTGAAGGATAGGTCTACCAAGAGTGGTGCAAGGCTTGGACTACAGGAGGAGAACGCTGGCTATCAGATTCACCGCTCAAGCCGATCGGATGAGCCACTGACGTGCAAGCTGGTCTTCAAATTGTGAGGAAGATGGAGTCCAATTGAGGCTCTTTGGCGAGGCTTGCCACTAGGCTGAGAGACACGCTATGGTGGTCGGAGCACCAGTGGACCATTGAATGGGTGCCGACAAGCGGCAATGGGACGGCAAGGAACGCATGGCCGAGAGAGAGAGAGAGAGAGAGACAGAGAGACAGAGAGATTGATCTGCCAAAAAAGATCTAGCCCCCCTTCCCAATTTTGAAGGGAAAAATGAACTCATACCTTAATCAAGATCAAATTTGGGCCCTTGACTTGATCCAAAGGCTCACATTATTCTTTCTTGATCAAGGCTTAATCCTATTGGTTTAAAGTTGATCACATGGATCAATGACATGTCTAGATGAATGGTTAGAATTAATCATTGATGAATGGCTAAAAATTAATGCTCAATCCCTAAGCAAGTCTCCTAATTGGCTTAATCTTAATGACTAGGATTAGTGACATGGCACTTTGGGGGCAATTTAGTAAATTCACCAAGGGTAATTCCGTAATTTTCTTGCAAGAGGGGCATGGGAGAGTCAACCATGGCTTGGGTCAATCAGGGGTAATCACCATCTGTTGGAGTGCCATCGGAAAATGGCTGAACCAGTCATTTCCTTCCAGAAGCAAGTCGGGCTAATGAGACCGATCTAAATAGGTTCTGACCGGTTCAATCGGTCTAGATTAGTTTTGGCCAGTTCTTTCAAAAATTTATTTAAGGACCTAATTGTGAAAAATTCCTGTCCAATTAGAGTGAAAATGGGCTAATTTGCAAGAAAATAATCCCAATTCGCTGAAATTAAACCAATCAAGACTCTCAAAAATGTCTCAATTGATTTTAATTGGATTAATCACCCCACAAATATTGAAAACCATGCTTAAATTCAATGGGTATGCGAATTTGGAATTTCTAGCTGATTAACATAATTTGGGCGATTCCCATCCTCAAAACCAAGTTAATCGAAATTAACTCTAATTGATACAGCAAGATATCATTTGCTTCAATTACCCATATTCATGATGGCTTTATGCATCCAAATTGACACTAGAATGATGGTATGGATTTTATGTCAAAATTCAATTGAGGGCCAATGATGAAATTAAACCTTAACCATCAAATTAAACCTTAGTCTAGAATGGGTCAACTTGAATTGCACTAATTGAAGCTCATTAGCCTAACTTTCCAAAGTTTAAGTAACCTAAATCCATTAAATTGGAAATTTCCCTAGTGAATATGCCAAAATTAACCCCGGTTTTGGATATAGTTTAAGAAAATAAGTTAATTTAGGATGATTGCTCTTAAACCATGAAGAACCGATCGAGACTCTTGATTAGGATAAAAACAGCAATTTTTGGTTCGATACGCCAAATCACCAAAATGGTCGCACAAGTGATCTTGAAATGGCCTCTAGATCAAATGTTGCAAAAGAAGCTAAGTCAAAATGCGAATAGAAACAAAGTAATTTTACTTTTATTCAATTTTGAACCTAAATCCGAAAAATCTGGAATATGAGGTTCTTAATCGATCTTTGTAAAAAAAATTATGTCAAAGTCAAATTGAAACTAAAATGAGATGATTTTTGAGTTTTTATATTTTTCAATTTCTTTGGTCAAATGGTAAACCCTTTAGTGACTTATTATTAAAATGTTGATTTTATGATCAAAATTTCGATTTTTTTTAAACTATTATGGCCGAGGTCAAATTAGGACCAATTGGAAGCTTTTCATGCAACAAGTCAAATTTTGACTTCAGTTGACTTTTGATCAAATTATTGACCAACAAGTCAACTCAAAAGTCAACTCTTAGATTTTTTTGGGTTTATATTAAAAATGGCAAGAAAATTATCCACAAATGAAAGGCCAAAGGAAAAGAAATGAAAAATGACAATTTTTGTTGGAAAAGTGGGTTTCATCACAATTAAAAACCTTAAAACAAAGTTTTATCATTTGTGATGTATCGATTAAAAATCAGGTATCAACAATTGACCTAGAATTGGTTAGTGACGACTTTAGTTTCATTCATACGAGACACTAAACGGAATTGTTTAGGATAGCTCATGCAAATCGTGGGAGTCACCTCGCAAGAGGATTATATCGGCCCGCCTAACGATTTGTTAAACTCATCCCAAGGTTCATCTCGAGAGGGTCACGACAAGAGTGGAAAAAACTAAAAGAGGGAACAGTGGTTTGGATAAAGATAACAAAGCTTTAATCCTTGAGTCAAATTTTTCCTTAGGGGAAACAAAATCTAATTTGAAAGCGAAGACTGCCACTTTTTCTTTTTCCAATGAAGAACAAAGATAGTAGTACATCGTTTCTGATGGTATCTAGCAGTAAATTTGTTTATAAGAGGGTTGAACGGTGAAAGCAAAGGGTCCTTTGGCACTCTGATCAGATTTTATTTTGGATAAGCTTTTTCGCATTCGAATTAATTCCATCTCCTTGGTCTGGTCATTATCTTTTCGGTGGGATCAAATCAAGCCCTTAAAGTCGAGATAACAAAATTTACAAAATATTACTTTCTGGGCAGCGTAATACAAAAGTCGATTTAAGATCTCACATTTGATTAGAAGTTGGTCAAATGGTCATATTATGTCTTGGTTAATATTTATTACTTTATCAGAAACTTCCTTTGAGCAGCCACGCATTGTGCTTATTAAAAACCACTTCCACTTGAATGGGACCTGCGTGTCCTCATCGATGCCTGATGGAAAGAACTTCGCTCTGGAGTTTTATCGACTAACGGAACAAAATTCCACCTCATTGCCGTGTCTATGAAAAACCACTGGAAATCCGGCATTCTCTGTAAGAAAGACCTTATTTTTTCGTGAGTAATGAAAAGCCTTTTGCCCATTAATCGTCTGGAGTCATCAATTTAAACGTCTTTCCCTTTAGTCGACCGCATTTGTGATAATATTCCCTCAGACTGCATTATTCTTGTAGCATGTTAACTTCCTTAGCTGATGCCATGTCCTTCTTCCAAGGCCGCGTTACTAATGCTTACCACTGTATATATTTCCATATCATATGGCTTATACATGCCCAACTAATCCCCCCTCCCTCTCGCAAGAAAGAATATTGGTGGACTTTACGATTCAATCCGTCTACTGTGTCTATGGTAATCCTTTCTCGGCTTTCTGTAGTTCTGTGCTGATAATTCGTTCTCTTTCACTAACTCTCCAGATTTCTGGTCCTTTGCCTGCTAATGCTCCATCATGGTGCCAAACGCCCTTTGATATTGACGGCCCTTTAAGGTGATTTCTCGAGATTCTAATCTCCATTCTTTCATCTCTTTTTAAGAATTGCTCCTTGGGGAAGGGAATTTTTTTTTTTTTTTTTTTTTTTTTTTTTTTTTTTTTTTTTGGGGGGGGGGGGGGTGTGGGTGTGGGTGGTTAGGGGAGGGTTGGGGGTTAGGGAGGTGCGGGGGGGACTCGGATTGGGGACGGAAAGATGGAAAGGAAAAGAGGGTGGAGGGTGCAGATTTTGCCATGTAGTTCAAAAGTAGTTCGCCGTAAAAAGGCCAAAGCTACGCAGTTAATTCATTATTTTTCTTGTTTCTGTGATTATGTTAGTAATGTAATTACACAACTCGCACTGGATGAAATACAAGGTGGTGGCCTTTCTATGTAGAGAAGGACAACTGTTGATTTGTTATTGGTTTCTGTATTCCAACAATCAATGTGTATGCTTTATGGATGCAGCTCAGTGCAGCTATGGTTACATGCTTGGCTGGCTTTCACTCTGGATATGCGATTGTCAATTTCAAGGTGAGGGCATTGTGTATCCTGGAGATTTTATTATTACCCAATGGAGATTACAACTTTTACCAGTTTCTTCTTTTGGCATATGGCTCTCAGGATCATGGGGATAGAACTTTCCACTCGATGATTTCATCTTCTTTTCTTGTGGCTCAAGGCCCGGCATTAAATCGTTTTGGTGATTTACCTTCGATCTTGATTATTTATCACAATCACCTATCAGTTCTGAGGACAGTCATATGAATTATCAATCTTTTTTGTGATTCGCTTTGTCATAACAGGCATGCATGTGAATAAGGCTCTCTACACATGCAATCACCTGATCGTAATACCTTGTCGATTCCCTCGATCACGTATTGATTGTCAAATTTTTGCAATTTGATGCGCTCATTTCTCGCTACAGTGAGGATCTTGTCTCTGTCAAGTCTTATCTCATGTTCCACATATTTTGATTTTTTCCTCAACAGGTTGATTTCGGTGCGCTTAGGCGTACTCCCAGGGTTCTGGAGCGGATAGGGAAGAACGTGTTGACTATATTTGTCCTTGGCGTGACGAATGTCTTGCCCCTTTTTGTCCTGGGCTTCTACTGGAGGAGTCCTGAAAATCACATTGTATGTTGGCTTTCTCCTTCCATTTCCCTATTTCAACAACGAAACATTAGAATTATTATTTGTCTGACAACAGCACAAAATTGATAGTTATTCTAATGGCAGCTGAGCTTGATCGGAACTGGAAGATGGTAGGAAGCCTGATATCGAGCTATTGCCACTTGGCAAGGACGGCTCCTAATTCCTAAATATTAACTGAAGCAACTAATCCCGTTTTTTAAATTGTGGTTCGTTGCAGTTGTTGAAAATATATCTCAATTTTTAGCCGAGCGAAACCTGACATATGAGGATGTGTGGATGCTCGGCCATCCAATTATAAAGTCGAGGACGAGGTACTTCTGAGTTTTTCCCATTACTGTTGATAATGACTGCAAGAGTAATGGAATAAATGGAGAATTATGACCACACATGCACACATGGTCGGTCATGGGCTCACAATTTCTATTTGTTTATTGATAATGGAGTTAGTTTTGTAGTGACGGGAGATGAAGTTGTTGGTGGAAATTAAACAGGTCAAAAGGATAAAAGCGAGAGGGCACAGACTCCTTTTGCTACACAGGTGACTCCCTTAAGCGGAAATTGAGGGAACTCTCACAAGCTGCAATTTGCATCCTGATGGAGATTGGATACCCGTGCCCAAAGAAACATAAAGAACGAGGCATTTCCATTATTTTAATCACAAGGAGGGCCTTTTCAGCATTATATAAAGAGGCAGAGAGCATGTGAAAGACTTAGAGCTTTCCTGAAGCAAAAGAGGGAAATTTTCGTTGTAATTAAACACGTGTGATTTAACCAGTTAAATTACTGTGTTAAGAATTTGTTCATTCTTTTCATAAGATCGAGAGATTATTTCTCAAAAAATTGCGATGGGCTAAAACACCGACCAAGTTATGTGTACTCAGGAATTGGGAAACATCAAAAGTGTTTTGAGTGCTCGAATATTATTGTAATCTCTCTTGTATTAAGTGGAGATAGGTTATACCAATTGAACCACATAAATTAAGTGTCCGATTTATGTCCTTCTGTCCATCTATTTTATCTAATCGCTTGCTTCATTTTTAAAACAGCAGTTCATACGGAAGATACGAATTTTGTTCATTGAGGTTGGAGAACTGCAGTTTCTATAAATTAGTGGGTTTTTCTCTGTACACAATTAGCAGTTCACTGTTAGCTGACATCGATATAAGAAGTCTACAACAGTGAATATCTTTTGCTCTCTCTCTCTCTCTTTTTCTTTTTCTTTTTTTTTTTTTCAGGAAGAATGTTGGAAGTTTCAAAATCTCTCTCTCTCTCTCTCTCTCTGAGGCATAAAAGTAAGTTCTCTGTGTTAAAGATTGATTGCTTGACGACTGGAAAATATATAGATGACTTTGAAGCTGGTGGGGAATAGAGATGACTTTGAAGGCCACATTTGTTTTTCACTTAGATTCGCTGCAATTTGTAGATAAAGTTCAATCAAGAAGAAAATGGTGCCACGGAAGATTCTATTTGCCTAAAAGTAGATCATTTTTCATACTACCTGGCCAAATTGGACAAACATGAAGAGTGAAGCAAGAGGATCATCATCTGATAATGATAAATAAGGCCCTGCATGGTAACACTTCTCAAAAAGTGTTTATAAACACTTTTTCTCGCTTTTTTTGTTAAGGGACAAAAAAGAACAAAACGCGTTTGTTTGCGTTTCTGTTCTTTTTTTTTAGTTTCTGGAACAAAATTGAAACAGAAATCAGAAACAACTTTTTGTTGTTTCTCTTCTCCAGAAACACTTCTGGCAAACCGAAAAAGAACAAAAACAAAGAACAAAATTGGAACAAAACGGGAACAAAATTGCAGGCCCTTCTCGTTCGTGCCCGTGCGAAGCTTCGTTCTCTCCCCCGACGTCTCCCCTCTCGGCGCCTCCCACTCGGGCGGACTCTCCGGCGACTCCCCCCTCCGGCGACTCTCCGGCGCCTCCCCACTCCGCTCACTCTCCGGCGCCGACAGGTGGTGCTCCATCAACCAGCTGAAGCTTCCGAGTCCAGGTAATTGCTGCTGCTCCTCCATCTCCGTTCGAAGAGGGCTTCGGCAACAGCAACCTTCGCCGACGACCGCCGGACGCTCGCTCGAGCCTCAAGCGAGCAACGCTCGCTGCAGCTGCTCTGCCGAGCTCGAGCTGTTGTGGTCGCTCGGCAGAGCAGCTCGAGCGAGCGACGCCGACCCCCAAGGGAGCCGTCGCCCAGATCTGACCGGGTTAAAAATGGGCTTCACTCGGATCCGTTCTCATTCGGGCTAACCGGAGAACCCGAACATTTTTCTTTTTTGGTACACCGCCGGAGGACCGAACACGAGAGCAGGAAAAAACTCCCACTCATCGAGCTTGCTACTCTCTCTCATCGAGGCGGCGGCGGCGCAAGGAAGAAGGAAGACATGGGCGCGCCAAAGAAGGCCCCAGCCAGGGCGGTCTCGGACGATCCCGATGACCTGGCGCGCGTGCCGCTCCAGGCGGTGTTGCTGGCCGACAGCTTCGCCACCAGGTTCCTCCCCATCACCCTCGAGCGCCCCAAGGTACCGCCGCCGCCTCTGCCGTTCGTTCTTCTCCTTCTTCCCCTCCGCCCTCTTCTTTTTCCGCTTCGTTTGCGCGTGGAGGGGAGGTTTCGCGGTTAGATTCTGCTGAGTTTTGGTTCGTCCGCATAGTGCTGAATTGATTGGAGCGGTGAATTGCGGGGAGATTGATTGGTGATGATGTGGGGCGGAGTTTTCGCTTGCTTGATTTTTGGCGAAACTCTAGCGCACTCGGAAATGTGTTGTCTAAGTCTTTGGCTCGCTACTTGTGAATGAGTTCAGAAACATGATTTACCGACCGATCGAACTTACGGCAGTTAAGGAATGGAGGTGATTGATGGCCTTTCCGAGCGCGAGCGATGGCTTGCCGGAGCAATTACTGGGCGTTGTTTAGGGAAGGGAGAGGATATATGTTGTTGCGGAGATTGGTGTATCTTGGGATGTCCAAAGAGTTAGTTCAGCAGGGTCGAATGAGGATTCGGTTGTTCTTAAATTGTTGATGTTTATTATGTGGATTGCTGAGGATTCGGTTGTTCTTAAACTGTTGATGTTTATTATGTGGATTGCGTTTTGTTTAGACTTGTACCCGCTCGATGCTGTTTCCTGTTGTCGCTGTTCATGAATTAATGATATCCCTGAAAAAGTTGAACATCAATTCTGACATGTGGAGGCATGTCCTTTTGGTATATTTTTAAGCTGGGTTTACCTTTTGGTTGTCTTACTGGAATGCTCTATTTGTTGGATCCTTCAAATTGCTCCTAAATTATCAGATCAATTATGTGCATTTTTATTTTTTGGTGTAACTAAGCCTTTTGTTATTGAAGGTGCTGCTGCCATTGGTAAATCTCCCAATGATAGAGTACACACTAGCATGGCTTGAATCTGCTGGTGTTGAAGAAGTTTTTTTATTCTGCTGTGCTCACGCCAAGCAAGTGATAAGCTACCTGGAGAATTCTCAGTGGTATGCACAACCAAAGTTTAAAGTCACAACAATTGAGTCGCACAATTCTCTTAGTGCAGGAGATGCTCTTCGATTGATTTACGAGCGTAATGTGGTAAACTTTCTTTACACTGTTTGTCCTGTTCATTTTCAATTGTAGTTCTTTTTTCTGCACTTCTAGACAAAAGTGCATTGCTTGATCCAATAAAAGTCTCCCTTCTCAGAGTCAAAGCAGCAGTTCACACCTCTTACTGCATTTACTTTGAAGAGTGCTATTTCTTTCGCATTCAAATAATAACATGTCCCCATATTGATATCTTCATTCATGTATTGAGGGGAAAACAACCAAATTTTATCAGTAAATGAAGGGTACTAACATGCATGTGCAACTTTGGCGGTTGTCTGCTTCTCCTTGGAACTTCTTGCAGTGATTTACAGCATGTCTGAGTGCTTTTATAGGATGCTGCGTGATTTGTGTTGTTGCCATCTGAGAGTTGATGAAGTCTTATTTAAAGTGAAAGTGGAAACCTAAGATTTGTGTTTTTGACTGCATTTAGATGGATGAAGACTTTCCCATAGATCAAAACCGTCTCCAATCACTCAACAATCTCGTCTTGGAACAGATGGGCTTTTTATGGCTATAGATCCTACTACAAAGCAGCTGCTCTATTATGAGGAGAACACAAACCATCTAAAAGGGACTTTGTCTATTGATAAGATGCTGCTGGTGGATAATAGCTCAATCACTCTTCGTAATGATATCCAGGTTTCTCCTGTGAAAATTGCCTCTTCTATGTTCCCCTTGCACACTTTTGCTTTTCTGAGTCAATAGCATAGTTGATTAATATATATTAATACGTGATGGTCTTCTTTGCAGGATTGCTATATAGACATCTGCTCTCCTGAAGTACTCAGTCTCTTCACTGATAATTTTGACTATCAACATCTTCGTCGGCATTTCGTGAAAGGACTGCTTGTTGATGATGTACTTATTTCTCATAACCTATGCGCTACTAAAGTTCTCTCCCTATGAGAATGTGTTCCATTTTATAAGCGAAAGAAACTCCTGTTTTAGTTATTCCTTTGTGCTATGATTCATGTTGAGATGTATTCTCTTTTTTTTATATTTCTTATTGTACGAACTTTACTTATAATTTTTTTTTTAAGTATGCATATATGATTATGTGGGAAATATTTTTCTTCACTCACCATTATCAAAATTAAATTGATGACAATTTCATGAGAATGAGAATTCAATCAAGTTTAAATGTTATAAAAATCAAAAATAAAAAAAGAACTTGAAAAAAATTTGATTCTAACTTTACATTTTAAATTTTCTACCAAGTATGAAAAAATTTGCCTTCACTCACCATGGACAAAATAAAATTAATGAGCATTTCATGAGAATGATAATTCTCATTTCGTTTAAACTTTATTTAGAAAAAAGCATTTTTTTTAAAAAATTAAAAACAGAAATTTTGTACAGTTTACCAAACGTGTTTCTGTTTTTTTATTCTAGGAACAAAAATTAACCGCAGTTACCAAACGTGTTTCTGTTTTTTTATTTCAAGAACAGTTTTTTTTACACTTACCAAACACGTTCTTTTGTTCAAAAACTGCGTTTCGGAACAAACATTTTTTTTTGTTTATTTCCCTAACAAAAAAGAACGTAAACGTTACCAAACGCAGCTTAAACGGCCAAACGCCCATTATTCAAAACATTTAAAAAGAGACAATGATCAAGACTGAAAACCGGAAGAAAATAGTTCATAACAACAATCAACAACCGACCAAGAGGTAATTATCCAGCATCAACCATCAGGAGAAAAACCAAAAGATAGAAAAAATAAATAAATATATATATATATATATATATATATATATATATATATATATATATATATATATATATATATATATATATATATATATATTGTAGAGAGAGGCAAAGGGATAGTTCAAGGGTAGAGCACGGTATACACGGTCTGAATTATAGCGAGTCCGAAGAGGAGGATGGCGGCGATGAAAGACGTTATAGACCAAGGACTCTTGAAGTGGGTGTACAAGAGATTAGCCCCCCACGTGTACAGGCGTTCTTGCAGTAGTCACTGACCGTCGCGTGCACGGCCTCGAGGCTGCTCCCGGGTTCAAGCGTCACTTCCTTGCACAGCGAATCGAACAGCTGGGCGGCTGCTTTGTCGCTCCCGATGGCATTCCGGATGATGTCCTCGGCATGGAGCAGTGCGACGTCCCCCTCTTTGTCGATAATTTTGTCCATGACGTAGATGTAAGACGTGACCTCATTCCCAGCCCCGACATGGCAGTGCTCGAACTCGATAAGTTTGAGGTATGCAGACTCGGTGGTGTCGTCCTCCAAGATCTTAGGGAGCCCCAGGACCCCCCGGAGCCCCAGGACCCCCCACTCAAAGGAGATGTCCTTGAGGCTGGTGGTCCCGCTCTTCCTGAACTGGATCCCATGCTCATGGAGCTCGGTGGCCGACCGGATTAACCCCTGGCGCTGCTCGGGTGGCTTATTCTGGACGTTGGGCTCGGGGTGCAGCAGGCTCTTCCTAATTTTTTATTTGTTTCTTCTTTTTCTTCCACTTTCCTTTTTCATCTTGGTGATTTTGTTGATTAGGAACTCATGAGTTTGATGATGTTGCCATCTCCCATGATGATTCTTTGATGAGAGTGTCAAGCTCTTTATCCTCCCGAGTGGCCACTTGGAGATGCATCAAAGTTATCTTCTTTGTGTTTAAGTCTTTACTCATGTTGCCTGTGGGCTCGAGTACCTTGATCATTCTATTCCGATTCTCAGAAATCATCACAAGAAATAATTGATTGCCGTAGAGAATTACATCTTCAGGAAGATAGTGTCGGCATATAAGGTAGAAAGGAGGCTCATGAGGCTTGGTGAGACCACCTAGTTGCTGGTGTGCATGGAGGCGTTCGAGGAGAAGGATGAAGAAGGGATGCTTCAACACAAGAGAACATGAAGAAGGAAAGTGAAAGAAAAAGAACATATTCAAAAAAGGACACCACGGGGCCCCACATTTGACTATTTGGGGTACAACAATTAAAGAAGGAAAAAGTGAGGGGTGATATGGTCAATATATTGTAAAATGGAGTATTTGACCCAAATAAGAAGTGGAAAAAAGCGCAACTCATAATATTTTGTCTCTTTTTTTTTTTTTTTCAAAATTCGTATAAGTGTAAGCAAATATATATATAAGAAAAGTGCTGATGATATTTTGGCAAAAAAAAATAAAAAATAGGCAAGTCCTACAGCTAATCACGATAATGCACTTAAGTCCTCACATTTTCATTTCATAAATTAGATCTTAAAACTTGCAAGTTGAGTGCACTTGAGTCATTTTGTAACTTCATCAATTTTAAGTGGCTGGACAATGCCACGTGACTTCTTTTTTTTAATTATTTTTTCAATCTTACTCGGCTGTTAATAAAAAAATGTTATGTAGATTTTTCATCTACAAAAACAATAGAGTCAATTGAATGACTAAAGTAATTGAATGACTAAAGTAGACAACCGTGATAAGTTTTGCAACTGAAATAAGAAAAATGAAATTTTAGGACTATAAGGTGACAATTTTTAGGCTTCTCCACTAATCATCCAAAAATAGAACCACTCATTCAGTCAAATATCACCACGGATTTTACCATGACATTATACTCAAAATCAAGAGTATTGAGACATAAAATCAGTGCCTAGTGTATTCTCATGCCTTGTACATTACGACTTTTCAGCCGCCAGAAAAATCCACACCATGAATTTAATTTAAGGAAATCAAGATTTGTTAGTTTTTTTTCACTTTTTTCATCTCTCTCTCTCTCTCTCTCTCTCTCTCTCTCTCTCTCTCTCTCTCTCTCTCTTTTGTGCTTCATTTATCAATGGTCACAAAAGTCCTTCCACTGGCTCATGATCAAGCACAAAAGACAAGAGGTTTTAACACACAGAATCGTCGGCGCGATCAGATCATTCTTACATGCCAAAGAAGGTTCAGTTGCGAAACGACACGACTGAGGCCCAATCGAGACAACTTGGATGGGGACGGAAAGTCCCATTTCCGATGGTGGTATTGTATATTCAAGGAGATTTCATTGTGGTCGGGCTTGCATGTGTCCTGCCAAGTTACACCGTGAAAATTGCAGAGTGGGTCTTTGGGAAGTTCTTTGCAGTGAAAGTTTTTATTCGTAGGTAGGACTACAACAAGAATTTATGTGTTGAAACCGATTAATTTTGTGGCAATATTTTGTATAATTCTTTGGTAAGATTGAGAGATTATTTTGTGAAGAATTGTAGAGCTAAATACTATGTAAGATAGTTGGTGTAATTGAAGGTTGAGAAATATTAAGAATATTTGAATGACTCAATGCGATTAATTTACATTGTATCGATTGATTTATAATGAGATTCTGTGTTGTTCTCCCCATAAACATTGGTCACATTGACCGAACCACGTAAATCTAGTATTCAATTTATTTTTTTATTATGTTTACTTTATATTATTCTTTGATCGATTGTTTCTGCAACAATCAACAACACAAGGATCGAGCATCAGCCATCAGGAGAAGAACCAAAAACAGAAATTAAAAATTTGTGTACTGAGAGGCAAATGGAGGGTTCACTTGAAGTAGCTGAGCACGGTATATACGGTCTGAATTACGGCGAGCGCGAAGAGGAAGATGGCAGCCATGATAGACAATGTAACATAACGGTTGTTAGGGTAGATGTTGCTGAGAATGCAGTTGAGTTCAGCCCTCCAAAAGGGCAAGCCAAATTTGCAGTACTCGCTGACCTCCGTGTGCACGGCGTCGAGGCTGCTCACGGGTTCAAGCGTCACTGCCTTGCACAGCGAATTGAACAGATCGGCGGCTGCCTTGTCGCTCCCGATGGCATTCTGGATGATGCCCTGGTCATGGAGCAGTGCGACGTCCCCCTCTTTGTCGATGATTTTGTCCATGAGGTAGATGTAAGACGTGACCTCATTCCCAGCCCCGACATGGCAGTGCTCAAACGCGATAAGGTTGAGGTATGCAGACTCAGTGGTGTCGTCCACCCAGATCTTAGGGAGCGTCAGGAACCCCCGGAGCCCCAGGACCCCCTTCTCAAAGGAGATGTGCGTGAGGTTGGTGGTCCCGATCTTGAACAGGATCCCATGCCCATGGAGCTCGGTGGCAGACCGGATTAACGCCTGGCGCGGCTTGGCCTGCTTAAGCTGGACCTCGATCTCAGGGAGCAGCAGGCTCTTCCTATAGACGTCCATGACGTGTAGGCATTTGCTAGTGACCATAGTGTCCTTAGTGACCTTGTGGGGGGAGGAGCAGCAGAACTTGAGGATGAGACTGTTGATGAATTCGTCGCCCTGCGTTGTTGGAGTATATAGTCAGTGCGCTGAATACGAGATTGTTGTCATATGGATACTACTTGCATAAGAGGTGTGAAAAGAAGTTTCCGACGGATAGATGTAATAATGAGATGAAATGTTAGGCTAATATAGTACGGCGGTTTGCGAACATTCGATAACCTCTCTTACGATGGAGTAAAATCTAAGAAACTTAACCTCCCTTCCGCCGCTCTCAACGGCGACCAGCCGATCCAGCACTAGCATTGGCAGCTGATTCTCCAGCACCAGCATGTCTCGCCTGATGTACGGCATTATTTGGAGCTTCCCATGGTTGCTGAAGATGGGGTCGTTGATATCATAGTCGTCCTTCTCCTGTTTCGCCTGTGTCACCTCCTGAGTCGCAACCCGGAGGATCTCGAGCATGAAGCAGCCGTCAATGACCATCAGCTCCAGGAACTGGCAGGCTGCGCCCCCGCTGCTGCCCACCTTCCACTTTGGATCCAGTTCATCGTAGCTTTCCTCGATATCCTGTGCCACCTCCCTCAGGGACTCCAAGAAGTGCTCGAGGGGCTTCCCGGACCGCCTGACAAAGTGGCGGAGCGCGCGGCGCTTGTGTTCCTCCATGGGGAGGAGGTGGTCATTATCGTGGTGGTAGGGGCCGAAGGAGACAACCTGCGGCTGGTAGGCCTTGCTGTGGAGGTCGGCAATGTAGGGCCGGACCTTGTAGATGGACCGCAAGAGTTTTGCTAACATAACTGTTTTTTAGTTATTGTGGAAATTATAACTTATTGTGAATCACAATTTCTTACAAAAATAGATCTCATAATAATTTATAATTATTTATTATATAATTTTTATGATCAAAAAAATTATTATTCACACAATAAATCAAAACGCTACTAATCAATCATTTTTCTATAGAATGTCAATTTAGGTTTGAACTTCTCATTTTTAACATGACATTCCTCATAATAATTTGACTTCAGATAACGCACAAGGTAAGTTGTGACCATCCTATGTGAAATTCAACAACTTTTACTTGTTTCATACAGAGAAAAATTAATTCAAGTAAACGGATATCAAAGTTAAACTATATTGGGAAAGTCGAGTTTCTACATTAAACTAATAATAAGCATGGATTTTTTCTATTGTTTTTGTTATGATTATTATTATTATTATTATTATTATTATTATTATTATTATTATTATTATTATTGGTTTCAAATCACATAAGCATAAGGGGTGCCGGCATTTATGAGCTCCAAATCGAGAAGAATTTGGATTTACTATCGCAGTTTATGAGCTCCAATTGAGAAGTTCTTGGATTTAATCCGAAAGCGGCTAATTCCATAAGCAAGTATAACCTATATGAATATATGTGTGTGTATATATCATCACATACAAACCCATTATATTTTAATCCCAAATAAACCAACTACAGGACATTCCTTTCTTACTCAATGAGAAAGTACATCGGTCTGTTTTTTAAAAGGCTCTTCACTACTTTTGCTTTTGTACCCAAGTTCAGACAAAGAAATTCTCCTCAAAGCAAGGCATGTCCGAAAGCTTCTAGGCCCGTTGATACTCGAATAGTAAGTTCAATTAAAAGTTTTTATATGGAATACTTTCACAATTTTAGACGGACACAGAGATTTTGAAAGAGGCAAAAATCTTTTACTCCTATGGTGTTTATCGTGGTTTCTCAGCAAATCTCAACCGTTGCTATGAGCCTAACCTAGGTAGAGCAACTGTTCAAATTTATGTGTAAAATTGAGGGGAGTACAGATGATTCATGCCATTTCAGAAGAGCTGGGCAAAGTCGTCCGAACCTACCTCTTGATTACCTCCATAACCCAAGCCAGGTACCTCTTGATTACCTTCATAACCCAGGCCAGCTTCATTGAATTTAAAATTGGGCTAGGTCACTCCACTAGAAGTACAAGTCAAACCCTCCAAAAACATTTTGATACTGTTCCTCCTTTTCTTTTTCTCCGAGGCAATATAAAAATCAGTGTTCAAGGGTTTTCCCCAACTCAACTCCCATTGCTTTCTAAAACATGTCAGTTTAAGACATCTTAAGTTTTTTACTAATATTATTTTTTTATTCCGCTCTTCTAACATTTTATTGCAATCAAATTTTCGAATATGCTTGATTTGTATAATCAAATCTATCAGTCAACAGCATCTAATGAGCTAAAAGATAAATTCATTGTAGGATACTTGTTCATGTAAATTCAATATCAAAATATCTATTTGACATTGTAAATGCATTTTGCAATGAAATTAAATTACTTGGTATGTGCGTATCTCACAGAGAGATGGAGAGAGAGAGAGATCACATCTATCGTCTCAAATAATGGCGGATCACCCATTTCTCTAATGGCACCACCCGAAAAGAGAAACCTACCTAAATCGAGGTCAGATTTAAGATTGGTCTAGATCATGCTGGTGGCACATAAATTAGTGGCCATAGTTGCTTGCATGTCTCGAACAATGGTGGATCATCTCTTTCTAGAGTGGCACGATCTAGAAAAGAGAAAGTCACCTAAGTCGATCTAAGCCAAAAGTTGGATTAGGATTGGTCGAGTTCATGCCGATGCCAATAATATTGATGGCCATAATTGCTTGCTATAGCTCATACATACATACATACATACATACATACATACATACATATATATATATATATATATATATATATATATATGGTGACAAAGGCAACTAGTTACCACCATCTTACCCCCTACTTTACAGTTAATATCAGATTGCCTAAATTGATATTGTAAAAATTAAAATGTCATGGGACAAATTGCCTATTGAAACGCCCCGGGTGCCGTATTGTAATTTTCTGAAACTAAATTGCTCGGCAAATCATATTCCCCTAATGCTACAACCTTATGCGATCGTTTCCTAAGCCCTCTGCAACAATCAAATCCAGCCCCTCCTCGAAGACGCGTTCCCATAGATTTTAGGGATTTACGTTTTGACATTCTCACTGCCATCTCCTTTTGCTTGTCATTAGTCGTTGTGCGAATGATGTTCTTCATGCTCTTTGAATGAATCGAACCTTTCGTTTGTTATGCGGTTTATTGTTTCTTCTCTTTGATGTTGACAAAAAGGAGAGTACTCGATGCCCAATCTTGAGAATGCTATGTCCCTACTACGATATGTGAGTACAATTGAAGATAATTAGCTTTCGACTGAGACAATAGACAACTGTATTAAGCGACATTGTAATAATGCTCGAGTTCATATGCGATACCTAGTCTTATATTCATTGAAGATTCTTTTATTAAGTTAAAGTTCTTAGAAAATATGTTATCTCTCAATGCCTATCTCAGATTGATGTAAATCTCATTACAATCGCCTCTGTTTAAGAACATAATATAGTGAGTAAGAATTGAACAGTAGAACAGAGGAAGGAATATGTTCGTATTTTTTTCTGTCGTGTCTTTGTACAATTATAGAGGCTCTATTTATAGACTTTCGCAAGAAGATCAATGTCTACAATTAAGGGGGTTTTGAAAGGAAATGTAATTGACTGATTGAAAATTGATATAGTGATTTATTGATGCTTGATTTGTGGAATGTCAATTTGTTTTTTTCTTTGGTGGAGAATGTGTTGTGGGTTTCCTTCTTTGCTTGATTCTTCTAATCTTCCTTCTTTGGTGTTACCATCTTTGGTGCAGTAAAAATGCCGTTGATTGCTTGATCGTGCAGATTTCTTAATTGTTGCTAATTTCTTGAATTTCGATGGTTGATTGATTCTCATAACATCCTCTGCAAGCTAACTGGGCAGAATGAACAGTTAGCTTGGCTCGAAGCATTTGAAATCTAGCGGCAGAAGTCCAGCACAAGTGCCATAACTTGGCACGCCGGGACACTTAGGTACCATAACTTCAAAACGGTACACTTAAGTGCCACTTTTTTTTTCGAGTGGGACACTTAAGTGCCACCTTCGACGACCCCTGCCGGAAATCCTACGTGACAATATTTTATTATTATTATTTGCCTACGTGGCTCGCCGGAGCTCCAAATCAGCATAAAAATTTAAAAAAATTAAAAAAAAGAAAATTTTAAAAATTTTAATTTTAAAAAAATTTAATTTTAAAAAATTTAATTTTAAAAAATTTTAATTTTGAAAATTTTAATTTTAAAAAATTTTAATTTTGAAAATTTTAATTTTAAAAAATTTTAAAATTTTAAAAAAATAAGAAAATTTTAAAAAAAATTAAAATTTAAAAAAATTTAAAAAAAAGGGGGGGGGGGGAGGTCGAACGGGCGGCTGAAGGCTGAGCCCTCGCCGCCGCCGCCTCCCCGCCGTCGCCGAGAAGGGCCGGCGACGGAGGGGGGAGGGTCGGCCGGGTCGCCGGCCCGGCCGGGCCGGCGGCGAGGCCGGGCCGACCACGGCCCTCGCCGCGATCCGGCGAGGGCTCGCAGCCCTCGCCGTCGGTCGGCCGGGGGCCGGTGGGGAGAGCGGCGGCGGCGGGGCTCAGCCCTCGGCCCGCCCGTTCGACCTCCCCCCCCCCTTTTTTTTTAATTTTCTTAATTTTTTTAAACTTTTAAATTTTTCTTAATATTTAAAATTTTTCTTTTTTTAAAAAATTTTTTGAATGCTTTATAATTTAATTAATTTTTATATTATTATTTACACGTAGACACAAAACGGCGTCGTTTTTGCGTTTTCTCCGCCACGTCAGCATGCAAAATGACGCCGTTTTGGACTAAACTCGCCGGAAAATTGCCACGTCAGCCATTTGGCCGGATTTTCGCCGGAGTGGCACTTAACTGTCCCATTTTACTCCGATAATGGCACTTCAGTGTATCATTTTAAAGTTATGGCACTTAAGTGTCCCGGCGTGCCAAGTTATGGCACTCCAAGTGTCCTCACCTCGAAATCTAGCTGATGAGAGTCCTTTGTTGAAAATGTCGGCTGGTTGATCGACCGTTGATATATAATGAATTGAGAGTTGACGGCATGCCAAGCGTTCCCGAATGAAGTGAAAATTAATCACCACATGCTTTGTGCAGGCACGGAAAACTAGGTTCGTAGTGAGATAGATAGCTAAGAGATTGTCACACTAGAGTGCAGGCAGGTGTGAAGGTAGTGCTTGAAGGTCACAAAGTAGAAACTCTATCCGACCGAGCTTGATAGTTGTGTCTGCTAGGCTTTTGTATTATGCTTCGATGCTAGAGTGAGCAACCATTCATTGTTTGTACGAATGCCAAGAAATAAGGTTGGAACCAAGGAAAATGCAGAAGCCACCAATGGAATGTCAGTCGTCACGATCACTGGCCCAACTTGCGTTGGAGAATGCGTGGAGAGCAATGGAGGACAAGCGGCTAAAACGCAGCCCGTGTTGTGGGGTGTCAACAAGATAAGGCAGGATCTGTTTTTACGGCTTGCCAATGCATGGTGGGAGGAGCATGAAGGAACTGACAAGCGGTGTTCACAGAGTAAGCTATATCTGGGCGTGTGACTAAGAGGTAATGAAGAACTCCAACAATGCTACGATAAATTGCAGAATCAGGCAGAGAATCACCGAAGTGAGCAAATATTGGTTCATTAGTTGTGCAAGGAATAGGAGTAGCTCTGACTTCAGTCATTTTGGACTACTACAGGATCTCTTGTATAAACCTGGCTTGATTGAGTAGAAGGCTGGTGGAGGTGTGCCGAACTTCCATTGCGAAAAAATAATGAAGGGGTCCAAGGTCTCTTATGGCAAATTCACATTGGGGTGAGTTGAGTAAGTTTGGGGAGGAGCCTAAGGTGACCTTTTGAGGATGATATCGTCCACATAGACAAGTAGAAAAATGTTGTAATGTGGAGTACACATAATAAAGAGAGAAGAGTCCGTAATAGCTACAAAGAACCTGATTTTAAGGAGATATGAACTGAGCCATTGGTACCACGTGCGTGGCGCCTGCTTTGAGCCATAGAGAGAGCGTCGAAGACGGCAAACATGAGTCAGTTGTCGGGGATCAACAAATCCTTGTGGTTGCATCATGTAGACTTCTTCAAATAAGTGGCCATGAATGAAAGCATTGGATACATCTAGTTGGCGAATAGGCTAGCCTCAAGAGTAAGCTACTGGAAGTATTGTGCGAATTGTGACTGGGTGATGTTAAGATTGGGTGTTGAATTTGGAGCTGCAGGAACTGGAAGGGCAGCGGTAGTGTTTATTTCTGAGAATAAAAGAGTTGAGTTAGGGTTGGATCGAAGGCTTTTGCTATCAAGCTCTGATACCATATTTAAAGGGAGAATTACCAAAAAAGTCCTAAACTTATTGCAATTGTGTCAATTCAGTCATAAACTTTTTGTTTGGCCAATTTAGTCCTAGACCTTTTACAATTGTGCCAATTCAATCCATCCGGCAAAATTGGCCGGCCAGCACTGACGTGAACGCCAGCTGACCGATGAAATATTTTTTAATAATTTTTTTCGAAATTTTTAATTTTTTTTTTAATTTTTTTCCCTATCTTCTTCTTGCTCTGGCTGGCGCCGGCCAGTCGGCCAGAGGTGAGGGCTGATGAGGTCAACCTCGCCGGCCATTGGCGAGGCTCGCCCCCGTCGGCCATTGGTGAAGGCGAGCCTCACCCAGCGACGGCGAGGCTCGGCCTCGCTCAGCCATGGTGAGGTCGAGCCTCGCCAGATCTGGCGACGGCGGCCTCCAGCCACTGGCGAGGTCGACCCTCACCCTGGCTGGGCAATGGCGGCCTCGACATCGTTGGGCGAGGCTCACCTTCACCAATGGCCAGCAGGGGTAAGCCTTGCCAGTGGCCGGCAACCTCGTCGGCCCTCACCTTTGGCCGACCAAAGGAAGAAGAAGATAGGGAAAAAAAAAAAGAAAAAAATTCAAAAATTCAAAAAAAATTATTAAAAAAATCATTCGCTGGCTGACCAGCATCCACGTCAGTGTCGGCCGGCTAATTTTGGCAGGATGAACTGAATTGGCACAATTATAAAAGGTTTAAGACTAAAATTGGCCAAAAAAAAAAGTTTAGGACTGAATTGGCACAATTGCAATAGGTTTAAGACTTTTTTGGTAATTCTCCCCATATTTAAAACCAAAATATAGAATTTTACAAGAAGATCAATGTCTACAATTAATGGGGTTTTGAAAAATATAATTCGCTAATCAGGAATTGATGTAGTGATTTGTTGATGCTTGATTTGTGGTGATTTGATTCTATCAATTGGTTTCTTTCTTTGGTGGAGAGTGTGTCGTGGGTTTCCTTCTTTGCTTGATTCTTCCAATCTTCCTTCTTTGGTGTGACCATCTTTGGTGTAGCCATAATGTTGTTGATTGCTTGATCATTACAGATTTCTTGATTGTTGTTGATTTCTTAAATTTCAGTGATGATTGATTCTCTTAACAGTCTCACTATGCTTACTGAAGATCTCAAGTGACTCATAATCATGCTTGATCATTATGATGAAAAATCTATTGAGATGCATCTTATTGCAACTATTCTCATATTCTATTTATTAGACATGTGCGAGACAATTTTATCATCATAAAAAAGATGAAGATTGTTGGGAAAACATCCCAATGGAATTTTGATGGTACTAAAACTATCTTTGGTACTAATTCCTACTATGATAAGTGCAAACAATGAATTAACTTTACAAATGTCAATGATTTCTTGTATCAGCAAAGCTAAGAAACTAGGTTGCGACGAACTAGTGAACAAGCATCAATGTGAATGATATTTAACGGTGGCTCGAATGGACCTAAGTCAAGCTAGTGTTCTTGACAATATTCAAGACTAAGAAAAGTGGAAGAATCGTCGACCTGTTGTTCCACGTCATTTTGTTGATATTGTCATTAGTGATCGTTAGTCAACTCACTCATAATATGCATGAGCCGAATGTCAAATATGAATAAATGGTGAGTTATCATTGATGATGGTGAGATATGTGTATGAAGATGACCATTGATGCTATTGATGGTACAAAATATAGCTGTTGCAAGACTGAGTTCCATAGTTAAGAAAGCTAGAAAGATATTTAAAAAGCAACTAGCAAGTTTTAGTTTCAATAAGTAAGAACTACAGTACACTCCAAATTTTAGAAACCTGTGAAAGTCAAAAGAAACAGTCACATAAGTAGTCCCAATTTTGACATACCACTCCACCTACCCTCAAACGGCTAGCTTGATCTCTTTGAAGGTCTTCCACGGTTAGATTGAAGGCTTCCATAATTAAGGATTGGTGCACCTTGGAAGAGATCAGACACGGAATACTCCACATTTTATGTTTGCTTTCTCCTTCCATTTCCCTATTTTCAACGAAACATTAGAACAATTATTTGTCTGACGATGGCGCAAAATTGATAATTATTCTATGGCAGCTGAGCTTAATCGGAATTGGAAGACAATAGGAAGCTTGATATTGAGCTATTACTATTTTGGAAGGACTGCTCCTAATTCTTCAAAATTTATTGAAGTAACTAATCTCATCTTTTAAGTTGTGGTTCATCGCAGTTGTTGAAAATATGTCTCCATTTTGAGCTGAACCAAACCCCACATATGAGGATGTTTTGATGTTCGGCCATGTGATTCTATAGTCGAGAATGAGATACTTGTGAGTTGTTCCCATTACTGTTAATGACGATTGCAAGAGTAATGGAAGAAATGGAGAATTATGGCCACACATGCACACATGGTCGGTCAACTTGTAATATGGGCTTTTGATCCCAAAAAAAAAAAAAAACTTTTATTATGGGCTCACAATTTATATATGTTTATTGATAATTGAGTTAGTTTTGTAGTGCCGGGAGATGAAGTTGTTGGTGGAAACTAAACAGGTCAAAAGGATAAAAGCAAGAAGGCATAGACTCCTTTCGCTGGACAGACGTGACACCCTTTAGCGGCAATTGAGGGAGCTCTCACTAGCTAGCTGCAAGTTGCATCATGATGGAGACCCATGCCCAAAGAAAAATAAAGAATGAGGAGTTCCATTATTTTAATGATGAAGAGGGCTTTCTTCAGCATTATATAAAGAGGCAGGGAGGATGAGAAAGACTTAGAGCTTTCCGGAAACAAAAGAGGAAAATTTCCCTTGTTACACACGAGTCATTTAACCAATTAAATTATTTTGTTAAGACTTTGTTTAATCTTTTTATAAGATTGAGAGATTATTTCTTTAAAAACTGTAAGGAGTTAAATACTTACTAAGTTATTGGGTGTAATTCGAGACTAGGAAATATCAAAAGTATTTGAGTGCTCGAATATAATTGTACTCTCAGTTGTATTACTTGGTCTATGATGAAATTATATGCTGCTTTCCATGTGAAGGTAGTTTATACTGATCGAACCACATAATTCAATATCCGATTTATTTCCTTCTTTCCATTTTTTATCTGATTGCTTGCTTCATTTTCATAACAGCAATTCATAAGGAAAATATCAGTTTTGTTCATTGAGGTTAGAGCACTGCAGTTTCTATAAATTTGTGGGTTTTTTTTTTCTATATATAATTGGCAGTTCGCTGTTAACTTATTCCGATATAGGTGGTCTACAACATTGAATATCTTTTGCTCTCTTTATTTCCGGAAGCATGTTGGAAGTTTCAAAATCTCTCTCTCAGGCATAAAAGCATGTTCTGTGTTAATGATTGATAGCCCGACAACTAGGTTATATGTAGATGACTTTGAATTTTGAAGCTGATGGGTAATAGAGATGACTTTGAAGGCCATGCTTGTTTTTCACTTAAATTCGCTGCAATTTGTAAAGAAATTTTATCAAGATGAAAATGTTGCGATGGAATATTTCATTTGCCTAGAACTAGATCATCCTTCATACCATCTAGCCAAATAGGACAAACATGAAGATTGAAGCAAGAAACAGGAAGAAAATGGTTTGTAACAACAATCTACCAATTAAGAGGAAATCATCAAGCATTGTTGGAGATATCATTGTTTGCTTGAGTATTGTTTTGCAAGTCAAAAGTATCCAAATCTGCATGAAAGTTTTGTCATCATAAAAAATGGGGAGATTGTTGGAGAAAACTTCTTTATTTGTTTTGAAGTTGCAAAACGTTTCCATCAGTCTAGTCTGAAGACTTGCAGACTCTTTCGTCAAAGTCTGAAGATTGCCATATGCCAGACTCAAGATTTAAAGTCTGCCCTCATTGACAGTTTCTAAACCGTTGAAGAAAACTTATCCAGAATCGTGTATTTCTTTAAGGATTTGATTCGAGCGGCCAAAGAAGATCTCACGGCTGGAGATAGCATCTAAAAATCTATTATTCGTAATAATTCGAGTAATTTGGATCCATTGATTGGCAAAGTATATTTAAAAGGTTCTACTTATGGAAACCTAAATCCTGATTGTATGGGCGAGCAGGATTGGTGGGTTATCTTCACATTCCTTAAGTAACTCGAGATCTCTCTAATTGATTATATCTAATGGGTAAATTGGAAAAACTCCTTTGGAAGGTGCCAACGGTTATGAAGGCATGGATGAGTATATAAGGAGGATGCTCTAGCTATTCGAGTGTGTGCGAGATAGAAAAATTTCAAAGTCTGAAACTTATTGTTCTTTGTTGATTCAATTATTGTGCGTAAATTTGTACTCAAAAGAGAATTTAAATTCTTGTGAGACCTTGAGGAAGTGTAGTAGAGTCTCTACACTGTGGAATCAAGGACGTGATACTATAACAATTCTTTTGATTCATAATGGAATCCAGCCGATGGGCTGTCAGTGCGGGAGAATGGAAGTAGGCTTGGATTAAGTCGAACCACTATAAACCTTGTGTTCTTAATTCTCTTCCCTAAACTCTTTTACTTTGATCATAACTCTATTTCATTATTAGAGTCTAATTTCCTTTTCAAAGTCTATTGTTAAACAGATTCGGGTCAAAAGTAAAATTTTATGTTTTACATTGCAAAAACTTGTTTTCGCACCTATTCACCCCCCTTTAGGTGCTCGTACTAGCATTTACATCATGTTCTTGTTGTTTGGTTTTAAGCTGAAAGGAGGGAGAGAAGAGGGGAATTTATATTTTGGGGGGGGGGGGGGGGGAGAGATGGGAAGTGTGTGGGAGTAGGGGTGTGCAAAAGAACCGGGACCTGCCCGAACTGCCCGGAACTGGACCAGAACTGCCCGGAATCGGTGGTTCTTGAGTGAACCGATCCGGTTCTCCGTTCCAATTTATGGGAACCGATGGGTACCAGTCTGGTTCCCCGTTTCATGGGGCGATTATATTATAATAATCTATTAATTTTTAATATTAAAATAAATTTCGAAATTACTAATCAGCAAACCTAAATTTTAAGGCTCCATATCCTCTCATGGTTTCCATATTTTTATAAGAATTTAGTAAAGTGTGTAAGCTACCTTTCAGCAACTCAACAAATGGCTCCTTCAAAGGATACTTCCGAGACTCACATAGGACACTGTGTTTAAGAATATGTGAAGTATCGGTGGAATTGTTTCTACAAAAAGAATTTAGTAAAGCAAAGGTTGTAAGAGATTAAGCACTGTTAGGGGATGAGGGAAATACGATCTACATATGACAATCATCCAAAACCTTGAACTTAAAAAATATTTTAGATTTCAATTGAAATGACTCAAAAATAGGAAAAAAAAAACTTATTTCTTTTCTTTGGTAGTGTTTTCCAATAATTAAAAAAAAAAGGAATTAAGCCTATTCGATTTAAAGAAAAATATTGTTTGATATGAAAAATACTCATGGCAAGATTTGGAAAATGATATTATTATTGGTGAGACCGATTCCATGAATCTATTCAGGAACCGGACCGGACCAGCAGTCCGCTTCTCGAGTGGATCTATGTAACTAATGGGTGGTTCCCGGTTCCAATTTTTTGGAATCGGTCCTTAGTGAGCAGTTCTCGATTCTAAGCCGAGAACTGTCCACTCGAACTATGCACACCCCTATGACGTGGGATGATAAAGTTTAGGGGCATCCAAGCCCAGTGCTTCAAGTTGAAGAGGCATTTACAGGACAGACCATGTACGGACAACTCGCTTTTTGTGCCCGAGGTAAAGAGGAGAGAGAACGTGCTTTAGCATGTCCCATTGAAAGTCATACGAATCAAATTGCATAGCACGCAATCAACGTTAATTCCATGTATGAATAGATTATTTAGGCACGGGCTTCGCATATTTAACACGACACTCCTTATAATAAATAACTTAGGATGGATGGTGCACAAGACAAGTTGTAACCATCTTGTGTGAAATTCAAAAACTTCTACTTGTGTCGTATAAGGGAAAATTAATTCAAGTAAAAAGATATATTAAAACTCAAATCAAAGTTGAATTATATCGAGAAAGTCAAGTTTGGACATTAAAGTAATTATTAGTGTGGAATTTATCTTATATTTATTATCGGTTATAAATCACATAAGCGTAATGGGCCGCCGGCATTTATCAGCTTCAAATCGAGAAGAATTTGGATCCACTATGACAATTTATGAGCTCCAAATTAGAAGCACTTGAATTTAATCCCAAGTAAACCAACTGTAGGACATTCCTTTCTTACTCAATGAGAAAGTTCCTTGGTTTGTTTGATTAAAGGCTATTCACTACTTTTGCCTTTGGACCCGAGTCCGAACAAAAACTTATATTCTAGCAAGGCATGTTGAAAGCTTCAAGGCCTATCGATACATGGATGCACATGTGCAATCAAAAGTGTTTATATGGGAGCTTTCATGATTTTAGATGGGCCAAAGGATTTCAAAAGATGCAAAGTTCTTTTATTCCTATCGTGTTTCTCTTAATTTCTCAGCAAATCTCAACCGTTGTTGAGATTTATTTATGCCGTTGAGGGAGCACTGTACGATCAAGAGAATACATATAATTTGCAAATGCTTAAACCCGCCTCTTGATTACCTTTATAATCCAAGCCCGCTTTATTGAATCTTAAATTGGGTTGGGCCACTCTACTAGAAGTATAACTCAAGTCCTCCCAAGACTTTCAGGCCCATCAGATGCTCCATTTTGATACTGATTTTCTTCTTCTTTTTCTAGATAATACCAAGAACAATGCTCAAGGGTTATGCCAAACTCAACTCCCACTACTTTCCAAAAACATGTCTCGTTAAGACCAATTTAGTCGTTTTACTAATATTTATTTTAAACTCCACTTATTAGAATTTTTAATGCAATAAACTCCTTTAATATGCTTTGAGAGAGAGAGAGAGAGCTGCACAAATGCGTGCAATGATGGATCACCCCTTTTTCATGTGAGAGAGAGAGAGAGAGAGCTGCACAAATGCATGCAATGATGGATCACACCTTTTTCATGTGACAACCTAGAAAAAAAACTCACCTAGATCAATTCAACGCAAAAGTTGCATTTTGACATAGGTCGAGGTCAGGTTGGCCGTAACAATTTTTGTAGGCGTAGCTGCTTGTCATGGCCTTATCAACAATTTTTTAAACTAAATTACTTGAAAAATTTTTAGAGAGGTAAATAATTGAACTCTCAATTAGTATTTTAATATCATCAACCTTTTCAAGTGCTTTTCGAATATGGTCACAGCGTGCAATGTAATGCGCATTAACTTTGCCTCTTAATGATTAAGAACAAGAAACATGCCTGTCCTTTTGTTATTGGGGTGGGGCTGGCCGAGTCTATGGCGGGACTTGAAACAATAGTTACATCCATTTACGTAAATTTTGGACAAATCCTGAATAATAAAGGATGTTTCTCTTTAAACTGCGACGCAATGTGTAATTTTGTCTTAAGTATCCTTCCAATTAAACTCAATCTACCAATGGTTAAACACGAAAAATACCAAGAAGAAAAGAGACAAGATACATTACTCTCTCAAAAGTATATGTATTCAGCTATGGCTATGGAGGTGGCTGTGGATTTTGGCCCTTGAAGATCCGCTACGGTCGCGAATATGTTGACGAACTGGTCGCGTACTGTTAATCCCAAACATCAAATCCTCAGGCTTTAAATACAAGGGATGCTTCTTTCTTAGCTTTCTGCTATGCTTCCCGATGAAGATGGGTATGCTTTTTATAGTCCTCCTATGACCGACGTGGCACAAGAAAGTCTCCTCCAAGAGCTTCAACGTGGACTCTTCTTTTATTACAAACATTGCCGACTTCCCAAGCGTTTTTCTGCCACAAAATTCACCTATCACTGAGAGATAGACACGCAGAGAGTATTGTAGACTATTCTAGAGAGAGTATTTAACAATAACAACTAAATCAAGAGAGCCATCAGGAGAAAAACAAAAAAATGGAGAAAAAAAAATTGTACAGAGAAGCAAATGCTAGGTTTTTGTGTTGTAGCTGAGCACGGTATATATGGTCTGAGTTATGGTGAGCACGAAGAGGAGGACGGCAGCGATGAGAGACCATATAACCCAAGGATTCCTGAAGTAGGTGAGGATGAGACTGGCTCTCCACTTGTGCCTCTTATTGCTGCAGTACTCTCTGACCTTGTTGATCACGTCATGGAGACTGCTGTTGGGGTCCAGCACCACGCCCATGGCCAGAGAGTTGAACAGCTTGGCTGCCGCCTCGTCGCTCTCCATGGCATTATTTATGATGCCCTTGGTGTGGAGCAACACCACGTCCTGCCCCTTGTCGATGAGGTTGTCCATGAAGAAGATGTAGTGTTAGAAATAAACCAAATTCATCCGCATTGAAGAAGAAACATAATTACAGCCTAATCTTTAATAAGTCTGTTCATCATTATCTTTAATAAGTCTATTCGTATTTTTAGGTGTGGTAATTGTTTTTAGAGATAGTGATTGTTTTCAAAGATAAGGTGAGATATGGTAATTGTTTTGTTAGTTTCTAGATCTTATTCGGAAAGCGAGCTTTATCTATTAGGAAGAGTAAAGGTCATGTAACAAGTTTATAAATACAAGAGTCTTGTAATTGTTTTTTGTGAAGGTGAAATAAATCTAGAAACCTATCTATCTGCTTCTCTTCCTTGTGTGAGTTGTAAGCGTTTCACATTCAAATTACTTTCATCATGTAGGATGTGACCTCCTTCCTAGCATTGACGTGGGAGTGTTCAAATGCGATGAGGTTGAGAAACATGGACTCGGACGAATCATAACCCCAGTTGTCCATTGCAACCTCACTTCATTGGATTCACGGTTTGATGAAGTTTACCTTGTTATGATTGTTCTTCGAGCTCAAATGATCTAGGCCAACCACCTATAAACTTTGAGGGATGACTGATCAAAGCTCCTTATAAGATCTAGATGATGATCACAAGAAATATAAAGTGAACATGTGATCGATTAAGCTCAAACAAGTAACCCAAGGAAGATTAAAATGAGATAGAATGTGGTGACCAACTAGATGAACATCGGCCACTAAGGGCTGAAGGATAGGTCCGCCAAGAGTGTTGCAAGGCTTGGACCACCAGAGGAGAACGCTGGCTATCAAATTCACCGCTCGAACTGATCGGATGAGCTACAGACGTGCAGGTTGGTCTTCAGATCGTGAGGAAGATGGAGTCCAATTGAGGCTCTTTGGCGAGGCTTGCAACTAGGCTGAGAGTCACACTATGGTGGGCCGAGCACCAGTGGACCATTGAATGGGTGCTGACAAGCAGCAATGGGACGGCAAGGAACGCATGGTCGAGATTGAGAGAGAGAGAGAGTGTGTGTGTGTGAAGAGAGAGATTGATCTGCAAAAAAAGATCTAGCCCCCCTTCCCAATTTTGAAAGGAAAGATTCATACCCCAATCAAGATCAAATTTTGGCCTTGAGTTGATCCAAAGGCTCACATTATTCCTTCTTGATGAAGGCTTAATCCTATTGGTTTAAAGTTGATCGCATGGATCAATGACATGTCTAGATGAATGGTTAGAATTAATCATTGATGAATGGCTAAAAAACAATGCTCAATCCCTAAGCAAGTCTCCTAATTGGCTTAATCTTAATGACTAGGATTAGTGACATAGCACTTTGGGGGAAATTTAGTAAATTCGCTAAGGGTAATTCTGTAATTTTCTTGCAAGAGGGGGCATGGGAGAGTCAACCATGGCTTGGGCCAATCAGGGGTAATCACCAACTGTTGGAGCGCCATCGGAAAATGGCTAAATCGGTCATTTCCCTCCAGAAGCAAGTCGGGCTAATCAGACCGATCTAAATAGGTTCTGACCGATTCGGTCGGTCTATATTAGTTTTGGCCAGTTCTTTCACAAAATTTTATGTAAGGACCTAATTGTGAAAAAATTTTGTCCAATTAGAATTAAAATGGGCTAATTTGAAGGAAAACAATCCAAATTCGCTGAAATTAAACCAATAAAGACTCTCAGAAATGTCTCAATTGATTTTAATTGGATTAATCATCCCACAAATATTGAAAATCATGCTTAAATTCAATGGGTATGCGAATTTCGCATTTCTAGCTTATTAGCATAATTTGTGCAATTACCATCCTCAAAACCAAGTTTATCGAAATCGACTCTAATTGATACAGCAATATATCATTTGCTTTAATTACCCATGTTCATGAAATGATGGTACGGATTTTATGTCAAAATTCAATTGAGGGCCAACAATGAAATTAAACCCTTAACCCCTCAAATTAAACCTTAATCTAAAATGGGTCAACTTGAATTGCACTAATTGAAGCTCATTAGCCTAACTTTCCAAAGTTTAAGTAACCTAAATCCATCAAATTGGAAAATTCCTTAGTGAATATGTCAAAATTAACCTCGGATTTGGATCTAGTTTAAGAAAATGAGTTAATTTAGGATGATTGCTCTTAAACCATGAAGAACCGATCGAGACTCCCGATTAGGCTAAAAACAGCAACTTTTGCTTAGATATGCCAAATCACCAAAGTGGTCACACAAGTGATCTTGAAATGGCCTCTAGATCACATGTTGCAAAAGAAGCTAAGTCAAAATGCAAATAGAAATAAAGTAATTTTACTTTTATTTGATTTTGAACCTAAATCTAAAAAATCCGTAATATGAGGTTCTTAATTGATCTTTGCAAAAAAATTTATGTCAAAGTCAAATAGAAACTAAAATGAGATGATTTTTGAGTTTTTATATTTTTCAATTTCTTTGGTCAAATGGTAAACCCTTTAGTGACTTATTATTAAAATGTTGATTTTATGATCAAAATTTCGATTTTTTTTTTAAAATTATTATGGCTGAGGTGAAATGAGGACCAATTGGAAGCTTTTCATGCAAAAAGTCAAATTTTGACTTGGGTTGACTTTTGGTCAAACGATTGCCCAACAAGTCAACTCAAAAGTCAACTCTTTAATTTTTTGGGTTTTTAAAATGGCTACAAAATTATCCACAAATGAAAGGCCAAAGGAAAAGAATTGAAAAATGACACATTTTGTTCAAAAAGCGGGTTTCATCGCAATTGGAAACCTTAATCACAAAGTTTTGTCTTTTGTGATGTATCGATTAAAAATCAGGTATCAACAATTGACCTAGAATTGGTTAGTAATGACTCTAGTTTCATTCATATGAGACACTAAATGCAATCAGAATTGCTTAGTATAGCTCATGCAAATTGTCACGCCTCGAGCTCCGAATACGCAAACATCCCTCAGCGGTCGATTAATAGTGCAACACCCTAGAACGCGTCGCCAACCCTTTTTTTTTTTTTTATCTTTCGATTATACGAATGCGGAAATGAATTAATTTAAGCACCCAGTTAATCAATAATAAAGGAACAATAAAAACACGATAATGATTTTTTTTCACAACCTACGATTTATATACCAACAGGTTAACCCGAAGAGTTTAATATATACAAGTCTGCTACAAAATGGACTCCTACGTGACCTACTAACAAAAAGGATCAAGGTCGGGGTTAACTTCCATCTGTACAAACTCCAACATCTGCTATAATACCCATAACTAGGCCCAGCCAAGAAGTCAGGCACATCACCAGGTGAGCACGACTCCCCAGGCCCTTCTGGCTTGGAATCTGGATCTATTACGACACTGTCGAGGATGTTGATATCCATGGAGTCAGTGTCTTGCTCAACCTCATTTCCTACGGGCAGCCCGTCAAAACCATGTAAGGGAACCTCTCAATCACAGTTCCGTTTCGTAATAAACCAAGCCTTGAAGCGGTGGGGCACCACATTCACAAAACCCTCATCTACCCACATTGTCGTCACTACCAACTCACGGAATTGGTTGGTCTCGAGGATAGGGTAGAGGGTAGTCTCTACCTCCATATCCCCAGGAACCCCGAAACAGACCGGGTGGATCTCCATTCTACGAATTTGAAAATATTTGGACAATGACGGGGTGAGATAAAATCTCAACGAGTCAAATCCCTAAGCCTCGATTAGGATGCCTTTTCGCCTCGAAGACGACCTAAGCACATGCCAATCATAAACTCACCTCGCCTCGGCGCACCCCTGCATATTAGCACATCTCGCACAACAATAATAGTGTAATGTCCATAAATAATAATCAGAACACATACGAGAATTTTCATGCGCACTGTCGACACACATGTTCCAATTATTATGATCCCTCAAGCCACGGCCAACACAAGTGTCAGCGGTCTTCTGGCATAACTGGGCATCGTCCCGCCTAATCGGGCACGGTTACGTCTAGAACCCTCGCCTAGATGGCATTCCATAAAGGAGTATCGATCCGGCCTCAACCGCAACTCGGCTTCCAGACCCCTGCCGAGCATCTGATAAAATTGGGCATCATCCCCAAACTCCTGTTGGGTAACGGGTTCAATTACGTGACCACTCAAGCACATCATCAATCAAGCAGACTTTTATTGATGTTATTTAACTGAAAACATATCACTTCCCTTTCCAAATAACAAACTTGACAACCCATTTTTTATTTTTAAAACTTGCGGAAAGAAATTTGTACGAGGTCACATATTTGGAATCAGCCCGTCGAACTTTGCACGCATCAATTTTAAAACCCATTATTTTATTGAGCACATAAAATTTGGTGTCCAAACCAGTCACCTTTTTTTTTTTCTATTTAATAGCCTGTACAACCATCTTTTGTAATGAAATCAGAACTTGCCATAGAACAATCAAACACATAATATCGTATGTGCAAACCATCAAAATCACGCATAATTCCATCCAAGAAAACGAGCGTAAAATTCTAGGTAACAACTAGTCCGTCACTAATTATGCTAATTGCGATTAATTAAATAAATTTCGATTAAATAAATAAATCACGATTAATTAAACTAAACTCAATTAATTAATATAATCGTAATTACTTAAACTAATCGTAATTAAAATTAATTTAAATCATTCTTAATCTCAATTAAACTAAACCAAGCTTAATTAAGACTAATCACTATTAGTGCTAATCTAATCACCCCTGAGCGCAATTAACAGCCTAATAAACTATTAGGGAGTTAACTCATGGGTTTCCAACGGCGGCGGGCTCACAGCGACGGTGACACAACAGTGTCGAGGACGTGCCACTTGTGGATCAAACGGGGCTCAACGGTGGCGGTGGCGGTCCTTCAAGCCCTCGGCTAAGGAGGAAGGGCTCGGCTTGGTGGTGTTGCTGGCGGTGACGGGGTTGCAGGCGTGAGGTGCTGCTAGTGGTGTTGCCACGTGTTGAGTTCTGGTGAGTGGTGGCTGGACGCGGTGGAGGTGCGGCTGGTGTGGCAGTGGTGAGGCGGTGATGTGGAGTTACGGGCGTGAGGGTGAGATGCTGGCGGTGGTGCGGTGGCGACGTGAAGATGGGATGCTGGCGGTGGAGTGGCGATGTGGTGGATGCAGCAGAATAAAAAGAAAAGAAGAACTAGCACCAGGTGAAGAGAAATGGAGCTGGTGGCAGAGAAAGGAAGGAGAATGGAGGGGAAAGAAAAGGAAGGAATCACCAGAAGAGAAAGAAGAAGCAGCGTGGGGGAGAAGGGGCTGTTTCACGCAAGAGAGAAGGAGAGGGAGAGAGAGAAAGAATTAAAGCAAACAAAGACTTTAAGGCAAAAATATCCTAGAATTCAATCATTCTGTAGTCTCCCAAATACTTTCTCAACTTTAATTTTCCAAAATTAAAGCTTTTTGGGCAGCAAATTCCCAATTTGCTTCCCCCATCCGAATTTCATTTTCCATTTTCATTTTTGTCCGAAAATCATTTTTCCACAAAATTTCGGACTCATTAAAAATTCAACGAAAGATGAGACGACGTCCAATAAATAAATCTTGACACACTCGAACGTCCGATTTCCGAAACCAAATTAAATTTCATGGTTAAAATCGATCGAACGTGACTTTAGTACGACTTAATATATTGGGTAGCTTTTAGGGGTTTTAGCGTTTGACCCGTAGTCGATAATTTTCAATCTACGTTTGTGCATCTCCGAATTGTAGACGGCGCTCGGTTGTTATGTAATCGCGAGGGTTCAATTACGTATCCTGAATATAATATCAATAGAAAATTAGTTTATTGTCATTCGACGTGAATATCGTAATCATGCGGAACCACCCACAATTCAACTACGTACTTCTATCGAATTGACTTATATCCGTTCGCTAATCGATTTATAATAGTGTCATATTGACCATTGCCGATTATTATGGTCGAGCGATCGATTTCTGATCGAATTCTCTAATCTATCGCGTTTATATCCCTTAACGGCCTCACCTAATAGATTGCTTAACTCATGAGTGATCAATTCCGAATAAAATAACGGAGACCAAATTTCGAGATGTCACACAAATTATGGGAATCACCTCCCAAGAGGATTATATCCGCCCGCCTAACGATTTGTTAAACTCATCTCAAGGTTCATCTAGAGAGGGTCACGACAAGAGGGGAAAAAACTAAAAGAGGGAACGGTGGTTTAAATAAAGATAACAAAGCTTCAATCCTTGAGTCAAATTTGTCCTTCGGGGAAACAAAATCTAATTTGAAAAGGAAGACAGCCACTTTTTCTTTTTCCAATGACGAGCAAAGATAGTAGTACATCGTTTCTGATGGTATCTAGCAGTAAATTTGTTTATAAGATGGGTGAACGGTGAAAGCAAAGGGTCCTTTTGCACTCTGATCAGATTTTATTTTGGATAAGCTTTTTCGCATTCGAATTAATTCCATCTCCTTGGTCTGGTCATTATCTTTTCGGTGGGATCAAATCAAGCCCTTAAAGTCGAGATAACAAAATTTACAAAATATTACTTTCTGGGCAGCGTAATACAAAAGTCGATTTAAGATCTCACATTTGATTAGAAGTTGGTCAAATGGTCATTTTATGTCTTGGTTAATATTTATTACTTTATTAGAAACTTCTTTTGAGCAGCCACGCATTGTGCTTATTAAAAACCACTTCCACTTGAATGGGACCTGCGTGTCCTCATCGATGCCTGATGGAAAGAACTTCGCTCTGGAGTTTTATCGACTAATGGAACAAAATTCCACCTCATTGCCGTGTCTATGAAAAACCACTGGAAATTCGGCATTCTGTGTAAGAAAGACCTTATTTTTTCGTGAGTAATGAAAAGCCTTTTGCCCATTAATCGTCTGGAGTCATCAAATTAAAAGTCTTTCCCCTCAGTCGACCGCATTTGTGATCATATTCCCTCAGACTGCATCATTCTTGTAGCATGTTAACTTCCTTAGCCGATGCCATGTCCTTCCAGGGCTGTGGTACTAATGCTTACCACTGTATATATTTCCTTATCATATGGCTTATACATGCCCAACTAATCCCCCCTCCCTCTCGCAAGAAAGAATTTTGGTGGACTTTTCGATTCAATCTGTCTCCTGTGTCTATGGTAATCCTTTCTCGGCTTTCTGTAGTTCTGTGCTGATAATTCGTTCTCTTTCACTAACTCTCCAGACTTCTGGTGCTTTGCCTGCTAATGCTCCATCATGGTGCCAAACGCCCTTTGATACTGACGGCCCTTTAAGGTGATTTCTCGAGATTCTAATCTTCATTCTTTCATCTCTTTTAAGAATTGCTCCTCGGGGAAGGGAAAAGTTTTTTTTTTTTTTTTTTTTTTTTTTTTTTTTTTGGGGGGGGGGGGGGGGTTTGATTAGGTGATTAGGAGAGGGTTGGGGGTTAGGGAGGTGTGGGGGGACTCGGATGGGGGACGGAAAGATGGAAAGGAAAAGAGGGTGGAGGGTGCAGATTTTGCCATGTTAAGGGCTACATCAAAAGTAGTTCACCGTAAAAAGGCCAAAGCTACGCAGTTTATTCATTATTTTTCTTGTTTCTGTGATTATGTTAGTAATGTAATTACACAACTCGCACTGGATGAAATACAAGGTGGTGGCCTTCTATGTAGAGAAGGACAGCTGTTGATTTGTTACTGGTTTCTGTATTCCAACAGTGTGTATGCTTTATGGATGCAGCTCAGTGCAGCTATGGTTACATGCTTGGCTGGCCCTCGCTCTGGATATGCGATTGTCAATTTAAAGGTGAGGGCATTGTATATCCTGGAAATCTTATTTTTACCCAATGGAGATTACAACTTTTACCATTTTCTTCTTTTGGCATATGGCTCTCAGTATCATGGGGATAGAAATTTCCACTCGATGATTTCATCTTCTTTTCTTCTGGCTCAAGGCCCGGCATTAAATCGTTTTGGTGATTTACTTTCGATCTTGATTATTGATCACAATCACCTATCAGTTCTGAGGACAGTCATATGAATTATCAATCTTTTTGTGATTTGCTTTGTCATAACAGGCATGCATGTGAATAAGGCTCTCTACACATGCAGTTGCATGGCTGTTGCTGCTGGTGTAGCTGGGCTCTTCACCTTTCTATTACCTGATCGTAATACATTGTCGATTCCCTCGATCACATATTGATTGTCAAAATTTTTCCTCAACAGGTTGATTTCGGTGCGCTTAGGCGTACTACCACGGTTCTGGAGCGGATAGGGAAGAACGTGTTGACTATATTTGTCCTTGGCGTGACGAATGTCTTGCCCCTTTTTCTCCTGGGCTTCTACTGGAGGAGTCCTGAGAATCACATTGTATGTTGGCTTTCTCCTTCCATTTCCCTATTTCAACGACGAAACATTAGAATTATTATTTGTCTGACAACAGCGCAAAATTGATAAATATTCTAATGGCAGCTGAGCTTAATTGGAACTGGAAGACGATAGGAAGCCTGATATCGAGCTATTGCCACTTCGCAAGGACAGCTCCTAATTCCTAAATACTAATTGAAGCAACTAATCTCGTCTTTTAAATTGTGGTTCGTTGCAGTTGTTGAGAGTATATCTCAATTTTTAGCTGAGCGAAACCTGACATATGAGGATGTGTGGATGCTCGGCCATCCAATTATAAAGTCGAGGACGAGGTACTTCTGTGTTTTTCCCATTACTGTTGATAATGACTGCAAGAGTAATGGAATAAATGGAGAATTATGGCCAACCATGCACACATAGTCGGTCAAACTTGTAATATGGGCTCACAATTTCTATTTGTTTATTGATAATGGAGTTAGTTTTGTAGTGGCGGGAGATGAAGTTGTTGGTGGAAATTAAACAGGTCAAAAGGATAAAAGCGAGAAGGCATAGACTCCTTTTGCTACACCCGTGACTCCCTTAAGCGGAAATTGAGGGAACTCTCAGAAGCTGCAATTCGCATCATGATGGAGATTGGAGACCCGTGCCCAAAGAAACATAAAGAATGAGGCGTTTCCATTATTTTAATCACGAGGAGGACCTTTTCAGCATTATATAAAGAGGCAGAGAGGATGTGAAAGACTTAGAGCTTTCCTGAAGCAAAAGAGGGAAATTTTCGTTGTAACTAAACACGTGTGATTTAACCAGTTAAATTATTGTGTTGAGAATTTGTTCATTCTTTTCATAAGATTGAGAGATAAAACATCACAAGTGTTTTGAGTGCTCAATATTATTGTAATCTCTCTTGAATTAAGTGGAGATAGGTTATACCAATTGAACCACATAAATTAGGTGTCCAATTTATGTCATTCTTTCCATCTGTTTTATCTAATCGCTTGCTTCATTTTTATTACAGCAATTCATACGGAAAATACGAATTTTATTCATTAAGGTTGTAGAACTGCAGTTTCTATAAATTTGTGGGTTTTTCTCTATACACAATTAGCAGTTCGCTGTTAGCTGACATCGATATAAGAGGTCTACAACAGTGAATATCTTTTGCTCTCTCTTTTCTTTTTCTTTCAAAATCTCTCTCTCTCTCTCTCTCTTTCTCTCTCTATTGCATGACGACTGGAAAATATATAGAAGACTTTGAATTTTGAAGCTGGTGGGGAATAGAGATGACTTTGAAGGCCACATTTGTTTTTCACTTAGATTAACTGCAACTTGTAGATAAAGTTTAATCAAGAAGAAAATGGTGCAACGGAAGATTCTATTTGCCTAAAAGTAGACCATTTTTCATACTACCTGGCCAAATTGGACAAACATGAAGAGTGAAGCAAGAGGATCATCATTTGATAATGATAAATAAACAGCCAAACGCCCATTATTGAAAACATTTAAAGATAGACAATGATCAAGACTGGAAACAGGAAGAAAATAGTTCATAACAACAATCAACAACCGACCAAGAGGTAATTATCGAGCATCTATATATATATATATTGTAGAGAGAGGCAAAGGGATGGTTCAAGGGTAGCGCACGGTGTAAACGGTCTGAATTATAGTGAGTCCGAAGAGGAGGATGGCGGCGATGAAAGACACTACAGACCAAGGACTCTTGAAGTGGGTGTGCAAGAGATTAGCCACCGACGTGTACCAGGCGTTCTTGCAGTACTCGCTGACCTCCGTGTGCACGGCGTCGAGGCTGCTCACGGGTTCAAGCGTCACTTCCTTGCACAGCAAATTGAACATATCGGCGGCTGCCTTGTCGCTCCCGATGGCATTCTGGATGATGCCCTCGTCATGGAGCAGTGCGACGTCCCCCTCTTTGTCGATGATTTTATCCATGAGGTAGATGTAAGACGTGACCTCATTCCCAGCCCCGACATGGCAGTGCTCGAACGCGATAAGGTTGAGATATGCAGACTCAGTGTTGTCGTCCACCACGATCTTAGGGAGCTTCAGGAACCCCGGGAACTCCAGGAACCCCAGGAACCCCAGGAACCCCAGGACCCCCTTGTGAAAGGAGATGTCCGTGAGGTTGGTGGTCCCGGTCTTGAACCGGATCCCATGCCCATGGAGCTCGGTGGCAGACCGGATTAACCCCTTGCGCTGCCGGGGCTGCTCATGCCGGTCCTTGATCTCAGGGAGCAGCAGTCTCTTCCTATAGACGTCCAGGACGTGTAGGCATTTGCTAGTGACCTTAGTGTCCTCAGTGTCCTCAGTGACCTTGTGGGGGGAGGAGCAGCAGAACTTGAGGATGAGACTGTTGATGAATTCGTCGCCCTGCGTTGTTGGAGTGTATAGTGAGTGCGCTGAATACGAGATCGTTGTCATATGGATGCTACTTGCATAAGAGGTGTGAAAAGAAGTTTCCGACGGATAGATGTAATAATGAAATTGTTGGTTGGTGTCGAATCGGTCTCATGGATCCCACGTGGAGTCCATCTGAAATCACTGAGATGTACTGTTAGGCTAATATAGTACGGCGGCTTGCGAACATTCGATAACTCCTCTTACGATGGAGTAAAATCTAAGAAACTAACCTTCCTGCCGCCGCTCTCAACGGCGACCAGCCGATCCAGCACTAGCATTGGCAGCTGATTCTCCAGCACCAGCATGTCTCGCTTGATGTACGGCATTACGTGGAGCTTCCCATGGTTGCTGAAGATGGGGTCGTTGACCTCATAGTCGTCCTTCTCCTGTTTCGCCTGTGTCACCTCCTGAGTCGCAACCCGGAGGATCTCGAGCATGAAGCAGCCGTCAGTGATCATCAAATCAAGGAACTGGCTGGCTGCGCCCTCGCTGCCACCCGCCTTCCACTTTGCGTCCAGTTCATCGTAGCTTTCCTCGATATCCTGTGCCACCTCCCTTAGGGACTCGCGGAAGCGCTCGAGGGGCTTCCCGGACCGCTTGACAAAGTGGCGGAGCGCGCGGCGCTTGTGTTCCTCCATGGGGAGGAGGCGGTCATTATCATGGTGGTAGGGGCCGAAGGAGACAACCTGCGGCTGGTAGGCCTTGCTGTGGTGGTCGGCAATGCAGGGGCGGACCTTGTAGATGGACCGCTTCTCCCAGTTCCGTTGCTCGTCGGAGGACATGAGCTCGTCAAGTTCACTCTCCTCGAATTGGAGGATACAGCTGGTCTCGTTCGGGCCCGAAGAAGGCATGGTTCCGCAAGTTTCTCTTCTGGAGGGACTCATATTCTTGTTTTTTTTTTTTTTTGGGGGGGGGGGGGTGGTGTTTAAGCTGAATGGAGTGAGGGAAGAGGTGAATTTATAGGGGCAGAGAGAGAGGGAGAGAGAGAGAGAGAGAGAGAGAGAGAGAGATGGGAAGTGTGTGGGAGGATAAAGTTTTGGGGGTGTCCAAGCCCAATGCTTCTAGTTGAAGAGGTATTACGGGACAAACCATGTCCGGGTGACTCACTTTTTGTGAGAGAACGTGTTTCTGCATGTCCATGAAAGCCGTACGAATCGAAGTGCCTGGCACGCAATTTACGTTGATTCGATGTACCTCATGGCTATCTGCCCAAATTAGAAGGTTTGTATGAATAGATTATACATAAGCGTTTGCTAACATAACAGTTTTTTAACTATTATGAAAATAACAACTCATTATAAGCCACAAATTTTAAAAAAAAAGTAGATCTCACAACAATTTATAGTTATTTATTATTTGATTTTTTGTGATCGAGAAAACTATTATTCTCACAATAATTCAAAAGTTACCACTTAATCATTTTTCTATAGGTAATGTCAATTTAGGTTTAAACTTCTCATTTTTAACATGATATTCCTCATAATAAGTTAACTTCTGATAGCGCACAAGGAAAATTGTGACCATCTTATGTGAAATTCACCAACTTTTACTTGTTTCATATGGAGAAAAATTAATTCAAGTAAATTGATATCAACGTCAAACTATACCGGGAAAGTCAAGTTTCTACATTAAACTAATAATAAACATGGATTTTATATTATTATTATTATTATTATTATTATTATTATTATTATTATTATTATTATTATTATTATTATTATTATTATTATGGTTTCAAATCACATAAGCATAATGGGCGCCAGGATGAGCTCCGAATCGAGAAGAATTTGGATTCATTATCACAGTTTATGGGCTCCAATTGAGAAGTTCTTGGATTTAATCCGAAGGCGACTAATTCCATAAGCCCAAGTAAACCAAGTACAGGACATTCCTTTCTTACTCAATGAGAAAGTATATCGGTCTGTTTGTTTAGAGGCTATTCACTACTTTCGCTTTTGTACCCAAGTTCAGACAAAGAAATTCTCCTCAGAGCAAGGCATGTCCGAAAGCTTCTAGGTCGGTTGATACTCGAATAGTATGCCCAATTAAAAGTTTTTATATGGGGAACTTTCGCGATTTTAGACGGACCCAAAGATTTTGAAAGAGGCAAAAATCTTTTATTTCTATGATGTTTATCGTGGTTTTTCAGCAAATCTCAACCGTTGCTATGAGCCTAATCTAGGTAAAGCAACCGTTGAGATTTATGTGTAAAATTGAGGGGAGTATAGATGAGTCATGTCATTTCAAAAAGCTGGGCAACGTTGTCCGAACCTACCTCTTAATTACCTTCATAACCCAAGCCAGCTTCATTAGATTTAAAATTGGGTTAGGTCACTCCACTAGAAGTACAAGTCAGACCCTTCAAAAACTTTCAGGCCCATCAGATGGTTCATTTTGATACTGTTCCTCCTTTTCTTCTTCTCCGAGGCAATATAAAAAATCAGCGTTCAGGCTTTACCAAACTCAACTCCCGCTGCTTTTTAAAACATGTCAGTTTAAGACATCTTAAGTTTTTTACCAATATCATTTCTTTTATTCCGCTCTTCTAAATTTTTATTGCAATCAAATTTTCTAATATGCTTGATTTTTACTATCAAATCGATCAGTCAACAGCATCTAATGAGCTAAAAAATAAATTCATTGTAGGATACTTGTTCATGTACATTTAACATCAAAAATACCTATTTGACATCATAACTGCATTTTGCAATGAAAATTAAATTACTTGGTGTGTGTGTGTGTGTGTATGTATCTCACAGAAGAAGGAATATGTTTGTATTTTTTTTAGCCGTGTCTTTGTACAATTACAAAGGCTCTATTTATAGACTTTTACAAGAAGATCAATGTCTACAATTAAGGGGGTTTTGAAAGGAAATGTAATTCACTAATCGGGAGTTGATGTAGTGATTTGTTGATGCTTGATTTGTGGGGATTTGATTCTGTCAATTGGTTTCTTTCTTTGGTGGAGAGTGTGTTGTGGGTTTCCTTCTTTGCTTGATTCTTCCAATGTTCCTTCTTTGGTGTAGCCAGAATGTCATTGATTGCTTGATCGTTACAGATTTCTTGATTCTTACAAATTTCTTGAATTTCAGTGATGATTGATTCTCTTAACGGTCTCACTATGCTTACTGAAGATCTCAAGTGACTTATAATCATGTCTGATCGTTATGATGAAAAATTTATTGAGAAGCATCTTATTGCAACTATTCTCATATTCTTTTTATTATACATGTGCAAGACAATTTTATCATCATAAAAAAGATGGAGATTGTTGGGAAAACATCCCTATGGAATTTTGATGGTACCAAAACTATCTTTGGTACTAATACCTACTATGATAAGTGCAGATGGTGAATTAACTTTGCAAATGTCAATGATTTCTTGTATCGATAAAGCTAAGAAACTAGGCTGCAATGAACTAGTGAACAAGCATCAATGTGAATGGTATTTCATAATGGCTCGGATGGACCTAAGTCAAGCTAGTGTTCTTGACAATATTTGAGACTAATAAAAGTGAAGAACCGTCAACCTGTTGTTACACTTCATTTTGTCAATATTGGCATTGGTGATCGTCAATCAACTCACTCATAATCTACACGAGCTGATTGTCAATTCTGAATAAATGGTGAGTTATCACTAATGATGGTGAGTTATGTGTATGAAGATGACCGTTGACTCCGTTGATGGTACAAAATATAGCCGTTGCGAGACTGAGTTCCATAGTTAGGAAATTGGGAAAGATATCTAAAAAGCAACTAACAAGATTTAGCTTCAGTAAAGTGAGAACTACAGTAGACTCCATTTTTAGAAATCTGTGAAAGTCAAAAGAAGCAGTCATATAAGTAGTCCCAATTTTAACATACGACTCCACCTACCCTCAAACGGCTAGCTTGATCTCTTTGAAGGTCTTCCACGGTTAGATTGAAGACTTTCATAATTAAGGATTGGTGCACCTAGATCAGACACGGAATACTCCACATTGTATGTTTGCTTTCTCCTTCCATTTCCCTATCTTCAACGAAACATTAGAACTACTATTTGTCTGACGATGGCGCAAAATTGATAACTATTCTAATGGCAGCTGAGCTCTAGAAGTACTTGGATTTAATCCCAAGCAAACCAACTGTAGGACATTCTTTTCTCACTCAATGAGAAAGTTCCTCGGTTTGTTTGATTGAAGGCTATTCACTACTTTTGCCTTTGGACATGAGTCTGAACAAAAAATTCTATTCGAATAAGGCAAGTTTGAAAGCTTCTAAGCCTATCGATACATGAATGCATATGTGCAATCAAAAGTGTTTATATGGGCTTTCACGATTTTAGATGGGCCAAAGAATTTCAAAAGATGCAAAGTTCTTTTATTCCTATCGTGTTTCTCTTAATTTCTCAGCAAATCTCAACCGTTATTGAGACTTATTTATCCCGTTGAGGGAGCACTGTACGATAAGGAGAATACATCTAATTTGTAAATGCTTAAACCCGCCTCTTGATTACCTTCACGACCCAAGCCCGCTTTATTGAATCTAAAATTGGGTTGGGCCACTCTACTAGAAGTATAACTCAAGTCCTCCCAAGACTTTCAGGCCCATCAGATGGTCCATTTTGATACTGATTTTCTTCTTCTTTTTCTAGATAATACGAAGAACAATGCTCAAGGGTTATGCCAAACTCAACTCCCACTACTTTCCAAAAGCATGTCTCGTTAAGAACAATTTAGTCTTTTTACTAATATTTATTGTAAATTCCTCTTATCAGACTTTTTAATGCAATAAACACCTTTAATATGCTTGATTTATACACTCAAATTTTTCAATCGTCAACACTTACCATCCCTCAAAGAAAAAACGAAATCTATGCATTGAAGTATACTTGCACATGCAGACTTAATGTAAAAAGATCTACGCATCATTTTAAAAAAACGTCGAAGATATGATAACATAAAACATGCTTCATGAGAGAGAGAGAGAGAGAGAGAGAGAGAGAGAGAGAGAGAGAGAGCTGCACAAATCCTTGCAATGATGGATCACCCCTTTTTCATGTGACACAACCTAGGAAAAAAAAACTCACCTAGATGAATCCAACGCAAAAGTTGCATTTTGACATAGGTTGAGGTCACGTTGGCCGTAACAATTTTTACAAGCGTAGCTGCTTGTCATGACCTTGTAAACAATTTTTCAAACTAAATTACTTGATAAAAATTTAGAGGGGTAAATAATTGAACTCCTGACTAGTATTTTAATATCATCAACCTTCTCAAGTACTTTTAGAAAATGGTCACAGCGTGCAATGTAATGCGCATCAACTGTGCCTCTTAATGATTAAGAACAAGAAACATGCCTGTCCTTTTGCTATTGGGGTGGGGTTGGCCGAGTCTATGGCGGGACTTGAAATAATAGTTACATCCATTTATGTAAATTTTGGACAAATCCTGAATAATAAAAGATATTTCTCTTTAAACTGCTACGCAATGTGTAATTTTGACTTAAGTATCCTTCCCATTAAACTAAATCTACCAATGGTTAAACACGAAAAATACCAAGAAGAAAAGAAAAAAGATACAGCACCCTCTCAAAAGTATATGTATTCAGCTATGGCTACGGAGGTGACTGTGGACTTTGGCCCTTCAAGATCTGCTACGGTCGCGAATATGTTGACGAACTGGTTGCGTACTGTTAATCCCAAACATCAAATCCTCAGGCAACCCAAACGAATGATGTGGAGTCGTAGGAGGCCCTCCATACGCAGCCCCACCGCCATCTCTCTTTTGAGCCAGTCCTCCCTCTCGCCCGCTCTCTCCTTCCGTCACATCCGTCTCCATTTTCCGCTTATAAAAGAACGTTGTGAATTGTGATGCAGCTAACAGACCACGCCACTGGTTTCTCAATGTCAAGCAAGATCCACATCGCTTGGTTTTTCTCTTTCAATACGCCAATCATTGCTCCTATAAACACCATTTTATTACGCTAAACCTCGCTGTCAATCTACTTAGCGTTTCGTCATCGTTCACGAGAGAGAGAGAGAGAGAGAGAGAGAGAGAGAGAGAGAGAGGGGTTTATCTTGCAATGATTAAAATAAAGGGGGGTTTTCATTAAACTTAGCCGTCATTAATTAGCTGGTTCTATCTAGGGCAGTCTGTCTCTACTTGCAATTGCATTTGGTCCGTTCTCCATTGGCAGATGGCGATAAGCTCGCTCGCTTCCAAACAGCATCTTTACCACTGATAAAAATGGAAGAATCGTCGATGTTGTTGTTACACGTCATTGTATTGATAATGTCACTGGTAATCTACAGGAGCCGATTGTCAGTTCTAAATAAATGGTGAGTTATTGCTTATGATGGTGAAATATGCATATGAAAATGACCATTGATGCCATTGATGGTACATAATATAGTCATTGCAAGACTGAGTTCCGTAGTTGAGAAATCGGGAAAAATATCTAAGAAGCAGCTAACAAGTTTTAGCATCAACCAAGTGAGAACTACAATAGACTCCATTTTTAGAAACCGGCAAAAGTCAGAAGAAGGAGTCACATAAGTAGTCCCAATTTTGACATACGACTCCATCAACCCTCAAACAGCTAGCTTGATATCTTTAAAGGTCTTCCACGGTTAGATTGAAGACTTCTATAATTAAGGATTGATGCGTCTTGGAAGAGATCGGACCCGGAATACTCTACATTGTACGTTTGCTTTCTCCTTCCATTTCCCTATTTCCAACGAAACATTAAAATAATTATTTGTCTGACGAGGGCGCAAAATTGATAAATATTCTAATTGCAGCCGAGCTTAATTGGAACTGGAAGATGATAGGAAGCCTAAAATTGAGCTATTGCTATTTTGCAAGGACACTCCCAATTCCTAAATATTTATCGAAGCAATTAACCTTGTCTTTTAAATTGTTGTTCATCGCAGTTGTTGAAAATATGTCTCCATTTTGAGCCAAACCAAACCCGACATATGAAGATGTTTTGATGCTCGGCCATGTAATTCTGAAGTTGTCAATGAGGTACTTCTGAGTTGTTCCCATTAGTGTTAATGACAATTGCAACGGTAATGGAATAAATGGAGAATTATGGCCGCACATGCACACATGGTCGGTCAACTTGTAATATGAGCTTACTATTTCTATTTGCTTATTGATAATGGAGTTAGTTTTGTAGTGGCGGAAGATGAACTTGTTCGGGGAAATTAATCTGGTCAAGAGGATAAAAGCAAGAAGGCATAGACTCCTTTTGCTAGACACACGTGACTCCCTTCAGCGGAAATCGAGGGAACCCTCACAAGCTGCAACCTGCATCATGATGGAGGCTTCTGCCCAAAGAAAGATAAAGAATGTGGAGTTTTTATAATTTTAATCATGAGGGCCTTCTTCAGCATTATATAAAGACGCAGAAAGGATGTCGAAGACTTAAGAGCTTTCCTGAAGCAAAAGGTAGGAGCTCTCGGCAGAGAGAAATTTTCGTTTCAATTACACATAAGTGATTTAACTACTTAAATTATTGTGTTAACAATTTGTTTATTCTTTTTATAAGATTGAGAGATTGTTTCATTAAAAACTGTGGGAGGCTAAATACTAACTGAGTTATTGGATGTAATTAGAAGTTAGGACACACCGAAGGTGTTTGACTGTTTGAATATGATTGCATCACTTGTTCCATAGTGGAATAATGTGTTGCTTTCCCCATTGAGGTAGCTTATATCAATCGAACTACATAAATTCCTTGTCCAATTTATTTCTTTCTTTTCATCTGTTTTATTGGATCGCTTGCTTCATTATTATTTCAGCAGTTCATAAAGAAAATATGAGTATTGTTCATTAAGGTTAGAGAATTGCAATTTCTATAAATGTGTGTTTTTCTTTGTACATTAGCAGTTCTCTGTTAGCTTACATCGATATAGGAGCTCTACAACAGTGAATATCTTTTTTTGATACCCAACAACAGTGAATATCTTTTGCTCTCTTTATTTCAAGAAGGATATTTTGGAAGTGTCAAAATCTCTCTTTCTCAGGCATAAAAGTAAGTTCCCTTGGTTAATGGCAGATTGCTTGACGACTGGAAAATAAATAGATGACTTTGAATTTTGAAGCCGGTGGGGAATAGAGATGACTTTGAAGCCATACTTGTTTTTCAATTAAATTCGGTGCAATTTGTAAATAAATATTAATCAATAGGAAAATGGTGCGATGGAGGATTCATCTGCCTAAAACTAGATTATCCTTCATACTACCTGGCCAAAGTGGACAAACATGAAGACTGAAGCAAGAGAATCATCATTTGATAATGATAAATAAGCAGCCAAACGTCCATCATTCAAAACATTTAAAGAGAGACAATGAACAAGACTGAAAACAGGAAGAGAATTATTTATAACAACAATTAACAACCAATCAAGAGGTAATCATCGAGTATCAACATCAGGAGAAAAACCAATAGATATTATTGTAGAGAGAGGCAAACGGAGGGTTCAAGGGTAGAGCATGGTATATACGGTCTGAATTATAGCGAGGGCGAAGAGGAAGATGGCGGCGATGACAGACAATATAGACCAAGGACTCCTGAAGTAGGTGTGGTAGAGAGTAGCCATCCACGTGTACCAGGTGCTCTTGCAGTAGTTGCTGACCTCTTTGTGCACGGTATTAAGGCTACTCTCGGGTTCAAGAGTCACTTCCTTGCACAGCGAATTGAACAGCTCGGCGACTGCCTTGTCGCTCCCGAGGGCATTCTGGATGATGCCCTGGGCATCGAGCAGTGCGACGTCCCCCTCTTTGTCGATGATTTTGTCCATGAGGAAGATGTAGGACGTTACCTCATTCCCAGCCCCGACATGTAAGTGCTCAAACGCGATAAGGTTGAGGTATACAGACTCCGTGGTGTCGTCCACTTGGATCGTGGGGAGCCTCAGGACCCCTCTGGCAAAGGAGATGTCCTTGAGGCTGCTGGTCTCACTCTTCCTGAACCAGATCCCATGCTCGTGGAGCCTAGTGGCCGACCGGATTGTCTCCCCACGCAGCCTGGGTAAGACCTCATTGGACTTCTGCCTCTTGAACTTTTTTTCCGGCTTCTCCTCATGTAGCAGCAGGCTCTTCCTATAGACGTCCAGGACGTGTAGGCATTTGCCAGTGACCTTGCTGGGGGAGCTGAAGAAGTTGACGATGAGCCCGTTGATGAATTCGTCGCCCTGCGTTGTTGGAGTATGAAGTCATTGCACTGAATACGAGATTGTTGTCGTATGGATTCTACTTGCATAAGAGGTTTAAAAAGAAGTTTCCGATGGATAGATGTAATAATGGAAATGTCGGTTGGTCTCGAATCTATCTCACGTGGAGTACATCTGAAATCACCAAGCTATACGGTTTGGTTAACATAGGACGGCGGTTTGCAAGCATGCAATAACCTCTCTTACGAATGGAGTGAAATCTATGAAACTAACCTCCTTGCCGTCACTCTTGACGGCCACCAGCCGAAACAGCACTAGCATTGGCAGCTGATTCTCCAGCATCAGCATGTCTCGCCTGATGTACGGCATTACGTGGAGCTTCCCATGCTTGCTGAAGATGGGGTCGTTGACGGCATAGTCATTCGGTGGTGTCACCTCCTGGGTCGCGACACGGAGAATCTCAAGCATGAAGCAGCCGTCAGTGATCATAAGCTCCAGGAATCGGACCGCCATGCCCTCGCTGCCGCCCCCCTTCCACTCGGGGTCCAGTGCATCGTAGCTCTCCTCAAGGTCCAGCGCCACCTCCCTCAGGGACTCGAGGAAGGGCTTGAGGGGCTTCCTGGACCGCTTGAGGAATTCGAAAAGCGCGCGGCGCTTGTGCTCCTCCATGGGAAGAAGGTGCTTCTCGCCATGGTGGTAGGGGCCGAAGGAGACAACCTGCGGCTGGCAGGCCTTGCTGTTGAGGTCAGCGATGCAGGTGCGGACCCTGTAGATGGACCGCTTGTTCCAGTACCGATGGTCTTTGGAGGCCTTTCGCTTGAGGCTGTCCTCGACTTGGACGATCCAGTCGGTGTCGTTCGGGTCCGGCGGTGGCGGTGAAGGATTCATGATATTTGCGCAAGTTTCACAGGTTCAGCAAATTTCTTTTCCGAAGTGTCTCGTCTTGAGAAAATATTGGGTGGTCCCGGACCGCTATATAGCGTGGTCCCGAGGAATGGAGAAGAGTGGAGAGGGGTCGGCTCATTGCTTCAAGTCGAAGAGGTATTCCGGGACAAACTTTGGATACGTGTCTCACTTTTTGTTGTCCGAGGTAAAGAGAGACCGTGCTTTAGCGGGTCCCATGACGTACGAATCGAATTGCATGGCACGCAATCTACATGAATTCCACGTATGAATAGATAATATGTAACGTCAATGTAGGTATGGACTTCGCATAGTTTACACGAGACTCCTTATTATAAATTAATTTCAGATTGCCACAAGACAAGTTGTAACCACCTTGTGTGAAATTCCAGAACTTCCAATTGTTTCCTACGAAGAAAAAAATTAACTCAAGCAAAAAGATATATTAGAATTCAAATCAAAGTCAAATTATATTTTTTTATTATTTTTGGTTTCAAATCACAAAGTTTAATGCGCCGCCAACATTTATGAGCTCCAAATCAAGAAGATTTTGGATCAATTATAATAGTTTATGAGCTCCAATTGAGAAGTACTTGGATTTACTCCAAAAGCGACTAATCCCATAAGCAAGTATAGCTTATATGGTTATATGCGTATATATTATACATGTAAACCAACTGTTAGGACATTCGAACTTAATCCCAAGTAAACCAACTGTTAGGACATTCTTATCTTGCAAAATGAGAAAGTGCTTCAGTCTGTTTGATTAAAGGCTATTATTCACTACTTTTGCTCTAAAATCTGAGTTCAGACGAAAATTCTCCTCAGAGCAAGGCGTGTCCGAAAGCTTCTAGGCCTACCAATACATGAATGTGTATGTGCGATTAAAAGTTTTTATGTGGAGAATTTTCACGATTTTAGATGGGCTAAAGAATTTCAGAAGATGCGAAGTTCCTTTATTCCTACCGTGTGTTTCTCTTAATTTCTCAGCAAATCTCAACCATTCTAGAGGTTTATTTATGCCATTGAGGAGAGCACTATACGTTGAAGAGTATACACGTCATTTGCAAAGAACTGACCTGCCCGAACCCGCCTTGATGACCTTACAACCCAAGCCGGCTTTATTAAATCTTAAATTGGGTTGGGCCACTCTACTAGAAGTATAACTCAAGTCCTCCCAAGACTTAAGAGGCCCATCATGATCCATTTTGATACTGATTTTCTTCTTTTCTTGATAGTACCAAGAACAGTGCTCAAGGGTTTTGCCAAACTCAACTCCCACTACTTTTCAAAATCATGTCACGTTAAGACCAAATTAGTCTTTTTAGTAATATTTATTTTCAATTCCACTTGTCAAACTTTTTAATGCAATAAACTCCTTCAATATGCTTGATTTGTACACTTAAATTTTTCAATCACCACTGGTGATTCATCAGTATTTAACATGCTTCCAAAAAAAAAAAAAAAATCTACTCATTGTAGTATACTTACATGCAGACTTAATGTAAAAATATCTACACGTTATTGTAAAAACAAATGTTGAAAATTTGATAACATAAAACATATTTACGAGAGAGAGAGAGAGAGAGAGCCGCATGAGCACATGCAATGATGGATCACCCCTTTTTCGCGTAAAGAAAAATTTCACCTAAATCGATCTAAGGCAAAAGTTATATTTAAGATAAGTTGATATCATGCCGGCCACAACAATTCTTATGGGCGAAGTTGCTTGCCATTGCTCTTTTGACAATTTTCTAAACTAAATTACTTGAAATTTTTTTATAGGGATAGATATTCAAACTCTCGATTAGTATTTTAATATCATCTACCTTCTCAAGTACTTTTAGAAAATGTCGTAATATAATGTGCATCGAATGTGCTTCTTAATGATTAAGACCGAGAAACACAAACACGAAAAGGAAAGTAAAAAAATAAAAAAGGTAAGGAAAAAAACAGTACCCTCTCAAAAGTATATGTATTCAGCTATGGCTATGGAGGTGGCTGTGGATTTTGGCCCTTCAAGACCAGCTACGGCCGCGAATATGTTGAAGGAATTGGTCGCGTACTGTCATTTTCCGACATCAAATCCTTAGGCAACCCAAACGAATGATGTAGAGACGTAGGAGGCCCTCCATACCCAGTCCTCCCTCTCGCCCACTCTCTCTCTCTCTCCTTCTGTCACATCCGTCTCCATTTTCCATGTATAAACAAACGTTGTGATGCAGCTAACAGACCACGCCACTGGTTTCTCAACGTCGAGCAAGATCCACATGGCTTAGTTTTCCTCTTTCAATACGCCAATTATTGCTCCTATAAACACCATTTTATTATGCGAAACCTCGCTGTCATTCTACGTAGCGTTTCGTCATCGTCCACGAGAGAGAGAGAGAGAGAGGGGTTTATCTTGCATGGACCTGTCTTCTTCTGAGAAAATGATTAAAATAAATGGGGGTTTTCATTAAACTTAGCTTTCATTAATTAGCTGGTTCTATCTAGGGCAGTCTGTCTCTACTTGCAATTGCATTTTGTCCGTTCTCCATTGGCAGATGGGAATGAGCGAGCTTGCTTCCAAACAGCATCTTTACCACTTGTCTCGTAGAAGAAATTCTTTTTAATATTGGGTTTAGGGTTCTTTCTTGTCCTTAACGAATGATAATTTATGTGCTTTAAAAATTGATGATATCATGCTTTGGACGTTCTTACATGACCTTTGTTACTCTTCAAGAGACATTACGGCTTTGTTAGGGAGTGCAAAGTGAAAGGAAAGGAAAGGATGGAGGTAAAAAAATTAGGAGAAAATACTTAATTACGCCTTGTTTGGGAGAGCAAAGGAAGCGAATAGAAAGTGGAGCTTAAGATGTAAATTAACCCTACTCAAGTAATTCATTTAAACTTCGAGATGTATATAGTCTTCAAGATGTCACTTCAAAGTCTAAACACTGCTGTGAAGGTAAAATTCTGATGTTGCAAATACTATATTTTGATCCCAAATTTTCTTTCATTGAGATAGGATCCTATTTTCACAATTGAATATGCTCCAATTTCTTGATCGGATCATTATCCTTTTGGTGGGGAAGAACTCAAGCCCTCAAAGTCAAGATCACAAAATTTGCAAAGAATTACTTTCAAGGTGACACAGTGCAAAAGTCACTTCAAAATTTCAAATATGATATTAAGTTAGTCAAATTGTCATAACATGTCTTCGTTGATGTTTGTTAATTTAGCGAAATCTCCCTTGAGCAGCCAGATATTGTCCTTACTTAAATACAATAAACTATTTCTATCTAAATTGGCTATCTATTCATGTCACATTAAAAAATTATTCAGTAAATGATAAAATTATATGGGCTTATCACCCTTTTGAACTCTTATTCTCTCATACATAAGATAACTTCTTTGGTTTGTTGGCTTATGGAAGTGTTGTAGGCCAAGGAAGGGCTCGAGACATTTTGCTATGTCGAAATTGCTAAGGCTAAGGTTCTCAAGGAATGAATTGGGAAGATTGTGTGACTAAGACTGATTCAAAGAATGTTCATGAAGCTTTGTTAAATAAGGGTGAAAGCATTGTAAGGAAGATTGTTCCTGTTACTCATGAAATTTGTGAAGTTTTGATGTTGTTTCGATACGAAGTGCAAATGCAGCTGCTAAATTGGGTGTCCCTTAACCAAGCCACTACCTATGAGTCGCCGGCTAAAGCTCCTGACCCTTTCCTGCGAAAACCAAAGCAGGCGAGAATCTCATTTTTTGGTAGTACAAAGGGGGAATCCATTATCTAGAGTGAGTGGAGTGATCTCAAATAGTTTTCTATTTTCATATTTCTAAAGATTCAAATAAAAAAAGGGTTCCAAACCTTTATGCCTGCACCTCCGTACAAGTGTTGCGTACGTTTCCACTAGGTAGAACCTCCTCAAGGAAGTAGATCTACACCATGGGAATTAGTAATGTGTCAAGAGAAAAATAAAATTATGTTTAAGTTCAAGTAACAAATATGTCATGGTTGCAGGAGTCTATCGGAGGCCTTTGGTGTCCCCTCCAATCAATAATTGGGGCCTCCCAATCACTAGGCATTATGCTTTTCTCTCCCATACACACCTAGGAGCACCCCTTCTTGGATATCCATACAAGACTCGAGTAGGCAGGTCGAGGTCCTACAATATACCCACTACTCGGAGTAACCTTCCAAAAGGAAAAAGATGGCAGAGGGTCCTTAAGGTGCGTTTGGGAAAACTTTGGGGGAAAGTCTTTAGGTAAATGCAAACACCTTTGAGTTAAAGGTGTTTTCCAAAATGCAACCGTGTTTGGTAAATTGTACTTTGAAAGCCCTTTATGAAGCATTTTGAGCAAAATAGTGTTTGGGAAATTATGTTTACAAAGCATCTTTATGTAAAATAAAAAAATTATCAAAAGAAAAATTAAAAAAAATTGACCGGCAAGGGCAGCAAACTCCGGCCACCTCCGGCGACCTCCGGCGACCTCCGGCGACCTCGGATTTGGGAGGGCGAGGTCGCGCGACGCCGTCGCGACCTCCGGCGACCCCGGATCTGGGGCGGCGAGGCCCGGCGACCTCGGATTTGGGTCGTGGCGGTGTCGCGCGACCTCCCACGACGTCCGGCGACCTCGGATCGGGAGGCGGCGAGGTCGCGCGACGCCGCCTCGACCTCCGGCGACCTAGATTCGGGGCGTCGAGGTCGCGGGAGGACCTCGCCGCCCTGAATCTGGGTCGCCGCAGGGTCGCGCGACCTCGCCGCCCCCGGATCTGGGGCGGCGAGGTCGCCCAATGCCGCCGGGACCCAGATCGGGGGCGGGAAGGTCCTCCCGCGACCCTACCGCCCCAGATCTGGGTCCCGGCGACCCAGACCTTGCCGCGACCCACCCCCGGCGTCGGTCGCGTCACCCCCGACGACGGTCGTCTGGGCGACGGTCGCCGGCAACTGCTTGCCTTTCGCCGGCGACTGGTCGAGGAAGAAGAAGAAGCTCGCCCGGAAGAAGAAGAAGCTCGAAGAAGACGATGAATAGTAAGGGCGAAAACGAACAAACGAAAAATAAACGAGGGTAATTTGGGAAGGAATTTTTTTTTTAATCCCCAAGCTCAGCATTTTCGGTAAGCTGAAAGCCCAAGGCAGCCCCCACTCTGCCTTGGGCTTTCAGCCTTGTGAAAGCATGCATTTGGAGAATGCTGACCAAAAAACGAATGCCAAACGGGCTGGCATTTGCCCAAAGATGTTTAAGCCCCCAAAGGGCTTTGGGAAGCAGTTCCCAAACGGAGCCTTAGTACCCAAAGCACTGGAGTGATCCAGTAGCCGGGAAGGGGCCTAGAAGTGCGACCGGGTCATGTGACAGATGCAAGCTAGACTTTGAAGCAAAAAAATCCAAGATTTCATAGAAGAAGGAAAAATCAATGTGGCGGATGACTAGCTAGTTTGGTTGGCAATTCGACCCAAAAAAAAAAAAAAAGGGTGGCAATTGCAAAGACAAAAGGAATTTGCCTCCATTGGTGGTTGGTTTATCCTCCTCCTCCTTTAGGACTTTTGTTAGACTATATTTTCGAATATTTTCACAATGGGATTTTGTTGTATTCAGTGGGAATGGCTTATGTTATCCACTTTGGTTTTTTCTAATCCAAAACTCTTGAAACTTTCTCCATACTGAAATGCTAACGCGTAAATTCATGTATAAGTTTTTTCATAATTTTTTTATTTTAAATAATATTTTAGATAATATATTTATTTTTCATAATTCATCTAGTAAAATTATTTGTTTCAAATATCAACATAAGTGTAAACAAACAGATTTAAGAAAAGTAATGATGATATTTTGGCAAAAAAAATAATTACAAATAAGTCCTAAAACTTGTCATAAGAATACACTCAAGTCCTCGCACTTTCATTTCCTAAGTTAGATGTTAAAACTTGCAAGTTGGATGCACTTGAGTCATTTTATAACTTTGTCGATTTCAAGTTGACAAAAAAAAATGCTATATATGAATTTTTAAAATTATATTTTGAATCTTATGTGGCTGTCAATATAAAATGCCATGTAGATTTTTTTTTTTTTTTTGGTAACCTAGGGAATCCCGTAAGCTTGCAGAACCCACTATCATAGTACTCTAGGTAAGAATCCCTAACAACGCTTTTGGGATTTGAACTCCTCCCCTTCGTGAGGAGTAGAGAGCCCAAGCCAGTTGCGCCACTGTGAGCGGTGGTTGGCCATGTAGATTTTCTGTCTACTAAACCTAACAAAGTTAGCAGAACGACTAAAGTAGGCAACTGTGATAAGTTTTACCACTAAAAAAAAAATAGACTATAAATCGACAAGTTTTAGGCTCCTTCACTAATCATCCGAAAATAAAACCTCTCATCTCGTCAATATTAACGCAGATTTTACCACAAGATTATGCTTAAAATCAAGAGACTATTGAGAAATGAAATCAGCTAGAAGTAATAAAATTTGTATTCCCATGCCTAACATATTACCATTTTTCAGCCACCAGAAAAAAAATATGTACCATGAATTGAATTTAAGGAAATATAGATTTGTTAGTTCTTTTCATTTCTTTCATTTCTTTTTTGGCGCTTCACTATCAATGACGATCCAAAAGTTTCTGTCAACTGGCTCATAATCAAGCGCAAAAGGCAAAAGAGGGTTTTCGACACGGCGAATCGTCGTCGTCGTCGTCGCGATCAGATCATTCTCACATGCCGAAGAAGATTCAGCTGCGAAACGACGCGACAGAGAGACTATATCCGGAGAAACTCGGATGGGGACCGGCCGGTTGGCCCCTAGTGCAGAGAAGGGCCGAACGACCCTTCTTGGCTCTTCTCTTCTCCTCCCGCTCGTGCGCTCTCTCTCTCTCTCTCTCTCTCCTCTTCTAAGGTCGAATCGCCTCGTAAATCTCTCCTCGCACTGTTCTCGTTGGTCCCCACCTGTCTCTCTCTCGCTCTCTCTCTCTCTTCACTTCCTAAACAATTCAACTTACAAATGTTGTTGTCGTTTTCTGCGGGGAGGTGAACCTTTTATATCATCTTCTTACTAAAAGCGTGCTCGTTTTTTTATGCATACGTCCCCTGCTCCTCTCTCTGCCCATTGGCTCCCTCCCCGTCCAATAGCCTTAGATTCTGCTTGTTATGCTTCGATTGCATGTAATTCTCTCCTCTCTCTCTCTCCCTCTCTCTCTCTTCGTGTCCCTCGGTCTGAAGATCTTCTTGCTGATTCCTGAGAGAATGTGATTCTTTCCATCGTGGGTCGGCCTCGTTTCCGCTTCTGACATCTGTAATCCTACAATTCAGGTTTGAATCTGCCTCCTCTCTTACTTAACTGCTTTCTGGGAGTCTTTTAGCTCGAACCCAGAACAAGAAAGGGGGGAAAAAAAGGGAAGAAACTACTCCACATGGAACATTGTGCATTCCTTTTATCTTACCATTCAGCTCTTCAGATTTTGTTCTCTTATGTTCATGATTTCCATTTTCAATTTTTTTTTTTTTTTTTTTTTTTTGGGGGGGGGGGGGGGGGGGATTGGAATCTCCCTCTCTTGTGCTCTATGATGTTCATGAATTTCCCAGCAATTCATTCGTCATTCTCTTTGGTCATCAAAAGTTTTGGTGTTTTTGTAAGTTCAGGTGAGAATAGAGATCGGTATCAGATGGGGATGTTTGGACTGCAAATCGCACTGGCCCAGTTAGTCCTTTGAAAGAATGAAACAAGCGGTGATTTTATTTTCCTTCGTCTTTGTGATCAGTGATTGATTAGTGTGGTGGCGTGCCTCAAAACTCTCTCTGTTTTGTGTCTTCTTCTTTGCCTTCTTCTAATCTCCTTTTTTACCGTCGTGCCCAGGATTTCCAAGGCACTTTAATCAATTGGCAGTCCTGGGCTCATCTACTGAGAGCAAAACCATTTTCCGAACAGGTTTGTACTTGTGCTCGGCGTTCGCGTTGGACTTGGGTTTATATGGACGTGATTGTTTAGTTATTCAGTTGAAAATGGCATCTCTGAATAAGATCATCTGGGTGGAGTCAATCTTGATTAATTGCTTTGTTCACCCAATGAAATTTGCTTGTGGGAACTGAGAAAGAATTTCAAATTTCACCCCTTATTACCCCCTTTTCCTGTCCTTTTGCTAGTAACTCCAGTTTATACTGTGCTGGTATTTGGTGGAATCCTGCGTGAAAGATCTTGTGGTTGAACTTTTGATTACTTCTCTGAGTACCTTTTTCGTAGATACCCATTGTGGTGGATTAACTTTTTTAGTTAAAGTGAAATGCACTTTTCCCTAGAGTAATTTGTCAGCCAACTAATCGCAGTACTCGATTGCTCAAGTCAGAATCCACCCATGTCTATGTACCACTTTGGTGATACCTAGAGCCTTGAGGGAAAAATCAAAGATACTTAGTGCTGTTGTCGGTTTCCAAAAATATGATAATAAACTGATTCAATGGAACAATTTAGCGACATAGCATATACATGCAGTAATCTTCTTAATTCAGATTCTGTAGAAATATCTGAAACCAGTAAAATTTCAATGGTTAGCCTTCACAATTGCGATTTCCCAAATTTACATCTTCAATTATGGTTTCTTTTACCTTCAACATAGACTTCCAAATGCCAGCAGTAGGTTTCTAATCTTGACTGTCAATAAATTATAAATCTTATGGTAAGAGGAAATGCAATAAAGATTTAAAAGAAAAACATTTGTTTGCACAATAATGCTCTTACTGAATTGAATGAAACAGAAACGTCGTCATGCTCTTGCAAAGTGTGCAAAACACATGGTTTTCTTGTTTAATTGATTTTCATATTACCTATGTGCAACAGCGCCAAATTTTATGGGTGACTTTACATATGGTCAATCCAAGGAACAATTAACGAGGTTATTTCCTGAGAAATATTCATTGTTTGATTTATGTTGGCTGCTGGCGTGTAAATGACGTAACTTTTAATCATTCAGAAGAATTAGTAAGAAACAGCTGCACTGGGTGGCATTTGCCTTTGATTATCAGAAAATGCTTTCAATATTGATAATTGCCTCTTTGTCTTGGTAAGACACTCAGTACTTTTTTGGTTGCTCATGTATCAAAAGCAAGTGTTGTCTTGATGCCTTTAGCACAAGTCACTTATATTAAGCCCTTAAATCTTGCTTGCTTCCTCTGAATTCTGCAGGCACAACTTCTGTCAATATCCAAATGTTTGAAACTTTGCCTTTGGTCAACTTTCATGGGAAGGAATTACTGCTCTGAGATCAGACATGTCCTGCTAGAGGAATTTGACTCGTCCGCGACATCTGTCTTCTGTGAGAGACATAGTGGAAAAATTAAACATTGATTTCCCTATGCCTGCGAGGGAACTAAGTGTCAGTTTTGGCTATAAATGCAATACCACTAGCTACACCAGCTCGATGAGCATCAAAGATGAATTTGATGATTCAGAAAGTGTCATGACTTGGAGTTCCACCATGAAGATGAGGAATGGCTCCTTTTCTTGTTTGTCTGGTGCTGCTCTGAGTGCCAATGCAACTTTAGCCAACACAAGAATCTGTAATGGCATCATAGGAGAGGAAATCTTGCCCAGCATTGACTCTCCAAAATCATTTAGAAGATTGCCCTCTTCTTCTTCCCTATCTCAGTTGGACCTTGTATCATTGTCCTTCACTAATAGCATTGCTCCCTTGGTCGGGAGTGGATCAATAGACACTGTGATTGTCGAGAATGAGAGGAACCTTTGTCCGTCTAATAATTCTCCCACTAGAACAGAGTTCTCCAGCTTTCTTAATGCGATGGATGTACAAATGGCTGGAGGGGCTGCAGGTGAGGATAGAGTCCAGGCTGTGTGCTCAGAAGAAAATGGGTGGCTTTTTTGTGGAATATATGATGGATTTAATGGGCGTGATGCTGCCGATTTCTTAGCTGGGACACTTTATAACAGAATTGCTTCTTCTCTGCATAATCTGGAGTGGCAGACAATGAAGCTACGTAGGTCATGTGAAAGTAGTTCACTGCATCAACTTTCTGATATCAATAGTGACATTTCCTCGACCACTGATCCATACACTTCAAGTATGGAGGATAGAGAAATTAACCATTTTCAGTCTTCTGATGATGCATCCACACATGACACTTTTCGCTGTGGGGTGATAAATTGTCTCAATGTTGCTGTTGCTCAAGCAGGAAGTGATTTCCTGCGCATGGTTGAACGGGAAATGGAAGACCGGCCTGACCTGGTATCTGTCGGATCATGTGTGTTGGTGGCGCTTCTCCACATGAATGACATTTATCTTCTAAATTTAGGAGACAGCAGGGCTATATTGGCGACAAGTGATGGCACGCGGAATGGTGCTTTGAAGACAATTCAGCTGACGGAAACTCATACTGTGGATAATGAGTTGGAGAAGAAGAGGCTTTTCGAGGATCACCCCGATGATCCTTGTCCTATTGTAAATGGAAGAGTGAAAGGGAAACTAAAGGTTACTCGAGCATTTGGAGTCGGTTACCTCAAAGAGGTAGCCAGTTGTTTATGTGTGTTTTAATTGGAGATGAAGTTTGAATCCACTAATATATTTATGTAATTCGAATTGATTTTGTTCCAAACTATTTTAATCCTCGCAGAGCAAAATGAATGATATGTTGATGGGCATACTCCGTATTGAGAACTTACGGAGCCCTCCTTATGTTTATTCCCATCCCTTCACAGTGAGCCACAGAGTGTCGGAGAATGATCACTTTGTTGTTCTGGGAAGTGATGGGCTGTTTGACTTCTTCAGTAATGATGAGGTTGTGTGGCTTGTTCATCTCTTCATCCAGCATAATCCTGTCGGTGATCCTGCCAAGCACCTCATTGAACTGCTTGTCCAAAGAGCGGCCAAAAATGCAGGTTAATTGCTTTTGAGATAATGTCTCTTTGCAACCAGGATGCTCTCTCTCTCTCTCTCTCTCTCTCTCTCTCTCTCTCTCTCTCTCTCTCTCTCTTTTTCGAATCTGTCATGTTATGGATGTGGAAAGTAATGTTAGCAAGCTAGTGATCGCCAATTGGATCGTTATCCTCTGGTTTCCACTATTTAAGCACTGAAAAAAGAAAGCAGAACCTGCATAAAGATTAATCAATTTGACCCATCCGTCTGACTTGGAATGGCAACTTCTATAGATGTTACAAGAACCAGATATTTAGTGATAGCATTCGTCTCTTCTAGTGAATATTTCTTGTTCCTATTGCAGGTTTTAGTGCTGATGAGCTGTTGAATATTCGTCCGGGACGGAGAAGGAAGTATCACGATGATGTGACAGTTATAGTAATCATCCTCGGCAATAAGCAGCGGACATCTACTGCATCAACATCCCTGTAGCAACCATCGTACTCACTTCGCATCTTGTCCAAGTAATGAATAAAGGGTGAGCCAACAAGAAATTCGGATTTAGACCATTGAGATTTCTCAAGATACTGGTTGTAGTCTGTATATGTAGAGATCATTAGAAAGTATTTCATGGGTTGAGTGTTAGCCTGTCGCCATTTCGATACAACAAACTGTGCCAGAGCTGAGCTTTCTGATTTTTTTGCAATCATATGGTTATTTGATATCAGTGAGCCTTGCTTTTTGAGCTTGTTAAGTTTCCTTGCTTGTCTGCAGTATGCTTGAAGTTATGTTTTATAGCACCTTTAACACAGAACTCTTATGTCGCAAAAGATCTGTTGGTTTTCTACCTCCTTCAGCTGGATGATTATGGAGATTCTTAGTAATGCATGTCATTTTTTTATTTTTTGAAATTCACCTTGTATTCAGCTGTTCCAGTTCTGTGAGTTTTCACTTCAGCATGCAAATCTTTTGAATTCGTGCCCATGATCATTTGTCTACTTTTTCAGCTAATTAGAAATCTCAGTTAACTGCTACATCTTTGTGATTGTGATGTGCATCAATTATGCTTGTACACATGTTTCAACGTCCCAGCCTTGAGTGCTGCACAGGAGTACAATTCTTGAGGATCATGAAGGGTCCTCGGTCTCTGAACAACAAAATTTAGTTTGTTTTAATGAGAAGGACCTGTACTTTTCCCCATCAAAACCAGGCCAAGAACTTCAGAAATATTCAAGACCGCTATGAATTATGTACTTCAATCCTCAGCTTCTTCTAGGTGAGAATAAGAAATAGAAACATAGTCCAGCTCTCTGGCTAAACAGATTTAAGACCTTTCTGAGGTGCTTACGCTCTTCCACTGTGGAGTTGACATAGGCGAGCTAGAACTGATACACAAGCTCTTCTGAGGTGATACCAGCAGTGCTTGAATTTTATTATCAATCAAATTGTTGTTACCATTCATTCACCTTCAAGCAAACTTACAGACTGATTCTTCTTTTACATTATGATGCTCCTAAAAATGTCCAATAGATTTATAGATCTTATGACAAAAGAGCACAGTGGAGACAAGAAAACTGTGCAATCGATCATGATGAAGAATTGAAATTCTGAATCTTATGTGTGGATAGAGTTTGATTTTTTGAAGCTTAGACAGTTAAACCCATTTACTTGCAATGATGGAAACTGAAGTATTGACAGACTACTTGCGAATTTAGGGAGAATTACCAAAAAAGTCTTTAAACCTGTTGCAATTGTGCCAATTCAGTCCTAAACTTTTTTTTTTTACCAATTTAGTCATAAACCTTTTACAATTGTGCCAATTCAGTCCATCCGGCCAAAATTGGCCGGTCGGCACTGACGTGGACGCCGGCCGGCCGGCGAACGATTTTTTAATAATTTTTTAAAAATTATTTCGAAATTTTTAATTTTTTTAAATTTTTTTTTCTTATCTTCTTCTTCCTCCGGCCGGCTAGAGGCGAGGGCCGGTGAGGTTAGCCTCGCCGGCCACTGGCAAGGCTCGCCCCCGCCGGCCACTAGCAAAGGCGAGCCTCGCCCAGCGACGGCGAGACCGCCGTCGCTGCATCTAGCGAGGCTCGGCCTCGCCCAGCCATGGCGAGGTCGACCCTCACCTTGGTTGTGCGAGGGCTTCTTGTCCTCCTCCTGACCGTTGCCGCTGCCGCCCGTCGCAGACATTCTCTCTCTACTCTCTCTCTCTCTTTGTCCCTCGCAAGCACAACCACTCTCTCTCTCTCTCTCTCTCTCTCTCTCTCTCTCTCTCTCTCTCTCTCTCTCTCTATTTCGCGATTAAGGTTTTCTCTCCGATTCAATCGAATTCGGCAGCCCGATGCAAGCGGACGGAGAGGAGGAGACGGAGGGGAACACCTCGCCCAGCCAAGGCAAGGGTCGACCTTGCCCAGGGACGACAAGGCTTGACCTTGCTAGATGTGGCGATGGCGACCTCGCCAATGGCTAGCAAGGCTGACCTCACCAGCCCTCGCCTTTGGCCGACCAGCCGACGCTGGCCAAAGGAAGAAAAAGATAGGAAAAAAAAATTAAAAAATTCGAAAAAAAATTAAAAAAATTATTAAAAAAAGGTCGCTGGCCGGCCGATGTCCACGTCAACGCCGACCAGTCAATTTTGGCCGGATGGACTGAATTGGCACAATTGTAAAAGGTTTAGGACTAAAGTGGCTAAAAAAAAAGTTTATGATTGAATTGGTACAATTGCAATAGGTTTAGGACTTTTTTGGTAATTCTCCCTGCAAATTTATGGACATTAGAAACAGACCTTTTATCATCATCTTTGGCCTCAGAGTTGGAATGACATGGATGTAGGTTTATCATCGTTGCTAACCTCCGGATGAGTTCCCTGAAGTTTCCCTTGACTAACTGAAAACTACTGAGCTATTTAGCAGAGTTTAAGAATGGTTTTCTTATGCATTTAGGCAACAAGTTAGTGAAACTGAGATCAAGAATAAGTCTAAAGGGGTTCTTGTTTCAGCACCTTCAGGATGAAACAGTTTGATGCTAAAGATGTCTAGGTCTTTTACTCCCTCGTCTAGCTGGATTGTTGTGGTGACTCTTGAAATTCATGTTCAGTTTTTCTAAAATTTATGTTGCATTCAACTTTTCTGATACCGCAAGTTTTCATTTTATCATGTTGATCCCAAGAATTGGCGCTCATGTTCCTTCACCTTCTTTTTCAGATGATCTGAGATCTTGGTTAATTGCTACATCTCATGCTATGTGATTTCATTTTATTAGTTCACAATTTTTAAGCCCCAAACTTTCATGTGGGACAAGAGTATTTCAATTCTTGAAATCATTAGAAGTCCTCATTCAGACCAGGCCAAGAACTTCAGTGACATTCAAGATTCTTATTAATCGCGTACTTAAATTCCAATCTTCTCCTAGAATGACAAAAGTAAACGCACTTCAGCTCTTTTCCCAAATAAATTTTATAGAATTTTGAGATCGGTCGTGCTCTAATGCTATGAAGTTGACAGGCAAGATGCGCAAGAACCGATAGCTACACTGGCAATACTGGCTGTGCACAAATGTTATTACCAATCTAGTAGTTCTTTTTATTCACTCACTTTTGAGATTAAGCAATTTTATTGTTCCTGTACAATTTTTCAGTCGGTTGAAGCACCCTTCTTTGTTTGATCAAACTCAAAGACCGACACTTCTTGGACATTTTTATTTTACCGCCCTTCAAATTTCCTGTATACTTCTAACAGTTACAACACTTATGAAAAAGCTAAAGGACACTGTCTAGATCTGATCATGACAAAGAAATACCAAAGTTCTGGTGTACAATCCAAGTTCCTGAAGCTTAGACGATCAACCCTGTTAACTTGCATTGATGTAACGTAGTAAACATAGATGAAGACAGAGATTCTCCATGCTCCACCAAGTATTCAAGGACTAAACTTTGTAGATGGATTGGCAACATAACCCGACTGTGTCATCAGCTTTGGCTTCTCAGTGGAACGACATTCAATGCACTTAGGTTTAGTACCATTGCAATCGTCTGAATGAAGAGTTTTCTGAAGTTTCCTGGTTAATCTGTGAACCGATGAGCTATTTAGCAGAGCTCAGAAAAGTTCTTTTCTTTCCATCAAGGCAATCCTAGATCCTTGTCTTCCGGACATATCTAAATCTCAAAATGGAAGCATATGCAGTCTCCTAATTTAGAACAGGATTGGTCACTGTGATCACAATGATTACTGGGAAATTAAATTCTCTCTATCGACAATTAAATTTCTTAAACTTCCTCTTCAGACCATACTTCATGTAAGCCGAACACATTAAGCACAAGTCAGCCACTGAGTTCTTGGCAATCTTAGCGTATCCATCTGTGTCACAGTTGTCAGAGAGCGGTGTCCTAGCGAGGATTAACATTAGATCACAGGAACATCGACTGTGTCAGGAGCATCTGATTAATTTATGAGCTGTTCATGGATTGGCGTGATTTAAACCATGCAGTCTGGCTTTAGGCAACACTTTCCTTAACTTGAAAGTGAAATATTTCCATAGTTCGGTCAAAGCTGTATTGCCCCTCCCAGCAATCATAAAGGTTCCGACCGTATTTCTTCAATCAACTGGAGTTAAAAACACTCTTAGGAACCATTCGAGAGCTCCTCAAGCTATCAGAGACGAACCCAGAACACCCAGCTTCTGTTACCATACAAATTTCACATTGTTCACTCCAGCAGCGAAACACAACAAAAATAGCAATCAATCTTGTTATTTCCCAGCAGATGAATTAAGTACATCTAGAAGCTCACAAGGTATGAGTTTTACTTTTACGACGGTATACACCCAGTCCCACACCCATCTTTTATCAAAGACACGGAAATAGATGAACGAATAGTGGTAAAACATAACTTAAGCAACAACAATATAGCATCCAATATCCATCTTCTTAGGCTCATCTTTCATGCTTAGCTTCTTAATCTCTCATGACCACCAAATTCAGAATTCGATCAGACGTCCCTGTCCCTCCTGCACTCCGGGGACATGGCGGGGTACCTCTTCCGATCGGTGCAGTAGTTGTAGATGGTGTATTTCGAGCGCACCCACCGGAGCCTCCGGTACTGGAAGGCATCGAGGTCCTGGAACTCCTTCTGGTCCCACCACCTCTGGCCCTGAGTAGCGCAGAACTTGGCCTCAACCGACGCTTCGCACCCGTCGATGTGGAACCCCCGGTAGGAGGCCACGAACGGCGCCTTGGACCAGTCGGTCTTCTCAAGCCCTCCCCGAGTGGCCCAGTCATCCGCATTCCACAGGCTGGAGTACAACTTCATCGGCTGGTTGAAGGGGAATTTCACCCCAAGGTCCTTGCTGTTCTTGAACACCCGGATCGGCACGTCATCCACGAAGAATCTGCACGAAAGCAGATTGAAATCAATACCGAATAACCCCATTTCTTCCATTGAATCATAAGTTCAGCCACTCGCGAGAACCTATTCTAAATCTCTATCGAAGAAAACATAAATTAGTGATTATTAAACAGACTTTCTATGAATGGAAAGTTCAACTACTCAAGATCTTTTTTTTTTTTTTTTGAACTAACAAGCGGATATTCATTACTAGATTAAGTTCGTAGCAGCATTTTAACACATAATAAATCTAAAAGAGCAGGGGTTAGTTATCCGGTTTCTAGGGAGACAGCCCGTGCGTTGGGTTTTGGCTATCCAATCTGTCACCTGAACTACTCAAGATCTTTACCTAGTGTGAAAATCCTGAGTTCTTTTTCATTTTTTTCAATGCTCAAAGAGTAGGTCCATGTGCTTTTGAGCTGTGATTAGCAAAGCAGCAATTACATCCCAAGAGACCAAGATGGACATCACTGTTGATTCGCTCCCCCCCAATTTGCTCACATTGTGAAAAAACAGGGAACGAAACCAAGAAAAAGTGATTGGTTGGCAATCTTTTGGCCAAGTCCTGTCGGAATCTATAACATTGAAAAAGGAGGGCCACGAAAAAGTGAGTCCTAACAACCCCCCAATGACCAAAGCAGAGCAAATAATAGCGTGAATCTCTCTTTGATTCGTCTCATCTGTTTGACATTAGGGGCTCTGTCCTTTGTCGGGGACTGGTTCGAGAGTGAGATGTGTGAGCTGTATCCAGGGGACTTCGCATGTAATTCGGTGATTGCGACACTTGGACACAAGCAAATTTTAAAGAAATCCCAAGAAAAGATTGTCTGGAGAGAGAGATGAAACCAAAGGGAAGAGTTCCTTTTTCTTTTCCTTTTCTTTTTTTAAGGGAAGGAGGTAGTGCTATTAATTCATTACTGGGAAAGTTCATCCTGGGGAGGTGCTGCTTTTAAGTTATACTAAATTCGATTGATTGGGACGAGACAGTGCAGTTGCAATTACTTAAAGCTGGTAACCACAGCTCGGGAAAAAAACAACGCACATCAGAGTGAAGATTTGATCTAAGATCTGTTTTATGCGAATCAGCCCGGTTGCCAGTAAGAGGATCAGCTGCTCGCCACGACAGTACCTGGTTCTGTTCTTTCTCTCTGACATTATTCCTTGGTAAAGTAGTAAATAATAATATTGACAATTCCCACTTGCCATTGACAGAGAGGGGGGAGAGAGAGAGAGAGAGAGAGAGAGAACAAGAAACCATTTTGACCGGTTTTGAAATCGAGACTTCTGATTAGAAAGGCTCATGTCCCCGTCTCGCTATCAAGTCATGCTTGGTTTGACAGAGTACGAAAAACAACGTTGAGCTTAAAAAGGAACACTAATTGACCGTTAAGCGTGGATTATATTTATAATTGATGATTACCCTGTGGATAACATTTCTCACACGTAAATTTTTTGTTAATACTATCCTCAAATTCATATCTGGTAAAGGCAAGAACAGGGTCGTGGTGTGGTGTTGAAATTGAACGTAGAAATAGAAGAGAGTAGGGAGGAAACTGGGGACTTACACAATCTGGTACATGTTCCAGAGAACAGAGTAGGAGTGGTAGGCGGCGGTGGGATCGAACCAAAGATAAATCCTCTGTTCTCTGTCTCCTTTTCCTCCCGTGAACACATTGGTCTGCACTATGTACGGCTGCCCACTCCTGTTACCCAAGAACTCAAAGTCTATTTCGTCGTGCTCTGAGTTTTGAGATGAGAGCTGCAACAGAAAATCACATCTCGCGTAACGAATGATCCCGTGATGAAAAAAAAAGGAAAGAAGGAAGAAGAAAAAAACAGAGCAACAAGACAAGCCCCAAAGGAAGCAATTTCGAGAAGAACTCAAGATGATGATCACTTTAGAAAACAAAAATCCATTTTTGTAAACTCCATATCTATAACCAGATCATTCATGGATGAGACATCCTGGCTATAAATGCCACAAAATGGTCGACAGAAGAGGCAAGAAATACTCACGTAGAAAGCAGTGACTGTCCCTGCAGAATCTCCAGCAACCAACTTGATGTCCATGCTGAAATGCCCGAACAGGTAAGACCCCTTGGATTGAAAGCCAGTACCTTTATTTACCCAAAGAATTAAAAATAAAAAAAGTTATAACCAGCCAAGAACAGAGAAGGAATCAAAGCCAAAGAGGGAGTTATTCTCTCGAAACGTTCGAGGTGGGACTTCTGAATCACACGCTCCCTGCGTCCATATAATATTCACCTGTGTATTTGTCCAAGGAGAGCTGTATCTCGGAGCCACCATTGAAGTACTTGATGTGATCGAAAGCCCATGTGGGCATGTAGTTTCTACCGAATGCCACTGCAACAGGCTTTCTTGGAGCAGCCCCCATTGCCCCAGAAGCCATCAGAACAAGACCCAGAACCAGAGCCCATGCGTGTGCAGCCATTTCTCTGATTCTGCAAAAAAGAACAGCAACAAACAGACAACTTCAGCTATGCAAAACAAAACGAAATGGTCTTCCTTCATAGGCTTCTAGCAAGAGAAACAACATAGCAGAAACAATGGAGCTTAAGAGCAATACCCTTCAACACAGAGAGACAGAGAGAGAGAGAGGGAGAGATGAGAGAAAATTGGCAGTGTGGGGAGGTGTATATGTAGGGGTCAGAATCCTTCCAATCCAGAGGGAGAGGAGAGAATGAGTATTATTGAAGGGTGTGCAGGGACATTCAGTTTTTCTTTTTTTTCTTTAATCAATTTCGAGATTTTCTTGGGCCACTTGAAGTTTGAAAAATGGCTTGATTCCAATAATTTATGGTCAATAATGATATACAGCTAAAATGTGCAGTGTGCATGTCAGGTGGTACAGCAATTATTTTTTCTTTTTTTATTTTTCCTCCTTCCTTCCCCTTTGGCACTGCGAAGAAATTGCTTGGACTTTGGGGAGAGATTCGAGGAAAGGCGTAAACGAATACTTTCTCTCTCTCCCTTTTCTATCTCATTTTGAGTTTTTTCTATTTTCTTTCAGTCTTTGGTACTCGTGTGGCCGGGGACAATTAAGAGCGTCGGCCATGTGCAGAGACTCCAGCGAGAAAAAAAAAATTAGGAAGACTTTCAGATAAATCCTTAAAATGAGACCATTTCCTCAAAGATAGATTAAGAATTTATCTTATTTCAATTCAAATAAGGATATAACTAAATCTTTGCCGATCGACGAGAAAATGCAAACTTCTGTAACATCGGTGAAAGCATTATCATTCAGGCCCTTTTGCTATGTTCTTTTTCTTACTTCTTTTTTTTCTTAACAAGTGCTTTCTTTACATTTGTGGATCAATCATAGAGAGAGTTCTGTGATTGTCAATCTATATTTTTTTTTATGTTGGTATGTCGAAAATGTTTGTTTCCAAACATATTTCACAAGTAAGAATACTTGACGATGAATTATTATTAAATGTTGAATATGACTTATCTACTTAAAAACCCGTCATCCGTCACATCGTTTTGGACGTACTAATTGGGTACATTTATGTATCAACAGACCTAATACGACTCATTTTTTGTGGACCTTATCTAACATCATAATGCAAATGCAATGCACCTATTGCTTCATTCATTCATATTGAGCTGCTAAGAGCGACCATACAGCATGGGCCACGGCCTGCCAACGTTAAAATGTCCTTTTATTCTTTTTGGTGGCATTTCGGGGTGAAAAATCAGGAAAAAAAAACATATGATATAATTTCGACATATCTTTATTCTGTCAACCTGCAAAGTGATTGGCATGGGTTACTGTCTTCCTCCCGGTATAAAGGGGACAAATTTTTCCCAATCTCCCATGTCTAGGGCTTCGCAATGCGCTTTCGGTTTTTTAAAATAACTTTTTCACGTTGGCATTTTTCTCATTCAAACGAAATGATTTTGTGTCCATCATTACTTATAAAAAGCGATATTAAAATTGTGGGTGTATCTGTTTGTTTCTGACCTGGAAAGGAATGTCAAGTTAGTAAGATGAAAAAAGAAATTCTTTAGTTTGGTTATTTGTCAAGCCAAAATCGATCTAATTTCGACTTAAAAGATTCACGCAATGTATTTATCGACTTTCAGATGTTTGTTATAAGAGCTTTTTGTCAGGTTTTAAAGAGATTCATATGTCCTTTTAAAATCGGCATATCAAAGAGAAGCATAGAAATAACCTTTCGGATCATTTGATCATGTTGATGACATAAGGGAAGAAAATAAGGGCACCCGAAACCCTAATTGCTATTGAAAAACTTCACATGATAAGACCCATTTAATCCGAAGGACCAGAGTCAACTGAGTCCTCCATGCACCTTTGGATTAAGTGATTATCGTGAGACAGCCTCACATGAAATGCACACATTCACGCACTGCTCCATTCCGAAAACTACACATCAGTACTTAGGCCAATATCTCAAAGTTTCTGTTCGAGTTATTATTTTGTGAGTGATGCATTGATCGCGTCAGCATTTTCTGCTGTAAAGAACGATAAAATCCACGAGTGACGATGAGCAAATCTTTGGGGCCACTGCATGAAAATAAGGAAAAGGGGTAGTAGAGCTAGGGTTCATGCATGGGGAGGAAGGAAACAAAAGAGAGTTTTAATGATGACATATGATATCCAACCAACCATGTAGCGTTAGGCAGGAGGGGCAGCTCAGGCGTAGCTGGAAGAAGCCTGTGAGGTCTTTTGTCTCACTTGATTTTGAGAAGAAAGTTGTTGCATGGAAAATAAATAATTTAATTTTTTTAAAATTAATGAGTTGTATGCTTGAAATAAATAATTGATAAAATTATTTTCATTATCCATAATAATTTATATCTAAATATTCTCATGAATAATAAAAATATTTTTAATCATCTATTTTTATAAGCAAGTATTATTTTAATAAAAATATTTTCAAACCATTATTTTTTATGAGATAACAGGATTCGAAGAAGAACATAACATTGTCGATTAGACTTTTGATTAAACGCGGGTGAGGTTGCAACAGTCAATGTTTCAGACCATCTACGTGTGTGTGTTGTGTGGGGCCCCCACTAGCGCGCGCTCCCCGATTTCCTCTTTCGGTCCATTGATAGACTGACACGCCGATCCATCCATGCAGCGTCTTTCATGTCCCAAATTAAAGCTGTGACGTAATAAATATTTCGCTACTTTCATAATTCAACTGAGGCATGCTTCGAAACCAAAATGAGCATCGAGATGTTATTACTAATGCATGGGTTTGTGCCTAATTCACGCGCAAATCATCCCTTAATCACTCGGTTAAACTCGTGATTTTAGACATGTTTGTTTTAGATCAAGTAGGAGCAAAATCTTTTCCCCCCTCGAAATCTAGGTATTGGTTAGATTTAAAAAATGCAAATATACTTATGTATATATGTGTATCCTCAAGCTGATATTTATATGATTTTTCATTTCAAATATTTTGAGTAAAGAAATTGAAAAGATACACGAGTTGAGAGATTAATATTAAGCAAAAATAAATAATTAACCCAAATATATTCTAATAATACTCAATGTATTATTATGCTACTATTTTCCCCGCCTTCCAATCAACTAAACCGTGAGTCGTATTTGTTTCAGGAGCTTTCTAAATGCATGTTGTTTAATGCAAGTGCAATGGATTGCTCAAGCGCAATAAGCATGCATGTTTTCCTTGTCCAAGGTCTTAATTTTAATTATCACATTTGCACATTCTCTTAAAACTACTTATACAAGTGCAAACCCATGTATTATCCTAGCAAACCCATGTATTTCCTAGTAATTACCTATGCCATATAAGATGAAGATTAGTCAAGTGCTCAAAGAGATCTACATTTAAAAAAAAAAAAAAACAAAATTAATACTTCTTTCCTTCATGGCAACTTTAGGTTTTTATGTCAAGAAAAAAAAATTAATGGATAATCATTTTGTACCTTTTTTTGTTGATATCATCGTATGGTAATGGAGGTAAAATGATGGATGATCTTCGGTGCCTTCGATTAAACTTTTTTGCTTATTTTTATGGGTAGACAAATGTTGGTGTTTCCCACGTGAATCTATGTAAAAGGAGATCCACTTTTTTATTAATTTATAATAACTTAATATACCTAAAGTGCCTAACCCATGTGGCCGACTTTGACAAATAAAATAAAGTAGAGATATCATTGCTTGCTTTGATATTAATTTGTGCATTATACTAATTTAGGTGTAACTTGATTGAAATGAAACTTTGAATTGACCCACAAGGAATTCTAATGGACCCTTCATTTAGAAGTCATACATGATGGAAATATAGGAGATAAGTGTATTGAAAATCTTAAAATTTGTTATGAAAGTGCAATTGAATCATAAAACTTCTCAAAAGTGCAATTGAATCATAAAGTTTCTCAAAAGTGCAATTAAGTCCTAAAATTTGTCAAATTAGCTCAATTAAGACTTTCCATTAATTGCATTTAAAAAAAAAAAAGGAACTCAATTACACTTCTTGAAAAATTTTAGAACTTGATTAAAATTTTTAAAAGCTTTACAACGCAATTGTATTTTCATGATATATTTTAGGATTTTAGTATATTTATTTGGAAATATAATGCTCCCATCAATTAATTTTCTGAGCAGTCCTTCAAGAATTGTCGCCATTGGGAAAGAAAGATTGCGTGATTATCCGAAATTGCAAAATCTAGGGTTTGACCTCAAAAAATAGAACGTAGGGTTTGGGTCGTGAACATGAATGCTTTCCAGCACTATATCCGCGTAGCCGCGTTTAATGATGGAGCACAGCCAATCTCAACAGCTGCATTTACTTTCTTTAACTAATTATTAACTACTACTAATGAAAATTGAACGATCGGCATTTATCCCAAGAAGACAGGAGAAAAGAAGGTTGACTTCTTGGACTCCTTTTCGCAAGTCACCAAAGTCATGCAGCAATATAAGGCCATGATCAAGGGGTGGAAGATTCAAATACAAAACGATGACAAAGTCTTCTTAATCATATCATTTCCTCGATCACTGTTCCCACACTGGCTCAGGAGATATTTGGCAGATGATACAAAATAACAATATGTATATTGTATTAAAGAATGATCATAGGTGTATCTTAGATAGTCAAAGAAAGACAATTTACAAATTTTAGGAGATTGTTTTCTCATTTTATCACGTGTAATCAGTGTTGTTAAAATCAAAACATATCTTATCTTTATAAAATATGTTTAATCAATCCTTTGAGACCACTCGTTAATAAGATCCCAGCAACTCCTTAACGTTGAAGTAATTGCTATGAAAACATAGTAAGAATGATAATTAGGGATGTGTTAACAAGTAAGGATGCAAAACCCAAATTGGGTTGCCTCGAAATTAGAGAGCACCCGAGCGATCCAATTTTCTAGCCCAATTTGACTTTTTTTTTTTTTGAATTTCTTTAAAAATATTTTAAATAAGTAAATCAAATAAACATGAAAAATCAACACAACTATAGTCCAACCACAGCTATACCAAATGAAAGCATTCTTGACTTTTTTAACTCCTTAAAAAAGAATCTCCATTCACGGGTAGATTCTATGGATACCTAACGAATTGATATAGTGGCATGTATACCTCTTTTACGGTAGGACCAACTTTTAACTCTAGTGTTGCACAACTTAATCCAATCCTTTTTTGTCGTTGCCGAATAATCAAATTAAATTATTTGAATTTGTGTATGGAAAGATTGATATAGTGAACGCCCCCAACAAATCATAATTCCCTTTTTTCCCTTTGTTTTAGTTTAATGCCCATCAGAACACCATCAACTTAATTTCTAATCATTTGATAATTTAGCTGACCTAATCCTCTATGTTGCATCACAAAATTGCTGCAAAAGGGCATCGATTTCCCTTTGTTGGCTTTGGCAAAGGCAGATCTACTCGTCCTTGATAGAGTAAAGGCAGCCCTTTTTTCATATACATAGTACTATTCCTTACTTTCTTTTTCTAGAATTGTATAATTAGTTTTGTAAAAATAAGTTTGGGTAGTTATCAGTGTCTTATCAATGGCTATTGTTAGGAAACTTGTTTGAGCATGCTAGCACCAAAATGGAACTGTACCCACTTGGTTTTGTCTCGAACTTGTCCTAAGAAACTTGCCTACTGGGGTCTCCGATTGCCCCCCAAGCCTAATGTGAACAAAGACATCCGTGTCCCCTCTCTTTGACCGGTTGAAATTAGATCTAACAAACGATTGGATCGAATTGGGTCGAAAATGGATTAACCTAAATAGATCTTTTAAACCCATTTTGACATATTTTCATATAATGACTCATACTCAAACCAATCCATATCATCAAAACACTTTCATTTTAACCCAATCTAACAAAAGTCATACCTAAATTGAGATGAAAATATGGAATGAGCGAGCGCAAGGTTAAGTGAATAGAAAGTCATACAGATGAGTCAAGTATTATGAACCATTTAATACTCATTTTGGTTAAGAAATGGGTCACTAACTCATTTTGACAGGTCTAGTTGAAATATACAGTGAAAACTCTGTTTTTTAACTCCATTTTTATCACCACTTTTCCTTCTATAAATCATAGTTTTGTTGTATAATCACTACACGCACCAAACTTGACTAAAACATCATAGAAATTATGATGAAAAGTGATGCCGAGAGAAGAATGCGGTCTCGGGATTAACAAAAACACAATAAAATTAACGCATCAACTTCTGGAATTCCTCACAATGGCTTGTTTTAGAAGGTGGTGCGAGAAAAGAGTAGATAATTGAGAGCGAAAAGAAAAGTGTACACAAACAAACACTTCACGAAATATGCAGTAATTCTGAAGAAGATAATGTGAATAGACATATCATTTGGTTTTCAAATCGAGGGGCATAAACTCAGAAACGTGACCGTTGAACCCTTGTGCTTTCCTTGCATAGGATTCCAAATTACATATCATATAGCTATGCACTTTAACATTATCTCCCTAGCCATGTCACGCCTCGCGAGTCAGGTATGCTGATTTCTATCTCTGATACAAAGTCCGTATAAATTCTCGGGAGGATTATTCAAGTGATATGTTAGAAATAATTAAGAGATTATTTTATCTCTAACATGACAATTTTTTAAAGAAACTAAACGGAGACTCATCCATGGCATCACACAGTCTCTGTACTTTGGCATGAACATGTATGACCCAGCTAAATCGTGCACTTTCTGCGGTCTCCAACCATTGTTTATCGTCTGAAAACATGGGAGCCAAAAGCTTCTACAAAGGGCATCCATCCTTAAAAGTTGCCAACTGGTCATAGGCTAAACCGTCTAGTCGTACGTTCCAATTCAATTTTTTGTAGGTAAAGTTGCCATGCATGTCTCAGCATATGGTCACCTTTATTTATTTAAAGGCTCGTACTTTCATACCACGTACAAACATGAATTTTCACATGAAACTTCCGTTTCTCGCTAGTCGGGTGGACTGCCGACCAAAAAAGGAATATTATAGTTCTCTTTTCTTTTCCTTTAGTACTACGTTTCATCAACACATAAGTAGAAGTACCTTTTGCATTATACCGGCTTTTAACAAAAAGTACTTCTACATTTAGCTCTTTTTAATATATATTCTTCAATCACACGATTACACGACGTGTCGATCATCACTAAAAATTGCTGAATTTGATCATACTACATTGAATCCTCCATCCTCACATGCAAAAAGACTTGAATGCTTCTGGGGCATCACTAGAATTTCCCTTAAACAATCCAGATTCATTAGCAAAATTATTTAAAAAGTTCTAAACCTATTACAATTTGTCAAGTATACTAAAATCATTTTAATTATATCAATTGAATCCTAAACATTTCCATATTTTGTCAATTAAGTATATCTAGCCAATTTTAATAAGAAATCGTTCGCGTGTGGTGCCATGTAAGACGGTTGGCATTGATATTGAAATTTTTTTACAATTTTTTAAAATTAATTTTTTTTATATTTTCTTTTCCTGTTTTTCTCTACCAAATCCAAGAAGAACTGACTAATCCTTATTGGCCACTAGGTGAGGGTCGCAAAGCCCTCATCGAACGAAGGCAAGGATCATGACCCTCACCGGTCAGGCTAAGACTTCGACCCTCGTTGGGCTAGAATTGGAAACAAAAAAAAGAGGAAAAGAAGGAAAGAAAAGAATAACATAATAACAAATTTTAGAGACTTTTTTAAAAATATAAAAAGTATTCACGTCAGTACCAATCGTGCCGTGTAGGACAATCGATGTCAACATTAACGATTTTCAGTTAAAATCGACCCAATAAATTTAATTGGCAAAACATTAAAAATTTTGAAACTCAATTAATAAAATTGAATAATTTGTGATTGAATTAGCCAAAGTGCAATAAGTTTAATATTTTTTGGACAATTTTTTCTAAAGTCATAGAGTATCTTGAACTTCCTCATTCTCCTCCAACGTTTGCCAGCATTCTCGCCGCGTCCCTTGGCCTTTATATTCCATTTTCCATTTTTTCTTTTCAAACAATCCCAATCTGGAATTTTTATTTTATTTTATCTTTCCCCCTTTCTTCTGGGGGTTTGAGTTCATGACACAACATGAACGGGGTTTCTTTATTCCAAGCGTAATCATGGCCCGTGCGTGTGAAGGCGAGTCAGCCCCTCCAAAGCTAGCAAGCATCAGGTATCACCTGAACCAGATGATTCCTCCTTCCTTAAAATCTCAAATTGAAGAAGAATCACTCCACCTCACTCAATCCCCAATCTCAATCCATTTCATGTTATATTATTATAACAGAAGCTAATCATCAATTTCAGGTCAATTTCTCTCGCCCCTCAAACGCTTACCACATGTCCAACTAAGACCTTTTGAGGATGACTCTCCATCCCATAATGGCCTTCATGTGGAAAGCCCAACATTTCTTCTTTTTTCAATTTCTTGTAATCCAAAGAATCTCATCAATCAAATTGGCTCTTGCCAAATTCGGGTGGTGGAACTTGTTATTAGATGCCCGACTAATCACGTTGAACCGTGACACTTTTCTCACGGGATTGGTGAAGAGTCGGGTCGATGAATGTCCAGAAACGATGTTCGAGCGTACTATTGATTCAAAAGGATTCAACTTGCAAAGCATTGATGACGCATACGCGTAGGCCAGAATGAAGTGCGCGTGAATTTTGCTCAATTCGTCAATTGGCTATTTAACAAATGTCTTTTGGGCGTTGGAAGACCAAATCGATATGATAACTAGCAAGACAACAAGCCCCGGAAAATTCTAGGAAAGTCCTCCTTTTCAGGACCGGACTTTTGCAAAATACAGTGGGTAAGTTCGGTTCAACTCCATTAAACAAAGGCCGGAAAAAGGAATGAGTAACATGGCAAGATACGGGTTTGGTATGAAATCTTTAACCACCTTGCCGAATCCGTTCGATCAATCACTTCAACAAACGCTGGAACTTCGAAAATCCCGATGCTCGATTGGGGGTCCGTCGTCCATGTCACGAATTTGGCAGCTCATTCCCGACCAAGACCCTCAGGAAACAGCAGAGGGTGTCCGATGATTCGGCCGAGACATGTGGGCGTATTAATGTTTACTTTGGCAGGGTTCGTGACGTGAGTTCTGGTTCTTGGAATCGCAAAGGCTCCACATCTCTCTCCCGCCCCCACCCGTGGCTTGCTTTCTTTATTGTCCTCTCTCGTTGGGTTTAGCTGTCCAGTCGCGGGGGAGGGACATTGCTGGTTGTTGACGCGGCAAAATCTGGGAATCGGAGATGACGCCGATTTGCCAAGAACTCAGAGCACTTGCATGCACATTAGGTGTTTGATGAATTGTTCACGCAGCGTCAATGCGCCCAGCTTCCGTTAGTTTGGGGTTCACATCATCCTCGAGCTGTACATCAGCGAAGAGCGCTTGTGCCCCTCGTGCTGTTGCCTGGGGTGCTCTGGACATATCCAATCGGCAATCAGCATATCTGTTGCTCTTCACGTGGATAAATTTATTAGGGTGTGTCCGGTTCTCAACGGATTTTACAATTTGATTGTCGAACTTTATTTTCGATGGTGCCCACATTCCGGTTCTTCGACATGTGCACGTTAATGAGGAGCCGGCCAAATTTTCTGCAATTGGTAGCTGGTGTGTAAGAATTTGATCGAAATCAAGTTCCGGTCAACGTGTGTTCTTTGGAAAAGAAATGAAAGTCTAGTGTTTTCACAATCGAAATCAAAGTTCAATAACTTAATTGTGAAATTCACTAATTAGGGGTGAGTATGGTTTTAAGATAAAACTGGAAACTAGTATAATTTTAGCATATGCAGTATAGGTTTTAAGTTTCAAAAAATAAGGAAAACATTTCGTTGAGTTTCTAAGTTATAGGTAGAAACTAATTAGAACTTGAAACTACTTATCCCTTATTTATAAATATCCTTTTGCTACTTAAACTTGAATTGATTTGTTGAAGCGAAAGCAAAGCTATGGACTATCGACATTTGCATGTAGCCGTCGAGTACTCTTTTGGTTATGACACACTTAAAAGTCTAGAAAACTAGGTAACTTCAATCTTTGTTTGAAAGGAAAAACTAAAAATTAGGCTTAATTAAAAATGAAAAAAAAAAAAAAAAGAAGAAGAAATTGGCCGACACTAGAATAGACTCCAAAACTTGTGATGGGATAGTTCCAGATTCTAAATATACATGATAAATTCTAAGTTCTAAAAATTGAGATATATATTTTGATATATAAATTGCAAATTCTACTTAAAACTTGAAACCGTTCGTCCTTATTACTAATATCTATTTTTTCCCAAATGAATAGGGTTTTGTTAATTCGAGTGCTGAAAATTGCATTCCGTAAGCTTTGCCCGTATTCACTACACGGAAAATTCTGGGTTGTGTTTTAAAGCGCGTTTAGTAACCATTCTGTTTCGGAGAACAATTTTTGAGCAAAAATAATTTTTTTTATTTCTGTTATCAATAACAATTTCTAAATATAAAAATATGCTTGATAATTACAAAAAAAAATCTATTTTAGGAATAGAAATATGTTTGGTAAACTTGTATAATTTTGTTATTTTTTTTAATTTTTCAATAATTTTATTATATTTTTCCTTTTTTTTTTTCTTCTTTTTCCTTCTTCCTCTTTTGTGGCTGGTCGTCAGCCACGGCAACGGCCGACGATCGACTGGGTGGGGTTCGGTGAGCTCACCGGAGCCTCACCAGGCCATCGCAAGGCTCAACCTCGCCTATGGCCTTCGACCTCACTCAAGCTTGCCCAGATCAAGTGAGGCTCAGCATTGTCGAGGCTGACAACACTCTAACAAGGGCACCGGCCCTCATCGGCCAGTCTGCCGATTGCCGGCCATGGCCGAGACCGGCGACCGGCCAAAAGGAAGAAGAAGGAAAGAAAAGAGAAGAAGAAAAAAAGAAGAAAGAGAAAAATTGATTTTCAGAATTGTTCCTGAAAATAAAAAATTAATTTTTATACTTCTTGTTTCTGTTATAAATATGATTTGGAAAATAAAAGTTTTACCTAACATATTTCCGTTTTCTTTTTGTTCTCTGGTTTTACTCCGGATAACAAAAACACTTTTTAACTAACATGCCTTTATTCTCAAATTTCCCGTCTTACGTGATCGTTTTCACGGCGACGGAACTTTCCTCCGAAGAAACGAGACGTTGACATGGCGACAAGTAAACATCACATCATAAGATGACAAAAAAAGTAGAAAAAGAGAAAGAGCGGGTGGGTGGGAGGGGGACAGTGAGGCCCATGGGCCCTTGTCGGTGGCCTGCTCGCAAATTATAGACTTCCTCTAATTATGGTACTAAACAAGATGGAAAAATCAATAAAATAAATGGTCGGCCAGGATATCCCGTCAATTGAGAACCGACGAAACCAGGGGAATCTTACCGTTGCATTTGCCATGCGAAATTTACCTTTTGGTAAGAATTTTCTTTGTAAGTTTCGAAGCACAAATGAACTTTAGTAAAGTTTTTTACGACCCGAATATACTAATTGCACAAATTTTAAGACTCCTCATGGCATTACTCTCATCCCGATTTCGACGAAAGCTTTGCAATACAACGTATCGCTCGCTGACGACAGCTGCGCAAAGACAGGAACTTTTGGCATGGCCGTCGTATTTTTTTTTTCCTCGTGAAATCAGCACGTTTTCGGGAGTGAATCCGTCGTCTTGCCAGAGTCAAATTGTGGCCACTTGAACTTGCTCGACAAATGTCTCGTCTGGAGACAGCAGAAAAAGTTCAAAAGCACAGCCCCACATGCGACGAATCGATTGAATGGATGGTTTGATAGCCCTGTCACAAGAAGATAAGCTCGCATTCATGGGTGACGACGCAACTCGAAAGTGGAAAATGACCTCTCCTGAGTCCTTGTGATCCTCCAGCTTTCGAAAAGCTACAATCCTGCCGACTAATTTATATTACATTAATAATAATTGCACTAATAATTAAAAACTTTTATTTTCGTCGTGTACGTCCTAAAGATTACTTTTTCTATATGTCGCAATAGGGGTGAATTAAAATAGCTTTTCGCATAAAAGACTAATGGAACTTTAAAAAAATGTGGTCAGGATTTAGATACCGAACCGCTAGCAATGTTAAATGCTGAAATAAGGAATAAAAAGGTTTTTGATAGTTGCTGGAAACCTAGTGTGGAGTATTGTCAGTTCTTAACAAACATGGGTAATGGGTTTTAACAATATATTCTAATTTTAGTTAGATATTTTTTCCGTTGAATGTTACTTAATTTATCTGAATCTATTTTCTTGATCTGGTTAAAAGACGAAAGTTGGAAAGCAATTACTTTCTCATCATATTACACAGAGAATAAAGTTTAGAATTTTACGCTCCTTCAAACATACAAGAAAACGTACTAGATTTAGTTAATGATGTGCACTATGACACCGAGGTTAGCACAGAGAAAGAAGAATTTAATGTGGATTCTCTATTGCAATGAAATCTAACATGCCGGATAGGATTTATAATACATGCCAAATTCTAGAGCAGTTTTGAAAAAAAAAATTGATAATTATGATAAACCAAGCTATACCCATAAGTTTGGTTTACTCTCGTTTCTTCTGTCGTGAAGAGAAGTACTAGTATATATGTGCTCTCACCACCTTATTCCATAAATTTTTTATTCTGGTCGAGCATCATATTTTATACCATTTTACTTATTTTATAGTACCGATTGAAAACAAAGCTACAGACAATGTGTTATCCACCCAAGAATAGGCCACTCCTTGTTTTTATCTTTCTTAATTATCCTTTCAATTTTTTGACTCCACTTTTTTCTATTTTCTTCTCTTCTAAGAATATTGGATATGTAATCCTATATCTTGTACCTAATATCTACATGATCCTACACTCGCATAGCTTACAATTTCATCAAAAAAGTCTGGCACGCATAAGAGATGGAAATTGAAAGATCAGCCCATAGTTCATCACCCCACCAATCATACAACGTTGCCCACATGTAAACTTAACCAGACATGCATATGAGATGTCCATGTCGATTACCCCTTTTGGAAGAACTTGTCAAAACAGATAAAGTGGGCCGTTTTCTTTTGCCAGACGATTGCTCGGGCTAATCGCCTCGTCGGAGGGGCCCAACCCGGTCCACACTCCAACAAAAGGGAACAACACTAAAATTACAGGGTGCAAGCTTTGCTCTGTGGCCCAAGACCGCAAGAAGATGACCCGAATACAAACGAAAACCACGATTTGGAACCCAAGATTGGCGAATGAGTTTGGAGGACACCGTGAAAATGGGAAGGTGGATCTACTCCCTAAACTAAACTTCTCCTAAATGTTCTCGATCTCAAATGGGTTCTCCATGACCCGAATCCTCGAACGAGACGGAGTCGCAAATCACGATGTCTTTCGACTCGTGTCGTGTTCACTTGTTGGTTCCAATCCAACCCGAAACTTGGTGAGTTTCGAGGAAAATGCGGGGCGCTCCACAGCGGAGGGAACACGAGCAAAAGACGATGAGAGTTTCTGCAAACCTAGAGATTTTGCCAAGGTGTCTGAGGAGGGGACATGAGCAAGAACAATATCTTTCTTCTGAATCTCCTCTTGAAGAAAATAAGAGTCAATCTCGATGTCTTTGGTGCATTCATGGACGACGACTGGGTTCGAACTTAATATGCATAGTGGCTTCCTGATCACAAAACAATTATGTAGGAAGAAGAAAAGGGACACGAAAACTGCTTGAAAAACAGCTCGAGGCCACGACGGTTCGCAAGTGGCGACAGACATGGCGCGATATGCAGCTTTGGCAGAAGAACGAGCAACCGCCGATCGCTTCGTTAGACTTATAGGAAATAGGAGAATGACTGAGAAACGTGATGAATCCGTTGGTAGAACGACGTGACAGAGGATGGAAGAACTTTGGATGCACTTCTTCACAAAGATCGCCATGGAGAGAAGAGTCATTTAAATCTGTCTGTTGAAGCTTCGAATGTTAAATGGTACGGAAAAAATAATCGCACAATCCACCGCAAAAGAGAGATTAACATAGAAATAGACAAGAAATAGATAACAAACACACTGGACTTACATACTACGGTCCGGGTTTTGGTCTCAATCACGGGGAGAGTAGTAGCAACAAATTAAGAAGATTCCAACCTCAATTTAGTCTCTCAATCTCAAGTCCCGATCAAATCTCTCACGCTGTTTTTCTCCTAGAAGAAACTCAAGATCCGAAACATAAACACTCAAAAGGTTGCGAAGAGCAATCCAAAAGAACAGGCTAGTTGGAATATTTGTATTAAAATTTCAAAAATAAAACCTATCTTTCTATTTGGTGAGGGACTTACAAATAACCCTTTTTGTTTAGTGAACATAAGCGAATCTCAAGAACATTTCAGTTCGGGTCCGATTTTGTTCTCCAAGCTCAAATTCAACACCATTTTAGCATAATTTGGAAATATCTACTTTTTCATTGCAAAACACTGATGTATTGTGAAATAGTAAGGGTATAAAACGGAAGTATAAGTACAAAAGAGAAATTAAAAGTAAATAAAAAGATGTGCAGATACCAAATTCCCTATTTACATTCTATGTCTATAGACGGTAACCATGTAGAACAGGAAATAAATATTTATTTCAATATGTTGTTAGTTAGGTCATAAATTTCACTTCTTTTTTCTAGTTCATTTAAACTAGGGATATACAAAGGAGCCGGAAATCGCCTAGAACCAAACTGGACCAACAGTTGTCGTGGGGACTAGTCCGATTCTCAATTCCAATAAATTAGAACCGGAAAAGACCGATCTAATTCTTGATTTCAGGTATGGAACCATCCACCCAGATCGAACCAGTATATATACTTTATTTCTTAAAAAGATTCTGACTCGTGAAAATGCTTTTGTCATTTACCCTACAGTCCTACTCGCGTCTCACCAGGAGAGAGTGGCAAAGATGGTACCGGCAGTGGTGGAGTCGATGTTGGAGTCTCACTTAGGTGGAGGCATTTTGGTAGTGATGGATGGGCTCTTAAGGAGATGTGCAAAGATGGTGCATGATCACTTGTCCAAGAACAGGGCCAAGCACATTTTGGCGGTCGTTTGACTAGGAGGGAGGCACCTTAGTCAATCTAAGTTTGGTCCATTAAATTAAGGAGGTGACATGATTGGTCCAACCTAACTTTGAATAAGAGAATATATCTCACCAATGTAAACATGAAAATTTATACTAGTGCCCTTAACTACCTTCGATTTGAGAATTATAACTACTCATTATCTAACAAAAATCCATGGTGTATAAAGCTGCTCATGTAAACTTTCCTTGGTATTAATGGTGTGGAATGTACTTACTCATGCTCTATTTTGTTTTCCAAACCAAATTAGCTAGTAATAGTTTAGTTTTGCTTGAAATTGAACCACATCGAACAATGCACTTCCATGGAACCAGCAAGTTGTTCTCGATTTCAATTTTGTGAAATCGATCCTTAGTAAGCGATTCCCAATTCCAAGTTGGGAACCACTCATTTAGACCATGCTCACCCCTAATTTAAACGGACCAATCTCGATAGAGTTTTTGGAAGTTCTTTCCCCTCCTTGTTCTTTTAATCCCCTCTTTGTTCTTCTAACTTAGAGGAAAAAAAAAGTGTCAAACGATCACATACTCTCTTGATCAATATTCAATTCAGTCCTTCAACTTTGATTCAGTTCTATTAAGCCTTTATACTAGTTTTATATTTGGGAAGCATTTCCAAAAAGCTTTACACCTATTGCAATTTTATTAATTCAGTCATAAATATTTTAATTTTGTCAATGGAACTCGTCCACCCAATTTTAACCAGAAAATCACTGATGTGGATGTTAATTGTCCTATCTAGCGCAACCGCTAATATGAACAATTTTTAATAATATTTTAACATTTTATATTTTTTTTTCATCTTCTTTCTTTTCTTTCTTTACTCTTTTTTTCGCCTTCTCTTCTCTTCTTTTTCTTTTTCATTTTCCCCCCACTAGCCTCAAGTGAGGGATGACCCTTGCTAGCTTGGCAAGGGACGTCCTCATCAACCTCGAGCAAGGGTCATCCTTGCCCGATTTGGAGAAAAATTGCCCTCACCAACCCAGGCGAGAGTTGCCCTCGCCAAACCTAGCTTAGGCATCCATTGCTTGAGGCCAACACGGGCAACCCATCTAAGGCTGATGATCTCTGCTGGCTATCAATGAGGCCCAACAATGGTTGGCATAGAAAAAAAAGAGAGAGAAGAGAAAAGAAAAAATGAAAAATTAAAGAAGGAAAAGAGAAGAAAAGAAAAAAGGAAAAATTAAAAAAATCAAAAAAATATTTAAATTGTCCACATTAACACCGCTCATGCTACATAGGACTCCTGACGTTCACGTCAGCGATTTCTAGCTAAAATTGATTGAATTGACTCAAGTGTCAAAATTTGAAAATGTTTTGATTCGATTGATAGAATCGAAATATATAATAATAAATTGATAATTAGGTAATAGATTTAGGATTTTTTGGATAATTTTTCTGTATTAATTCCTCTTATTTTTGCACATTAAGTTATCAAGATAGCTTTTTCCTCCTTTAAAAAGCTCTCCGCGTGCGTTCTCTATGGAAAAAGTGCACATTCGATCGCTCATATAACACGATTTTCCCATGAAAATCGGAATATGTGTCTCTGCACATCCTTTATTTCCTTAATCTTTGGGGAAAAAACAAAAAGAATCATATTGCTCTCTGCTTGGCACAAATACGGGCCCCGTTTAGAAATTTTCATTTCCACAGGATATATTTCTATTTTTAGACTTTACAGATTTCAACAATCCAGCGTGTTGACTTTACCAAAAAAACAATCCAACGTGTTGACTTTCCAGAGTTGACATTTGGCATTCGGCATAGAGGTCACTGCTTCTGTCACCTTCCCCGTGACTTACGAAAAATCCAACTTCACCCACCAAAAAAAGTGTTCCTTTTCAAAAATCAAAATCGGTTGCAGCCATTTTCATGTCTCTTTTATTTATTTATTTCTAAAACATACTTCGACCAAGTTAACCATAAATCACAATATTCGAGTCCACATACTGACTAAGTTTCAAAAACAAATTAATTAGTAAACTATTTCCACTTTCCTTTTAAATTAGGGTTAATATACTTAAAAACCCAAACCCATACATATATAATAAATTTACCTCAAACTAATTTTTTGACCACCAAAAACTATAAATTGGTACAGTTGTGATAAATTTACCCTCTATTAATTTTCGTTAAATTTTATTATCAAATTATTAAGTTGAATGACACATGACGGTTAGACAGTATACTAGTTTGGGATTTTACTCTCTGTTTATTACAATAATATTTTTTTTTTGTGGTATCAATCCAACTTAACGGAGGGTGTATTTGTCAGAAATGTATCAATTTGGGATTTTTGGTGGTCGAATAAATTAATTTGGGGTAAATTTATAACAAGTATACCGGTTTATGGTTTTTTATGGTTAATTGGGCTAAATTTATCACAAGTGTACCGATTTGGGTTTTTCATGATTAAAGAAATAGTTTTGGGTAAATCTGTTGTGTGTATACCAATTTGGAATTTTTTAGGATGTTAACCCTTTAAATTACAATAGTAGGAGAAATTTTTTTAATAATTGCTCACAAAGTCAGCATTTGAGTTAGTGTTGATTAAAAATGCCTCTCTAAGAAAAATGATGTGCAAGATTGGAAAACAAATTTTCTCTATTCATCATGAATTCATTGATTTTTCGGCGGTATATAATGCCATTAGCTTTAGCTATTGGTATTTTCATCTAAGACTTTATATGATTTAAATGGAGGGTCAAACCTAATTACAGTTCCTCTATATTCAAATTTCTATTTCGTTGGAAAACCAATTACTCTCCACATATATGTAATTATCCGGAATTACGAAAGTGTGGACAATAATGATTTTTTTTGTTATCTTCTTTTAGTCTTCGTTAAAAACTAATTTGGTCAATCGCCTTACCAAGGACGTGTTTTAGATAGAAGTTTGGAAATAGCTTTGCCCAAATAGCCCTGCCCAATTTTTTATTCCACATTATTTTTAGTCCACCTTTCCCACTTGTTAGAGAGGAGAGAAGGATAGACAAGATCTCTTCCTACAACTAAGGGTATCTCCCGTTTGAACTAAACATGTTTTGGACTCGACCGGTTATATCGGAAAAGAAGAAAATTATCCACGTGTCTGTAGAATACTAGTGGCTCGTTTCCTATATAATCTATATTTTCTGCAATATAAAAATCAAAGTGTTCCATATCTCTAGCCTTCCATCCTCGCTGTACCTGTAATTTAATAATGCTTGACAATCCGGAGTAATATTTACTTTATATTTGTCGTCAACTTAGGTTAATCAGGCCTCTTAAAAAAGTTAATCAATCTTGATGGACTCAATTACGATGTGATAAACCTAAGACAAAATTATCAAACCGTAGATATCAATGCGACTTGTAATAAATATTCAAAATAGTTACTAAATTATATATGTAGATAGCATAGAAATGCATATGGTGTAAGTACATTAAAAGTTCTAATTTCTAGTTCATGAAATCCATAAATTGTTAGATGCTTGTCATGTGGTACGACACAAACAAATCTAAGAAAAGTTCTTATTTCTCAATAGATATATTATTTTTGTCATCAAACCATATGATGCATATACTCAAAATGGCCTTATAATTCAATGAATTATATATAGTTTAAGGCGAGACATATGAATGATGCATGAAAACTTCAATGAAAATATGGCAAATGTCACAATTCATGGTCAAGAACAATGCCGTACATCTAGCGGCTCGTGGAATGGCGGGCACCACTTGCTCCCAAGGTTGTCCGTGCCTGAATAAGGATAAATAGAAAATAAAAAAAAATCGAAATTACTCCAAAACCCTCAAAAAATTGAAAAAGAAAAGAACGAGAACCGGTAAAACTAAGTTTGACTGATCCAGGCCAGTGGAGAATAGTCGGCCGTGCGGTCAAAGTCAAAGAAAGGAGTAGCTGGATCTCTTTTAGCAAACACGTTTTCGTTATTAATTTATTAGCTTTGACCTTGCCCGTCTGCTTTGAGAATCCGCGTTTCCTGAAGGCAGAAAGGAGCAGATATTAAAGACAAAATCATGCCCTTTTTGGACTTTTTCTATTTTTCGTATCCACTCGTCAGGACGGTTCATCATATGAATTTCATTTGAAACCGGCTTTGCGACATTCAATGAATCATGTATCTAGCCATGTTCGGAAAAGTCGTGTGCGTTTGAATTGAAAGGTCATCTTTTGGACTTCTTATATTTAGAATTTGAAATTCGATTTTTGCATAAAAAGGGAAACTCCATAGTTTGCAATCCTGTATAAATTTTTCATGGTTTTCGAAAGTTCAAATATCGATTTATTTTAAAGAAAATAAGCGACTTCTAAGTTCGTGCTCGGCTATCCAGCCTAATAAGTAATATTTGCACTTGAAATTCCTACATGATGACTGTTATAAAACCCTAAGAAGTTTGTGATCTATTGAAGTAAAAATAAAACTGTTAACTAATGTGTTTTACATCTGAGCATCTAATTGCTCGTTGCTAAGATTCTAGGATATTACTAAATTGATTCACAAAAATTGATATGTTAAATAACGTGTGGCGAATTCTTAGTCATTATTGAAAAAACACACTTATTTAAATGTCTATATATATCCGGCCACATTGCTTAATATTATCATTATTTACACATCATTATACCCATATCGTTATGGAGAATGTCCGATGGTCAAGTTGTAAAAAAATTATTCAAAAATTCATAAACCTATAATTATTGAATCATAAACTTTTCGATTGAGCTAATGTAATCCTAAATCTTTGCACGATTTGCTAATCTAGTCTTACATTTTTCATTGTTCAAATATAGTGCTAAATCTTTCTATGAATTTTTCAAATAAGCCTTAAATCTTTTGACAATATGTCTGTGTAGTGTTTTCAGCCAAATATCCAAATAATAAGTTTAGGACTAAATTAATAAATTATTAAAAATTTTAGAATTAAATTTGTATAATTGAATGGTTTAAGATTAAATTTATAAATCATGAAAATATTTAGAATTAAATTAGCATAATTGAAAATTTTCTCACTGAATTAATATCCATTCTATAAGTTTAGAAATTTTTGGATAATTACCTCATCTAGATACTATATTCTATTGCTCGAAATATCCGAGAAGAGGTCCGACGAAGCAAATACTCCATGCGAAAGAAAGAAAACATATTACAAATAATTCCTCTCTCCCCGAAGATGGTGTTCCTTCCCCTTTCCTAGGTTTTTGACCTTCAATGCGGCGACGTACATATTCGTGGCATCTCGGGAAAAGTGCCCAAAAGAATAAAATAAAATAAAAATGAAACAGGAAATAGGAAAATCTGATCTTGCTTTTTGGCTTTTGGAGATACGCGATAAGACATCTTGCCGACGGTAGTCGTAGGGTCATGGGCGATGTCATACGAACGTCGTACCTTTAGATTGGTCCATCCTCCTTGTGGAAAAATGTTTTCACAATTTGCCCGTTCATCCCCCCTGAGGAAAAATGCTTTCCCATCGTTTCTCGCCGGTTCCGCGGCCATCTTATTCAAGATTAATCGGCACTTGCCCGTTTCCACTAAGTGCCTGAATTCCTCATTGCAGTTCGTTGGACTGAAGGAAGAGTAGAATCTGTACAACTTCACTTGTGGGGACAATATTTATAAAACGTAATAAAGATCTCTCACTCGCTATAAAATGTTGAATTTAAATCATGATTAGTTTACATCACATGCAACTTGTAAGTTCTAGATTAACGATTGTGACATAGTCGGGATTCGATTTAAGAGAAAGGGGGCGAAAATTATCGACGAGAAAATTACAACAAGCTAGCTATCGTTAATATCTTGCTTAATTAAGGCAATATGAAGAGATTTAGACTCAGGGTCTTCTACTCTGAGACTATATAAACTTTGTAAAACCAACACTAACTATACTAAATGTTAATTTAAATGGTTAAGTGAATGTGCTATCTAATATTCTAATAATTCGACCCGATTCAATAAATTTGACAGCCTGGCATTTAATTTCTATTTTGAGTAAGTAATCCTGTCCCCACGAAAACGTGCCGATATGCTGGACTCAATCGGGACGTAATTTCCTTCGACTTTCTCAAAAAATAAAATTTTAATTTTTTTCGGTCGGATCCCGAGAAATAAATTCGACCTGCAGAGAGAGTAAGAGAGAGAGAGAGAGAGAGTAATTGCATGGGCCATGGTTCTCGTCCTCAAACGGTCAACTTGCCAACTTATAATTTGCCACCTTTGTTATTTAATCTGCTTTTTAGTGCCTATGTGAAAGCGTCATGAAAAATCAAAGTCATTTGGAGAAATGGGTTGTGAAATGCAAATCAAATCTAATCAAATTGATATTGCGTGATTAGGATGCTCAATCAGTAGCACGAAGTCAAGTCAACCAACACATAAATAAAATGATTTCTTAACGGCGGGAGATGATGCAAATAGGGTTGAAATCCTTAATTTGGAACATAAAATATAATCTTTCGACAAGTATGTGCTAGCTACCCAGTAGTCACATTATTAAGAGTCCTTTAGAAAATTACGCTAACATCGATGATCTTCAACTTTAGCCATTTGCTCTTGAAACCTATTTTGTAGATGTTTTGCGCGTGATTATCTTCTGGAACTTTATTAGAGTAATACTAGTATAAGATATGGCCTTTGACCAGCATGTGCTAACTGCAAGGTGGTCATTATTGAGAGTTCTAAAATTATATGGGACATAATGATCTATAACTGTAACCATGTGCTTTCAAAACTTATTTAATTAAATTGATTTCTGGGAATTTTTTTTTTTCATGTGTTTTAATACAAGAACATTATTAGAAGTATTTGGTGCAGGTGACATTATGCTATCTCCTCACCTCATCAAACACGAGACAAATTTCTTTATTCCTTAAACTATAGTTGCTGCAATTTTTTTTTTTAACATGCTTGATCAACTCCTCACTGGCCATTGCATAAGTGAAAATTATTTGGAGTTTGTTTGCACTGAAAACAACTTTTAAAAAGTTGTTTTCATAAAAAAGTGGCATGTAATGACCAACAAATTTGAATCAACATCTTCTTTGTTTCTTTTGTAATTTATCAAAATAACAAGATTATGAAATCATATTTGCAACACATTATATATAATGGTGTCTTTTGGAGTTATTAGAAAAAATTGAGCATTAATGAAATATATCCAGGAGATGGTAGACAAGATTTATGAGAAAAAGAAAATAGATCATAATTATTGAAAAAGAAAAGGAAAAAAAAAATCGGCGAGAGATAGGAAATAGATATAGAGAGATTATCTTTCTCACTTTGACCCGCAACAAGAAATCAAGGAAAACTATTAAAATCTTGACAGAGGAGAAAATCATTTTTTTTCTGACTCAAGCTTGTTATTTTCCATCGGTCAACTAGTTTCCCATCATACAAAAGCGGGGAAGTTCGAAAATAATTTCTTGATAATGGTTTTTTAGCAAATATGTTGACCCTTTAAGTTATCGTGATGTGGAATCTGTTGTTCACCAATGAAACTCTACGTAAGTTTGTGGTTTTGGAAATAAGGTGCAAAGTAGAATTGGAATGAATGTAGGAAAATTGTTCAAAAATTCACAAACCAATTGCCTTTTTATTAATTCAATCTTAAAATTTTAAATTGTGCCAATTGAATCATAAAAATTTTCACATTTTACCAATTGAATTTATCTAGTATATTTTTGGTTGAAAATTACTAACGTTGACAATTTTTAATGATATTTTAATTAATTTTTCAAAACTTTCTTTCCTTTTTTTTTTACAACTGCAGTCAACAAGGTCACTTGCCAACCATCATGAGCCATAGGCGTGGGCCACAACGCCCTTCCCTGGATCTTGGTGAGGGTATAGAGGCCCTTGCCTAGGGTCGGTAAGGGTGTTGACCCTTGCTCAAATTTGGGTGAGGGCTCAACGCCCTTTCTTGTGGTTGGCCAAGGCATGTAGGCCATTGCTCGTGGCTAGCAAGAGCCATGATGCCCTCACCCAACCAAGGGGTGGGTTGTTAGCCCTCGCCTATGGCCGATGAGATGAAAAAGAAAAGAAAAGAAAATAATATCAAGATATTATTAAAAATTATCCTCCGGCCGTGCTATGCATCATAGTGAAATGACATGATGTATTTAATTGGTAAAATATGAAAATTTTTATGACTCGATTGATATAATTAAAAGGCTTAAAAGCTAAGTAGTAAAAATATAATAGGTTTATGACTTTTTGTATAATTTTTCTAAATCAATGCTGCGAATCTTGAGCTTTACTTTTCAAGAGCTAAATTAACTAAAAGCAAGTTTTACCTTCAACTTGGAGGAGGCTAAAATCTATTCTTGATATTATATGTTGTTTTTGTTTGACTCTCGTGACCTTTTCTGTCGCGGTCCTCGCCATGACATATTCCAAAGTAAAGAAAAACTCTTCATCCCAATTTTCCAGAAACTTTAATATTAATTACTACCACAGCACCATGATTCCATCCCATCCCCAGCCCCAGCACAGAAACTTCCGCTCTCCCTCGTATATTCGTTTTTTATATATCTATGTAACTTGAAAATTACTCATTTTCTGTTCCAACCATAACGTGGCCATTGACCGCCGTCATTTTCGTTTCATACTGTAGCCCATGCCGACCGCTTCCAAAATTCATTTATATATGTACATATATACATATGTTATATTAGGTAATATTATCTATATATATATATATATGGACCCTCTCCCGGCACTTAGCACAAACGCAAGAACTCTTTCGTTTACAAGAAAATAAGAAGAAGAAGAAAGAAGAAGAAGAAGAAGAAGAAGAACCCTCCTGGTTTCTCAGGTATTCTTGATCTCATTCGATTCCTTCTTCCGGGAAAAGTCTTTTCATTTTCCCGGATTTTTACTGACGCGGAACTGGGTCAAATGATCCTTTCTTTCTCTTTCTTCGATTCCGCAAGTTAGTTCAGACTCTCTTTGTTTCTGGGTTTTGTTTGTATTCCGCAGTTCGATCCATTCATCATTCTTTCTGCTCCGGAGATTTTGTGTATTTCCGATTTTCAAGATGAAAAACGAAGAGATTGGGATGGGTGCTTTTAACTATTCATCGGATAACAACAATAGTTCCGACACGGAAAGCGTCGGCAGCGACGGCCGCGCAGCCTTCAGCGGGCCGCTCGGATCGGCCCTTCGCAGCTCCAAGCGAGGCTCAAGAAAGAGCGCGAGATTCAACATCCCTGCGGAGACGGCGGGGCTCCGGAGTGCGGGCGCCACCTCGAAAGCCGAGCAGGAAGATGGCGACCCGTACGTCGAGATCACCCTCGACATACGGGACGACGGCGTCGCCGTCCACAGCGTGCAGGCCGCCGGCGGGGCGACCAACCACGAGGACCCCGAGCTGGCGCTGCTCGCGAAGAGGACGTTCGAGACCCGGAGGTCGTCGTCGTTTGGGTCGTCGGTCTTCCGGAGCACCTCGTCCCGTTTCCGGCAGGTCTCGCAGGAGCTGAAGCGCATCGCCTCGCTCACGCGGCGGCCGACGGCACCACCGGCGAGCCGCTTCGACCGGACGAGGTCGGCAGCGGCGCACGCGCTCAAGGGCCTCAAGTTCATAGCCGCCAAGACGGGCGGCGGCGGCGGCGGCGGCGGTGGCTCCGCCGCCTCTGGGTGGCCGTCGGTCGAGAAGAAATTCGACGAGTTGACCGCTTCGTCCGGCGGCCTCCTGCATTGTTCCCAGTTCTGTGAATGCATAGGTAAATTAAAAATCCTGAAAATTACTCCCATTTTGTTTTATTTTTTGGGTTACTGCACTATAATTTGGTACCTTTACAGCTCAATAATGTCTATTACGTCTGTAAATAATTGCAATTAGGAATGAACAAAGAGTCTAAGGAATTTGCGACCGAGCTCTTTCGAGCACTCGCGCAGAGACGCAACATATTTGGCGACTCCATCACCAAGGATCAGCTCAAGGAATTCTGGGAACAAATTAGCGACGAGAGCTTCGACTCGAGGCTGCAAACTTTCTTCGACATGTAAGCAAGCAAAACGCTCTCGGCTCGTCTTAGATTTTATTTCCGTGTTGGTATTGAACAAGTTAATGTTATTATAAAAAGTTTTCTTGATTATTAAAAACGAAATGGTTGGTGGTGCAATAAAATGTTAGGGTGGACAAAGACGCGGATGGGAGAATCACGGAGGAAGAAGTCAGAGAGGTATATAATTTTTTTTTCCTGTTCTTTGAAAAATGTTGAAGGATTATTATTATTATTATTTTTTTTTGTTTTCTGTTTGGACGTGGAATTGTTTAATTGTGTTGAAAGATAATAAATACTTGGTTTTGTAGATCATCAGCCTGAGCGCATCGGCGAATAAGCTGTCAAATATCCAGAAGCAAGCCCAGGAATATGCTGCTCTCATCATGGAGGAATTGGACCCGGATAATAAGGGATACATCATGGTATATATCTCCATAAACACTCTCGTTACATAATTTGGACAAAAATTTGCACTTTTTACGAAATTTAACATAGTCATCACCGGTAATAAATTAGGATCGCTAATGGAAAATGAGCTTTTCACTAGCCACGTCTATGAAATAGCCATCCATATGTAACGCGTTCTTGATTTGCCCTACACAGGTTCAGGACCTGGAAACACTGCTCTTGCAAGCTCCGAACCAGTCCGTGAGAGTCGGAGACAGCAAAGTCCTGAGCCAGCTACTGAGCCAGAAGCTCAAACCGACCATCGACAACAACCCGGTCCGCCGATGGTGTGAGCACGCCAAGTACTTCCTGATGGACAACTGGAAGAGGCTGTGGGTCATGGTGCTGTGGATTGCGATCATGGCGGGCCTCTTCACCTACAAGTTCATCCAGTACCGGAACAGGGCGGCATTCGGCGTGATGGGCTACTGCGTCTGCGTCGCCAAGGGTGGAGCCGAGACAGCCAAGTTCAACATGGCCCTCATCCTGTTGCCCGTTTGTCGAAACACCATCACATGGCTTAGGAACAAGACCCGGTTGAGCGTTGCGGTCCCCTTCGACGACAACCTTAACTTTCACAAGGTAATACGGCAGCGAGATGCTTTTATTTCCATTGTTTTTATTACTGAGAATGTCATTAATCTAATGAAATGAGAGACTCCACATAAGAATACTTATATAATTAAGCAATGGAAATATTTGGGGTATTATCTACTATTGTGTGTGATGAAGTATACAATGAAATGTCAAGATTTTGCTTGCAATTCATACTCACATTTTGCTAATTGTAAATTACTATATCTTGCTAACTTCATCTGACTTTTGTTGCTCAAAATAATCTCGACTCCGAGATCTTGATGAATAGCTTGATCTAATATCATATTCCCTATATGTGTACAATTCCAGGTGATCGCGGCAGGGATAGCTGTCGGGGTCGGGTTGCATGTAATCTCGCATGTGACGTGCGACTTCCCAAGGCTCCTACACGCGAGCCCCGAGGCGTACGAGCCCATGAAGCCCTACTTCGGCGAGGAGCAGCCCCCGAACTACTGGTGGTTCGTGAAAGGAGTGGAGGGTGTGACGGGGATCCTGATGGTGGTTCTGATGGCGATCGCCTTCACGCTGGCCATGCCATGGTTCAGGAGGAGCAAGATCAACGTGCCCGGGCCCTTAAAGAAGCTCACGGGCTTCAACGCCTTCTGGTACTCGCACCACCTCTTCGTCATCGTCTACACGCTGCTCATCGTCCACGGGATCAAGCTCTACCTCGCCCACCAATGGTACAAGAAGACGGTAAGCTTCCTTCTCCCTCCTTCCAATTACTACAAATCTAGCCACAATTGTTGCTTCCAATGCTATTCTTCCCTCTTTAATCACTGTTTCTTTTAACTATAATCGCAGACATGGATGTACTTGGCAGTGCCGGTGACCCTCTATGCATGTGAAAGGTTGATCCGGGCTTTCAGGTCCAGCATCAAGCCGGTGAAGATTCTCAAGGTTACTATAATATAAACCCTGAACCAAACGGCCTTATTTAATCTGCATATTCCTGATCATCGTCATCTGGAGCATATAATTAACGAATAATCTATTCATCAGCCGATGAAGATGTCATGAATGTTGAATTAAAATTTGATGGGCATTCATGCAGGTGGCGGTTTACCCAGGGAATGTACTGGCACTGCACATGTCGAAGCCCCATGGCTTCAGGTACAGAAGTGGGCAGTACATGTTCGTAAACTGCTCGGCTGTTTCTCCCTTTGAATGGTATATCTCTCTCTCTCTCTCTCTCTCACATATGACATTTGTGATGATCCACGATGTTTGAGCAATCATTGCTAGAGAAGATGCTAATGTTTAATTACGAGCAGGCACCCTTTCTCGATCACTTCGTCCCCGGGAGACGACTACCTCAGCGTCCACATTCGGACATTGGGAGATTGGACAAGGCAACTGAAAAGCGTATTCTCGCAGGTTGGTTTGATCGATTGATTAATCATGGCTAGTGGGATTCATAGTTCCGGAATTTCTGCGAACCATTTGTTTATTGATTTGTTCTCCATTTTATGGATTGGTAGGTATGCCAACCTCCACCCGATGGGAAGAGCGGACTGCTGAGAGCTGATTGCGTTCCAGGAGGAAGCATCCCACGGTAAGACTTTTTTCCTCGGTTGCACTAGCTTCAAAGAAAACAAACATCTTGATCTTGAAATAATCAACCGATTTTCCGAGATATACGGTGATCACACGGTGAGAAATTTGCCCAAAAGGCGTAATGATGGAATTGAAAATTGAACTTTTCAGTTTCCGCTAGAGTCATCCTGAAGATGGTAGTTAAGGTTTACAGAAGTCAAGCCTCCGAACAATAGGAAACGAAACGTGGTCTAGCGAAATTCCATTAAAAAAAAAGAAAAAAAGATGTACCAAATCCGTGATAGATCCAAAAGACATAGAACAAGACGGGGATTAATGAGACCCTAAAGTCCCGGTTGGTTTTATCCGATTTTTCCTTTAAGGCGCCTCCAATCATTGTTGGAGAAGATAGTTGCATTATCAATTTCAAACATGTATTATTGAATGCTTGGTAGATCCATGATTGATTGTCCTTTTCCCAATGCGTTACAGCTTCCCAAAGATACTGATAGACGGTCCATACGGAGCTCCAGCACAAGACTACCAAAAGTATGAGGTAGTGCTCCTGGTGGGGCTAGGGATCGGCGCCACGCCCATGGTGAGCATAGTGAAGGACATCATCAACAACATCAAAGTCAAAGAAAACGAGCAAGACCACTTGGGCTCGTTGGAGAGTGGAGGACGACCCGTCTCGCCACTAACCCCGGACGACAGCAACAGCCACTATCCCAAGGCGGGCCACAAGAGCAGCCACGGCAGAGGAGCGTTCAAGACCAGGAAGGCCTACTTCTACTGGGTGACCCGGGAGCAGGGCTCGTTCGAGTGGTTCAAGGGGATCATGGACGAGGTGGCCGGGATGGACGAGCGGCAGGTCATCGAGCTCCACAACTACTGCACGAGCGTGTTCGAGGAGGGCGACGCCCGGTCGGCCCTCATCGCGATGCTCCAGACCCTCAACCACGCGAAGCACGGGGTCGACGTCGTGTCCGGGACCCGGGTCATGTCCCACTTCGCCAAGCCCAATTGGCGCCAGGTCTACAAGAAGATCGCGCTGCACCACCCCGACAAGCGAGTTGGTGGGTCCCCGATTAACCTAACTCCCGCGCCCGCCGCGACTTTAGTGATTATGCTTGATTCGAACGATTTGTCACATCTAATTTTGTTATGCATGCGTTGTTGATTTGGCCACGATGAACAATTTTGCAGGAGTCTTCTATTGTGGGGCGCCAGCGTTGACAAAGGAGTTAAAGAACTTGGCTCTGGATTTCTCTCGCAAGACATCCACCAAGTTCGACTTCCATAAGGAGAACTTTTGAAGAAGCTTTGAAGACTTAGGAGCAAAGAGATAAGGCAGGAAAAATTGTATAAATAAAGTCAAAAGTGAAGGATATATCGGTTAACTACAATCAATTCTTGTACAGCGACGTCGTTCCTATAGAGAATCGGTAACGTAATTTTTTGCGTAAGCACATACTAATTCAGGGATTCATTTGTCCCCGCTTGGGATTGGGATGATGTACCTTCGTATTAAATTTAAGCTGACCAAAAGCCTTATTGCAAATGTAGAGTTAGGTATAGGAAGTTATTTCATATGTAATACCGATCAGATGTAATATCATTTCTTAGTTCATTTTTCTACTTTTGATTCGTTCGTCAATTAGACACCCTGGAAACACTCTCAATTATCATCTGCTAGTGAGATATGTATATACATATGATTTCACAAAAAGCTCTTTGAATCACGACTTGATTGGTAATGAAGAGTTCTAATTATTATAATTTATTGCATCGAAATGCAGCATCTAGTGGCAAAGTTGGTTCTTTGTTCGAGTTCCTAGTCAGATGAAAGCGATATACAGCAGGACAGTCCATATACAATCCATTGTTCGGAAGTATAAGATAATGATCATTTAACGCTTTTTCAGATCAATCGAAAGTCACTTCACTATTATATTCATTTTCGTTCCATTAGCACGATAGGAAGATATTTCGGTAAATCCATTTAATCTCTTTCCGAGTAATTTAATGACACGAGGAAGCAAGCATCATCATCGTATAGGCAAGACCAAAGCTAATCGACTTTTAGAGTGGCGAAGCCCTAGAATTGGTTCTGGAAACACTCAAGTCTGAACATAGGAAAGTTGATGAATATATTGTTTCTTTAATTGCTAGAAGAAAGAATTTGGAGTGGGAAATCCACTATGCTACGCCACTAACACGGATAATCACACTTAATCCAATGCGTAAAGGGCGGCTCTTTTCGGACATTAGCCTGTCAATCGTTGAATTTTCGGGAGCCCTTTATTTTTTTTTTTTTCCTACTTTATTTTGGTTTTATTTAATTAGTTTTAAACTTTTCGCCAACTATATTTTCCACGTGCACATGGGTACTGGGGAAACTATGCTAATTTACAAAACAACAAAGGCACGCCACCAGTTGTTCACTGTCGTTAGTGTGATGCTGAGGGGACCCCCTTTTAGACATTCAAGGATCATGAAAATGATTGACATCACCACGAGCCAATTAATTTTAAAAAATTTCAATTTTATCAATGTAATTATAAACTGTGTGAATGATTCCAATGTAGGTCTTCTAATCAATTTTCACTAACAATATTTGACGTGGTGGCCTAATTATCACTAATCGTCTTGCATGATACGTTGCCACTTCAGTGAATTTGGAAAAAAAAAAAATTAATTGGGAGGATTGCATTAAAATTTCGCACAAATACTTAGCATTAAATTGGCAAAATCGAACAATTTAAAACTAAATTCGCATCCATTTAATATGTTTGTAACTAACTGGACAATTTCCGACTAGGTTGTACCAAAATTGATTGTTCCCAAAAGAGACGGTTTGGTCCTTAGTTCCAATTTATTGAAATTGGTGATTAGTGATCCGATTCTCAATTCTACATATGGAACTATTGACCTGCCTACCTAGACCAGACTAGTAATTTATAAATATATATATTGAATTTTTAAGAAAAAGTTCCAACCAAAAAACAATTTAAGAAAAGTGAAAACCGTAAAACCTCTAATTTGGAGCTCAACACCCATTAATTGAGTGTTCATCTCGTCTCACTATTATCTCATCTGAATTGTCTCTCTATCTTTCACTCGCGGCCTCCACTTTCAATATTATAGCTAAGAATATGGAAATTCTTTATTTTTTTATTTACTTTGGCTTGCTAGAAAATGTTGCACTAAATGCATGAAGCTTGATGGGACCAATTCCATTGACCTACCTAGGAGCTAGACCGAACTAGCAGTTTGAATTTCTGGGTGGATTCATGGAATCGATGGGCGATTCTCAATTCTGATTTTTTGAAACTAGTCATTAATGGGCGCTCCGGTTCTAGGTTGGGAACCATTCTCACCCCTAATTCATATCATGAAAAATCTAAATAATTCATATCATGAAAAATCTAAATTGGTACGATCGTGACAAATTTACCAAAAAACAATTTTTTGACCATGAAAAATCCTAAACCGATACACTAATGACAATTTTATCATAAACTAATTTTTTTACCACAAAAAACCACAAATTGATATAATTGTGAATTACCCTCCATTAACTTATGTTAAATTTATTTATTAAATTTTTTGACCTCAATAGGTATGGTAATGTGGCAAGTTCACATGGAAACCATGGAGTAAATATAATGAAAAACCCCAAATTGATATACATATGATAAATATAACGGTACACCCTATAAAATTTCACTTGAATTTGTCACATCACCATAAAATGTCACTATGTATCATCCATGTTAGCAAATTTAACCGAAAAAAAATTTACATAAACTAATAGATAGTAAATTTGTAGCTAGTATACAAGTTTATGATTTTTTGTGATTAAAAAATTAATTTTTGGTAAATTTATTATAAATATATCAGTTTATAACTCTTTATAATAAAAAATTTAGAATTTCTTATGATTAAAAAATTAATTTAAGTAAATTTATTATAAATATATCAATTCGGGGGGTTTTTTAATGATATTAATCGCTTAAAAATATCTTCGATTTCCCTAAAGTCAAATCTTCCAATCCTCACCTGATCCAACAATGAGAAACATCAAGAAATAGACAAATAAGTTACGACCAACGATGATCGATACATACGAGGTCGATATTGATACGTCTTTGTATCCTTTCGTAGTATCACGGATCATTTCGTGCATGGACAATTGTTTTAGATCCAATGCATGACAGGGGCGGCGTTTGACTTTTTCTTCCATTTTCAAAGTTCAAGTAATAAAGTAAATTCTCTCCGTAACAAGAGATCACCTGGCCCTTCCATCTGTATAAACTGGACAGCCGAGTTTGGCATCACACCCTCAAAAAGACATTATGACTTTGTAAAATTCTTAAAAAGCGCACTGAGTGCTTTTGCATTAGCAGCCTTTGGTAAAAATTAATTTAAATTATTATATTGAAATTTTACATAAAAATTTAAGTTTAAATTTACAAAATTCAACAATTTAAAACTAAATTTGCGGACATTCAATATATTTGTATCGTTTTTAAGATATCTTCGATTTCCTCGAGCCAAATCCCCAACCCTCATCTAATCTAAAGAGATATCAATAAATGAATAAATAAGCCATAACGATCAACAATGATCAATATCAATATCTATAAGGTCGATATTGACTAGTTTTTAGATCCTTTCATAACATCACGCAACAATAGTTTTGTATACGAACAATAATTTTAGATCCCATGCATGACATGGGCGGCTTTTGATTTTGTTTTCTTTTTCAAAAGTCAAATACTAATGTAAATTTTCTCCATAATAAGAAATCACTTAGTCCTTCCTAGAATACAAAAGGGGGCAATCGAGTATGGTATCTCATCCCCAAAAATACACTATTGATTTTGTAAAATCATCTATACGCACACTACGTGCTCCTTCATCAAACGGCCTTTGGTAAAAATTGACATTAAGGGCTGCATTGGAATTTTGTGTAAAGATTTAAGATTAAATTGACAAAATTGCATAACTTAAAATTGAATTCATATCCATTTAATATGTTAATGACTAATCGGACAATATCCCATTTTAAAAGTATCTTCATTTTTACTCCAGCCAACTCCCCAACCCTCATCTAATCCAACAGTGATATGTATCAAGAAATCAATAAATGAGCCATTATGATCAACAACGATCAATATCTACAAGGTTGATATTGATTAGTTTTCAGATCCTTTCATAGCATCACGCGACAATAGTTCTGTTTACGAACAATAATTTTAGATCACATGCATGACATGGGCGGCTTTTGATTTCTTTTTCTTTTGCAAGTTCAGACACTACAGTAAATTTTCTCCATGACAAGAAATCACTTGGTCTGAGTTTGGTATCAAACCTCCCAAAAAACACTACTGACTTTGTAAAATTATCTAAATACGCACTGCATGCTTCTCCATTAGCATCCTTTAGTAAAAATTGGCTTGAATGACTATATTGAAATTTTGCACAAAGATTTAGGATTAAATTGATAAAGTTGAATAGTTTAGAACTAAATTCGCATCCATTCAATATGTTTATAACTAACTAGACAATTTCCTTTTTTAAAATCTCTTTACTTTTCTTGGAATCTCATCTAATCTAACAATGAGAAATATCAATAAATCAATAATAATAAAAAAGGCATCACGATCAACAATGATCAATCTACGAGGTCGATGTCAATGAGTTTCTAGATCCTTTCGTAGCATCACGCAACAATAGCTTTGTGCATGGACAATAGTTTAAGATCCTATGCATGACAGGCGGCTTTTGTTTTACTAAAGTAAATTTTCTCCATGACAAAAAATCACTTAGTCCTTCCTGCTATATAAAGGGGACAGTTGAATTTGGTTTCACACCCCAAGAAAGCCACTATTGACTTTGTAAAATTATCTAAAACGCGTACCGCGTGCTTCGCCATCTCAACAATTAAACGCATTTTTCCCCATATGAAAATACCAGAAAGAAAGAAAAAAATGTAGGAATTGACATGAGTCAAAGAGCAGATCTAGACTTGTAGAAAGTCGAGGCGTGCCCGATTTCATCTCTTGGTCACCAATGACATCTCACCAACCTTCGAAACTTCCAATGCCTAAGCGCTCACCTACTCCCGCTTCGCTCCCTTGTTGTGGTTCGAAATTGACTCCCGCAACATGTTAGGAAGGAATGCTTTCCACATCGACAATTCCGGACGACTGTAAAAAAACATGGACCCAGTGGTCTCTTTTGCCCACAGAATCCGCTGCATGTTTTGGAAAGTAGCAGGCTGTCTCGAGTACTCAAAACCCCTTTTTCCCTTGGTTCTCTCTTCTGGCGTGAGGCTTCAATTGCCTATTACTAGTCTTCAGAGACCAAGTCATTCACGATGAAATTATAGGTAGGACTATGGAAGAAAGGTGGCTCTTGGCCCGCTAGAACAAACTTTTCCTCTACCGAATCCCGCAGGATTCGAGGATTAAGTTTGGATGACTCGTTGATCGAGCGAGTTTCAACTCGAGAGAAGGGCAAGCATCGCATCGATCCATTGAACTGAAATTATAGGTGAATCTTTCAGAGTTGCCTGAGAAACCGTTAAAAGGATGTTTGACAAATCGGAATGACCATTTCACCATTGAATTTGCCACACTAAGAGTGTTTGACAACTATTCATTGTCGCTGAACTTCAAAATCGCCCACTATATAAGTCGTAAGGAGGAAGTCGTAATCAAATTTTCAAAAATGGTCAGATTAAGTGAATCTGAATGCAGAGAAGGCTAAAAACAAATTCCATTGTCGTTAAACTTCAAAACGCTGCGTTTACTGTTGTAGAGAAGCCTAACACAAAGGCCTATTTGGATAGGTGGATATGGCTCAGCTCATTAAGTGGATCTCTCAACATGATGAGTAAAAGGCCTTATGCTCACTTCTTACAAGAACCCAATGCGCCAAACCAATTTGGACCTTGCAAAACTGCCTCAAACTGGAACTACTGATATGCTGCAGAAAGCAGGGACTGGGAATCAACTTTAATAGAAGACGAGCGCAAGTGTGAATTAATGCAGTCCTGATCACTTCTAAATAGTATTTTTGGTGCTTCGTACCACCATGTTAATAGGCAGTCTGAGATAACACTCCCTCCCTCTCTGACGGGTAATATAAGCTTCAGACCAAGTGATGCCAAAGTTATGTGAGAGATGTGCATAGTAATATTTGGGCACAAGAGAAATGACCTTCTGAGTATCTGGCTATTCAGTCTAATGGCCAGGTTTTAATCAGATGTAGGTCGAAACATTTTTGCAAACTAGTGATAGGAATAAATTGGCGACCGCTGACATAAAATGTTGGGGATGGGAAACAACCAAGAGGTAATGCAGGAAGCATGATGAGAGTAGCTCATTCACCTCTGTGCCGATGCTGGTGTTACTATGAACATGCATGTGATTTTCATGAGATCTTCCGTTTTTGAAATCTCTTCCTCCTTAATACGTTGGACACTGGATAGATGCTACATGCCAATGGGAACTGCGCAGTAAATGATATGACTGGTCCTCTTTCTTTTAGCCAAATACTACGGATGATCAGCATAATGGAAAGGCACAGCTTTTTGAGGAAATCAAGGTAAAAATGAAGAGAGAAAAGCAGAAGAAACAGTGATGGAATATGAAAGCCAAAGGCTCTGCAGACTTCAAATTCAGCAGCTGACACTGTAACGATATGTACCTGAACTCAAGTCCAAAAGCAAGGAACCAGTTAAAAAGGTTACCAATAAAATCTCAGGTTCTGAGAACCAAAGTTACAATCTACCATGTAAGTAAGAGCAGAGGTCTAAAGCTTTCCCTGCGCAATTTGTTAAATGCTATGACTTATCCCTGCAATAAACTTACAAAGCCTTAACATGTCAGTCATCAATGCATGGAAGAGCCCCCCCTGGATGAGAAGAACACATCTCCAGAATGGCAAACATCTTCTAAACCAAGAGAATTGTGAGAAATGTAGACTGAGGAGGCTTTCCAGATTTATCACCGCCTTCTCTTGATGTCCTTATTCTCTTTTCTGCTGGATGAACCTTGGGCTGAATCAGTAGTACTACCCTGATTATCACTACCCTTGTTAACAGAAGATTCATCCACCATCATCGCACTGGAATAACTTTTGATCCTCAAGGATATAAGAATGCTTGATAAAATCCCAAGCATGGGAAACAAGAACGACCAGACCCTAGATTTGTTAGATCCAGAAGCTGTGGCCATGGCAGCACCAGCGAGGCTGCCAATGGAGGTATTCTGTAGGATCATTGGCACACAACCAATGACCGTGGGAAGGAGGAAATCCAATACAAACCCAACATTGGTAGCTGCCAGGGCATAGTTAATTATGTATGATGGTATGGGTGAGAACCGAGCAAGAAGAACAAATTTCCAACCATCTCGTTCAACTCCCCTAGAAAGCAGATGAAAGTATTTGTTGCTTTGAGCCCATTCCATTGCCGAATTTGAACTCCTGAAAACTAGCCTGAGCAAACCAAAGTGTAATAAAGACTCGTGAATGAAGGAACCTGAATCATATTGGGGAAATGTAGAAAGAGGCATAGCATAAAGAAAATTTCAGGGACACATATGATTTGTCAGCTTAGATAGATTCTAAATGCAGCAATGGAGACAATTAAAAGCAGCACGAGGAAAAGATAGTTCAACCAAAGCATGAATCATAGTTACTTTGGTGAGTTGTTAAGTATTAGAACAAAAAGGGTGTTGGTTGTTGAAGTGCCACATGGATGTATATAAGTTACTTTTCATAAGTTGTTCATCGACAGTAATTGTAACCTTGAGAGAGTTGAGTATTTAAAAATAAGTACATTTAAGCAAACGTGACCTTGAAAAGGATAAAAACGAGAAATATTTGGACTGAATGGAGAATCATAGAAGTGTTGAAAGTAACCAAGCTTCCAATATAATCTCAAGGATTCAAAAAATGCCCAAAAAAAAAAAAATACTTCCGGTTCTATGTACACTGACAGATGTTGTCTGAAAATTGATATGGTTGATGGAGATATTTTTAATTATCCAAAGCTTGCTTCTAAGGAAGTAGAGGAGGGCCACAAAATCCCCAGAAAAGTCATCAGAGTACCTTGCATGTGTCCAGGCTATAAAAAGCAAATGCATGTATAAGGAAGTGTCACTTTTCTTTTCTTTGCTTTGCTTTTCTGTTTTAACCAATGAAGTTACGACTCTAATGAGGACATCGGGTGATCTAGGAGTTTCTTATAGTAATATGCATGCATCAAAGCTATGCTTTAATAATAATGACAAACAAGTTTACTGTGCACAATCAAGGATCATTGTCCAGGTATGCTTTCTTCCAACAAGATTGTTTTGCATAATGAAACAAAGCAAGGGTATATAAATTGATGTAGAGAAACTTGGAAGTTGAAGGCTTCTGCTGAGCACATAAAAAGTGGAGGAAGAAGAACAAACTAAATTAAGCAAAAGCATAACAAGAAGTCTGTAAATCCGGAAGCACTAAAGGGAAAAATCAAAGTATCTTTAACAGATAAGATAAGTATGACATCAAGAACTGCATCAGATTTCTTGTTCGATTAGAGAATGTCACTAAAGCTCAAGGAAAACATTTTGTGGGACTTCAACAAAACTAGCTACAGTAATAGGGAAGGTATAAAAATGGTGGTAACCATATCAGCAAAAGACTCCTGTGCTTAGCATACTACAGAGTTGATGCCTCCTTAGTCATTATATCAATGAAAAGAAGGCCAACCATGGGAAATTCTTTGCGGAGATCTGTATCTGATGTAATGCACCCTAAACCCATCTCTAAGCCCAGGAATCCTGAAATACACGATGCGCTGGATCTGCTTGCATAGATCAAAATTCTTCCTCCATTTAATTTTAACATTTGATATCTTCTTATGGTGCCAAATACTAATATAAGAGTCAAACTACATTTGGATTCTCAGATAATCTCTCACATATTGGCACCTTGGGTGCTCCGCCAGTTAGGCCAGAATTACAAGCAGGCAATGGTACTCTAATATTGACATACAGCAGATAAGGCATTCAGCATCTATATACAAACATATGGGAATTCCAATGAAAACAACCAAAAATATTTGGAACATGTCTGAAATTGTTACTCATAGGCACAACATCACTATCATCTCTTCTCAAATTTATGATATCATATCATATCTCCCACATTTTCATTAGGTTGGATTAGAAAGATAAAATCATTTATGATATATACTATTAAAATTGATTGCTAATAGAGTAACCATTACCCCAATGAAAAGAATAACGAATCTACACTTTTACCTATTGCAATTATGGTCACGACAAGACTGAAATATCATATGGAAATTGAGATTCTCTGGGCTGATGAATTAAGAGAAGACTAAACAACGCATAGGAACCTAAGAAAGACCCAAAAGAGTACAATAACGAGAAATGCAATGCGAATTCGCTAGCTGGCAACTCCCTGTTGCACAAACGATCCCTCGAAAAAAGGTCGGTAATCCCATCTCTGAAAACACGATCACAATCACAAATTTACCTTCCCTCACATTATGGCTTAGCAAAAATGAAACCTTTCATCACATCAACCCACCCAAAAGGAAAGCACCAGCACAATGGAGCTCGGGGAAACTAGCATGATGCAAATTCGTACAAAACCCAAGTGCCAAATGCTACCCACCCACACAATAACCAGCGCGAACTCCGTCACACGACGGCGATCGAACGAGAGAGCCCGTACCTGCCGATCCAAAACGACAGCGAGGCACCGAGAATCTTGGCGGCGAAAACGCAGAGGACGGCAGCGGAGAAGCCGAAGAGGAGGGAAGCTCCGGCCTCCAAGAAGACGGCGGAAGGGAGACAGAGGGCGAGCGAGAGGGTGTGGATCCCGACGTACGCCGGGATCGCCCACACGCCCAGCCGGTCGGACCATTCTCCGAACACCCGGAGCACGCTCTCCTTGTCATACCCGTATCGCTTGTTCGCTTCCCTCATCGCGCCGATCACCACCACCGCCACGGCGATCTTCCACCATTTGCCCCCCATCGCCGTCCCCCTCCCGAGCCTCCTTCGCCGATCACCGGAATTCCGCAACCCGAGACGGCGGCAGAGGGCGGCGTACTTCCTTTTTGGGAACGAGGAGAAATCTAAGCTTCGCTTACGTGTTTATATGGGACCCGTTTTGAGCCGTAGGATTACGTCTTATAAAGTAAAAGACGATCGTTGAAGGTCAATTACTAAGCGCACGTTGTCAAAAAAAATTACTAAGCACATGAACTAAAAATTACAATTTGATGAGGGAAATAACATGGCCATTAGGGAATTACTAGGCGCAGGCGATAGTTTCCTGAGTATGACAGGAAAGTTATAACTTATGAGACTTAAAGCTTGCTTGATGAGATGTAAAAGTAAATGTTAAAAAGTTAAACACAAATTTTTAATTTTTCATAATCTTAAACATTGATAATGAAAATGGTAAATGACACAAAGGATTTCTCAAATTTCATTCAATGTGTAATATAATCCCTTAATTTTAAATTTGTTTAATGTGGTATTTAGGCTTTAACTTAATGTGTAATGTGGTCCATAGATTTCGAATCTGTTCAACGTGATTCGTATATTTTTAGAAATTATTCAATTTAGTTTTTGGATTGTATGAAATGTTCAATGTTTGACAACATTAGTCCGAGAACTAAATTAAACATTTACTAAAATTTTATAAACCATATTAAACAAATTTAAAGTTAATGATCGCATTGCATATTAAGTCAAAGTTTAAGGATCATTTGTATTATTATTCCAAATGAAAATGAAAAAACTAGTTAAGAATAATTGAAAATTGATGCTTGGATAATTTCTTGCCGAACATAAGAGTCTAATCTTTATTGGTAAGGTTTTAACAAGGTATAGTTCTTTATAGCATCAAATTTAGCCCTTTCTTTACCAACTAGACTAAGTCAAACTTTTATTTGATTAGATAAGCTTCTCTTATCGAAAGTTTCTTCAGAGTTATAATCAGTCTATTTTGAATTTTTGAGAAGTTGTCTTCCCAAGTTTTAAAATTCCGAGACTTTAAATTAGGTATCACCAAAAACACATAGCTACGGTGCAAAACACAACTACATCATAGTCTTAGCTATATCAAGGACACACCAAATTCAGCACATAATTGGTCCTCTTCGAATTATAGCAATTTCCCATTCAAAGCATATCGAGTGATTATCGAAGTACTGCGACGGGTTCGATGGACAGAAGAATTCAAGTTCTCATTTCCAGTCTAGACTCTCTAGTCGATAGAGATTGATGGGCCTCTCGGCCCATTTGAATAAAAGCCATCAAAGTCAACCGTTTTGGACCGTATTCCGAAATTCGCAAGGCCTATTTCACCAGCTGCGTTTCTTGAGGCCTCCACACAACGGCCCGGCGGCCTCGGACGGGACCCGAGATCGGATCCCGGGTCTAAAAAAACCCGGGTCCTCTATTTTGAAGTCGATCTCGCTTGGAGAATTCACTCCGCGGCAGCACCATGTAATCGTATCGTGTTAGAACAAGACGTCTTCGCCTTTAGCTAGCAAAACAACAGCTCGGCGGAGTTCGCAGGTTCCTTCCCGGTTCAGTGAAAATAGCCCCTTTAATCTCCACCGCACAATTCAATGTTCAGTAAGCTCCCGTATCTAGTTCCTCGACTTCAACCTCAGTCCTAGTGACTTCCCTTAAAAAGCCTCTGGATCCGACGACCTGATGGTTGCTTAGGGGGTGCATGACAAACCAAAATTTCTGTTTATAAATAATTTTTCTATTCCAAACTTGTTTCTGGAATAGAAATCCGTTTGATAAAATTATTTCATTTTTTTATTTCTAAAAATAGATTTGGAATAGAAATCAGAAGTAAAAAAATTTCTATGTTTTTATTTTTGAGAAATAAAAATTATTCTCATCATTTGTCATTGTTATGAATTGGTCGTCCATTTGTCGCCGCTAACCACTATCTGCCGGCTGCCGTTGCTACCATCCATAGTCCACCGTCTATCATCCGCCAGCCATTGGTCGCCAGTCACCGGTCACCGCCATCTAAAAGAGAGAAATTTGGTGTTATTATCAAACGAATTTATATTTTTAAAATAGAAATTCTGTGTCATTATCAAACGAGTATTTTTACTTAAAAACTAATCTAGAAATTAAAAAAAAAATCTATTTCTCTTTTAAAAATTAATTTCAAGTTAGAATAGTTATCTTTCATACCCTTAAAAGATGGGTCACTTTGCAACGACGGGATGGGTTGCGTGCAATCTTCGGATTAGTTGAGGGAGGATCTCGAAAACAGCATGTGAACTTTTGTCTTAATCCGAACAACTATTCCAACTTGCAAATGCGTCCGAGGATGATAAGGAGGTGCACAAATTCTCGACGAATGAGTTGAGATTCGAAGCAACAACTACGTACCATCAAAATCAAGGCATCGTTGCCCATTCGACCGGGTAAGCATATTCAAAAGATGAACAGGTCCAATCTTAAAAAATAGAACAAAAAATTCAAAACTCGTGCGCTAGTCAAGGCCCGAATTTGTCCTTCCCGTCGGTGACCCAATTTTCCTTTCCCTTCCTTCCTCCCCCTTCCAATTCCAAACATCCGCGCACGTGCGTCCGGGAGTCAAAAGATTAGGCTATCTACTGAGCAAAATATTCCCCACGTGGGTCCGCGGCGACGAACGGGTCGTCGGGTAGTCCTGGAGACGGAACGAGAGCGAGAGCAAGAGCAAGAGCCGTTGGTTTCTTCGGTGGTGTGTCGCCGTCACTGCCCTGCCACTGGCGTCGTCATCGCCGTCGTATTCGCTGGGATGGATCAATCTGGCCCCATGATCTCCCGTCATCAGACGCCTACTTTGACATGGGCTCGTGCGGTTCCATCCGGATCCAAGACCACCGGCCACCACTGAACGCCAACTTAGTCATTCTTCATTTGCCCAAGGCTCTAGAAGGTTAGGTCATCGCCGGTTGGATTCGAAAGGCATATTCGTCACGCTTTTCTTCTTTGTTTGGTTTGTTGAATCGAAGTTTCTATTCGGAGCACGGAATCGCCCATGTGGTAGTCCACGTTATAAGCTTATCGGGACGACGAATAAGCGGGAAGGCGGACATGACGAATGGAAGATGGGGAGTCAAGATTCCAACTGTTTATCCCTACGTAATGTGCCCGTGAATCCTGTGATCGCTTCCCACTTCTGGAGATGACTTAGTTTTGGAGAAAATTGCCCCGTGATTATGTTCGGAACCTGCCCTTTTCCACTGAGCCCGAGAGTCCGAGACTTGTTTGGACGCGACTTGTTTGGATGATGCTTCCGGGTTATGACAAAGCTAAAAGGTCAGAGGATGTGTTGGAAAATAACCCACCTATAAAGGTTGGATTATTTCTGACAGGCTAATCCTAAGATAGGTGTTAAGTTAGGTGTTAGCGAAATTCTTACTCGCATTCTATTTTCTTGAATCCCAATTTTCATATTTATCATATTCTTTGTGTAAACGATTCTCTTTGACATTTAAAAGGAGGATAAATCCATATAATTAATGAACTTATTCGATATTATGTCTTTAGATTTATATTGCATACTCTTAACATATAACCAAACAGAGAATGAAAATCAAGGAAAAATCAATACATACTACTAAAAAAATGTTCCTCAAATCATTTGCTAATCCTTAATTTCTTATCTTCCATGGTCCCCTAGTTCCCATGACTAATACTAGGTCACAAAATTGCACCGTATTGACCATATTGCCCTTTACTTTATAATAAACTAATGCCTCCTTATTTCTGCCAAAAAAAGTTCATCATAAATCGGGTCAAACTTGGAAGCGCCGGTGCTTTTCTCGGAACCGTCAGCGGCTCTACAAAGCGTACGCTACATAGACTTTTCCACGAAGTTATTAAATTAATGCCCCAAGAGATTAAAATAAAAGCCAATATTCCTCGAAATTATAATAAATGTAATTCATTTTTTTTTTAAAAATGAAAAATTTATCGATGGGTCTTTCATGGGTCAACCGGTTGCAGACATAAACCCCAGCGGCACGCTATCTTTAATTCTCGGAGTAGCTTATAAGGAAGGCATCGCTTCTGCAGTCTCGATGTGAGTGGGCAGTTGGAAAGGGGGAGGGCCAAAAATAATTGGAGTTACATCTAAATCCATTTTAAAATCCATTGCATACATTTAAGTTCACTATAAAAAATTACAAATTATCTGGCAATTTTTATGATGAAATTGATTCTTCTGGGTATCCATCGCATAGTCCAATTAACGTGTATAAACTATAACTTCCATTCGAAGTTAACTTATATCCATTTACTTGACATGACTTAATCAATGTTACTTTTTATTAGATTTAAACCTTAAAAATCATGCACTTTGACTTTTTATTTTAGATTCAAAATTGTTCGAACTTTCACGATGGTCAAATGTTAATACGTAGAATCTACATCATATTTCAAATCTTTCAACTCTTCATGAAACATGAATAATTAATTAAATTTTGAGAAGGAAAGCAAAAAGAAAAAAAAATGCTTTATTCATAATTTTTTATTACAAAAAACAGGCCCTTAATGTGCTTTTTCAAATTTTAAATCAAGAGATTATCCAATTCATATGGCAGATGTCGCATAATTCATCCCCAATTTCTTTAGCTAAACCAAAATAACTTTTTTTTTTCTGGATTGAGAAATATTTGCAACTTAAATTAAAAATGATCTTTTGCGATCGATTTTAATTGGTGGTAGAATGGGCAACATTTTTCAATGAGATGTATTAGTTTAATTAAATCCTTCTCGTTCGGTCAGCTCAAGCAATGAACCTGAATCGATCGAGAGAATAGGGAATCTTCCTGCTTTTATCCATGCAAAGATTAAAATTGATAGAGGATAAAGTTTTCGAAGGAAGAGAAACGTGGGGACCACTGGAAAGAAAATAATTCAATTTATATTATATGGTCCGACATTGAGCTCGGCCTTATTAAGAATGGTCTTAAAAAAAAAAACAAATCAATCTTTGGGAATTGTAGGCAGTTGTCACCCCTTTCATAGACCAAAGGAAGAAATATTCCTTTCTCTTGATGCCATTTTATGTGAATATGCCAATCCCCCGCAAAACACACTTTCATTAATTATTATTCAAGCTCTTTGTTAAAGTGTACTCGTTTAGCATATTTTTTAGTTAAGGTGTCCGGAATAATAAGTGAACATCAAACAGGAAAAGTAACATATATTGAGAAATGCATTAAAAAATGCACTCGATTACACGACAACCTTCTCGAGAGGACTTGTTCAAGAATCCTCAATGTGACAATCTTCGTAGGAAAGCGTGAATGGCCAGTCCTTGAACTTGCATTGTTGTCTGACAAGGTTCTCGAATTTCTAATTTGTAGTGAAGTTCTTGAACTTGTGGAATCCTTTCGATGGACTCAAGTATCCGTACAGTCAATTCCAACAAGTTGAACATTGACATGTCGGTCGGTGTCGAGAAGTTTGGTGAGATGATCGATGTTGTTATGGAATGAAAAGACATTAAAAATTTGCTCCAATGTATCAGGAGGAGTTGTATTTTCAGTTTGTTTAGCATGAACTGTCTATGGTGGCATTAGTTTGTTAAAATCTTATGAGTTCAAGGATTTAATTTTGTGATTCATAAGTTGAGGAGCACGTTGGAAAATTTGTGCGAGTATGCTAAGTGTGCAATTTTTCTACTTATAAACAATATAATCGAAGTGATTACAAGTATCTCTGATTTCTAGAACAATGGAGAATATCGATTGCATATCTCTTCTAACTTGATCAAAATGTCTTCTTCACCACTTCACCACAACATGGAGGGGAGATTGTATCGCCTTTGAAGTTCCATGAGTGGAAAAAAATTACGGATTCACCAGAAGCCATATGCCGTTGCTATTAATAGAGAACCCTCTCACATGTCATGTCATAAGCACAAGCAAGATCTAGGAAAATTTTATTCATCTTTTAATAATTGAACTTTTGTCATGTCTAATAAATAGTTTTGATAGTACTTTGAATGGAGAGTAGTTTGTTCTTGTTAAATAGAAATAAATGTGTTCCTTTTGTTAGTTTTAATTAATTGATATCTATTTTAACTATATAACTTGAATGAAAGATAAAAATGTAGTATATAATAAATAAAGCATAATTAACTAGCGTTAGTCATGGTAAACATTGTTTGGTGAAAATGATGTTAGATAAACATTCGTCATGTGTCATAACCAGATATTTTTCTTAATAAAAAATGCTTAACTAAACTAAAAACAAGTCAAATTAGTTTACTGTTAATTATTGAAAACTTAAATAAAATACAAAACAACCCCATATTGCTTAAGCTTTTGGGGTTTGATTTTCTAACCTTTTTTACAATGACAAAGCTAGGAACCATTGAAGGGGGCGAAATTTTCACTATATTGCATCTAATGTATTAATTAGTTTCCGATAGTAATTAGTATCTCAAACAAAATTGACTCAATAATTAAGTGAAATGGAAAAAAGAAGAAGAAGAAATTAACCAAAATAGGGTATTCATACATAATAGAAACAAAACATACTCGATAAAATATGAGTATTGTTAGCATAATAGTTTTTGTTGTGAGTTACAAATTCTTAAAGAATGGAGTTTTATAATAATTTATAATAATTTATGATTTATTTTTTAATGATTTGAAATAAACTGTTATTTTCATAATAAATTAAAAACTGTTGTGCAATCATTTCTCATAAAATAATATACCTACCTCAGCCAAAAACAGAGAAACAGTGTACCTGTACCTACTGGCCCTCAAAAAGCGTACCTAAAATACCCACCCAACTTACGAAAAGAAATACTAATTACAACTAAATCATCTTTCCATAAGCATTTCACTTACTTTATTCGAATCCAAACATTTTGAGTTTGTGGTCCCAATTCTCTTTTTTAGAATGTACTTACTATTGCGACAGTACAAAGAATGTACCAACAGCCTCATCTTTACAATTTATATACGGATAGTAGTGGTTGTTATCATAGAAAATGCAATACGACTCAAATCATTTAATGAGATTTCACCATAGTGGATTTCACCGATTGATAAGATAAATCCGAATTTCTCAAAACTCCTACGATTCAACATTATAGCAAATATTAAGCTGAGAAATTGCCCCAATTAATGGGTCAAAGAAACTTCCCGAATAAAAACGAAACTCACGAGACCATAAATGCTGTCTGCGCTAAGGTAAGAAAAGCATTTCCTACACGGGAGCTTTCGTTTTTATTCACCCAAGACAAAAGTACGCACGACCAGGCAAGCGAGCCTATCCGCTTCCCACGTTTTTTCCCCATCTCAGGGGCCAATCCCCACGCCCAGTCAAACTGACCACCGCACGAGCAGCTGATGCGCCAGATGCGGTCCCCACTGACGATGCTTCTCCTCGAGTTACGACTGGTGCGTGAACGAACATGTCCGACGATTGGCCCACCCCCCCCATCTGTAGACGACGACCACAGCTAGCATCAAGAATCTCCCCCGCAGAAGAGAGAGAAAGAAGAGAGAGGGAGATGGAGAGGGAAAGAATATCCGAGCTCGTATGTATCACATGGCGGAATTTGCATACACACATGGATTGCCAGATAGGAGTCGTAAAGGGTGGTGCGCGGTGGGATGGGATGATGATGGGATTCAAAAGAGTGGGGCGTTGGCCTCGGTTGGCGTCGGGCGGGGGAAAAAGAAAAGAGAAAAGGAGGGAAAAAGAGGGGCGAGAAAAAAGATGAATCCCAGTCAAACCAAGTTGTCAGACTTTCAAACCCCAAGCCAAAAACCAATCCCATAATAATAATTATAATAATTGCAAAGTAGTATGCGAGAGAGAAAAGCTTTACCCGGGTCTCACGCCTCTCTCTCTCTCTCTCCCTCTCTCCTTTTCTCTCTCTTGTCTTTATAGAGTCACCATCTTCATGCAACAGTCACACACTCACTCTTCTGTCTCTCGAGATTCAGCCTTTGTCCCCGTATAAAGTCATCCCCATCTCCAACCTCATACCGTCTCCAACATCTCTCTCTCTCTCTCTGTGCAAAGTGAAAACTCAGGAAAGAAGCTTTTATGCCATTGTTTAGTTGCAGTCAAAGACCCAAGCCACGCACCACCATCATCATCATCATCTCCCCGTTCGGCTGTATGTTTTGGACCCATCTTATGAACTGAGAGCGCATCAGCAAGATACCGTAAGAAGAGATGGGCATCTATAAGTTCTTGAACCTCCAGATGATCCACTGGTGCTTCCAGCTGATGGGCAACCACATCTCCTGCGTGCAGCTCCAGCCCGAGCCCTCTCCTCCCCCGCCCTCCGCTGCAGCTGACGACGATTCTGGCACCGTCAAGCTTATCCACTCCGATGGCCTCGTCGAGACCTACCACCGGCCGGTCCGGGCCTCCGAGCTCATGGCGCAGTTCCCCAAGCACCTCGTCTGCCGCTCCGACTCGTTCTACATCGGCCAGAAGATCCCGGCCCTGTCCGAGCACGACCTCCTCCAGCTCGGCCACAAGTACTTCCTCTTGCCGCAGCAGTTCTTTCAGTCCGTTCTCACCTTCGTCACCATCGCCTCCTTCGTCGCGTCGCAAAAGGCGCAGGGTCCGAACCCGGTCCCGGTCCCGCGGGACCTCAATAGCTGCCGGAACGCGTTCCTGAGGAAAGCTGCCGGGTGCCAGCCCTTCGACATCCAGAGGACGCCCTCCGGGTGCCTCCGGATACGCGTGTCCGACGAGTTCATATCGCAGCTGATGGAGCAAGGAAGGCGAGTCGAAAAGGAAGCAAGTAGCGATAGCGGCGGCGACGGCGAGCAGAAACCCATCAGTAGACTGTGCACGACGCCCCAGCTGGAGAAGGATTACTCGCAGCTGGTGGTGTTGTCGAGGCGGTGGGAGCCGAAGCTTGAGATGATAAGGGAGAGCGACAAGAGCAGGTCTTCCTCTTCCTTCGGGATGAAGAGGAGGAAGAAACCGCCATCGCCTCCATCCACAGTCTCCGCGCCGAATCACAAGATCCAGAAATCGTCGGAGAGTCACGTACACGCGGCGGCGGCGGCGACGGCAGCCTTGACGAAACCTTCTTACAGAGCTAAGATCAAAATTAGATCGAGAAAATGATGCTAGTCATTTTATTAGATTTTGAGTTTTGTTTAGAGACTAGAAGAAAGAAAGGCAACAGACGCACTTTGTAGAGCCTTGTTCATAGAAATTTTACATGAATGAATACAAAATAAAAGCATGCAATCCGTACGTGTTGGTTTGGATCTCTCTCTAGCTCAAACCTAGTTGCAATTCAGTTTTCAGTTTTTTAGATGACGATAATGATTCAATTTCTGGGTTTTCGCGAGTTTAACCTAAAGGAGGTCAAGGCCAGCACTAGATCTGGTCTTGAGTTCAACGTCATTTCCATAAAATAATGATTGTTAGAACATTACGCCATCACATGGATCATTAGCTATGCCTTGGAGTGGATTCAAATACTAGGGACCATTTATATGATCGAGAAAACCTGGGTTTTAGCGTAGACGATGCCGATTTAATATTGACAAACAGCCGACGCCACCATTCTGAAAAATGTTTCGATCTGGGTAAAATGCATCAATGCTACATACATATTCGCAGGTTTTAGACTTAAGGCTCATTTCGAAACATCACAAGCATGATGCGATCTGAAAGTGTGAGATGTACAAAACAAAACATAAATTCTTGCCTGGTCCCAGTACTTTTCCCTATCTGGCCTGTTCTGTTCTGGTATTAGGCAAAGACACAGCTGATCTCTCCGGTCAAAAAGACCCCCAGTTGTGGTCAACATGAATCCCCGCCAGATCAAATGGGGTGGATGGGGACATAAAATACACTTCTCTCAATCTGTAGATCTGTTACGAGAATATATTTATTTTGAAAACCCTTATAATGCCCTAACTGAGAAGCCAAAAGGATGATGAGAAGGAGACGGGTGCACAGTGCGTGCATGACCAAGCTTCGCAGTGAAGCGACGACGTGGATCGCCTAATGAAATGCACCAATCGCCTCGCGAATCGGGTCGCGCTGATCGACGGTGGCGATGAATTGGGTCGGGGAGCAGAGGCTGGTGGAGTCCAGGGAGGAACGTGATGGACGGACGGATGGAAGGATGGATGAGCGAGAAACTATGGGGGGAGCTGTTGGCGAATCTTTGGATTTGTTCTCTTTCTTTCTCTTTCTGTCTGTCTTCAATCAAGTTCGGTCGGGTCACAAACGGACAAAGTAATGGTCAAAGAGTGCGTCCCCCCTTCACAGGCTCGGAGTGGACTGGCGCGTGCGTGCGCTCGCCTCTTGCTTGCCCAATTCCTTATCCTTCTTCCCCAAGTTGCATTCATTCATTCATCCTTTCATTTTTCTTTTTATTCTCTGTTATGTTTGAAATAGATACCGGGCATCTCTTATGATGCGTCGAAGGCGTGGTCCTCCGCGTCGGTCCGGTGCATTTGAGATTTCGATTTCGGGAGTACTTCTCATAAAACTCGAACTCGAGACCACAAATTAAAAAGGAAACTCGCTCGCCGTCTACCAGCTTAATCTCTACGGAATCCAAATCGCTCCCCTCGGGCAGCGCTCTATCTTCGGAAGTACCGGACGTGTTCTTCGATTCCCCATCGAACGGAACACGTCGTGATTCGAGGTACGACATGGGCCGCACGATCGCGTTCGAACGGGTCGCGCATAATCGCTTTCGGACTGGGCAAAGGGCGAGGAAAAATCGAACGTGAAGTACGTAAGGATGGGCCGTGGGAGCCACGGGCAAAAAGCGCACGTGGGAGCGAGTAGTAGCGCATGGCTCGGGATGTGCAGACGTCAAATCAAGATGCACTGTGGCGGTCAAAGCTCGGTCGCTTGCTCGGGGTGGCTACCGGCTTGTGGGTTTTGTTTGGACATTTGCCAGTCATTTTTATTTCCCTTTTCCTCTCTCTTTTTACCCTTCTTAGCAATAAAGGCGAGCATTGCATGCTTTTTGGTTGAATGACCGAGATCACACGGCACCGTTTGACTCAAATAATGGATTGTTCATCACATGAATTAAACGAGAGGTTTCTCGAGCATTGGGACGGCCCCAAAGCCGAGCGAACTGGGCTGCCGTGTCGTGTCGTGGCGTGCTGGTGGTGGTGTGTGGCCGACGTATGGTGTGGCTTTGCTGGCTCAGCATCATCCCGAATTTTGTTTCGCTGGTCATGCGATGTTTGTACAGTGAGATGTGGAGTAAATTTCAAATGCATTTAATGAAGAGGATAAACATGCGATAAGCAAGTCAAGGTTCGAAAGATAACCTTTTTTTGGCTTTGCTCGAATAGGTTGGGCCCTGACTTTTTCCAGATTAGCTTGTAATTTCGACCTTAATTAAGGACGTTCTTGCCTCGAATTAAATTGTTGATATTGATCCGGGCTTGTTAGACCAAATCTCGATTTTATTTTTCTGAAAATATCTTTGTTGGTATACTATTTATTGATCATTACGTATTACGACTCAAACGTGCGATTACTATATATATATAGTGTAACCTATTCAAGAGTTAAAAAAAAAGTGCGATTGATGGACCTAACTCTTGATTTTGGGTGGAGTTCCAAGCCCGCATTACACTTTTAGAAGTCTTGTCTTGGTGTGTGCTCCACCAAAATGGAAAACTCAGTTTGCTGTTGCTTTCAACCCAGAAAATGCGCAAGTTTACTCCCATTTTCCCCTAATTTGACATCACATTACTTTTTTTTTTTTTTTTTTTTTTTTATCTATTTGATATTCTTTGCCAATTTTAGATATTATTATGGCTTTAGTAATGTGTTTGAAAATAATTAATAAATTATTTTCTAACTTCATTGTATTTGTAGTTTTTAGATTTTTTTATTCGTCCGATGCCAATTCAAGGTTTAAAATCTTAAGTTCATTGACTTGAAGTAGCTCGAGCAAAGATAAAATTTCAGTCTTGGGAGTTGAACCTTTAACTAGCCTCGGCAAACATTTTAGATGTGGTCCATCTTTGAGCAATAAACTTATAGTAGAGTGATTCGTCATCATCCAATTTCTCTTTCTTATTGGATTTAAACTTCTAAATATGAAAGGAGAAAGTTTATCAATATTTTATCTCATATTGAGTTAAACTTAACAAAAAGATAATTTGGAGAATGATATGACTTACTTTGAATAAGTCTTACTTTGAATAAGGCTTACTTTGAATATGGTTTCACGAATATGTTATTGAATGATATAGTTTTAGTTCAAAGGACATAACTCTTTTCTTTAGGAAAATATATTGAACCGAGAAAAGAATAATATAAACCTAAATGAAAAATCTGGAAAAAAAACTAATAGATTTTTTAAGAAGAAATAAAACAAAAGTAAGACACATGATCACAATAAATGAACTATTGTTAATTTAAAGTATAATTTATTTCAGTCAAATAATTTGATTAAATACATCACAAAAATTACAATGAATAAACAAATTTATTTAGCGTAATAATTAATTAATATAGATGAGGAGAGAGTTTATGAGCTTTAAGTTTTGTGGTACAAAAGTTTCTTTTTCGATCTACACTTACAATATTTTTTTAATATATTAGAAAATGCTAAATAATAGTAGCAGGAACTAAAGATTCATTTTTTTTTTAATAAACAAACAATGCATAAGGAAACTACTTTAATTTAATAATCTGAGTAACGGATAAAGATAACGTTCATGAGTTTTAAAACTTGGAAAAAAATAGATAAAGAGAAAGTAGTTATAATATGTTAAAATTATATTATTTTTTCTAGAAGTCTACATTAGTAAAACTAAATAAAATCACTCAGCAAAAAAAAAAAAAAAAAACTCAAAACAGAAGAACAAAGTAGAACAGACTAAAGAAATATGTTCTCAATATGTTAACTATAATTAGTCTAATTTTCTTGTGCATATAATGCGGTCCTAGCAATGTCAATTAAACCTGGTCAATGAGGAATTAAATGAGGTATAATTATCTTGCTTGCATCTGAACTGCTACCTACAAATGACGGCATCAATAGAAAAGAGGCAACTCATATTGCAAAGCATAAAGGGCAAGGATTTGTCAAAGATCAAGCGAGGGAATTGCAACCTTGCTGGTTACGACGAGGCCGTGAGGGCCCTTGCGATATTTAACTTTGTGGTCGAGAGTCGTCAGTGACTCATATTTAACTTCTATAAGTTTCCCTATCAAGATTAGGAAAACGCGGAGAATCTTCTAATTCTGTCAAGTCAATGCTTCGATTGGTACGAGGCTCCCGATCCCCATATCCTCATCACACCTCAATTTGATATGCACAAGCTGGCCTTATCTCCATCCCAGCTCCTATATAAATAGACGCTTCGGTTAGTCGCTGAACAAAAACCACACCATCTCCAATAGTTGAATCCGCCTTCAAGACTGTAAGACCACCCATGGCTTTCGTTCATCTCCTCTGCACTGTTCTGTTTTTCAATATCCTATTCACTTTCGTCCCTAGCCTCCAAACGACGCACAGCCCCAAGTTCTTGGGCTTACCACCGCTTCAGGGAGGAAAGGGAATTATCATCGGCGTCCTGGATACCGGTGTGACACCGGACCACCCCTCATTCAGCGGAGATGGAATGCCGCCTCCGCCAGCCAAATGGAAAGGGAGATGTGACTTTGAGTCTTACCGGTGTAATAACAAGTTGATAGGCGCCAGGAGCTTCGACAGCTCGGCTAAACAAAATGCGACCATGCCACCAATTGACAATGTGGGACACGGCACTCACACGGCCAGCACGGCAGCTGGCGCTTCTGTGCAGCGAGCCAATACGCTTGGGATGGCCAAAGGCACAGCACGTGGCATGGCTCCATTTGCTCATTTGGCGATCTACAAGGTCTGCCCGACAGGGCAGTGTTCAACGTCGGACGTGCTGGCAGGAATAGATGCTGCTCTCATGGACGGCGTCGACATTATATCCATGTCGCTAGGAGAGATTTCATCACCACCATATCATACGGATGCTATAGCGGTAGCCACCTTTGCAGCCATTCAGAGAGGGATTTTCGTGAGCTGTGCTGCTGGGAATTCCGGCCCTCACTCTGGCTTGGTATCGAATGCGGCTCCATGGATTCTCACCGTTGGAGCGAGCACTATCGATAGGAACTTGGTCGCCAAGGTAAAACTTGGGAATGGAGCCGAATACGACGGTGAGGCTCTATACCAACCTTCCTTCTCTTCAACCTTACTGCCCCTCGTGTATCCTGAGTCGTGTCTCCCAGGACATTTAAAAGTCAGCGAAGTGAAAGGTAAAATTGTCTTGTGTAAAGAAGGGTCGTTCTTTCCCTCTGAAATGGGGAAAGAAGTGAAAAGGGCCCGTGGGGCCGCTATGATCCTGATAAACGAACAAATCGATGGCTACACTATCTTGGTGGAGGATTATGGCCTCCCTGCATCTCATGTCAGTTACGCCGCTGGTGAGAAGATCAAAGGGTATATCAATGCGACCAAAAGTCCCACCGCTACTATCATGTTCAGAGGAACCGTGTTTGGAAACCCAACCGCTCCGGCAGTTGCCTCTTTCTCTTCGAGAGGGCCGTGCTTCGCTAGCCCGGGAATCCTAAAGCCGGACATCATCGGTCCCGGAGTGAACGTTTTGGCAGCCTGGCCATTTCCCATCAGAAATGACACAAAAGCGAAGCACTACTTCAACATCATTTCTGGCACTTCCATGTCATGCCCTCACCTTAGCGGCATAGCGGCTTTAATAAAGGGCGCTCATCCGGACTGGTCTCCAGCAGCGATCAAGTCTGCTATCATGACTTCGGCTAAGCAGCTGAGCATCAATCGAAAACCGATTGTGGACGAGAGGCTTCAACCGGCGGATCTCTTTGCCATCGGGACAGGCCACGTTGATCCTGCGAGGGCCATTGACCCTGGATTTGTCTATGACATTCAGCCCGACGATTACATTCCTTATCTATGTGGTCTGGGATACACAGACAAGCAGGTGTCTGTAATTGCTCACAAACCAGTCAGATGTTCGGGAGAATCTAGCATTCCTGAGGGAGAGCTGAACTACCCCTCATTTTCGGTCATCCTCGGACCTCCACAAACATTTACCAGGACTGTGACCAATGTTGGCACAGACTATTCACCTTACGTTGTCAGCATTGTTCCTCCGCTGGGCGTTAATGTCAGTGTGAAGCCTGACAAACTCAACTTCTCAAAATTGAACCAGAAGGCGACGTATTCAATCACGCTCGGCCCTGCCAATTCCACTCACAAGGTCGCCAATTTTACCCAAGGATATTTGAGGTGGGATTCCAAGAAGTACTCTGTTAAGAGTCCGATTTCGGTTAAGTTCACCTGAGAAGCAGTTGCGAGCAGGAATAAGGTGTTAATTAGCTCGTTGGCATGTACTTCCGTCTTACCATGATCCCATGATGTAAAAAAAAATAAAGAATAAAAAAAAGAGCATCGATATTATTATCTAATTCCCTTTTGTCCGTGTGAAAAGTGATGGAAATAGTTCTCTTGCATTACTGCTACTTTAAGACTAGCATAATATAGTTTCCATTCTGGACCTAAAGCAGATGTCTCTTACGTCTACTGGAGACTCGAAAACCAGTGAGACGATAAAGAAGATTAAAACAAGACCATCCTCTCAATGGAAACTGGGTTTTATTTGGGTCTTCAATTGTAATGAAAAAGTGATGCTTCGTTCTCAGCAGTCTATTCATTGTCTGGTCTCTACCGGCCACAGTTCATTCTTTCTCACCGTGACATACCATTCAAGTTTGGCAAGTGAGGGAAAGCAACAATGACTACTGCTGAATCAATCGTCTATCCTTACTGATATGTACTATTTAGCTAAAGTTTGCACTTCCAATTGGCAAATTTTAGCGTCATTTATCTTCTCTTGCTAGGAAGTTTTCATGATCTAAGGAACTTGATAGAGATATAATCAAAGAGTTTTGGCCAGAAATCTCCAAGTTTGTCCGAAATTTGAACAAAAGAGTAAATATAACACTTTTCACTTTCCTTCTAAGGAAAAATATTATAAAAAAGAGAGTATATAGTTCAAGTTCTACAAATTATAAAATTAACCGTCGTTCTACATATATTCGAAATTGAAAAAAAATGTATTCTTAAGTTTCAAAATTTGTTAAAATAAAATGCGGTTCCACATATTAATTTTAATTAAATGAGTCAAATTATGAGAGAGAAAAATTTGAAAAAGAATAAATAAAAGACAGACAACATCGCAACTGGCCTTCAAACTTTTATAAATGTTAATCAGGTTTCTTAATTACTTCTTAGCGAATTGCGTCCTTAAATTATGCTTCTCGTCTCCTTGTTATGGAAATGAAGTACTCAAGGGTTGACGTGGGCCATAGCGTGAATACGGACCCAACCAAGAGAAGGGACGTGAAATAGAAAAATTTACAAAACACAAAAACAGAGAGCCAACTGCGAAAGGACTGTCCTAAATTAACTTACCAATGCCATAGTTGCAACTCCGGTTATGCATGACAAAATTTATGGAATATAAATCAATTTGTATTCAATGGATGAGTTTCTCAATAAAGAAACGTGCTTGATAATGATTCAAAATTGCTATTTCTAGAGTAAAAATTCATCTGATAAGAGAATAAAATTTTTATTTCTAGGAGTGGCGACACTCGGCATTCAGTGGCCAAAGTCTGATGTCTGGTGATTGGCGTCCGGCATTTGACAATCAACAGTGGGTGGTTGGAGTCTAGTGTTCGGTGTCCGAAGGCCGGTGACCGGCGACTAGCAGCGGGTTGCCAACAGTTGAAGTCCAGTGGCTGGCAATGGGTGGCCAAGCTAGAGTTCGGTAGTCGGTGGCGGGGGGCTAGCGGCCAGAGTCCGGCAGCAGACGGCGGGTGGCCAACGGTCGGAGTCCGACGGTTGGCAACCGACGAGTGGTGACTGGTGGCCAACGACCGAAGTCCAGTGGTTGGCGATCGACGGTTGGTGGTAGGCAGCTAACGGCTGAAGTTTGATGGTCGATATTCGACAACCAATGGTGACCGTTGGGCGGTTGGTGGGGAAGCTTCGGTAGTCGGTGCTAGGCCTTCGGTGTTCTGTGATTGGCGATGAGTGGCCAACAATCGACGGGCATCCAACATCTGGCGGCTAGCGGTCGATGACGAGTGGCTGGAGTCCGGTGGCTGACGGCCAGCGTTTGGTGGCTGACGGCCAGCATTTGGTGGCCGACGGTTGGTGGCAAGCGATTGATGGCTGGGGGCGGTGGTGGGCGGTCGACGGTGAGCATTCAGCATCCCACGGGTGGCGGGTGGGTGACGGGTGATGACGAGAGTGAACAATGAAGAAAGTTTTAATTTCTTATTTCTATTCCATAAATAGAAAAGTTAAAAATTTTAGCTTTTGATTTATACTCCAAATCTATTTTTAGAACATAAATTTGTTCCATAAATAGAAAATTGATATTGCATTATTAAACGGATTTTTGTTTCAAACCTGTTATGAGAAATAGAGAAATAGAAAAATAGAAACGATATCATGCGCACCTTACATAGCTGTAAGTCTCAAGACACAAAGGTTACTCACATATCAATTGCATCTTTTGATTTTGCTAGGACGGTCATTTAAGTGTGGATCCACCGTCTCTCGTATGCATCTCATTTGTTATCTCCCTCACAAGATCACGCCACATTATTCGTTTTCAATGAATTTTATTGAGTTGATAATAAAAATTGAATAAGAAAGCTTTTTTATTGAGTTGGATCGAAGACGGGGCCAATCCGAACCATCAAAATTCATATATGATTGTGCCCTATTTTTTTAGAACCTAACAGTGGAGTTTTGACTTTTTTTTTTGGGGGGTGGGGGTGGGGGGAAGGTTTCGCAATTAGTTTTTTATTTTTTATTTTATCAAACACTTTATTACTATTTTTTCTTATTATTAGTATTATCATGATTTATGATAGAATAATAGTAATAGCAATTATAACAACAATGAAAGAGAGTTTTTGGCGCATTATTAATGAGGTGTTAATTAAGAACTCCTTTAATCTATTAGCTTATCTTTTATTTTATTTAGTATCTAATCAGTAATTGCTCCCAATGTGATGCTTTTTGCCCTAATGCATCCCAGGGAGTATAAAGTTCAAATTTTCAGGAAAAAGTAAAGAACTTGACTATCAAAGCAACTTTTTTTTTTTAATATTTAAGTCAAGTAATAAATACAAGTTTGATAATAAAAATATAACTCTCTATTTACGTGTGTCTATATATATATATTATAAAGAGCTCTTCCGTTTTAAGGACTTTCCTAACGCTACTTCAATCCGACATCTAAATGATGACATGAACTATAAATTGAGAATATTATATTCAACCTTTGTTATTTTCTTTATTTACATAAAAGTTATTCAATTACCTATTCCATGTCTCGTTCCTAAGTTTTGGACGTCGACTTCCTCAATACGCCAAATTAACGAGAACCGGTTCTCGTTACTTCTCCTTCATCTTGATAGCATGTTCCATCTTACAATGCGTTAATAATATTTTTTTGAGTGACTTGATCTTTTTTTACATTAAAAATCTGTTCATATGTTTTCTGATGCTTAATTTTTTAGATATCCATGTAATATTCAAAAGGTTTCTGTTAAAAATCAAACTGCCTCCGTGATAATAATTGGATTATGTGCGATTTTCATACCATTTTCCACTATTGTTATCAGGTATTATGTTATTAACTTAATTACTAATTTATTAATAATAAGATTATAATGCAAATAAAATTTGTTTCAATTAATAATAAACTATTTAAGCTTTAAAATATTAAATTGATTTCGAGAGCAGGTCATTTTTCAAATAAATTTAGCAAACCATTATTCGACATGCAGATGAAGGTTGGGATTGGGCCAAGAGACTACGAAGCGCGAGATGATTTTGTGCCTACTTAACCATAGTGCATGATTAATAAGTTTGTTTTAGTTTAATTATTTTTACAAATGGAGATATTACTTAATTCAATTATATGAAATAAATATTAGGTTATTTTCGAAAAACTTAGAAAATTAACTTCTATGGCTGTTATTTATAGGGAAAATTGTCCAAAAAGTCCTAAACTTATTGCACTTCTGCCAATTCAGTCTCAAACCTTTTAATTTTGTCAATTTAGTCATAAACCTTTTCACTTCTTGCCAATTCAGTTCATTCAGCCAATTTTGGTCAGAAAATGTTGGCATGGACACTGGCGGTGTCACATAGGACCACCAGCGTTAACGTGGACAATTTTTAATAATATTTTAATATTTTAAAAATATTTTTTGAATTTTTATTATTCTTTTCTTTTATTTTATTTCTTTTCTTTTTGGCTTTTTTCTTTCCTTTTCCAATGGCTAACCATCGGTAACAGGCGACGGCCGGCCATCGGTCACAGCCAGCCGGCTGGCCTTGCCTACCACAGGCGAGGCTTGGCTAGGCGAGGAGGAGCCTCGGTGAGGGAAGCCCTCGCCCAGGCGTGGCCCGGCGAGGTCGCTTGGGCAAGGCCGCCCAAGTGAGTGTTGGCCTCGCCCATATTAGATCTAGCGAGGCTAGCCCTTGCCAAATTTGGTTTGGGCGAGGCCGACGCTTGCCTAGGCGAGGGCTCCCCTCATTAGATTTGGCGAGGCTGACCCCCGCCTGGGCCAGGGCGGCCTCGCCCGGCGTCACCGTCACTCGGCTGATGCCTAGCAAGGCCGGCCTGGCTCGGGCGAGGGTCGGCCTTCCCCAGGGGACCCTCGCCGGGCCGCGCTTGGGCGGGGGCTCCCCTCGCCGGGGCTCCTCCTCGGCCAGCCGGGCCTCACTTGTGGCAGGCGAGGCCAGCCGGCTGGCTGTGGCCGGTGGCCGGCCACCGGAAAAGGAAAGAAAAAAAGCCAAAAAGAAAAGAAAGAAAAAAAAAAGGGAAAGAACAGAAAAAAAAATAAAAATTCAAAAAAAGATTAAAATATTATTAAAAATTATCCACATTAGCGCTGGCGGTCCTACGTGGCCTCATCGGTGTCCACGTTAGCATTTTCTGGCCAAAATTGGCCAGATGGACTGAATTGGCAAGAAGTGAAAATGTTTAGGACTGAATTAACAAAGTTAAAAGGTTTAGGACTGAATTGGCAGAAGTGCAATAGGTTTAAGACTTTTTGGACAATTCTCCCATTATTCATATAATTCAAACTAAGTTTAATACTTAATTTGATAACTCATTCTATAGTTGTCCTTGGGTTTTTACAGAAGAAATTAATTCAAATTAATGGTTCAATTAGTCGTATGTTGTATCCTCTAAAGTGAGGCTTTCATCCTTCATTTTTCCATAATCAAGAGTATGTATGAAGAGTTTCTTGAGGTGAAGAAAATTGAATATCAAATTTGCCTTTAAAATTTATTAATAATAGTAAAATTGGTTTGTGGTAAGACTTTAAAATAATTTAAGCCTCTACAGTTCTCGGGAGAAGTACAACATCAGTGCCATAATTTGTATATAACGCTCACTTTGGTGCCAAAAGTTTTCGTTGGACCACTTAAGTGCCAAATCGGAGAAAAAAAGATCATTTTGGTGCTACCGGCGAGAGATTCTAGCCAAAATGATTACTTGGATTTTATATTTTAGAAAAAAAGTTGATGTGGGTTAAGATTGTCCATAGTGGATGGCTTTAAACATGCCATTTTCCTTTCTTCGTAAGAAATGACGTCGTTTTATACCATTCCACATGGATTTATGTAAGAAACGATGTTGCATTGCTCTACAGCCAAAAATAATGTTGCTGAAGAGGGAGTAAAATAGGGTTCGTATACGGTTCTCGCTCGACGCCAGCCATAGCTCGCTCACCCACCGTCATTCGCTCGCTCGCTGTTGCTTGGCCACCGCTGTAGTTGTGCCATTGTTCACGGTCGTTTGCTGGTTACGTCCCCAACTCTTGCTCACTTAGGTTTGTCATGTTCTCTACATGGGTCAATTTAGTGAAAAATTTAGGGTTTTGACGGGCAAGTTAGGGTGCAGAGGGCAAATTGAGGGCTTGGCTCAGGGGGAAAGTAATGGGGAAAGTGGTGGGGATCTCACTTTTATGGGGACCGAATAGAAAAATTGAGGGTTCCATCGTTCGTTTGCTTTCTATTGTGGGGACCAAATAAAAAAAATAGGGCGTGGAGGGGAAAATGGGGGCTTGACTCGAAAGGAAACAGTGGTGGGACCTTACTTTGTTTAATTAATTGGACTATTTCTGTGGGGGGACCGAATGTGATTGAATTGAAAAATGGGTGGTGGGAACCTCACTTTATTTATTCAATTTGGTTTCTTTTGTTTTTGTAAAGGCACTAAATTGGAGAGATTGGTTGCATTTATTTCTTGACAACAAAACGACAAAGACATGCATGTGAAGTTGCTGATTCTGTCATGTGGTCCCAAAAGTAATGACCTTTTTTTTTTCATTGGGTGCAGCATCGACATGGACGCAAATCAGGTAAGTGTCATTATTTGTTATGGTGGAGAGTTTGTTATTGGCACCGATGATTGGGAATATACTGGTCGAAATGAATGTACTATCTATGTCAATGTTCGAAAGCCATAATATATTGATTTTCTGAGGGATTTTGTGTATTTTTTATGATGCAAAGTGCAAAAACTATATTACTGTGTTCCTAAGAAGGAATTGAAGGATGGCTTGAAGTTTTTTAACGATGATAATGGTATTAAAGATATCATTTACCATTATCTTTACGGCGAAGAAGCTAGGGTATATGTTGAATATTATAGTGATGGTGAGGATGAAGATGAGGATGGGGATGAGCAATGTCACGGCCCGATCCTCAGGCATGCGCACATCTTTTACTTTTGGTCGATTTTAAAAATGCGATATTCCAGGATTACGTATTGCTGACCCTTTCATTTATAAATGCACATGCGAAAGCAGTTATAAATCCCCAGATAATAAAATAATGTGATAGAAAAGCAGGCCATATATTTTTCATACTGAAAATTCTCAACCACACATTTTTACATGCATCTCATAGTATTCTACAATACTATATATACATAAGTCTGATTTAACATCTATTCACATGCATATAAGGTTTGACAAGACAGGACGAGATCTCAGTCCTCATCTGGGTTGTATTCGGGGTCATCCTCGGGGTCCTCTTTCTACACGTACTCCTTTTCGGGTTCCTCATTAGGGATCTTCTCGTCAGATTCCTCCTCATTAGGCTCCTCATCTGGGTCCTGAAATGGTTATTTAATAACCACTAAGACAACGTCTCAGCAAGTTCTACCCCCTAATACCCGATTAGTAAATTAATACACTTTAGGGTTGCCTATGCACAACATGAGTCAGAGAACTTACCTTGGCCTCAAATTCCACCTGCATATTAGCATAGATCAAATAGGCACCCAAGCAATCACATCACTAATCGAAGCATTGATCAAATCGACCTAGTTGATTATATGCCAACAAAACCACTCACGGTCATTTCCATTCAGTCAATTGATTTACAACACCAGATCAAAGCAATAATCAATCGATCTAGTCGATTACATGTCGGTCGGACCATTTCTAGGTTATTCATTCCATCCCATATAACCTCCAATAGTACACTTAATCACAGAGCCATATCAATGCTCTCGGGTGTCAACTTTGCCAAGGTGACGTATACACTAGACAATTGCGTGCATTCTTTAAGGTGCCGTTTTCGCCAGTGATATCCCAAATCACCGAACAACACATGCCTATAACAATGTATTCAATAGACAATTGCGTGCGTTCTTTAAGGCGTCGTTTTTGCCAGTGATGTCCTTAATCACCGAATCACACATGCCTATAACAATGTATTCAATAGACAATTGCGTGCGTTCTTTAAGGCGCCATTTTTGCCAGCGATATCCCAAATCACCGTACCACATATGCCTATGACGATGTGTTAAATAGACAATTGCATGCGTTCATTAAGGCGCCATTTTTGCTAGTGATGTCCTTAATCACTGATACGTGCATTTTTTAAGGCGCCGTTTTCACTAGTGATTTCCTTATCACTGAACCACGTAGGCCCATCACACCATACCTGATCGGTTATAGCCTAGAGTATTTCCAATTTACTCTCATGATTCCATCCACTTTACAACTCATCAAAGCATTATAATTGCTAAATAAACGTACTCGACCATCTACTGATTAATCATTCAATTCCAAACAATCAATTAGACACAACGTGGAGCTTAATTAAATAAATGGACTATACCACAACAATCAGCACGAAATTCTAGTCACCGACTATCCCAGGTTGAATTTCCGGAAAATAAATAATTAAATAAATAATTTCTAAAATTAAATAAATAAATACAATAAATTCAATTTAAGCATAATATAAAATTCAATTAAATAAATGGACTGCACCACGATCATCAGTATAAAATCCCAGTCACTGGCCATCCCAGTTAAATTTTCAGAAAATAAATAATTAAATAATTAATTTCGAAAATTAATATTTAATTCCTAAAAATTCCATTTAGGCTCGAATTACCAAATTAACACCCGATAAGGGTCGGGAAAAATCTCAAGAAGCATCCAATAACTATTATAGGCAATTCTTTAGTTAATTACACAAGTCATCTAACTAATATGCAATGCAATTTACTAATAATCACTAATCCATTCTAATCTAACAACCTAATTATAATTAACTAACACTAATAAACCTTTAAGTATAATTAGCAAACTAAGAAGGCATTAGTGAGTAAAACTCACTCAAAACGACGGGATCGACGCGAGGATCGACTTTCCTCAAAGCGGGCCGAGCATCTGAGCTCGGGAAGGTGGCCAAAACGGGCCAAAAGGTCGCTGCAATACCCATTTTTGCACTCTCTGTGCGTTGCTGGTTGAGGCTGGATTCGGGGCTGAGCTGGTGAGACAAGGCCGGCGGAGGGTGAGGGGGCTTTGGCGGGTCGAGGTGGCGGCACACGGTGGTCGGAGGTGGCCGAACAGTGGCTTGTGATGGCCAAAACAGAGATGAACAGAGATGGCTGGAAGCTGGGGTCACACGATGGAGCGGCGAGAGACATGGCCATGCACGGCTGCACATGGGTAACGCGCAGGCGAGGCGGAGCAGCAACGACAACTTCGGTTTGGCTGCTAGTTCGACGGCAAGCTGCTGTCTTCGTTCCTGCTTCTGCTCGTTCGAACACACGGAGAGGGAGAAGAAGAGAGAGAGTGCCGAGGGAGAGAGAAAAAGATAAGAGAGAAAGAATAGATAGGTTTGAAAAGTCAAAAAGCAAATCGGTGGGGAGGGTTCTCGCACGAGGGAGAGAGAGAGAGAGAGAGAGAGAGAGAGAGAGAGTCGGCCAAGTGGGGTAGGAGAAAAGAAAAAGGAAATAAAAGAAAAAATGGGTGTTTAGCCAAAAATGGAAAAAGAAAAGGGAAATAGGAAGAAGACTAAACAAAAGAATTTTCTAGAATGGAAAATTCTTATCCCAATTTCTTTTGAATAAGCTCATTTATTCCTAAAAGAATTTCCAAACTAGAGTTCTTGATTCCCCTCTTGCATTTCCGCATCCAATTTCCCTCTTGAATTTCTCTCAAATAACTCTCAGAAAATCAATTGATGTCTCACCTATCAAATTGATTTTTTTTTTCATCTAAGAATCCCTCTTGCTTCTTAATTTCACAATCCCCAGTTTCAACTAAACGAAAACAGCCCTAAATCGACTTTTTCCCAAAAAGTCTCGGTTGCTAGCAAAATCTTCTAAGAACGATTCGACATTCTTAATGACTTGTGACATAACAGAACTTCCAATTTCTGATATCGGATTTAAACTGGTGGTTAATTTCACTCGGACGAGCTTTTAGTGTGACCTAGACTATCGGATAGTTTTCAGAACTTTTTAGGACAAATGACCCGTGGTCGATTTTCTTTGAGTCATGACAAACACACTTGACACATTGGCAATTCCCGATTGTCATGAAAATCTCTAGAATTTAAATACGGACATATGGTACCAAAACGATAGTAATATCAAGTTAGTGTCGATCGATGAGAATTTTCCAATTTAGTGGAGTCACCAACGATCGGTCATTCATCTCAATCGAACCGACCTATCTCTGATCTTAATTCGATTTTTAACTGTGTCGTAATGATCTTTAAAGATGAGCACGGTCGAGAAGTCGATTCATGGTCGAATTCTTAGTCTATCTGTCTTAAAGTCCTTAATAGCCTACCCAGCTAATCTAGTTATCTTGTGAGTGGCCAACTTAGAGAAAACACTGTAGTCGCATCGAAGAAATGCCCAATTTAACCAATCGAAATCAGAGTCTGAAAATCAGGATGTCACAAGCAGACCGCCATTGAAAGAGGAGAAGTGAAGGATCTTATTCAAGTGAGTAATTAGGTCGGGGATGAGTTTAGGTTAGATGAAGGGCAAAATGAGAGGGAGAGAAATCATATTGATATAGATGAACAAATAGGGAGATGTTCTGAAATCTTGGATGAAGATTTGGGTGAAGATGTAGGCGATGAAGACTTCATTGGATTAGAATGGGAAATTGCTATATCTAGTAAATCGGAAAATGAATATTTAGCTTCAATAAGTTTCCCAAGTGACGAAGATGATGATGAACTCGCATAGTCAAGACAAAAGCAAAAGTAATTTCTGAGAAAAAACTTGTAGCTTCATCAAAGAGGCCCGAGCTAGTAAATAAGGATGAAGCTCCAATTGAAGGTAATAGAAGTGAAGATGAAGAAAGCTACATCGATGAAGTTGCTGGTTTGGAAAATAAGCTTGACAATGATGATGAAGAACCTGATTGTCGAAGAAAAAGTAAGTATCCTTATTATGATCCGACTATTGATAAACTTGTTTTGTCTATAGGCATGAGATTTGACCATGCCAAACATTTCAAGGAAGCTATTGTGAAGAACTCCATTGGTGAATATATGAGCATTTAATTCATTAGAAACATGAAAGAATTTGTGAAAACTAAGTGCTCACAACCCAATTGTTTATGGAAGCTCTATGGCACACTGAGTAAGAAAGGGTCATTCCAGATTAAGTCCTTCTAGGAGGAGCATACTTGTCCAATTATCTTTAACAATAAAAGGGTAACAAATGTGTGGTTATTGAAGCATTTTTTCAATACTATCAAAGTAATGCTCGAGATCAAAAGTCCTTAATTTCAACATTTAGTGAATGAGCAATTATGGGTTAATGTGTCAATGAATCAATGCAAGAGAGCTAAGATGAGGGTGGTGAAAATATTGATGGGTGGGTATAATGAAGAATATGCATAGGTATGTGATTATGTTAGCGAATACATGTTTCAAAACACATCTAGTATGATATATGTAGAGATTGTGGAGAGGTCACTCCTTGATCTTGGGCCTATATTTGATAGATTTTATATTTGTTTTGATGCATGCAAAATGGGTTTATTGGTTGGTTGTAGAAGAGTTATAGGATTGGATGGATGCTTTCTAAAGAGTTTATGCAAGGGGGAGTTATTGGCTGTTATGGGGAGAGATGCTAATAATCAAATGTTTCCAATAGCTTGGGCGGTGGTGAAGATAGAGAATAAAGATATTTGGTCCTGGTTCCTAAAAAGTTTAATGGTTGACCTTGAGATAACCGATGGAGGAGGATGGACATTTATGAGCGACCAATAGAAGGTAATTTCATTATCAATTAATTCATTCCATTTTAATATTAATCACTTGCATATTTTTCCTGACTTATATTTATTGGTTTGAATTTTTGTTGGAACTTGTTTTTGCATTGGCTGAGTTGATGTCACATGCGAGCATAGAATGTGCGTGAGGCATATATATGCAAACTGGTCAAGGAATTTTAAAGGAGATAGGCTGCAAAAGCAGTTTTGGCAGATAGCAAAGAGTACCAATATGGCTGATTTCAGATTAGCCAAATAAGGATTGTTGTAGCTGATAAATGAAAGTTTTGATGCATTCTTCTAAACAGAAGCTAAGCACTGGTGTCAAGCCTTCTTTAGCGAAGAGTTCAAATTCAACATCATTGATAACAATCTCAATGAATCTTTCAATCGCATAATTTTAGAGGCTAGGTGCAAACAAATCATCAGTATGCTTGATGTTATGCGAGTTAGGATTATGATAGACTGCATAGGCAAAGAGATGAAGTTACGAAATTGACTAGAGATTGTGGCCCTAGGATTGTGAAGAGATTGGATGCAAACATTACTGCTAGTAAGTTTTGCCATCTAGTTTGAAATAGAGATAATGGATATGAGATTATTCAAAATAAGGATAAATATGTTGTCAATTTGGATAAAAGAAAGTGTTCATGCCGAGCATAGCAACTGAATGGAATTTCCTATGCCCATGACATTTGTTCTATTCAGATGAAGCAAGAAAACCCAGATGATTATCTACATGATTGGTGCAAAAAAAGCTCATACCTTGCTTTATACCAATTCATGATGCAGCCTATCAGAAGCAATACATTTTGGGAGCCAACAAATCATAAAAACTCTCTACTTTTGCCGCTGAAGAAGCAAATAGGAAGGCCAAAAAGGAGACGGATAATGTAATAGGAAGAGGCATCGAGTCAGAGGATAAGTAGGACTAGATCAAAGATGAAATGCTCCCATTACTGCAAGGAATGACATAATAAAAAATGTTGTGAGTTGAAAAGCAGAATCAACAACAAAACGTAATGACTAATTTAGTGCTAGGGACAGGACCTACTGAAGAGCTTCTTGTTGGGCCTAGTGAAGGGAGGATAAAAAGCCCTGCTATAATGCCTACTGAAGGGCAAACAAAAAAATATGTTGTAAGGTAAGTATCCTCTTTGCCTTAGTAATTTTACAGTTCATATTTGATAGAGTTTGATGGTTGACCATGTGTATTGGCTTCTCTTATGTTTTTCCTCTATCATGCACTTGTAATTTGAGAAGTTTTCTTCATTTGTTTCCACCATAAAATTGAGTAGATGTCTAATTATTCATTGTAGTTGGTCATAATCTTGATACAGTACATTATTGTAAAGCTTACTAAAGAGCCAAAAAAAGGCCCTGTTGTAGGCTCAAGTGTAGGGACAGGGACTGGAATGGGCATGACAACAACTGAGTTCACTGTTGAGCAAACGAGAAAAAAATATGATGTAAATTGTACATCGCTGTATTTATCTTTTATGAGCTGAAATTTAAATTTGTTATGTGTTTTTTAGGTGAGAAGATGAGCAACTGCACAAGTTGCAAAGGTTGCTCCCCCATTTGTTGTTGTTGAAAATGATGCACCACAACGAACAAGAGGAGCTCTTGGAAAAAGATTAAGGCAATATGGTTATGAGATTTACATAGATAAATGTACTGGAATGGAATGACTATTTTGAATTTAAGATTTGTAGGCCTCATGCGTTTGATTTATTGTACTTCAATTCATTTGGTTGACACTATTGCTATGTTCTAGTAGCTTAGGAGAACTTTGGAGGCACTTTTCTCTCAAGGTGGGCTAACTCAAGAATCAAGGGTACATCCAAAGAAGAGTTCTCCAAAGAAAAAGACAGCGAGTATAGTTGCAAAGTAGTCATCCAAAAAGAACCCAGCACCAGTTCCATCTCAATCATCAATTGGGAGCAATAATGATGATATAAACCAACACTTGACACGTGCTATAACAAAAATAGCCGCCGTAAAAAACAAGGATAAAGAGGTAACAGAAAGCCTAGTTAAAGAACCTGCACAGCCAGTTCGAAAGAGTGCTTGGATTATGAATCAATTCAAAGTTCCAAGAGGAAAATGAGATCAGGGTGTTGTCAATATTGACTGATGGGAGGGTGTTGGACATGGTCTTTTTTTTTTTTTTTATGTGGTACTAGACATGGTCTCTTTTCATATTTTCCTTTTTTAAGAGGGTGCTGGATATTATATCATTGATGGTAGTTGCTGCCTGCATATTACCAGTGTTTTTTTTTTTTGAAAGGGGTGCTAAATTTTCAGTGATTGGGAAGTAAAGTTAGACATGTTTTTCTTTTGTAAACAATCAATCAATTTTAATAGCAATAGCTGTTTTTTGTGTTGGTTTTGGTTAGAATGCTAACAAGTCAGTTATGCTGTATATTTATTTTTGCTGTTGGTGTAATGTTTTTGTGAGGTTGATATTATTTTTAAATGTGTGCATATACTGTTACTGGTTGAAGTTATGGATGCTAATGAATTTGTGGGATTCTGGTTATATTTGCTAGTGCAAGAACAAGATGCAATTTTGGGTGCCAGTGTATCCTATTGCATCAACACTTATATGGGCTAGTGCAAGAAGATGTACCAACAACCCAACTGGTGCAAGAACAAGGTACAAGTCAAGTGACGTTTGAAACATAATATTTCCTTTTAAAAAACTTGTGCAACACAAGTGATCACTTTGTAATCATGACTGGCATTTAAATGATCACTTTTATAAAAACTTGGCACTTAAGTGATCACCATTTATAACTTATGGCATTGAAATAATCAATCGTGAATTTGCCACAATCCTTTAATTTCGCCATGATTTGTAGTCGCAGCAAATCAGCAAACCAACAAACTAGCAAACCGACAAACCATTACCAAATTTATGTAACAAACCATTATATGTGAAGCAAAAATTAACCAAAACAAACATTGACAATGCACAACTAAATAATAAAACTTTTAAGTGCTCACAACTAATGCATTCCAAAAGCACATTCTATTTCGCCATGGTTTGCAGTTGTAACAAACCAGCAACCGGTAAATCAGCAAACCATTACCAAATAAAAAATGTAGCAAACCATTATATTTGAAGTAAAAACTAACCAATACAAACATTGACAATACACAACTAAACAATAAAACTTTTAAGTACTCACAACTAATGCATTCCAACTCCAACCTTGCATTTTTACCATAGATTACAATAAAACCTTCTGCTCCATACAAAAATTGTAGCAAACCTGGTCACCCAAAAAAAAAAAAAAAAAAAATAGCAACAAACCAAAAACACATTTTACTTATAAATAATTCAATACAAGTGTATATTCCACGTTTTCGACTATGGTAGACATACAAACTTCTTCTCATTACTCACTTCACATTTGAATAAACTACCAAGAGAATAAAAACACAATCAATGCTCAATAAAAGTTTCTTTCAATTTTCAACCTTGAAATCTCTCTCTTCAAATGGTCGACTAGAGATGTTAAAGCCTTTATTTGATCTTGCATTGAGTTGACATCCTTCAACTCATCCATTAACGTAGGTGGAGGTTAATTTTGACCTTTAAATAACTCCAAGATCATCTCTATCGCTCGATCAGAGAATTTCCTATCAACAAATATTTGTACTTCAAGCCTTCTCTATATTTGCCGCACCCATGGAATCTTCTCCTGGGATTTAATTGAGTTGATATGGACATCGAGCCATATCGAAGAGGAGGTGTTAGGGACCCATTATCTATTCCTACTAGTTCTATTACTTGAGCGCGGGCAAGCAATTTAGGCAAGCTGTTGGCATCATGCTTCGTGATCTTTGGCGTGGAGATGACCTTGGATCAAATCTTGAAGAATCTTGGAAATCTTGGTGTAATCTTTGGCGTGGAGATGACTTTGGATCTAATTTTGAAGAATTTTGGAAATCTTGGCGCAATTTGATCTGGTCATCAAATATTTGACCAAGTCAAAAAATTATCTTCTTATTTAGATATATTCTAGAATATGACGTATTAGATTTCTAGAGCTGGTTTTAAAGTTTCTGTGGCAACTATAAGGCCTATATTAAGGATTGGCCGACTTTCCTTGGGGGACATATATTTTACTTTGAGAAAAAAATGGAGAGATTCTCTTCGACCGTTCTTTTGAGGACTTGACCTTATCAAGGTTCTCTCGTGACAGTCGATTCGACTTATCGAACGAGATAGCGAATTCTTTCGCTCGTGGCATCTATAACGTTGGTTGGTTGACACGTGTTTGTTAATATGTCACATTCATACTGAAGTTGCCAATCATGGGTTCGATTGGAGGTCGAGGTTTGTAATTAGCACCACCCAGACTTTTGTAGAATGATCTTTCCGCAATGATTCACATCATTTGGTATCAAAGCTTGCTTCTATGAGGTCTATTTATCTTTATTTTTCTGTTTGTATATGGCAATTGGAGATTTATTGGGCTAGGGTTTCGGTTTTAGCCAATTTATGGATCCGATTGCTTTTAGTGCTCCATACGTAGTTGTTTGCTATTAGTTTTATTTTTTATTTTTCATTTCAATCGGTCCTAGCATCTTAAATTGTATCTGAATTCGTCAAAAGAAAACAAAAAGAGAAAGAAAATGCACACAAAAAAAAGTGCGCAAGAAAAAAAAGAAAAGAGAGTCGGTAGAAAATAGAAAATAGCCAAACCAAAAGAAAAAAGAAAGAATCAAGAAGGCGACTCATTTGTTAGTGGACCGAATTGAAACAAAATCAATAGTGATTTGGGTTTCAGTTGGAATTCCAAAACTTGTACTTGTTGGTTTGAGATTGTTACTTGTTGAATTAATCTAATCTTGTTTGATTAGTTTGATTGATTGTCATCAGGGGGTTGAGAGACAAGTTTTGAGTCCGACAAAGAGTTTATTGAAAGAGAATACAATAGGCAAAAGACAAGAGTGTGTGAGCATAATTGAGGGTAAAAAAAAAAAAAAGAAAGCCTAAACTTGAGTTAAACACGAGGGGAGTGACAAACATCTTAAGAGAAACACGTGAGGGAGCGATTGGTGAGAATTTTTTTGTGACTAACGTTTACTTGTAGGTCTAAAATGTCACACGAAGAAAGCGTGAATCAAAGGGAGGTTGACTCCATACGAAAAGATGAAGCGCTCATGGAAAGCATCCAACAACCGAGGGTCATAGTGGAGGAGCTTAGTGGCCAAATGATGGGGAATGGCATGAGGGTTGATTGTAACCGAGAGCTACTCCGAGGAAGGTCGCAACATTAGCGAGACGCCTCTAGAACACAACCTAGATGGTAGCGGCATTATGATGATGATGAGGCTGGCATGGAGGATGATCAAGATGCTTAATTTGAAAGGAAGAATGGAGGCCGAGAGTTTAGGCACTGAGAAGATGATGAACTTGGCAACATCAAGATGAAGATTCATTCATTCCAAGGGAAGAATGATCCCGATGCATATTTAGAGTGGGAGAAACGTATGGAGATGGTATATGATTGCCAATGATACTCCGAGCTCAAAAAGGTAAAAATTGCAACTGTTGAATTTACTAATTATGCTATAATTTGGTGAAATCAACTTGTGACTAGTGGGAGGCACAATGGTGAAAGACTGATAAAGATGTAGGATGAGATGAAAGCGGTGATGAGGAGGCGTTTTGTATCAAGTCATTACCATCGAAATTTGTTTTAAAAGTTACAAAATTTCACACAGGCAATAAGAGCGTGGAAGAGTATCACAAGGAGATGGAGATTGCCATGATCCATGCTAATGTGGTGGAGGATCGTGAGGCCACAATGTCAAGATTTTTGAGTGGTTTGAGCCAAGACATAGCAAGGGTGGCGGAGTTGCAACACTATATTGAATTGAAAGAATTTGTGGACAAAGCTATCAAAGTTGAGCGGCAATTGAAGTTGGACCAAAATCACAAGAGTGGAGGAGGTTCAAATCAGAATTAAAGATCTAATTGGAAGAGAGATGAGAAGCCAAATTGGAGAGGAAACAACACTAAAACTGAAACCTCAAAGGAGAAGGAGAGGGATGGTAAAATTAAGACAAATCCGGTTTCAAGTAAAACCGAAAACCCTAACATTAGAATTCATGAAATTAAATGTTTTAAGTATTTGGGCAGGGGTCATATGGCGAATCAGTGCCCTAATAGAAAGGTGATGATCATGACTAGACATGGTGTTATTGAGTCCGAAAGTGAAATGGAAGAAGAGGATGATGAGATGCTACTATTGGAGGATTGTAGTGATGGAGAAATAGCTATAAAAGAAGACTTATTGGTGGTTAGGCATCTTCTTAGTGTGTGAGTAAATGAAAAGGAGAATCATTAACAAAGAGATAACTTGTTTAATATAAGATGTGTGGTGAATGGTAAGATCTGTAATTTGATAATTGATGGAGGTAGTTGTGCAAATGTGGCAAGTTGTATTATGGTGGATAAGTTGGGTTTGATATGATAAAGCACCCTAGGCCTTATAGACTTTAATGGTTAATGATAGTGGTAAGGTGAAAGTGTCAAAGTAAGTTTGAATCCCATTTGAGATATGGAGATATAAGGACGAGGTAGAGTGTGATGTTATACTTATGCAAGCGGGTTATATCTTAATTGGAAGACCATGGCAATATGATCAAAAGGTGCATCATGATGGGTATACTAATCGTTATTCATTGGTGATGAATTAAAAGACTTATACCTCGGTACCAATGACACCTAGTGAGGTGTATCAAGATCAGTTAAAGTTACAACGAGAAGTCGAGAGAGAGAGAGAGAGAGAGAGAGAGAGAGAGAGAGAGAGAAAAATGTGAGAAATCTGAGAGCTTGCGTGGTGTGTCTGAGATGCAAGGAAAAGGAGAGGCTGAGAGAAGGATTGTGGTAAAAACCGAGGGAAAAGAAGAGAGGAAAGAAAATAGGCAAAAGAATTTTTATGCAAAATCGAGTGAGGTGAGGAGAGCTTTAGTTGTAGATCGACCGATGCTTGTACTTTTGTACAAGGAGGTTTGTTTTCTACTAATGATCTTGACCCAAGTTTGCCTAGTCCTATTGTGTCTTTATTGCAGGAATTTGAAGATGTATTTCTTGATGAACTTCCTGGAGGGATACCATCGATTTGAGGCATAAAACATCAAATTGACTTCATTCCTGGTGCGCCATTACCTAACCGATCCGCATATTGAAGCAATCTTGAGGAGACAAAGGAACTTCAGCAGCAAGTTAGCGAACTATTGGAGCGAGGATATGTGAGAGAGAGTCTTAGCTCGTGCGCTGTTCCTATTTTGTTGGTGCCAAAGAAGGATGGAACTTGGCAAATGTGTGTTGATTGCCGAGTAATCAATAATATTACGGTAAAGTATCGATATCCTATTCCTAGGTTAGATGACATGTTGGATGAGTTGCATGGTTCTTGCATTTTCACTAAGATCGATTTGAAAAGTGACTATCATCAAATTAGAATGAAAGAAGGTGATGAATGGAAAAACTGTATTTAAGACCAAGTATGGATTGTATGAGTGGTTAGTCAAGCCATTTGGATTAACTAATGTACTGAGCACGTTTATACGACTTATGGATCATGTTTTGCATGCTTTTATTGGTTGATTTGTGGTTATCTATTTCGATGACATCTTGATATATAGCCAAAGCCCTGATGACCATATTGAGCATGTGCAAGCTATCTTGTAGGTTTTAAGGGCCGAGAAATTATACACTAATCTAAAGAAGTGCTCCTTTGTTACTAACAAATTAGTATTTTTAGGATTTGTTATTAGTGCCGATGGTATACAGGTTAATGAAGAAAATGTCAAACCAATCCATGAATGGCCAACGCCTAAGACCGTAGGAGAGGTGCGTAGCTTTCATGAATTGGCTAGTTTTTATTAGTGATTTGTGAGAAATTTTGTGACATCCTGAATTTTTAGTCCTGTTTTTAATTAAATAAATCGAACCTTTCATCGACGTGTCTATAGTGCTATTTTCAGAGCCGATCACTAGTGAGATAACTAGATTATCTAGGGAAATCATTAAGATATTTTAATGCAATGGACTTGAGAATTCGACCAGAAGTCGACTGCTTGACCATGCTAGTCTGCAAGGGTCATTATGACATTGTCAAAATCGATAAGAGATCAGGGATAGGTCGATTCGACTGATATGTGATTAAAGTGTGAGTGATTCCACCTAATTGCAAAATTCTCATCGATCGACACTAGACCAATTTTTTGTCGTTTTTGATACCCTATGCCTGTAATTGAAGCCTTGAGATTTTCATGACCATCAAGAGTCGCCAACGTGTCGAGTGGGTTCTGAGATAGCTAGTATAAGCACCTAGAGGGGGTGAATAGGTGCACAAACAATTTATCGAAATACGGAAGCAATTCTTGGCAAACGATAGAAAGGTAGTTCACTATTGATTGACAAAATGAAATACGATCAAAGTAAAGAGAGTAAGGGAGAGAAGATTAAACACAGGGTTTATAGTGGTTCGACTTAATCCAAGCCTACGTCCACTCTTCCGCACTGATAGCCCACCGGCTGGATTTCACTATGAATAAAAGAGAAGTTACAGCACTCCTTTTCCTTGATTCCACAGTGTAGATGTTCTATCACACTTCCTCAAGGTTTCTCCCAAATATAGACTCTCTTTTGTATACAAGTATTCGCTCAAAGGAATTGTCTAAACAACAAGGAGCTTTAGACTTTGAATTTTTCTATCGCGCACACCTCAACAACTTAGAATGTCTTCCTTATATACTCCTTTATGCCATCATACCCGTTGGCACTTACCAAAGGAATTCCTCCAATTTACCTGTTGGACGGAATCAATTAGGAAGATCATTCTGGCTATTAAAGGAACGTGTCGATAGCTCATCAATCCTGTTCGCCCATACAATCAGGATCTTGGTTTCCATAAGTAGAACATTCCAAGAATATTTAGGCAATCAACGATTCCTTAATCTTCGAGTCAATCATGATCAATCAAAGAATTCCGTTGTGTCTTTTCCAATCATGAGATCTTCTCCAGTTGATAAGGTCAAGCCCTTAACGAAACATCCAGTTTTGGATAACCTTTCTTCAACGGATTAGAGACCGTCAATGAGGATAGACTTTGAGTCTTGAGTCTGGCTGTCCGGAGGTCTTCAGACTTTAAATAGCAGAGTCTGCAACCCTTCAGACTAGACTGATGGAAACGTTTTGTCAGCTTCAAAACACTTCAAGAAGATTTCTCCAACAATCTCCATCTTTTTTATGGTGATAAAACTTTCCTGCAGATTTGGACAACTTGACCTGCAAAACATTTCTCAAACACATATGCATATCTTATAGAGATAAATGACTAAATGAATAACACTAGAATCTGCAACCATAGAAAATAGGTTAGTTTAATAAGTGATAAAGCCATCCATAAGATACCAATGATAGTTAATAAAAGCAGTCAAGTCCAAGTCTAGTTCAGTTCTCATCCAGACACAAAAACAAAATCAAACAGAGTTCAAACATCAAAACAATCCAACAAACAGTCTAACAAACCACACGATTAAAAATCAAGTTGTTTCAAATCTTGCATCCCTCCCCCTTTTTGTCAGCATTTAAAAAGGTTGAGATGAAAATGAAGTCAAGATTGCTTGGGAACGCAGACAAGCTGGAAATCTCCCATAGACTGAACGATGCCTTCCAGCCTTTTCAAGTCTTCCTTCAATTGTGCAATCTCCTCACCCTTGGCATTAGCCTGAATTTGAACAGAGAGGGCTTGAATTTGATCATTCAATGAACATGAAGAAACTTGACCCGCAGTTTGCAAATTTTGAACCTCGCATCCCAAGGCATAAATTTGACCTCGCATTTCCATTAGAATATCCATGATTCTGCGAAAATCGGCTAGGTTGTCGGTTTGCGTACTAGCTTCAGCACGTTCTGCAGATGATGGCATATCAGAATAATCTCGCAGGTTTGGTGATGAAACTTCATGACCTTCTTCTAGAAATTGAGAGGCATAAACATCCTCTAGGTCTGCAAGTGATCGACTGACTCCTTCACTCGCATCAGGATATGAGGATTTCCCTCATTTCTCTTGATCTCCCCCTATTTCCATGCCTACAGGTGGAGAGGAGTGTTCCTCAGGTTCTCCTTCTTCTCGTCTTTCTTCCTCAGGTCTTTCCTCCTCTGTTTCTTTTTCATGAACTGCTCTTTCTTCTTCCTTCTTTTCTTCTTCTTGACCTTCTCTTTCCTCTTGGCCTTCTTTCTCATGATGTTCCATTGACTCTGGAATAGTGCGACTTAGCTTCTTCAAAGCTATGGCCGAAATTGTAAGGTCATCATCTTCTTCATCTTCCACAATAAGAGCTCTACTTTTTGGTTTTGAAGCAACCAAGGGCTCCTTTCCTTTCCATTTTGAAGAAGAGATTTGATGAGCTTTGACTGGAGTCTTCTCCTTGAATTTCTCCAACTCCTTGTTCAGTTCCTTCAGACGCATTTTGGTCACCATCTTCATTCCTACCACCATATGATTGCACGATCGAACACAAAAGATTTGCGGAGGCTGAATATTCAGATGTCTGAATAACTTCGTCACAAGGCTTGGGTAAGGAAGTTGACCTCTGTCCTTCATCATCACTCTATACATGTGAAACATGATAGTGTGAGGGAGAAAAAACCTTTTCCCAGTGAGAATGGCATACATCAGCTTTGCCTCTGAGCTTGAAACATCAGTCTTGGAGGTTGATTTCGGTCGGAGGCAATTGATCACAATCTTGTGAAGCAAGATGTTGAATGCACTCATCCTCAAGTAGGTGATCTTTTCCTCTGTTCTCCTGTCCTTCACCAGTTCCAGTGTGACCCGAGCAATGGAAGCTTTGATCGGTTGATATTTTCCTCTTTCAACTCCTAACACATCTGCCAGCATATCCATATCCATAACATAGTCTTGATCTTTAACACTGAAAGAAAATCTATTCGCATCCAAAAAGCTAAGATTTGAATAGAAATATGCAGTTAGTTCAGCATAGGCCTCTGTAGTGTCGGAGCAGAACCTTTCAAGTTGAAGATAACTGAACTTCTCCCTTAAGTTCATGTTCACAGCATCCAGGAAGTCAAAATCCACACTTCTAGGGTTTATTACCCCACGCTTCAGCAATTTCGAGTACAAATCCTTTTGTTCCTTCGATTTGAACAAATCTCCCCTTTTTCCTCGACTTTCAATCGCAATACCCATTCTCGGTTGAAATTGACTGTACAATTTGTCATCATCATTTCCATCTACAGGATTCGGTCCCCAATCACGAGGATCACTCGGAATATTCGCAAGAGTTTCCTTAGCCAACCTTTTACGAGCAATTCCTAAACTTTACATTCTTCGCAGAAAGATATATTCGTTCCTATATCCTTTGTCTTTAAGAAAATCATCGACATATTTCAAGGGAGTATGAGTTGCTTTTAAGGCACGATACATCTTATAAATAGTAGCAGGCTTTTGAACTCTTACTGGATCTGCATCCTCAATGATTTGTTCCTCTTGTTGATGATCAACGCCTTGAGGACTAGATGGAGGAGAATGACGTTGCTAAGAATGTTGTGGGCTCGGTTGCTGTTTTGGAGACACTTCTTCTTCGGTGAGATCGAAGTGCGTAGGCCCCTCACTCATTCGCCGTGGTCCCCTGCTTGCGATTCTCGAAGACTTTCTTGAAGATGACATCTTTCTCAGTTTTTGGAAGATTCCTTGCTTGACTTTTCCAAGAAAGATGACAACTTTTTGAAGATTAAACAAGGGAAGAAAATGGGAATGGAGGATCGATGCTTTCTAGGGTTTCTGAGAGTAAAGTGAAGAGGAATCAACAGTGCACGATCGGTTTAAAAAGATAGATAAGCGAACCGTCACAAAGGAAATAAAGAAATGCCTTTTCAAAATAACTGTCTTTTTCCGCGAAAATAGTCATTTCAAAAATAACTTCCTTTTTGAAAATGAAACGATGCAATAAATAAGTCGATTAAATATAGCAACAATTTAAACACAGTCTGACAATCGTACCTCTTCAAGATAAGATTCAAGAGAGAGAGAGAGAGAGAGAGAGAGAGAGAGAGAGAGAGAGAGAGAGAGAGAGAGAGAGAGAGAAAGACTTACAGTCTGATGGTCGTACCAAGACTAAGAGAGAAAGACTTACAGTCTGATGGTCGTACCAAGACTAACTTACAGTTAAAGTCTTGTATGTTTGAGTTTGAAAGTCTTTAGATTTTGATCTCCTCATACTTTAAAATGTCGAGTCTGGAACAGATGGTTTCAAATTGATTTTTCTCCAAAGGCTTTATGAATATATCCACTAGTTGGTTCTTTGAATCAACATATTGGATCGAAACATCTCCATTTTGAACATTGTCTCTAATAAAGTGATGTCGAATCTCTATATGCTTTGCTCTTGAGTGGAGAATTGGATTTTTGGTTAGGTTGATAGTGCTGGTGTTGTCGCAATTAATCTCCGTGCATGAGTCTTCATTTTCAAAGTCTCTTAGCTGCTGTTTTATCCATAGAATTTGCGAACAACAACTTCCGAGAGCTATATACTCTGCTTCTGCTGTAGGGAGAGCTACTGTACTTTGCTTTCTGGAAAACCAAGACACTGTCCTGCTTCCAAGTAGTTGACAAGTACCCGAGGTGCTCTTTCTATCAACTCTGCATCCAGCAAGGTCTGCGTCTGAATATCCAAGAAGAGTAAAGTCTCCCCTTTTTGGATACTAGAGACCAAATCTTGAAGTTGATGAAACATATTTAATAATATGCTTCGCAGCATTCAAATGAGATTCTTTTGGGTCTGATTGAAATCTGGCACAAATGCAAACACTAAACAGAATGTCAGGTCTAGAAGCAGTAAGATAAATAAGTGATCCGATGATACTCGTGTACAGCTTTTGATCGACTTTCTTTCCTTCTTCATCTTTGTCTATCTTCAAGGAACTTGACATTGGTATGTCAGTCTTTTTGCAATTGTTCAGTCCAAACTTTTTGACAAGATCATTTGCATACTTTTCTTGATGAATGAAAGTTCCTTCCTCCAATTGTTTTATTTGAAGTCCAGGAAAGAAGGTTAGCTCACCCATCATGCTCATTTCAAATTCATTCTGCATAGTCTTAGAGAATTTCTTGCACAGACTTTCATTAGAGGATCCAAAAATGATATCATCGACTTATATTTGAACAAGTAGAAAAATTTTGCTTTCTCTTTTAATAAAAAGAGTAGTGTCTACTTTACCTTTAACAAATCCATTTCGAATTAAAAACTTACTTAATCTGTCGTACCAAGCTCGAGGTGCTTGCTTTAAGCCATACAAGGCTTTTTTGAGTCTGAATACTGAGTCTGATTTCTTTGGGTCTTCAAACCCTGGTGGTTGTTCCACATAGACTTCCTCACGGATGAAACCGTTTAGGAAATCACTTTTGACGTCCATTTGAAATAACCTGAAATTTTTATGACAAGCAAATGCAAGTAATAAATGAATTGCTTCTAACCTTGCTATCGGTGCATAAGTCTCGTCATAGTCGATCCCTTCTTCTTGTGTGTATCCCTTGGCCACGAGTCTAGCCTTGTTTCTTATGACTTTTCCTTTCTCATCCATCTTGTTCTTGAAAACCCATTTAGCTCCAACAACTGATTTACCTTTTGGTTTAGGAGTCAGCTCCCAGACATCATTAACTCTGAATTGTTTGAGTTCTTCTTGCATAGCTTCAATCCAGCTCTCATCGGATAAAGCTTCTTCTATGCTCCTGGGTTCTATTTCAGAAATAAGAGCCACGGCACTAGACTCTTCTTACCTTTTAGATCTTGTGCGGATTCCTTCATTGATGTCGCCAATAATAAGATCTTTGGGATGATTGGACTTATGTTTCCAGTTGCTAGTTAATTTATCAGATTGATGGTCTATTCCTTCACTAGAATCTTCAACAGTCACTTGTTGCTGGTCCTTCAAAGTCTGAGCTGTTTCTTGAGATTTAGACTTTGTAGAGTCTGGAGCAGGTTCAGTCTTTTCGGGATGAGTCTGAATGGATTCATTTTGTGTAGAATCCTGGAATTTGACATTCATTGATTCTTCCATTGTTTGAGTCTTTTTATTGTAGACTCTGTATGCCTCGCTTGTAGTTGAATATCCAAGGAAGATACCTTTATTTGACTTTTCTTCAAACTTACCAACTCGATCATTTGCATTTTTCAGTATGAAACATTTGCATCCAAATACATGAAAATATGAAACAATAAGCTTCTTTTCTTTAAATAGTTTATATCGGGCTTTTTCTAGAATAGGTTTTAGAAAGATTCTATTGATAATATAACATGATGTTGAAACTGCTTCAGCCCAAAACCGTAAAGAAATATTACTTTCAATTAAGAGGGTTCTAGCCATTTCTTGAAGAGATCTATTTTTCCTTTCCACAACTCCGTTTTGCTCTGGAGTATATGGAGAAGAGAACAAATGCTGAAAACCAGATTCTTTACAAAATTTGGCAAAATCTTGATTTTCAAATTCACCTCCATGGTCTGTTTTTATGCTTGAAATAACATACTCCTTTTCATTTTGAACCTTCTTAGCAAAATTTTCAAAGCAAGAGAAAGTTTCAGACTTACTTGCCAAGAAATATATCCAAGTAAATCGTGAGTAGTCATCCACAATTATTAGGCAATATTTCTTACCTCCAATGCTCTGCATTCTTGTTGGTCCGAAGAGATCCATATGCAAGAGCTGCAGTACACGGTTAGTGGAAACTTGATTTATTGGCTTAAAGGAATTTCTTACCTGTTTTCCCAATATACATGATGTACATAGATCAGACTTTTGGTATGATAAATTGGGTAGACCACGAACAAGTTTCTTTGTTGAGATCTTGGCTATCTGCTTCATGTTGACATGCTCAAGCTTTTTGTGCCATAAGTTTGCTTCGTCTTGAATTGAGATTAGACATTGCGATTCATCTAGTTTTTCGTCCAAGAGGTAGATATTTCCATGTCTTCGACCCATGAATGACTGAGTAGAGTCTTTACTAGTTCCTAAACAAATACCCCCTTGAAAGTTGATTTTAAAACCAGCATCACACAGTTGACTGATACTGAGCAGATTGTAATTGAGCCATTCAACTAAAGAAATATTGCTTATTGTGAGGTTTCCAATCTTTACAGTTCCAAATCCTACTATTTTTCCTTTGCTGTTTCCTCCAAATGATACTTTTCCACCATTCACTTGAACAATCTTTATGAAGCAATTTGAGTCTCCTGTCATGTGTCTAGAGCATCCACTATCTAGATACCATTTCACCTTTTTTTTTTATAGTGACCTGCATTTAAAAAGAAACTCAAGCTTTCTTTGGTACCCATATTTTCTTGGGTCATTTTGAGTTAGTCTGATATACGGTTTTTGCCTAAACTTTATTGATAGGTCTCCAAACCATAGGATATTCTTTCTCAAAATGATCTGCACTATTGCATTTTGAACATCTAAGAGTATTGCGACCTACTGGTTTTACAAAGTTTCTTTCAAAATGATTTTTGTAAGCATTTCTTGTGGGTCTTTGCTTAATTCTTTCTTTTACTTTAGGAAAATCGATTAAAGAAATAGTTTCAGCAGTCATTCCTAAACCAGATTTATTGAAATAAGGTCTTTGAATAGAAAGTATTTTCTCCAGTTTTTCAGATCCTAGAGAAAATCTTTTGGAAATATTTGAAATATCATTTTTCAAAAATGCATTTTCTTTTATAAGATTATCTTTACTTTGTCTGAGAGAGGAAACATTCTGGTCTAAGCATTTCACTTTTTCTTCCAAAACATTCTCTTCTTGTTTTAAAGCAGAATTTTCTTTTTTGAGTTCGAAAATTCTTTTAAGAGAAGTCTTAAGACTAAAACATAATTCATCAATGTATTTTGAAACTTTAATAGGGATTTTGAAATTACTTACCTCGAATTCACTTTCTGAATCTGAATCAGTCTCGGAGTTTGATTCTGAGTCTGATTATGCCATTAGACACATATTGGCATAATCATCATCACTATCTTTACACTCCGTATCACTCCAGGTTTCAGCTTTGAGAGCTTTTCGATACCTTTCAGTTTTTCCTTTCTTCTTCCTCAGAAGAGGACAGTTGGGTCTGATGTGTCCCTTTTTCTTGCATTCAAAGCAGACTACATCTTTGTTTGATTCATCATCTTTAGCAGACTTGGTCTGTTGCTTTTGAAAACTTTGTTTCCTTGAATTGAATCTTCTTCCTTTTCTATTAAGCTTTCTGAATCTTCTTATCATGAGAGCAAGTTCTTCATCATCCATGTTGTCTTCATAATCTGTTACATCAGAGTCATCATTAGATTTTAATGCAATAGATTTCTTACCTTTAGGATCTTCGTCTTCATTGATTCGTTCCACTTCATAAGACTGAAGAGTCCCAACTAACTCATCGACAGATAGTGGCATGATTCTTTAGGTCTCTCGGATTAAGGTCTTTATATGATTCCAATCCTTGGAGAGTCCACGCAGTAGCTTGTTCACTTTCATGGGATCAGAAATTGGTTGACCTTGATTTTCAAGACCATTCACGATTTCTGTAAAACGACTAAACATGTCAGTTATAGATTCTCCTGGTTTCATTCTGAATGCTTCGTATTGACCGAGAAGAATGTTGATTCTAGTCTTTTTCACTCGATCGGTTCCTTCATAAGTAATGTGTAATCCATCCCAGACTTCTTTGGCTGTATCACAAGAAGATATTCTGTTATATTCAATAGGTGATAAAGCACAATATAAAGAATAAATTGCTTTTGCATCAAGAGCTTGTCTCTTGATTATCTCTTCCTGACTCATTTCGCTGGACTCAACAGTGTCCTTTCCTCTTTCTGAGACAGATGCGGCTTTAGGAATGATTCTTTTTTCTACAACGTCCCATTCTAGAGGATCCTTTGATCTTAAGAATGCCTTCATCTTGTTCTTCCATATGTTGTAGTCCTTTCCATCAAATTAAGGCGGTCTGGTGTTGCTTTGCCCTTCTACCAGCCCTGGAGCCAATATACTAGTCATGGATCTTTTACTCTGAAGTAAAACACTTCAAACAAAGTGAGTACACGAGCTCTGATACCAATTGAGATAGCTAGTATAAGAACCTAGAGGGGGCTGAATAGGTGCATAAAAATTTATCGAAATACGGAAGCAATTCTTGGCAAACGATAGAAAGGTAGTTCACTATTGATTGACAAAATGAAATACGATCAAAGTAAAGAGAGTAAGGGAGAGAAGATTAAATACAGGGGTTATAATGGTTCGGCTTAATCCAAGCCTACGTCCACTCTTCCGCACTGACAGCCCACCCGCTGGATTTCACTATGAATGAAAGAGAAGTTACAGCACTCCTTTTCCTTGATTCCACAGTGTAGATGTTCTATCACACTTCCTCAAGGTTTCTCACAAATATAGACTCTCTTTTGTATACAAGTATTCGCTCAAAGGAATTGTCTAAACAACAAGGAGCTTCAGACTTTGGAATTCTTCTATCGCGCACACCTCAACAACTTAGAACGTCTTCCTTATATACTCCTTTATGCCATCATACCCGTTGGCACTTACCAAAGGAATTCCTCCAATCTACCCGTTGGACGGAATCAATTAGGAAGATCATTCTGGCTATTAAAGGAACGTGTCGATAGCTCATCAATCCTGTTTGCCCATATAATCAGGATCTCGGTTTCCATAAGTAGAACATTCCAAGAATATTTAGGCAATCAACGATTCCTTAATCTTCGAGTCAATCACGATCAATCAAAGAATTCCGTTGTGTCTTTTCCAGTCACAAGATCTTCTCCAGTTGATAAGGTCAAGCCCTTAACGAAACATCCAGTTCTAGATAACCTTTCTTCAACGGATTAGAGACTATCAATGAGGATAGACTTTGAGTCTTGAGTCTGGCTGTCTGGAGGTCTTCAGACTTTAAATAGCAGAGTTTGCAAACCTTCAGACTAGACTGATGGAAACGTTTTGTTAGCTTCAAAACACTTCAAGAAGATTTCTCCAACAGGTTCATCCACGAGTCATTTGCACTAATTTTTTTTGAAACCTACTTGGTAGCCTAGGTCACGTTAAAAATGTGACGAATTGAAATTAACCGCGAATTTGAATTTGATTTTAGAAATTGAAGATTTTGTCACGTCACAATAAATTCTTGGAGCGTTGACTCAGTCTCAGAAGATTTTTCTATAACCCAAGACTTTTTGGGAAAAAGTTGGCATAGGACCATTTTTATTTAGAAAAAGACGAATTTTTTTTGTCGCAAATTTGTGAAGCAAGTGGATTGTATGGGTGGGAAAAATGCCAAATGGATCGGTGAGGTACTAATTGGATTTGCTGAGGCCGAATTGGATTGAATTAAGCACGAATGAGTGCCCAATTGTTTCACTTATAGGATAAATTCACTCTCTCCCAAATCCAAATTCAATATGTAGAATAGGGCCACATCAAAAGATCACTTGTTTCATTTATTATATCGAATAGCTTCGTGAGCTATTTTTTATTTAAGATCACATTTTCCTCCCTTATCCAACCACAGGCGGCCTAGTGACATTGCCATTTTCATCATACCAAACATAGACTCGGTTACAGCAACGATCGAATAACCCAACTTCATCTTTCACTGATATCAATACGACCGTGACCTTCGGACTGTCCTTCTCGATCACTGCCTTTGCTTTCTCTCCATTTTGTCCCACCAAATCAGGCCAAGAGCGGTCCAAATCACCTGTGATTAATCATTTACCAGCCTTGATTTTAGTTTATGTTGCCACATCTAGCTAATATTGCATGCCTCATCATCCGACAAAATTTTATACGCTCAAAAATCCAAATTATTGGCGGCTCATGTTACGAAAACAATTGATGTAAATTAACAATATCGCAAGCTAAGAAAAGAGAAATAAAAGGAACAGGGGCGTACTGCAACAGTCCGATTGATAGCAGCAAGGTGGGTAAGGGTGCTTGGATCTACTCCCCATGTTTCTGATCCTTCTTGTAATAAAGTTAGAGGCAAATTATATGAAATGTTATCTTGGGCACAACCCTTTTTATATAATCATTTTAACATATTTTAGGCAGTAAATCCTTTATTTAATGTTATGAGCTTTTAAAGAAAGTCACTCACATTCATCTAGATGGAGACAAATAATTTGTAGTAATCATCTAAATAAAACAAGTAATCTGGCTTTAATGATTGTTCCTAAAATGGGAGGATAGATGATATATTCTCAAAAAAGTAAAATAATAACTTAAGATAAAGCATCAACGTGGTTGGTATCTTGGCAAACATGATCATAGTGGGTTGAGATCTCGGTGAACTTGTCATGGCTCAAAGGCACCTCCTTCCGGCATGCTCGGCCAGTTGCGGCAAACCCAAAAGTGGTCACGCTCGCCGAGATGGCTTTAAGACTTGTGGGCCAAGGCTCGGTTTTTTGATACAACGATGTATCATGGGCCCAGGTCACTTCTTGAGCTTTGTGCGTTTTCAATTGAGTTTGGCATTGCCTGTTTGATAGACTTTGGCCCGAATTGGATTGCACGAATTGGACGAAGACTTGATTTGATGAGCTTGAGTTTTATCATTTTATTTCATTTAATTTTGTTTTCTCTCTATTTATTTGTTTACTTGGGCTAATTCTCTAAAAAAAAAAAAAACCCAAAACTTTAGATCTAATCCCAATTCTACTTTGATATATATTTTTTTGTCTAAGAAAAAACCCCAAAACAAGTTTAGTCTCAAATTTACCCCAAAGTTCTTTTTGTCAGAAAAAACCCAAACTTTAGAGTTAGTCCAAAAAATTTTCTTTTTGTCTCGGAAAAAACCCCAAACTTTGGTTATGATCCCAAATCTATCCTAACTTTCTTTGTTGAAAAGAAAATCATCAATTTTTACTTTAGTTCTAAATTTGCCCCCGTTAGTTTTCTGTCCAAAAGTTGCGATTATTCATTCCTAATTTTTATATCCTAGAATGGTTTTATTTTGAAGATATTTTTTCATGTCACCTTACCGATGTGTATTTATTATTGATGTGGAAATGCCATGTTAAGTTGGGATTGGATCGGGGGTAGATTTGAGATTAGATTAAAATTGATCTTTTTTTTTTAGACCATACAAAATTTAGGGTAGATTTGGGACTAGACCCAAAGTTTAGTGTTTTTTTTAGACAAAATAAAAGTTCGGGATGGATTTGGGACTGAACTTAGAGTTTGGGGTTATTTTTTTAGAAAAAAAAAAGTTCGGGAAAGATTTGAGACGAGATCTAAAATTTGAGTCTTTTTAGGGAATTGGCCCTTGTTACTTACAATGTATGCTTGACTTATTAGCAAAAATGCAGGATTCGGTTAAAAGTCTGAATTTTCACCGCACTAGATTTAGTTCAACCTAACACAATCCCTTCTTCATCTCTAGCCACTCCCCCTGAGCCTTCGCCACCCAAAGCGGCTTGCCCTTCTTCATCTTCTCTAAGGCCTTAAAGATGGCGAAGACTACTTAGGACCTCTAAATATCAAGTCTTCTCGTCGCTGACGAGCACTCTACGCACGCAGCGCCGAGCTCTGCCATACACGACGAGCTTAATGTGCACTATTAAGCTTTGTGGCCACAAAGATGAAGGAAATAACAAACGAGAGAGATTCCTTGAGCTGTGCCTTAGAACAATGGATGTCAACATGGCAGCTCGACGGTGTTGAGGGGGAGGGGTTTATCATTCGTGGCAAACTCCCTATCACTGGCGGCCGTTGTGATCGAAGGCATGGTGGTGGTTGTCGCCAGCTGCCGATGGGTTTTGGGTAGCGACAAATGGATTAGGAGGGGAGATATGACTTTGTTTTTTTCAGAGAAATAGTCGGCCTTGGTAAAGGATGTAAAAAAAGGTGGACACATGGCAAAATCCGGTGAAAGGGACAATAGAAGGGTACATTAAAGATTACAATGTTATTGCTACTAAGGTATTGACTACTAGATCAGTTTTTACTTATTGCGCTTGACAAATTATTTCTCTATTGAAAGAGGATGAACAAAAATAAGAAATTAGATTTTCGGATAAAGATTGATATTTGATTAATCCCCTAGTATGAACATTCTATAGGTGGAATGGGCTTTCCACCTATTGACACTTAAAATTAGCTATGCTGTCATGTGCCAGTCACATGGGTAAAAATTTGCACCAAGGCCAAGGGGGGCTGTACACATGCCTTACGAATAATGAGCTATGATCGGCTATCGATAGGTACACCAATGGAGACTTGATATTCGAGAATGGAGGAGCCATGTGCCTAGCCATCATGATGGAAGTCTTGGGGCAATTTTGGCAGTAAACTTTAGAGTAGGACTTTTGAATGCACTCTAAAAGGGAGCCGAAATAGCGAGTGAAAGGAAGGCAGTTGATGATTCAAAGCCCGACCAAAGAAGTTATCATCACTGGATAAAGCCACGATTGAGGCAGTTATAGAATGAATTGATTGAAGAATAGAGAACGTGCCAATAGATTGAGGTAGCAATTCAAAGTAATAACAACTCAACCATTATGAGGTGTCCTTGTAAATACCTCGAGTCCTACAACAAGAACCCCCTTGCATGAATAACATCAAAACTCTTTTATCTTATTCCCTTGTTATCTTAGCTTAGCTGTAGCTTCAAATTCCCCTCGTTAATTCAATTTCAGTGAGTATCAATATCTCGGATAACACTATCGATTAGATTCCAGTGCTGTCAAATATCCAGCACAGTCAATTAGATACTAACATTATGTCCTCATGCCCATTTAGGAGTAGTGCCATCTCGGTGTTGTTTCCACTGCACATCATCATCGATTTAATTCCGACGTTGTGTGCTCATACCCATTTAAGAGCAGTGCCATCTCAATGTTGTTTCCATTATTAATTAGATTCTGATGTTGTATCCTCGTACTCATTTAGGATTGTTCCTCCGCAGGGCGTGTATGTCAGTGTGAAGCCTGACAAACTCAACTTCTCGAAATCGAACCAGAAGGCGACGTATTCAATCACGCTCGGCCGTGCCAATTCCACTCACAAGGTCGCCAATTTTACCCAAGGATACTTGAGGTGGGATTCCAAGAAGTACTCTGTTAAGAGTCCGATTTCGGTTAAGTTCACCTGAGAAGCAGTTGCGAGCAGGAATAAGGTGTTAATTAGCTCGTTGGCATGTACTTCCGTCTTACCATGATCCCATGATGTAATTATAAAAAAAGAAAAAGAAAAGAAGAGCATCGATATTATTATCTAATTCCCCTTTGTCCGTGTGAAAATTGATGGAAGTGGTTCTCTTGCATTACTGCTACTTTAAGACTAGCATAATATCGTTTCCATTCTGGACCTAAAACAAATGTCTCTTACGTCTATTGGAGACTCGAAGACCAGTGAGACGATAAAGAAATTTAAACAAGATCATCCTCTCAATGGAAACTGGGTTTTATTTGAGTCTTCAATTGTAATGAAAAAGTGATGCTTCATTCTCAGCAGTCTATTCATTGTCTGGTCTCTACCGACCACAATTCATCCTTTCTCACCGTGACATACCATTCAAATTTGGTAAGTGAGGGAAAGAAACGATGACTACTGCTGAATCAATCGTCTATCCTTACTGATATGTACTACTTAGCTAAAGTTTGCACATCCAATCGGCAATTTTTATCGTCATTTATCTGTTCTTGCTAGGAAGTTTTCATGATCTAAAGAACTTGATAGAGATATAATCAAAGAGTTTTGGCCAGAAATCTCCAAATTTGTCCGAAATTTGAACAAAAGAGTAAATATAACACTTTTCACTTTCCCTCTAAGGAAAAAAAAATTATAAAAAAAGAGAGCATTATTTCAAGTTCTACAAATTATAAAATTAACCGCCGTTCTACATATATTTGACGTTTAAAAAAAAAATATTCTTAAGTTTCAAAATTTGTTAATATAAATTGTGGTTCGCATATTAATTTTAATTAAATGAGTCAAATTATGAGAGGGAAAATTTTGAAAAAGAATAAATAAAACACAGTAATGTCGAACTTTTCATTTAGACGGATGAAACTTTGACGAAACCCAAACAGAGGCTTCTGAACTATTCAAACCATACTTTAAGTCCGGAGAGAGAGAGAGAGAGAGAGAGAGAGAGAGAGAGAGAGAGAGAGAGAGCATGGGGAATGAGGATATCTAAAACGTGAATATCTTATGGTGAACTTTCAACACACAACAATATTATGGAGTAAGTACACTAGAAATGTCAAAACTTGTGTACATTGCTCACTTCGATGCCAAAAATTTATTTTGAATAACTTAAATGTCAAAAATTTTGAAAAACAATCATTTCAATATCAACGCTGATCTAATTGGCCAAAAATCCGAGGTGATACTTTTTTATTATTTTTTGAAGCCAACGTGGCTTGTCGGTATAGTGAGTTAGTAGATATTTGCCCCAAATTCAGCATTTCTTCAAACCTTAATCTCAAAATTCATGATTCGGGGAAAACTTTAGCTTTTTTTTTTTTTTTTTCAAACCCTAATTTGATGATAGAGGATTTGGTGCAAAATTAGTGGCTCAAACTCTTGATGATGAGAGAAAACAAGGAGCCCCGACGACGCTTCGGATGTTGAGAAACGAATAATACTGAAGAACTGTTGGATATATTATTAATATAGTTCAAAATAATATGTTCACATATAAACCCAATTGGTGAAAGTATGGTTATTTGAGTCCATATAAGCCGGAGCCCAATTACTTGTATATAAACAATTTAGGATTTCTCTATGCTAAAGATAACACTGTTGAGCGTTCCAAACTTGACGTCTCTTGGTGTAATACTTCAAGCAACCGCTTCTTCTCTCTCAAACCTATAACCCCCAACAATATTGAAGTATTATGTTCGTGTGTGAATTTGAGCGAGTAAGGTGTCTTCTTGAAGATTTTGTCAAGATGAACTCACGGGTGTAATTTACTTTCGATTTCGACGGTGATATTAGCCGGGATCTGAGTTTGAAGATTCGGGAGACCGAAATCTTTGATTCAAAAATCCAAAAAATTATAGCCAATTTTAAATGGTGAAACCACTTGGGCTTTGTTTTACTCGTCGATACAAACGTTTTGAGTGGTCACTCGTGTCAATCGGAAATCGGATGGAGAAGTTACGGCACCCGGAAGCTTCCATATGAATTTCTAGTGAATTTCGGGGACGAAATTTCAACGAATTTCTGTAGCGGAAATTTCCAGCAAGTTTCAACGACAACGGCAATCTATCTTAAGATTTTTGGGCACTCCAGATTTGTTTTTGGGGTTTATTTTGGCAAATTCCATCTTTATAGAGCGGTTTGATCAAGGTTAGGAGAGTTATTCGACTTTGTAGTTCCGAGGACTCCAAGGTGCACTCTTATTAACACTTTGCTCTGATTAAAATGGCAAAGCATAATTCCTATGATATTATAAAGTTGCAATTATTTGATGTTATTGAATTTCATGGCTGGAAATTACATGTTTAACTTGGCATGAAAGAACGTAACATATTCTATACTGTATTAAGTGATTTTGCATTTACCACTGAAGATGTGAATGAATATCAATGGAACAAAGATGAGGATTTTTGTAGAGATTATTTACTGAACTTTCTAAATTCTAATCTGGCTATGACTTATAGTGAGTATAAGACGGCAAAAGAGATATGGGATCACTTGAACGCTCAGTTCTAAAAACAAGAGGGGCTCTCCAAAACTCTCCTAACGGAGAAACTTTTTGACTTTAAATTCACTATGAATTCAAGCATTACCTCTTAGTTAGTTGAATTTGAAAATATGAGGAACAAGCTGAAAGATGATAACTCTGATATGTCCGATATTCTTTTTTTTTTGGTAAAGATGTTCGATAATCTCTTTGTCAGTCTTGTGTTGAATGGAAATGCCAACGTCTCTTCTGAGTGGTGGTTGGACAGTGGCGTTACTTGTCAAGTTACAAATGACAAGAATTTGCTCACTGAGGTCATAGAAGTGAAAGACACTGTAGAAAATTGCAATAGTGGTGAGATAAATGTGACTTATGCTGGAATTGCAAATTTGGTGCTCTATTCAGGTAAATTACTAACTTTGAAACATATTAGAGTAGTATATTTTCTTAAAAAGAATTTGATATTTATGAGTTTACTTGATAAAGCTGGTATGTCTTTTTCAACTATGAATGGTAGAGTAATTTTATCTATTAACTCATATTATTTCAGTTGTGTATTCATGGTTAATGGTATGTATAGATTGAGTTTAAATACTAATAGCATAAACCATGTGAATTCTACTTTGATTGATCTAAAGTTGCTACACAATAGACTTGGACATGTGAATTACAGGAAAATGTAATATCTAGCTAAAACTCACAACATTCCATTAGATATTTCTATTTGATTTGACAAGTGTGAAGTGTGTGCACATGCTAAAATCACTTGAAAACCATTTAAGTTGGTTCCTATAAGCACACAACTTCTTAAGTTAATACATTATGACATTTGTGACTTTAGAAATTATATTACCCGAGGTGGTCGGAAGTATCTAATAACATTCATAGACGATTTTTCTAGATATTGTCATGTCTATTTATTGAAATCGAAAGATAAGGCTTTTGAAAAATTTAAAATTTTCAAATCTAGAGTAGAAAATTAACTCAACTTGAAAATTAAGAGGTTTATGAGTGATAGAGGAGGAGAATATACTTTGTCAAGGTTCAAGGAATTTTGTGCTTATGAAGGTATAATACTTGAAATCATTACTCCTTATTCACCCAAATCAAATGGTGTTGCCGAGCGTAAGAATAGAATGTTAATTGAAATGTTAAATTCTATGTTACTTACAGCTGGCATGCATTCTTCCTACTGGGGAGAAGCAGTTCTAACTATGAATCACATCTTGAACAAGTTGCCATACTCTAAGTTGTCTATGACACCTTATGAGATATAGCATAAGCATCCTTGTAGATATGATACTCTTAAGACTTGGGGCTGTATTACTTATGTAAGTATATTGGATCCTAAGAAACCTAAGATGGGATCTAGAACCATTACTTGTGTAAATCTAGATAGTGCAGAAGATAGTGCTGCAAATAGATTTTTAGATCTATCTACTGACATAGTGATAGAATCTAGAGATGTAGTGTTATTCGAAAACAAGTTTCTCAAAGATCAAGGCTTGAATGTTTTTGGATCTACAGATATGATTTTAGAATCTCCGATAGAATATGAAGCAGGCCCTTCTGACACTAATTTTACACAGTTGGCCATTGAACAAATTCCAGTTAGAGTATTTATAAGAGAGATAATTTCCAAAAGTTTTGGTGAGGACTTTGTTGCTTACCATCTTGAGGATGATCCATTCTTTTATCAAGAAGCAATGAGATCTAGGGAATCTCTACTGTGGACAAAAGCCATAAATGATGAAATGAGCTCTCTATTGTAGAATTACACTTGGCAGCTAGTAAATTTGCTAAAAAGGGCTAAAGTTATAGGCTGTAAATGGGTGTTAAAGAAGAAACTGAATATTGATGGATCAATAGCTAGATACAAAGCATGTTTGTAGCTAAAGGCTATAAACAATAGAGTGGAATATATTATTTTGATGTCTATTCACTTGTGCGTCATCTATCAACTATAAGAATTATTCTTACTTTGGCATCTATTGAACACTTTGTAGTACATCAAATGGATGTAAAAACAACTTTCTTAAATGGAGATTTAAATGAGGAAATTTACATGGAACAACCGGAATGATATGTTATGAAATGTCTTGAGGACAAATTTTGTAAATTGAATAAATCATTATATGGTCTTAAACAAGCACCTCAAATGTGGCATCTTAAATTTGATAAAGTGGTAAAGAGTTATGGCTTTCGATTTAGTTATTCAGATAAATGCATTTACCATCGTTCTACGTCAAATAAGATAGTCATCATTTGCTTGTATGTTGATGATATGTTAATTCTTGGTTCCGATCATTCTGTAGTGAGTGACGTAAAAGCTACTTTAGTTAAAGAATTTAACATGAAAGATCTTGGTATTTCTAATACCATTCTTGGTATGAAAGTAAGCTTTAACCGGCAAGTCATCTCCCTTAGCCAAACTCATTATATTGAGAGCTGCTTTCTACTTGAGGATATGATAAGTGTAAATTGAGTGAGACACCATGTGATTATAATAACAGACTGAGTCCTAATGAAGGGACCTTCATTGATCAGTTAAAATCCTCGAAACTTCTTGGTAGTCTCATGTATGCTATGAGCTGCACTAGACCTGACATAGCCTTTACAGTTGGCATGCTGAGTTGTTTTATTAGTAATCCTAATAAAGAGCATTGGGATGCCCTCGATAAGCTAATGAGATACCTCAAAGGTACTAAAGATTATACTCTCTATTGTTCCGGTTATCCTCCAATCGTGGATGGATAGTCCGATGTCTCATGGTGCTAAGATATTGGAAATAGTAAGTCCACTAGTGGATATGTACTCACTTTGGGTGGAGCTACTATTACTTGGAAATCCAAACAACAGATTTGTATTGCATTGTCGTTTATGGAATTGAAACTTTTTACTTTAGCCTCAGCCGATGAAGAGGCAGAGTGGATAAAGAATCTAATTATGGATCTTCCTTTGACTTGGCTAAAGATTAATTCTTTAAGCTTATTCTGTGATCGAGCAGTTGTCCAAGTCGTTAAGAATGCTTTCTTTAATTCAAAGTGAAGACATGTGAGATTGAGACATGCGTTGTTAAATTATCTGAGAGAATAAGGGGGTTATCACGTTGATCGATGTGAGATCGAAGGATAATATAGCCGATACTCTCACCAAAGGTATGCCTAAAGATCGATTATTCAAAACAATGGAGGAACTGAGGTTAAAGACTATATAGACAAGTCTTAACTATCATTTACTTACCTTCTAATTGTGTGTTTTGAATTATTGAATCTTTCTTTATTGGCTACAATGATAAGCACATTTTATATGTTTCATCGATGTTCACAATTGCTGACTAATTTGAAAATGGTGAGTTATCTCATTCCAAACTTGATGAAGATAACTTTAACCTAATTCAAATGTTCTATTGGGGAAAATTGTATCATTCCAAACTTGATGATACAATTCAACTAGGTTGGACTATCCTTTTTGGTTAAATGATCTCATTTCAAACTTGATGCTAGATGATTTGACTTTAAGGAATCAATAACTGTGACATTTCAAATTGAAATATAGAAATAATTGTTTACATAAGAAGCATGTTGGTCTTGTTCTTAATTGAAACTTGATATTACATGACTAGATTATTGTAGGTGACTTGACTATTGGTTATGTTCTTTGAAACTAAACAATAGTTATTCTCCTACAAATAAACTTAAGCTGATGGCTCTTTGTAAATCACATTATTTAGGTCTTATTCATAATATATGAAATTGGATTGATGCTTATGACATGATATTATGATGCTTTACGACATCAATATATGTTCTTCTCTGCCTGATGGAATGTTGCTAAGTTTTTATTCAAATGATTGAATTCATGATAATATGAAATTCATATTTGACATTTTACAGGAAATGTCCGAGATGGAGGAGAGCTTAATAAGTGGGATCCTGACTAGGATGATCTACTTGATGAATGAATATATATCGTTTAGAGAGTGTGGGGACTTGACAGTTTACCTGTTATTGCCTATTTTGATGAAGTCCATTTACTTGAGACTTGCATTTTGCTATTTCTATTTTGTGAACATTATTATGCTTGTTTCTTATATTTGTAAGGACTTTGGACTATTTTGACTGGTTTATTTATACTTGACTATTATGCATATATTGGTTGTGAACTAAGTCCGAGATTTATTTTGGGATTTGATTTTTGTTAATCTCAGATTAGATTCATGATACGAATGATGAATAAATGATGATTTAGTTTAATATTTTACTGCTGAAATACTCTTTGATCGATCTGAGTTGATTGTCTTAGACTGAATGTGAATGATTCATGCTTGTGTGAACATTACACTGACCACCTTATTGGATTGTGCTGTATGGTGAACATAGGAAGAGATTATTGGATATATTATTAATATAGTCCAAAATAATATGTTCACATACAAGCCCAATAGGTGAAAGCATAGTTATTTGGGTCAATATGGGCCGGAGCCCAATAACTTGTATATAAAAATTCTAGGGTTTCCCTATGCTAGAGGTAACACTGTTGAGCGTCCCAAACTTGACGTCTCTTGGTGTAATACTTCAAGCAGCCACTTCTTCTCTCTTGTTTGCATTAGTAGAACGATGAAGGTAGCATTAAGGGACACGGCAGTGAGGTAGACAATGAAAGGAGAGGAGGAGGAGGAGGACAGTCACCCTTCCATCGATGAGGCTCGTTGCCCAGCGGTGGCCCGGTGAGGCTAAGCCTCGCCCAACCACGGTGAGATCGCCGGCCCTCGTCGGTTGGTCGCCGGCCATGGTCAAGGCTGATGACTGGCCAAAAATGGAAGAAGAAGGAAAGAAAAGAGAAGAAGAATAAAGAGAAGAAAAAAGAAAGGAGGGAAAAATTGATTCTCGAGTTTCTAGGAATAAGAAGCTACTTTTTTTTACTTCAAAAGTTTTACCAAACACGTTTCTGTTTTTTTTTCCCTAAAACAAAAGAACATAAATTTTTATTCTAGGGAACATAAACACTTTTTAACAAACATACCCTAAATGGCATGTATCATTTTCAACATTGGCAGGAAAACTAGGTGGCAATATCCGCATCGTCTGGAGTCAAAACTTTGTTTGAAGGGTTCTTCTTGTTCCTCAAACCTTCAGAAAACCCAGTGTTTCCTTTTGTTCATTATTGAATACGGCATTGGTCTCATTGGATGGTATAGCATAGGATCTGCTGTAGCCCATTCTCTTTGTCGGCGTCTGCATGTCTTTGCCAGAAGGGTTCAATAACTTGCTGCACATAGATTGCATCGTATCTTCTATTTCACTTTTTATGCCATCAGTCGATCTGATTATCTCCCATCCGCTTTCAAAAATCTGGCCCATAACTTTGCTTCTAAAATTGAAAAAAAGAAAACTGCATAATCGAGCTAAGAATAATTTCAACGATTTTACATATAGAAGCAAAATTTGCTTGCTAGTACCTGGGAGGAAAGTTCCCTAACCAAGGTTCATGCAATACTCAGAACTGGGAAAAAACAAGTACACTCTTTAGTGATTGATCAGAGATACAAATGCACAGCAATACATGTTACTTCAAGATGTCTCAGTCGGTGAATTTATGCCCATACAAAAATCGTGCCCCCCGTGCAAGGTAACCATTCACCTTACTTGTACATACCCAATACAAGTTACCATAGAGGTACCGTCGCTTTTAATTATAGGCATGACACGTTAACAACATTTACAAAACATGACAAGCATTTGCAAACAATTGGTAGGATTTCACAAGATATAAGCATGTTGGAATTTGTGATCCTATTATAGAAACTTCAAGATAGATTTGAGCTAGAAAATTCAAGAAAAAATCTAGAAGAGTCTACAAGCTGCCATCTCTTGTGTGTTCTAGAACACTCCATCTTATGTTATAACAAATTAATGGTATCTATTTGTAGAGAAGTCTAGAGACTTCCTCCATTGACTTTGGCAGCTGATATAAAGGAGCAAGAGCTCCATGTTTTGGGTGGGAGCTACTCATAAAAACCACATCATGTTGCTCCCTTACCAACACCTCCTTGAACTATTGTATAATCATCTTTTAAGTTACTAAAACTATCTGTCCCATAAACCTTCAAAAAATATCCTATCCTTGTCCATTCTCTATCAAATATAAACTATACCATGCTTCCGCGCGCATTTAAATTCTAACAAAGCATCAGATGGAAAATAGCACCATAAAGCTGCCTAGGCTTCAAATTCTCAGCACCAGGACGATTAAGTGCAGCTGACTGCTTCACCATTGCAATGATCTTGTAACGCAGGTCCTCTTGCAGCGCATTTCATAGTCAACATAATAAGAATAGTAAGTGATCAGAGAATATCGATCTGAAGATGGAAACAAATCCACAAAAGAAATAATAACTTGATTTTTTGGTAAAAATTAGAGCAAGTATTGCTTGAAAAGATCCCCATTTGAAAAAAGAAGATATTTGAGGAACTTAATGAAGCATCTTTTAGTATGATAGAATGAGAAGAAGAACCTGTTTGAAGGGTAGATATCTAGATTGAGGTAAGGCATAGAGACAGCTTACTGAAACATGTGCAGGGCACCAGAACACACATTCTAGGTGTGTCATGTAGGATAAGCTTAGTTGGCATGGAATCACGAAATCAAGTGTCTATTCCGCATCATTGGCAAATGGTAAGATCATAAAGCAATATCTGTAGTAATGATGATGTCACATTTAGCGGATACCATGTATATTGTTGTGTGGACTAACCAGCGAACTAACTTGGATTCTAACTCAAAGTCATGATCTATGATTTCAAAAGCTTATATCAAGGTTGAGGTTTCCATAATATCTACACGTTAGTTTTCTTCTTCCTACACTTCTTTCTATTTGCAAGCATATGATTTGGGGTGGTTTAGTCATCAGTCACAGCACCTCCATGACAGAATGCTACCAAATATGGCTAGAAGCGATCACAATTAAAAGGGATACTAAATTCTACCTTACTATGATTCAAAGGCTTATAGTTCACATTCACGCAGTTTTTCAACAATAGGGAAATATCTGGTCCCCGTAGAACCTCATCCTGAGAACCCATATAATTTACAGCCATCAAGTTGTGCTTCTTATATAAAATAGTTTCCAAAATTCTTGCAAGGAGACAAAGCAGTCCTGTCTGAATTGATACCCCCTTATCAAAGTGCTTTCATCTCAGGAAGGCTTATCGAAGACGACATTATCATTGTGCATGAGGCCTTTCATTAGTTGAGGCTTTAAGAAGAGAGGTCAAAAAAGAAGAATGTGCTCTACAATTAGCTTATGATAGGCTACCCCCTCACACTTTTTATGTGATTCACTCTTTTTCTTTGTAGCAACCAAGGCTAATGCCCAAAAATGGAAGCAGCTTCAGATCTTTCAGCAAATTTGAAATATTTATTAGCATTTATGACTATTATCAAAGTCATCATTTTGTAATGATTTTACGTATAACATTTGTCTAATGGCTTTATAACTTTTGATTTATTTCTTCATAAACTATTCATTATTTTATAATGGTCATTCTTTTAATTATCAATTGATTTATGACGATTTCCTAACGGCTCTCTCTTTCTCTTATTTAAAAAAAAAATTAAACTTCAACCCACAATCTTTTGATGATACAAGATGTTCTCATATCTTTCCTTTTCCTTTTGCCGGGTTATACACATAGATTGTTCTGTTTCCTTCTAATATTCAATGCGGAGTATAGAAGAAGATCTATCGTATCTTAAAAGGATAGCCGTTGGAGCCTTACACACTGAGTTTGGTAATCCCAGGGACGAATTATCTTTAAGGACAATACTTGCATGCCTTGGACATTTGTTTTATTTTCTAATTTTTTGCAATATATTTCCAATAGCTATTATTATTTTATGTGTTCTAATATTTTTCCAACAATTTTAAGGATAAATGCCTTATAGCTTCCAAAATTGGAACTGCTGGTGCTACCACCGACATTGGAATTCAACAAGGATTTGGAGATGGTGAAGGACAAGTATTAAGTATTCTTGGGCGGTTTGTCATGAGACATTATTGAGCATCAACACAAAATAGCTTTTAGTCATTTTGGTAAGGTTATTGAGTTTAAGGTAAAATCGTTTTTTGGAAACTCTAAATTAATGCTTGAAGGGCATAATTGCCATATTGGCATGCTGTTTCGACATCTTGAGGAATCATCATCACATAGGTCAAGATCCTTTCATTCTAATATTTGAAATTTGACGTCATGGGCTTGTGTGTTCTCTTTAGATTTGATTTGATCTTGTTAGATACATTTCATGAATTTGTACTTTTATATTTTTACGGAAGATGCTTACAGATTTTCAAAATTAACTATTTAGAAAATCTTTAAAGCGATTCCGTTTGGCCACTTATAAAGAAATAGAAAAGGAAAACCATAAAAGAAACGGAAAGAAATAGGGCTAATATATATTTTTTTAATATATTATTTTTATTTTTATTTTTATTTTTTATTTTGGGGCTTCGATACCTATGTTTGTTTTTCCAATAGAAAGTTGGACGTGTGTAGGTGTTTTTTCTCTTAAGTTCGTGATTATTTTTGTGGCATCCCAAAATTCATGACGACCTCCAAACACATTAAGGCCTATAAATAGGTGATGGAAGTACCCTTAAGTTGTATAGTAGCCATTTAATCCATAATTTGCAATAAAATTTATGGCTAAGCTTTAACTGGATAATTATTTGATAGGAAAGAAAATTCTATCATTAGCCATGTGTGTTATAAATTGGAATTTATGGATTTATGACTACAAGTTTTATGGCCATATTATTTTTGCAAGTTAGGTATTTATTTAAGTGGAAGAAATTAGTAGATAATTAAAGGGGAAGTGGGCCAAAATTCTTAGGCCAAGCTGGCCCAAAAACCTAGCCCACAATCACCCACCATTCGGCCATATGGGCCTAGCCCGTGAAGCCCAAAGGAAGAGGAGGAGCTGCCGTCGACCAAGCTGGCCCAAGCCCAACCGGATTCAAGCCCATCTTGCATGGCAATTGCCAAGTGGTGCCGGCATGCAAGATCATGATTGTTAATCATGAGGGGGAAGAAATTAGAGAGTGAGGGGGGGGATTAAGCGAGGAAGGAGAGAGAGAGAGAGAGAGGGGTTCGCACGAGAGAAAGGGAAAGAGAGGGAGTTATCTAAGAGAGAGAGGAGAGAAAGAGAGAAAGGAAAGGAAAAGAAGAAAGGAAGAGAGAAAGGAGAGGCCATGCATGCGAGAGGAAGGAGGAGGGCCATCCGCCGGTCGTCCGCCTAGCTCGCCACCATTCGTTCGCCGCCTTGCCCACCATTCATCGCTGTTTTGTGCTTAAGTTTGAGGCAAGTAGAGTCCTAAAACCTACCATTTGCTTGCTGTGATGTATGTGTAGAAGATGGTGAATTTTGGTTGTGGTAGATGTGATGAAAGGTCAAAGCTATGGGGAGAAATTCATTGGCCTAGCATGCTGTTTCTAGAAAAACCAGTCCGACCATTCATGAGTTTGTGAGCTGCATGTGACTTTTTAGTTGGAATTTTGCTTCGATCTCTTAATGAAAGTTGTAGAGAACATCTTGAGGAACAACATACTAAAATTTTAGGTAAAACAAACAAGTATTGGTTAGTGAAATGGTTTTTCTTTGGAGAAATTAGATCTGGAATTTGTTGTGCTGACCTTTAGTGATTTCGTGGACTATGAAGTGGCTGGATCTGGGAAAAATGCTACCTCGACCTAGTATGATTTCGTGATTTTTATAAAATCATACAGTTAAAATTTGATCATGTGTCCTTAACGAAAGTTGTAGTAATATTAAGAGGAATAACATACTGAAAATGTAGAAGAAACGAATATATGTAGGTCAGTGAAATGAGTTTCTTTTGAAAGATGATAGTCTGGAAAAAGACGACACTGAGAACAGGAGGAATAAATCGTCTATATCTATTAATATAGAACGATTTGGGTTTCAATTTCTTCATGAGATATTTACCTTTAGGAATTTTCTATAACATGTCAAAAGTTCAGAATTTTTGGAGTTCATTTGGGTATTTAATTTAAATTCATTCCGAAATTGTGCAAGCTGAAATATTGAAGTCCTAAAAACTGTGATGCATGGACCGTGCTGTTTTGTGTGAAGTTCTTTTGGTATGGTGTTATTCATGAGATATCTGCCTTTAGGTCTCGTCTATAATGTGTCAAGTTTTCAAAATTTATTAATATCATTTACTAATTTTTCTAGAGTTTTAACTAGAGGAATACATTCTAATTTATCCGAAAAATTAATGCGTTTTTAAACATAAATAAATTTGTCCATGTGATGTAATACTTTGAGTGGTTGATTTTGTTGCATATGTGATGACATATGGCATGTTATATGGCATGAAAAGTTGGTTGAGACCCTTGATATTGTTGCATCAAATACCATGTTGAAATTGATATACATGTGTGAATATAAGTTGAGATAATAACAAGATCATCGGAGGTGTGAGTCGATGATGCCCTGGGAGTGTCGGGATGTCCGGAGTGTGTGTGTCGGATGCCCTGGGAGTGTTGGTATGCCCGAAGTGTATGTGCTGGAAGCCTTGAAGGTGTGTGCCGGGGGGATACCTCGTGATGCTAGTTGGGGTATGAGATGCCTGGAGTGTGTGTGGCGGATGCTTGGAGGTGTGTGCCAAAGGTTCCTCGCGATGCCAGGTGGGATGTAAGCGATAAATTGTGGGATGCAAGCATTGGTCCCTGGGAAGAAAATGATGTGATCTATTTGAAATATAGAGATCGAGAATTGAATCATGCGCATGAATGTGTGCATATGGCATTGTGATATATGCATGGCTATTTAATGATGAGTGCATGGTGGGATATGCACGTTGCATAATGATATATGCATGGCTGTTTGATGATGAGTGCATGGTGGGATATGCACGTTGCATAATGATATATGCATGGCTGTTTGATGATGAGTGCATGGTGGAATATGCACATTGCACAATGATATATTGATATATGCAGGACTACTTGATGATATAAGTACAAGTTTATGGTGAATTATGCATGTTGTACGGTAATATATGCATGGCTATAAGGTAAGATATGCTTGAATGCATGAATGATATGTGTTTTGTTCTCGATACCATGATTGTTCGGTTTGACGAATTGAGTAATTTGATGGATCTTTACTGTTGAGTGGTTGTACTCACCCCTTTTGGGGATTAACATTTCATATTAGAAAGATGCATTTGCGACCAGTTGCTTGTGGTACTTACTATGGCATACCTACTGATGTTGATGTGGAGTGTACGGAGCACATCTGTGTCGGTGCCCTTGGTTTAGTGTTTGTTCGAGTCCATGTCTTGGTGAAGTACGATGTGGGTCTTGCTGATGGCCCGGTTATCCAGGATTTTTTGTCTGTCCATGTCCGGCGTGATGGAGTGATGTTAGGGATGCTAGCGCCACCGCCACCCGATGCACCAGATTGGGTGTGATGGCATGTATAGCTGATGGGAGCTGACACTTTTTGGAGATAGCCGACGCTTGTTAATGGAGGGTTGTACATGTTCGATGTAGGGTCGAGTCCTCTTTTGAGTGATAGCCAATTATAGTTAAAAATCTTGGCCTTCTTTGTTGTACCGACCCAAAAATATCCATTATGAAAATATAAATAAAAGTGACTTGGCTTTGTCTTATCATTTGAAGCATAGTTGGTGTACATTGCATTATGGTTATTGAAGTAAGGGATGGTGAGACTTGTTTATGCTTCCGCTAATGAGCTACGTTGAGACCTTTTCAAAAAATAAAAATTCTCTATTTAAAGGGTATTGGTCTGTGAAGTTGTAGGAGATCGAGCAATAAGAGATCACCTATGGCAACCTCAAGCGAATCGGGGGTGCCACAATTTTAGTAATAACCCATTTAGGATTGGAAATTGAGGCACTTCTCTATTACTCAAAATAGTTTCTATTTGTCCTAATTCTTCCAATTCTCTTGCTAAAATTTGTTTAATGCACATTCATGAAGCCAGTTAGTTTATAACTGTTTTTATTTGCTATTTAATTTGTCTTTGGCTCCACCTCCACAAAATCTTATTGAGCTTGCCTATGTTGGATCAGGTTATATATAATTGTTTTTAGCGAAATAATGGATGCTATCATGGGGGATTTCTGTGTTTTACCACTAAAATTACACTCTCTTTACCTTATATCATTGTGCTCATAGATTTTGAAAATAGGTGTCATTTGACTTTGGGACAAAATTCTACAGTATTCCTTATAGTGCTGTTCTATCATTCTTGGAATATGCTAGAGTGCATACAATCATTAGTCAATTGGTGATGTCCTTGCCGATATGCTCAAGTAAGTGTAGACATGAGCTTGCGTTGGTATTTGGTGGCATGTCTTTATTCATGCTTGCTTGAGAGTGCAGCGTGGGCCTTTATTTATGTGTATGCTCATACATATGTTGGTATTTACTTCATGACAATGTGCATGTTTGATAAATACATGAAGATGTGATAATTCTCTCTCATCCACGCACATATAGAACTTCTCTAGCATTACCATGGTGGCGGATTCTTGCCTTCTTAATGACGTGGAATCATGCTTGATAGAAAGAGAGGGGAATAATTGATTTATGATCTTTGTCAGTTAAAAAAATGGTAAATATCAAGGTGTATCATTAGTCAATTGAATAACTATTGCCCATTTATTCTCTTAGCGTGTGCTTGCTAGAATGGGTCTCTCTAAATTGCCATTAATTACTTTTTCTAGCTTAATTAGTGCAATTGACAATTTAGTGAGTATGCTTTTTTTTTTTTTCTGTTGGTAAAAGTGAGTATGCTTTTTACATCTGGCCTTTTATGATATTTTTATATTTTACATTTCAGTTATTTAAATGTTCCTTAAATAGTTGAAATCTGCTTTGAGTTTTACATGAACAATGTTTTCGTGAAACATTGCTGGCATTATATTTATGACTACTAAAGTTTTAGTCCAAACATTTTTCTTGTCAAAATTGTTGTGATTTTATTCATGAATTTATTAGATTGACACTTATAATTTAAAAAACAAAAGAGGTTTATATTTTATAATAGACACAAATTTTATGGGTTAAAGATTGTAATGTCTCTTTTGCAATGATTGGATGTTTCACGCATAACTTTTGTTAGAATTATTAAATAGCATTTTATTGCATAATTAAATTGATTACATGTTTTGTATAGAGTATGCATTGTTGAAACATTTTTGGTAATCCACATATAACACTTAGAGGAAGTCTTGTAGTTATTTTGTGAATTTATTAATTCAAATTGCATTTCTACTAATCTCTTAATTCTGGTTAACATTTTTTTGGAGCAGCATGTACGATTGATAGTACTAATTATGTGGAAAAAAAGTTTCTTGTAAGAATATTTACTTTGCCAATTTATGTTTAATGTCCATTCATGCATGATGATAATTAGAGACTTGGTTGGCCTTTGCACCGTAGCCAACATAGATTTATATTGAATAAGATTGAAGTCTTTTGTGAAATACTTTGTTAAAGGGAGACTATTGTCAAGTTTATGATACTTTACATAGTGGATTTCCCATTATATCAGAAGGATGTGGTGATGTTAAGTGGATCATGGATTCGGATGAGACAAAATCCACTAATGAATATGTGTTCACTGGTAGAAGTGCTATAACATAAAAAGCAGTTGAATGAAATTGTGGGGGTAATGGCAATCCTGTTAAACCAAAAGTCGACTTGGTTGAAGCTAATGATTTGATGAAGCAATTGTTACGGTCATTTTCATGCCAATATTGTGGCTAATCAAAATTATGGGTGGTAGACTCAAGTGCTACCAGTCATATATGTGTAAACAAATTGCCTCATCCTCTTAAGCTCTAATGGGGGAGGGAGAAGAAAACATTTACTATTTTTTGGTAAATTGAGAACTATTCAAGTTCTTGAGAAAAAGAGAATTCTTCTCAAGCTCATATATGAATATGAGGCTAAATAGTTGAGAGACTCTTAATTGAGAGTTACCAATGTGTTGAAGAGGTTCATTGTGGCTTGAAGAAAATCGACTAGGGGTCATTTGCACTAAAAAGTTCTTAAAGCTACTCGGTAGCCTAGGTCACGCTAAATCACGCCATAATAAAATTAATTGTGAATTTGAATTCAATTTTAGAAAATGAAATGTCGTGTCACAGGTCATTTTAAGAATGTCGACTCAGCCTCCGAAGATTTTTCTACAAACCGAGACTTTTTGGGAAAAAGTCGTCATATGGTCGTTTTTGTACAGAAAATGTCAGAGATCGTTTTTTATCGTGAAATTGGGAAGCAAGTGGAATCAATTGGTTAAAAGAAATACCAATTGGATCGGTGAGGTGTCGATTGAATTTATTGAGACCGGTTTGTGTTGATTCAAGCAAGAATGGATGGCCAATTGGGAGGAAACCAAGGGAAATTCGTATGCCCCCCCACCACCATGACTTATGGACCAACTCAAGCTTCTAGAATAGAGCATTGGTGGCTGAATTTGGGCCAAGGAAGACAGCCATGGCTGAGGAAAGGTCAAGGGGACCAATTTGGATGAGATTGAGCATGGTAGGCCCTTTGTCTCCCTATCCCTTCTCTCTTTCCCTCACTAGCAGGCCAAGCACTCATCAACCTCCTCCATTCAGCCATTTTCGAATTAGCAGCCAGCAGAGGAACTGTTGAAGCCCCTCAGCCGCGCTAGACCTCCCACGACGCCACTGCATGTCGCTAACGCCATTTCTGCCCCTACTTGTGTGCTGCGCGTGCGACCACCTCCCTCTCGCCCTCACGCTGTCCCAGCAATGGTTTCATGTCTGGTGGAGCTCAGCTGGAGCTATCCCGCCTCCGTTTCACCGCCGTGAGTCCCCGTCTAGGCTCGGTTTGGCCCTTGCAACCTTCCTCGGTCCATCTTCACCCTTAACCAAGCTTGTTGTCCTCTATTTCAACCCAAGACAGCATCAAACATAGTGGGTTTCCAGCGGCCTTTGTGGCCCGTTTTGAGGTTGTTCTCAGCCCTAAAAGCTAAGTCCGCTTTGGAGAGAATCGAGCCCCATTGCATCCCCAATGATTTGAGCCAATCAGATCGTAAAATAAGTGAGTTTAACTCACTAATCCTCGCTTAGTAGGCTAATTGTGCTTAGAGGTTGATTAGTTTAGGTCAAGATGAATTAGGTGGTTAGATTAGATTAGATTAGTAAATTTAATTAATTGCCATTGCATGTTAGGCGGTTAGTTATTGCAATTAAACCCTAGACAAACTTTAGTATTTAACTAGAGTGTTCTGAAAATTTTTTGGACCCGTCTCGGCTTCCAATTAGGCTTTATCAGGCCTAAGTTTGACTTTATGCTATTTATTGCATTTATTTATTCTTTTCTATAATTATTTAATTATTTATTTATTTTTCGAAAATTAAATCGGGATGGCCGGTGACCAGAATTTTGTGTTGATTGCAGTGGTGCTCTCTGTTTATTTAATGGGATAAGTGCTGTGGAAGTTCTAAAATTTATCGCGAAAATGCATTTGAGTTCTAAAACTTGCAAAAAGTGCAAATAAGTCTTAAAGCTTGTCAAAATGTTTCATTTGAGTCCTAAAATTGACGCCATTAGTCTTTTTCGTTAAAAATGCTGACGTGGGATTTAAAATTAATTTTTATTTTCCATGTGGTTTTTTAGAATTTTTTTATATTTAAATTAGATTTAAAAATTAAAAAAAAAGTGGCTGCCATTTTTTTCTTTTTTTTTGAACTATTTTCTTCTTTAAATAAATTTTCACTTTTCTTTTTTTAAATAAGATAAAATGAATAAATCTAAATTTTTTAGTTGTTAAATCTATTTTTTAAAATGAATAAAAAATCATTAAAAAAAGCCATGTTGAAAATAAAAATTAATTTTAAATACCATGTCAGTATTTTTAATAGAAAAGGCTAACGACGTTGATTTTAGAACTCAAATAAAACATTTTGACAAGTTTTAGGACTTATTTGCATTTTTTACAAGTTTTAAGACTCAAATGCATTTTTGTGACAAGTTTTAGGACTTTCACAGCACTTATCCCTTATTTAATTGAGTATCTGATTGCACAAATTGATTGTGATTGGTGTTTGTGGATGTTAAATTCCAAAAATAGATAATTTTGGTAATTAAATGGAAAATTACCAGGTATTGGTCTACAACGCCAAAAATCTATTTTGAGACTACTGAAAATAGTGGGAGGTTCAAAGGTGAAAACCTTGTATTTTGGCTAAGGCCGGCTGTGTACCTACACATATGTATTTTTATCAAGTATGATAAAAAGGGTAAAATTGATTGTATCTTCAAAACAATATACTATAATGGCTCGATGATTTGTATGTCATCTTGGAGAATGGACGTTATATTATTACAACTCGATGACTCTCCTGTCATCTTAGAGAAGGAATGATATGTTATAACGACTCGATGACTCTATATGTCGTCTTGGAGATAGAACATTATGCATATCAGCTCGATGACTCTCATGTCATCTTAGAGAAGGAACGGTGTGTTATAATGGCTCGATGACTTTATATGTCGTATGGGAGATAGAACGTTATGCATGGTATGTTATAATGGCTCGATGACATATAACCCTATATGGCATCTTGGAGATAGAATGTTATGCATACCCATTCGATAACTCTATATGTCATTTAGAAATAGGATAATATACTATCTATATTTCACTTGGAATGAGGAGTCCTGGATGTTGATTGGATTCATAGATGGTATTGAATGGGCCGACCAAGAGATGGTCATGGTGTCATGTAATTGACTGGGTCGATTGATCGATGATTTGATTTGATTGGATTGAGTGATATAATTGTCAGTATTTATGAATTGAACTAACTTGCAGGAAGGAACTGATGTCAAGGTAAGTCCTCTGACATATGATTGTGCTTAGGTAGCCCTTATGGTGTAATTTTCTTCCTGATCGAGTTTAGGGAGTAGAACTCGCTGAGATGTCGTCTCACCCTATCGTGGGATAACATTTCAGGTCTATAGATGGCTGCACCTCCAGCTCCTCTCGAGAATCTTGGTATACTAGAGGAAATCGCAGAAATATTTTATCATATTCGATACACCCCTACCCTAAAGGATTGGAGTATGTACTGGTGAAATCCACCATCTAGGTTGACTTGGGTAGATCTGAAAATGTGTCTGATAAGTATCGGTCATGGTATCGTTACTATCATGATGGGCGAAGGGAGGGTCCTGTGCCGGAATCTGATGTACCTCGGTATGTTTTACAGGTTGCCTTTGGTAAAGGTACATCAAAGCCTAAAGATGGAGCGGTGGAGGATGCGAAGGACCTGAAGCTCGAAGAGTTAGAGTCCTAACTCGAAGAGTTAGAGTCCTAAGTGTACTAGGCAAACAGCTCTAATGAGAATGAGGACATGGAGCAAGAGGAGTTTAGTGATGACGAGTAGCCATGGTTGTTTGACCCCCACCCTTGTTATTAAACCTTAGGTGTTTGGATAAACAAAGTTTGGTTTGGCGTATATGAGATATGACCAGTTGTGTTGTATATGTATAAGTGTGGTTGGTGTGGTTCAAAATTTTATGGTCATGCTTTTCTATCCCATTGTTTTATTGTTTAGGGATTTATGTCTGCTTCTGCATGTGTATTTTATACTGAATGGGTTGGCGATGCATCCTGGGACATCGCCATTATATCGACCAAGTAAGGATGGGCACGGGCTCGGAGGATCGGGACATGACAACAATGCTCTTATGAAAATTATTGACAATAATCTCTAGAGCACTTATGAATAAACCAAGCATGCACATGGCCTATTAACGCAAAATCGCGTTGGACAACAAACCTTGTGGGAGTGTAATGTGATTGGTGGAAAAAGAAATTCTTGATTTATAGAAGTTTCAAATTTTGCCAATTATTTAGTGAATTATATTTCATTCTCTCTAAGGTTGGTTCATAGCCTAACAAGCACCAGTTTTGATGCATTACTCTTCAATAACCTAGCATTATTCTATTTTATCTTTTCAAAACTTTTTGAAATATGGGGGGATTGTTAGATATTTCAACAGTTTTGAAATATTTACTAGAAATTATGACCGTCATTAAAGTCATCATTTTTGTAATGATTTACAACGGTTCTATAACGGCTTTCTAATGGCCGGTCATCTAATGACTTTATAACTTTTGATTTATTACTTCACAAACTCTTCATTATTTTATAATGGTCATCCTTTTAATTACTAATTAATTTATGACGATTTACTAACAGCTCTCTCTCTTATTTAAATATAAATTAAACTTCAAACCATTTAGATGATACAATATGTTCTCATATCTTTCCATTTCCTTTTGCTGAGTTATACACATAAGTTGCTTTGTTTCCTTCTAATATTTAGTGTGGAGTATGGAAGAAGGTTTGTTGTATCTTAGGAGGATAACTGCGGAAGCCTTACACACCGAGTTTTGTATTTCGAGGGGTGGAATTATCTTTAAGGACAGTACTTACATACCTCAGACATTTGTTTTATTTTCTAATCTTTTACAATATATTTCCAATCATTATTGTTATTTTATGTATTCTAATATTTTTTCAACAAGCATGATTTTAAAGGAATTGCTTGGCCTCGGGAGATACAGTTAATTTCCACAAATAGGTATGTTTGACCTTTAACCTTTTGCTAAAGTTGAAAACATATCTACAAAGTTGGCTATTGTCATGTCAAGGAAAAAGCGGAGATGAAGGGACTTTGTTCTACTCATTAGAATGGTGGCATAAGCATACCCCTCACACACCCTAACCCCAAACCAAAAAATGATATCTCATTTGATAACTCATCCTATAGTTGGGAGATATCACTTAATTCAAATGTATGAAATAAATATTAGGTTATTTTCGAAAAACTTAGAAAAATAACTTCTATAGTTGTTATGCGTAAAATTCAAACTAAGTTTAATAGCTAATTTGATAACTCATCCTATAGTTGTCCTTGGATTTTTACAGAAGAAATTAATTCAAATTAATGGTTCAATTAGGCGTATGTTGTATCCACTAAAGTGAGGCTTTCATCCTTCATTTTTCCGTAATCAAGATTATGTATGAAGAGTTTCCTGAGGTGAAGAAAATTGAATATCAAATTTGCCTTTAAAATTTATTAATAATAGTAAAATTGGTTTGCCGTAAGACTTTACAATATTTTAAGCCTCTACAGTTCCCACTTTAATATATTTCATTTCGGAACACAGTTAAATTCTCCAATGAAACTTAACTGATAACAACTTTCTAGAGACATTGTCGCTAATGATTTCCTCCTAGCATTACTCTATTTGAGATTAAGCAATTTTTTCTCCCTTTCGAAGTTTGATAACAGGAGCATAAATCCAATTTATTCTACGAACTGAATAGGCATTGTCAGAAAACAGTTATTAACTGTAATTCTATTTCAATCATATATATATAGTTGTCTATAAAAAAAATCAGTGTAACGATACTCCACAGATTAAGTTGCCTCTCCACGAGAATATGCAACTGTTTACAAGTACACACTTCACCCTACGCTTACGGTGTTCTTCATCCAGGAGGCACTAGCCCGAAACGTCGGTTGAAGAACAATGCGTGGAGCACAGGGTTTATTCTTCTTCCCAAGTTGCATTTATTCGTTCATTTTTCTTTTTACTTTTTGTGATGTTTGAATTGAATACCGCGCATTTTGTTTGATGCGTCGAAGATGTGGTCTTTTACGCATGAAACTTCCTCAAACCTTCCTTTTCCTAAAAGAAGTCATCCCTCGCGATGCTTATATTAGAGTAGCAAATTCAGTAATTGTTATCAAATTGAATAAGATTCTCTCTATTTTCTCATTTGAACTCTTAACTCCCCACGCAAGCGCGTGATATTAACTTTTTTCTTTTCTTTTCTATTTTTTTTTGTTCTTCTTCCTTGTTGCGGCCACCGCTGGCTGCCTGCCAATTGTCGGCCACCTCCTGTCGTTCGCAACCACCGTCGGCAGTTGATTGTTGGCGATGGTTGCCGCCGCTTGTAGCCCACAGGCCGACGACTGCCACCATCTGCCGGCAACCTGCCGTTGCCAACCATCGCATGACCGCTGACCATCACTGCTATTCGTTGCCATAGGACTGCCACCCACAGCTCACCAGCCGCCGCCCCCTCCTGCGGCCGATGGGTTGTGGGCGGCAATCCTGCGGTGGCAGTCATGCGACGGTTGTGCGGCGGTCGTGCGGCGGTCGTGCGACTGTCGTGCGGTGATGGTTGGCGATCGTGCGATGATCCTACAGTGATCATGTGGCGGTCGTGCGATAGCGGTCAGCGGTTCATAAGTAAGAAGAAAAAATAAATAAATACAAAAATTTATAAATTTTTACCAAATGCATTTCTATTCTTTTTCTATTCCTAAAATAGAAATTTTGTATAATTACCAAACAACTTATTTTACTTAGAAATTGTTCTCGAAGTAGAAATAGAAAAAAAGTATTTATAAAAAGAAATAGTTCCTCGTAAAAAAAAAAAAAAGTTGCCATGCGTAACCTAATTATTCTGCTTATGCACTAAACAAGTACTTCTTGAAAACTGCTTGTTACTGAATGGAAGTGAATTGGCACACGACAATTGTATTTGAGAAAGTTTACTTGCATCAAAACATAAAAGTCATTGCTCATACCTCTTGAGACAGATGACTGCATCAAGCTGACATTTCTTCATTGATTAGATAAGGGGTAGTTTATTTTGGTAATGTTCTGCATCATCTGCAGATTTTGTATCAAAAACATGTTTTGTGGTCTCATTAGAGAAATGTCAATGGAACACTGCAACTAGTACAAGAAATAGCTAACAATGGGCGAGAAGTGATATCCTTCATTTCGATCATTCTTTGTCGTCTAGCCATGATTTCCTTAGATTTCCTTTAATGTTGCTTCCTTTCAATAAAGTTACCGATTTGCATTACGAAGAAAGATTATGAAGCACCAGACATGATACGCACAAACTATTGTACCCCCATCATGTGGTCCTCGCAATGTGATACTCATCCATTAAGGCGTTTACACACGGAGCAATTAATTGTCCATTCCCCTGATCAAACTCGCATGCCAATTATAACTTTTTTGCCTTTCCAAAATCATCCAGTTATAGGACAATGTACATTTTGCATGCGAGTCTTCATGTTCATTAAACTTTGATGCTTCGGTGGTTGAATCGAATTGTAACACCCTCGTAACAAATTATTCAATAGCCCATGGATTGGCTTTGTGTATTGCTTTTGGATCGGAGGGAATTGACTCCAGCGTATCATGGGAGGTTTGAGTATTGGTGATTCATATTCAAATTAACAGTGCTACAAGGAGTTCTCTTCTTTACAGACTGAAGTTCTAGCTCTTGCTCTCTCTTTCATGTTTAACTTCTATAAGTTTCCCTATCAAGATCAGGAAAATGTGGAGAATCATCTAATTCTATCTAGTCAATGCTTCGATTGGTACGAGGCTCCTGATCCCCATATCCTCATCACACCTCAATTTGCAAACAATCCAGGGTAGGAAAAAGCGGAAAATTAAATCATCCGCTATCAAAAGTAAATATGTGTAGTTATCAATTGGTGCGATATATACTCATCAAACCTCCACAAGCAAACTTAGGAAAACACGGAGAATTAAATAATCTGCTATTAAAAGTAAATTCAGCCTTGCTTTTGCTGCAACTTCCATGTTTAGATAGTAGATAGGGATAATAGTCGTAAAGCAATTCCTGTAATTGCATACATAAGCCTTTTCCAACGATTGATTCTATGGGCCCGAGACGACGTATCTCTCACGGCTAATTTGATATGCACGAGCTGGCCTTATCTCCATCCCAACTCCTGTATAAATAGACGCTTCGGTTAGTCACTGAACAAAAACCCCACCATTTCCAATAGTTGAATCCGCCTTCAAGACTGTAAGACCACCCATGGCTTTCGTTCATCTCCTCTATAGTGTTCTGTTTTTCAATGTCCTATTCACTTTTGTCTCTAGCCTCCAAATTGTTGGAGAAAACTTCCTTATTTGTTTTGAAAGTTGACAAAACGTTTCCATCAATCTAGTCTGAAGACTTGTAGATTCTATCGTCAAAGTCTGAAAACCTCCAGACTCAAGATTCAAAGTCTACCCTCATTGATAGCTTCCAGACCGACGAAGAAAAGATTTATCCGATGAAGAAGACTTATCCAAATGTGAGTATATCTTTAAGATTTGGTTCGTACAGTTGAAGAATATCTCATGGCCGGAGATAGCATCTCGTGATCAATTATTATTATTGAAATCAATTCAAATAATTAAATCTGTTAATTGGCGAAGTATACTTGGAAGGTTCTACTTATGGAAACCTAGATCTTGATTGTATAGGCGAGCATGATTGGTGGGCTATCATCACATTTCTTAAATAACTCGAGATCTCCCTAATTGATTATGTCGAACGGGTAGATTGGAAGAACTCATTTGGAATGTGCTAATAGTTATAATGGCATAGAGGAGTATATAAGGAAGAAGCTCAAGTTATTTAAGTGTGTGTGAAAGAAAAATTCCAAAATCTGAAGCTCTTGGTTCTTTGCTAATTTAATTGCTGAGCTTAAGTTGTACTCAAAAGAGAGATTAAATACTTGTGAGACCTTAAGGAAGTGTAGTAGAATCTCTACACTATGGAATCAAGGAAGTGAGACTATAAAAATCTCTTTTGGTTCATAGTGAAATTCAGCCAGTGGGCTGTCAGTACGGAAGAGTGGACGTAGGCTTGGTTTAAGCTGAATCACTATAAATTTTGCATTTCAATTCTCTTTCCCTAAACTCTTTACTTTAATTCGTAGTTTTATATAACTGTTTATAATCTTTTACATCTTCAGTCTATTATTCTCAAAAGACGAATTAAGTTGTTAAGTCTTGCAAAAACTTCTTTAACACATATTCACTCCCCTCTAGGTGTTCTTACTAGCCCTATCAATTGGCATTAGAGTCTGTGTACTCATTTAATTGAAGTGTTTTTACTTCTGAATTAAAGATCTATGACTAGTATGTTGACTCCAGGTTTGGTTGAAGGCCAAAGCAATATCAGACCACCTTACTTCGATGGAAAGGAATACAGCATATGAAAAAACAAGATGAAAGCATTCCTAAGATCGAAAGATCCTCTAGAATGGGATGTGGTAGAAAAATGAATCATTCCTAAAGATGCATCAGTTTCAGAAAGAGGAAAAGAAATTACAGATGCTAACGAGATGACTCAAGAAAAAATAACTAAGAGACAAGCTCTTGATGTTAAAGCAATTTATTCTTTATATTATGCATTATCTCATACTGAGTATAACAGAATATCTTCTTGTGAAACAGCCAAAGAAGTCTGGGATAGGTTGCACATTACCTATGAATGAACTGATCGAGTGAAAGAAACAAGAATTAATATTCTACTCAGATAGTATGAAGTCTTTAAGATGAAGCTAGGAGAATCTATCATTAATATGTTTAGTCGTTTTACTGAAATTGTAAACGGTCTAGAGTATCGGAGACAGCCAATCTTAGGACCAATGAAGGTCAACAAATTACTGCGTGGACTTTCCAAAGATTGGAATCACATAAAGACTTCAATAAGGGAAACACAAAGGATCATGCCGCTTTCTATAGATGAACTGGTTGGCACACTTTAGTTCTATGAAGTGGAGCAAATCAATGAGGAGGAAGATCCTAAAGGTAAGAAGTCAATTGCTTTAATATTTAACGATGATTATGATGTTACAGATTTTGAAGATGATATGCATGAAGACATGAGAATATCTATCTTCTGGATATAAAACCAAAAAAATCTCAATGTCTAATTTTAATTCAAGATAAAGCAAATCTTTAGCATCAAAAGCTTGGCCATGTCAACATGAAGCAAATTACCAAGAACCTTGTTTGTGGGCTGCCCAACCTGAAGTTTCAAAAATTTGACTTATGCACACCATGTGTGTTAGGAAAACATGTTAGAAGTTCTTTTAAACCAATAAATCAGGTTTCTACTAATCGTGTTTTGCAGCTTCTACATATGGATCTCTTTGAACCAACCAGAACTCAAAGCATTGGTGGAAAAAGATATTACCTAATAATTGTGGATGATTATTCACGATTTACTTGGGTTTACTTTTTGGCAAGTAAGTCCGAAACCTTTCTTACTTTTTAAAGTTTGCTAGGAAAGTTCAGAATGAGAAAGGATATGCTATTTCAAGCATACGGATAAACCATGTAGGTGAGTTTGAAAATTAAAATTTTGCAAAATTCTATGATGAATAAGGTTTTCAGCACGTTTTTTCTTCTCCATACACTTTAGAACAAAATGGAGTTGTGGAAATAAAAAATAGATCTCTACAAGAAATAGCAAAAACTATTTTAATTGAAAATAATATTTCTTCTCATTTTTGGGCCGAAGCAGTTTCTACAGCATGTTATATTATTAACAAAGTATTTTTAATGCGTATTCTAGAGAAAACTCCCTATGAGTTATGCAAAGGAAATGAGCCAATTGTTTCTTACTTTCATGTGTTTGGTTGCAAATGTTTTATTTTGAAAAATGCAAATGATCAAATTGGTAAGTTTGAAGAAAAATCAGACAAAGGAATTTTCCTTGGCTACTCAACCTCAAGCAAAGCTTATAGAATATTCAACAAGAAAACTCAGTCCGTGGAAGAATTTATGAATGTCAAATTTCAAGATTCTTTGCAAAATCAATTGATTCAAACTCAACCTAAAGAATCTGAACTTGCTCTGGACTTTACAAAGTCTATCTCCCCTAAAACAACTCAGACCTTTGAAAATCAACAGCGGACGGAAATTGAAAAATTAACTGAAGATCAGCAAACTGTCAAACCGACAAGTAACTGGAAGCACAAGTCTAGTCATCCCAAAGAACTTATCATTGGTGACATTGATGAAGGGATTCGCACCAGACCCAAAAAGCAAGAAGAGTCTAGCGCCGTAGCACTTATTTCTGAAATAGAACCCAAAAGCATAGAAGAAGCTTTAACTGACGAAAGCTGGATTGAAGCAATGCAAGAAGAACTCAGATGGTTAAGCATTAACGATGTATGGGAATTAACTCCTAAACCAAAAAGGTAAATCCATTATTGGAGCTAAATGGGTTTTCAGGAATAAGATTGACGAAAAATGAAAAGTGGTTAGGTACAAAGCAAGACTCGTGGCCAAAGGATATACGCAAGAAGAAGAGATAGACTATGATGAAACCTACGCACCAATAGTCAGGTTAAAAGCAATTAGATTATTACTTGTTTTTGCCTATTATTAAAATTTCAGGTTATTCCAAATTGACGTCAATAGTGGATTCCTAAATGGATTTATCCAATAAGAGGTTTATGTGGAACAACCTCCTAGATTTGAAGATCCAAAGAGACTAAACTCAATATTCAGACTGAAAAAGGCTCTATATGGATTAAAGCAAGCACCTCGAGCATGGTATGACATGTGACATCCTGAAATTCGATCATGTTTTCTATAAAGTGAAATGGGCATTTCGTCGACGTGCTTATGGTCTTTTTTCTCTGAGCTGATCACTCATGAGTTAACTAACCTATTGGGTGAAGCCGTTAAGGGATGTATTTACAGTGAAATCCCTAAAAGCTACTCAATTGATTGGATTAGACTAAAATCACGTTTGATTGATTCTAACCATGAAATTTAATTTAGTTTCGGGAATCGAATATTCGAGCGTGTCACAATTCATTTTTAGGACCCTGTCCCATCGTCTGTCAAATTATTGACAAGTCCGAAATTTCAATAAAGAAATTATCGGAGGAAAATTGAAGACCAAAAGAAAATACAAAAGGAAAGAGAAAATAAAATAAAATAAGAATAATTGTAGTATTTTCATTTTATTTTTCCCTTTCGCTCTCTCTTCTTTTCTCTCTTTTTCTCTCTCTTCTCTCCCCTTTCCCTCCCCTTCGTGCGGACAACTCCCCCCCCCCCCCACCAACTTCTCTCTCTCTCTCTCTTTTTGTTTTGAACAGTCAAACACTCTCTCTCAATCCTTATCTCCTCTCTTCTCTCTCTCTTCTTCCCCACTCCCCCACGCAACCGAAACCCCCCTCTTCCTTGCCTTTTTGTTCGTGAAAACCAAAAGCTCGAACCAGAAGCTGTAGCTTGTCATCGCCGCCGTCCCGCCGCCCGCGCCCACACGCCCCCGCATCCGCCGCTCACCGCCGTGCTCCGCCTGCCCTCTCCTCCGCCCAGGTGCCCCTTCCCTGTGCGAGACAGCCTTGTTCGCCTCTATCCAACCATTGTTCGGCCACCATCGGCGATTGTCCGACCGTCTTCGACCACCGTTCGAACCGCCGGAGCTCCCCTCACCATCCGCCGGCCTCCTCTCGCCGCCCTAGCTGCCGGATCAGTCTCGGCCAGGCCAAACTAGCAGCCCCGCGAAGTGGGTTTCCAGCACCTTTGGGCTCGCTTTTGGGCCGTTTTCAAGCCCTGAACCCAAGCCGTGCTTTGGGAAGAATCGTTCCTCATGTCGTCCCCGTCGGATTGATACATTTTGCGCGCGATTCTAGTAAGTAATCTCACTAATCCCTTATTAGTTGGGTAATTATGTTTAAGGGTTGTTTAGTTTTAATTAATTAGGTCTAGGTGGTTAGATTAGAATGGATTAGTGTTTATTAGCCAATTGTGATGTGAATTAGACAAATTGATTGCGAAATTAACAAGTAGACGTGGTATACTATTTATTGGAAGGGTCTCGGGATTTTTCCTGACCCTTAGTGGGCTTCAATTAGGATTTTCGGGCCTAAGTGGAATTTCTGGTATTTAAATATTGATTTTCGGAATTAAATTAAATAATTATTTATTTTCCGAAAATTCAATTGAGATGGCCCGGGACCAGAATTTTATGCTGGTAATCATGGTGAAGTCTGTTTATTTAATTGGGTTTTATTTTGTGCTAAATATAATTTTTAATATTTATTAATTAATTTTGAAAATTAATTAATTTATTTATTTATTTTTCGGAAATTAAGATTTTTTTGGCCGATGACCAAAATCTCGTGGTGATCGTCGTGGCGCAGTCCATTTATTTAATCAAGTTGCAATTTGTATGGAATTTATTTATTTATGAATTTTTACGAATTATTCATATTGAGTTGATTGTTAATTATTTGATTGAGAAATCATTGGGTATTGGTTATCACCTGAAAGAAAATACATGGGCTCGGTGAATTGGAATATCACTTGGAGAATGCACGTGAATTCAATGGTTGAATATGTCATCTTGGCGAAGAGGTCGCCTAAGATAATGCATGTGGCTCGGAGACTTGGTATGTCCTCCTGGAGAATGCATGTGGCTCGGTGACAGAGTTTGGCATCTAAAAGGGCATGTGGCTCGGTGAATTGATGCATCACTTTGGCGAGATAGCACCTAAGAGAAGGCACGTGGACCCGGGCATCGTAAAAAGGACACGTGGCTCGGTGATCTGATGCGTCACCTTGGCAAATGAGTGCCTTAGAGAATGCACATGGGTCCAGTATTCGGAAATAGCATCTAAAAGGGCACGTGGCTCGATGACTTGATGTACCACCTTGGCGAAGAGGTCGCCTTAGAGAATGCACGTGGGCTCAAGGTTCAAGGCACATGGCTCGGAGACTTGGAACGTCATCCTGGAGAATGCATGTGACCTAGTTTTTAGATACTCCTTAGTGGAGAATGATTTGTGTGATATTTAATCGACTGGTTCGATTTGTTTAGTGTAAATAGGTGCCTATTGTGAATTGTACTGATTTGCAGGTGGGATCTAAGGCCAAGGTAAGTCATTTGCCCTGTGCGTGTTTAGGCAACCTATAGTATAATGGTTTACTAATCGAGCCTTAGTGGTATAGAACTCGCTGAGACGTAATCTCATCCCAATTTAAGGAAAATCATTTCAGGACCCCGTTGAGGAGCTAAGGAGGAATCTGAGAAGGAGTACTCGGAGGTAAAACCTAAGGAGAAGGTTTTTGGAAGAAGAAGATAATCCCGAGAGGGGTCTTGAGTACGGCCTGAATGGACTGAGATTCTATCTTCTTTTGAGATCTTCTTTTTGATGTGAATAGAGTTTAGAGTAAAAAGTTGCGAAGTGCTCTGGTTTGTGTTTTGTATAAAAGTTTGATTATAAATTTTAATATGAAAAATATGGCCCTGCTTTTTTATCCCATCGTTTTATTGTCTGGGGATTCTAACTGCTTCCGCATGTGCTTAATAAATGAAAGGGTCGACGATACATAGTCTTGAGATATCGCATTATAAAATCGACCATAGGAGAAGGATGTGTGCGTGCCCAAGGATCGGGCGTGACATGACAGGTTAAGTAAATCTCTAATTCTAAACGGTTTTGTCAAATGAAAAGTTGATACTATCTTATTTATTAAAAGAGAAGGTAAAAAATTTCTACTTGTTCAAATTTATGTTGATGATATTATATTTGGATCACCTAACGAAAACCTGTGTAAGAAGTTTTCTAAGTTTATGCAGGATGAATTTGAGATGAGCATGATGAGTGAACTATCTTTCTTTCTCGGATTACAAGTAAAGCAATTGAATGAAGGAATTTTCATTCACCAAGAAAAATATGCAAAAGATCTCGTTAAAAGATTCGGATTGAAGATTGCAAAAAGACTAAAATACCAATGTTAAGTTCTTCGAAACTAGAAAAAGACGAAGGAGGAAAGAAAGTTGACCAAAAGCTTTACAAGAGCATTATTGGTTCACTTTTTTTATCTTATTGCTTCTAGACCTGACATTTTGTTTAGTTTTTGCATTTGTGCTAGATTTCAATTTAATCTCAAAGAATCTCATCTAAGTGCTGCAAAATGCATCATCAAATATGCTGCAACTACCTCAAAGTTAGGTCTGTGGTATCCCAAAGAATGAGATTTTACTCTCTTTGAATATTCAAACGCAGATCTAGCAGGTTGCAAAGTTGATAGAAAGAGCACTTCTGGTACTTGTTAATTGCTAGGAAAAATGACAGTATCATGGTTCTCAAGGAAGCAAAGTACTGTAACTCTTTCAACAGCAGAAGCAGAGTATGTGGCCCTTGGAAGTTGCTGTTCTCAAATCTTATGGATAAAACAACAACTGAAAGACTTTGAAATCGAAGACTCATGTATTGAGACCAAATGTGACAACATAAGTGCAATTAATCTCACAAAGAATCCAATTCTTCATTCAAGAGCAAAGCACATAAAGATTCGACATCATTTTATTAGAGATTATGTTTAAAATGGAGAAGTTATGATCCAATTCATTGATTTAAAGAATCAACTAGCAGGCATATTTACAAAGCCACTGGAGAAAAGCCTATTTGAGTCTATTCGCACTAGATTGAACATAACATCTTTTATCCATTAAAGTCTGAAGGTGCTCAGACTCAAAGGTAAAGTCTGAAGGAGCTCAGACTTAGAAGACCAAGAGTTATGACTGTAAGTTATTTCGGTACTAGTAATTTAATTTTTGGTTAAAGACTTGAAAATGTACGATTACTTATTAATTGCTATTTGATTGAAATTATCTTTCCAAGTTTTTGAAGTTGTAGCATTTGAATTATCTTTAAGGACAATACTTACATGCCTCAGACATTTGTTTTATTGTCTTATCTTTTACAATATATTTTCAATAATTATTATTATTTTATGTATTCTAATATTTTTCCAACAAGATTTGAAAGGAATTGCTTGGCCTCTGGAGATACAGTTAATTTCCATAAATAGGTATGTTTGACCTTTAACCTTTCGCTAAAAATGAAAACATACCTAAAAAGTTGGCTATTATCGTGTCAAGGAGAAAGCGGAGATAAAACAGATGAAGGGACCTTGTTCTACTCATCAGAATGGTGGCATATGCATACCCCTCACACTCCCTAACCCCAAACCAAAAAATGATAAAACGAAAACACTGTCTTTGGAGAGTCCCCATTAATGCCATAGCCACAAGGAGAAACCAATGATAGAAAAGTATTAACTGACCGTCGGCAATGCACTTTTTGAGAACAACAAGATTGCCGAGCATAAGTTTTTGCCACCTAATTGAGTTTCATGCGTACTGTTTGAAATAGCAGTGTTGAAAATAGATTCAGGTAGTCTCTTCAAACGATAGATGAGTGGCTCAACCTTTAGAAAGGAACCGATTTATGAAGGAGGCAAGAGAAGAATTCTTGAGAAAGCTGGTTTATACAATGTAATTTAAATGGAAAATACAAAGTGGAGCTACTCTTAGACAGCAACAACCTGTACCTAAAGGAATGATAGGGAGAACTTACTAGGCGCCGGAGTTGTGAGACTTAAGAAGTAGTCAGTGAGAATGAACACGGATGCTTAGTCGGCGGAACAAGAATCACTTCCAACTGAATAATTTAAAGTTGGATAATGATGGGGCAGCGGAAGTGAAGTGAAGTCAAGATGGAATAGGGTGAGATAGAAATGGACCTTGGGCTATAGATAGGAGGAAAGAACGAGGTTGACATAACAAATTGTCCTAAGGAGTTGGAGACAATGGCAGCATTAGAAGCTTGAGAGTGAGTTATCGAGAAAGAAAAATAGCCAAAGATTTTACAATGGCAGCGTTAGAAGCCCCGAGAGTGAGTTATCGAGAAAGAAAAATAGCCAAAGATTTTACAATGGCAGTGTTAGAAGCCCCGAGAGTGAGTTATCGAGAAAGAAAAATGGCCAAAGATTGTGGTTAAGATGGATTTCTCACTCTTCTTTAAGGGCTTAAAGGATAACTAAGAAGGCAACAACAAGAAAGCCAAACGAATCAGCAGAACAGACAAAGCGCGACTAAATATCCATAATTGCGAAGCTCGTGAACCTCGACATTGGGCAATTTGAGAACTGCATCTTTCCTCCGTAATTTCAGGTAAACACAGAGAGAGAGACACACACACATGCACGCACGCACGCGTTGTCCTTGAGTTTGCGGATGAGCTTGAGGCAAAGGTGACCGAAATCGCCATCGTCCTTGAGCTTGGCGATCACGTCATCCTTGTTAAGCTTCGTAGCGGTGGCGACAGCCGTTGATGGAGTCTGCAACTTCACCATCGTCGGGCGGGAAAGTCCCTTCTCCAGTTCTTCAGGACTTCTGCAGAGGCGAGAATCTCCGAATTATTATTTTATTCCCTTTTTTGGGGGAGGGGGCAGATATCTCTCCAAGTTCGTCCCTAATTTGACCAAAAAGATTAAAAAAAAATAGATAAATTCCTTTTCATTTTCCCCTTCTCAGAAATAGCGTTTTATAAAATTAAATGTCGTTCTACATGGAAAAGAAAAAAAGATTTGTTCTCAAGTTTTAAACAATTGTTAAAATAAAATGTGGTTTGAAATGTATTTGTACGTCTAAAATTTTTTATAATAAATGAAAGCCAAATTATTAGAGGGATTGAAGGAAAAAAATAGATAAAAGATAGAGTTAAAGTCACAAGTTACCATTCATAATTTAATTAATGTTAATCAACATTCTAAGTTATCCTTAAATTATGGTTTTCTTTATCCATGTTGATCCTTGAGATTAAAATAAATACTGAAGCATTGACATGGCTTACAAGCGACCGAACCAAAAAAAGTGACGTGAAATAGAAAATTCATACAACACAAGAATAGAGAGCGACTTGTGAATTGACCACCTCATAAATAAACCTACAAATGCCACAAAGTAACGATTGCATGGCTAAGAGTCTAAGAGACAAACATTACTCACATGTCCATCGCATCTTTTTGATTTTGCTAGATTCATGATTCGGTAGTTGCATTATAAAAACAATCGTGATTCAAGTGGAGATCCACCAGTCTTCTCTATATACTTATCTATCATCTCATTTGCAAGATCATGTCACATATCCATTTTCTTAGAAACCTCGCTACGCTATACTAAACTAATACAAACATGACCCCTCTCCATCTTTGGCCACTTCTTCACCGTCAAGGTCTTGGCATCGTCTCCAACGCCTCGAAGACGGCGAAGGTTGCTCAAGACCTCTAAATATGGAGGCTTTTCACCGGATGAGCACTTGACACACGCACCACCGAGGTTTTCTGCAAGCGGCAAGCTTAAAGTCGGCACCATTAAGCTCGGGGGCCACAAAGATGAAGGACATAACAGACGGGAGAGTCCTTGAGTTGTGCCTTAGAATATGGATGTCGCCGTGGTGGCTTGGTGGTGTCGAGGAGGAGGGATTTATCGTCCACGGGATGCTCACTATGATCAGTGCCTGCTGTCATCGTAGGTATAGTAGTGATCGCGCCAGTTGTCACTGGGTTTTGGGTACACCGGTTAAAATGAGTCCACAATCCAAGAAAATATTAGATGGTCCCGGACTGCCAAGTCAGCATGGTCTCTGGCCACTCACGAAGCACCACGTGGAGAGCTCTTGAACAAAAAAGTAGGCTTTTTCTCCCTCTCTCTCTCTCTCCTCTCCCTAGCCATCTCACTCCCTCTTAGCCTGCACCGTAGCCTTCTTCCCACTCTCTCTCCTCTGCAATGCATTTACTAAGACATGGCACGTTTCTCTTTCCTTTTTCTTTCCTTCTGCACAAAATTTGGCAACTTTTCTCTTTCCCTCTCCTAGCCTGCATGGTACCCTTTCCCTTTCCTCTTAGAGAATACGAACCATTTTGAATCTCATATGGCTTATTACAATTGCCGCGTCTTCTGAACTCTCTCTGTCCCTGCTGTTGACTTCTACTTTTTCCTTCTTTTCATTTCTTGTTTCCTTTGCGATCGTAACCTTGATCCATTCTAAACCAGAAACGCCACCCGATCTTCGGAGGCGTCGAGAGCGTTCTTCAGTCAATCCAATACTATGCCCGCACTGTCGATTTATAGTGTTGCAGCAGCAAATCACTAGTAGTGTCGTGCTCAGTCGATGACACCTCCTGCCGCTTCTGCCGGTCGTATCCTTCGTTTCAGATTCATCCTGTGTTTTGGTTTCGCGGGTCGATGCTAGTTTGGAGCATTTCCCTTCAAGCGGACGTCCTAAGATCCAAGAGGGAGAAGGAAAGATCGTTTGTTCGTGATTTCCTGGTTTCATTAGAGGAAAAGAGGGGAGGAGTGGCGCCATGCAGGATTGATTCTTGAAGACAGAAGATGGGTTTCGCGTGAATCCAAGTGAAACGTGTTCTGTTTAAGATACGGAGTTCTAGATCTGCGAATGCCCTTTTCCGTGTTAGTTGAAATTTCGACGTATATACATATATCTAAGCAGCATATAATTGAAAGATATAAACTTGGAGCCTGCTCGTACATTCCAGCATGAGCAACATGGAGTTGGTGAAGCTGGACGACGAGCAGATCGTGGACCTGCGCGAGATCTTCCACTCCTTCGCTCGCTCGGCTTGAAATCGAGCTCCGAGCAGCTTGAGGTGCTCATCCAGAAGGCCGACACCAACAACAACGGCCTGGGTGGAGTTCTTGTTGATGCTGATCAAAGCAGCAAAGAAGCAGAAATGCCAGAACTATAGATATCGAGGAAGAAAGAAGAAAAACAGAGGAAACAGAGAGAACAGAGCATAAAAACTGCCTTCTACAGTTCTCTGGTAAAAAGTCAAGTACAAAACACGACTTAAACCAAAAAAAAAATAACTGCACAAACACACACACGTTCAGCTTGTAACTGCACCCAAACAAGTACTTAACTTCCTAAATAACACAACAACAACTGCATAACATAATTGACTAAGTAAGAAAATAAACTAAAACAATATAAAACAGAACAGAGAAGCTTTAGTCTAAAAACAGCAGCACTGAGACATCAAAAATCCAACAAACTCCTCCTTGGATTAGTAGCTGCTGCATACTCCAATTTTCTTTCTCAATGCTTCAAATCTTCCAGCTTGAAGTGGTTTAGTGAACATATCAACAAGTTGATCTTCAGATCTGCAATAAACCAGCATGACCTCACCATTTTGTTGCACCTCACGTAGAAAGAAGAACTTGACCTTGAAATGCTTAGTTTTGCCATGAAAAACTGGGTTCTGAGATATTGCAATTGCAGCTTGGTTATCCACATTGATCTTGATACATTCATTGGAGTTCAGCCAAAGATCTTTCATTATCTTCTTCAGCCATAAGGCTTGATTTACAGCTGCAGTAGCAGCTATAAACTCTGCTTCTACAGTAGATTGAGCTACAATTTCTTGCTTTTTAGAACACCAAGTGAAACAAGCTGATCCTAAACTGAAACAGTACCCAGATGTACTCTTCATATCATCCATCGAGCCAGCCCAATCACTATCAGAATAACCTTGTAGATTAAATTCTTGACTCCTTTGAAACTTCACTCCAAAAAACATGGTTCCTTTCAAATATCTTAAAATCCTTTTAGCTGCAATCAAATGAAGCTGACTTGGATCACTCATAAATCTGGACAGAACACTTACAGCAAATAGAATGTCTGGTCTTGTTGTTGTGAGGTACATGAGACAACCTATTAGACTTCTGTACATCGAGACATCCACAGCTTCAGTTCCATTACTCTTCTGCAACTTCTCTTTTGCTGCCATAGGTGTACTGACACTTCTACATTCTTCCATTTGAAACTTCTTCAAAATTTCCTTTAAATACTTCCTCTGACAAATGAAGATTTCATAAGGACTTTGCTTGATTTCCAGACCTAAGAAGTAAGCCATTTTTCCTAAGTCTATCATCTCAAAACCAGCAAATAAGCCTTGCTTAACATTTTCTATCAGCTGAACATCATTTCCTGTTACCAAAAGATCATCCACATATAGAGACAGAACTACCACACTATGATTCACTTTCTTAATATAAAGAGTGAACTCACTCAAGCTCCTTTTAAAACCTAAATCCAGTAGATATCGATCAATTTTTTCATACCAGGCTCTTGGAGCTTGCTTCAGTCCATATAAAGCTTTGTGCAATTTGTATACACTCTCTTCTTGCCCTTTAACACAGAACCCTTTAGGTTGTTCAACAAAAATTTCCTCTTCAAGCTCACCATTTAGAAATGCAGACTTGACATCAAGCTGAAAAATAGTCCAACCGTTCTCGGCTGCAACAGCTAACAGGAGTCTTACTGTGTCCAGCCTTGCAACTGGAGCAAAAGTTTCAGAATAGTCTACTCCCCATACCTGAGCATAGCCTTTCACAACCAGCCTTGCTTTATACTTGTTAACAGAGCCATCAGGATTGAGTTTTGTCCTAAAGACCCACTTAACTCCAATTACATTCTTATTTAATGGCCTGTCTACCAATTCCCAAGTCTGATTTTTTTGAATCATTGTCATCTCCTCCTGCATTGCTGCAAACCACTTCTGATCTTCCTTGGCTTCAGCAAAATTTGATGGTTCGAGCACTGCCACATTACTCCTTTCATAGATCTCAGCAAGTGACCTTGTGCCTCTTACAGGTTCATCATCTATATTTTCTTCCATTTCCCCCGTAATTTCATTAGTCTCCACATCAATTTCAGGTTGTCTTTCAAAGTGCTTCAATTCAGTGTTCCTTCCATTTAACCAATTCCATTCATCTTCCTCTAAGAACATAACATCTCTGCTCACAGTAATCTTCCTTGTCTTTGGATAGAAAATTCTGTAAGCCTTTGATTGAGAGCTATATCCAACAAAAATTCCAATCTCAGCCTTTTTATCAAGCTTATCCCTTTTGACATCAGGAATATGAGTATAACACAAACTTCCAAAAACCTTCAAATTTTTCACAGAAAGTTTAGTGTCTTGCCAGCCCTCGAGAGGTGTTAGTTTCTCTAAAGCTTTTGTAGGTAATCTATTTAAAAGAAATATAGCAGTGTTGGCTGCCTTAGCCCAAAAACTTTTAGGCAAATTCTTTTCCTGCATCAAACATCTGGCCATCTCCATAACACTTCTATTTTTCCTCTCACTAACCCCATTCTGTTGAGGTGAGTAAGGGGCTGTAAATTGCTGTACAATTCCAACTTGCTCACACAAATCAGTTTGAATTTGTTAGCTATATACTCAGATCCATTGTCTGACCTGAGAGCTTTGATTCTCTTCCCACTTTGATTTTCAACTAATGCTTTAAACTTCATAAATACATCAGCTACTTCAGTCTTAGCTTGCAGAAAATAGATCCAGCTCATTCTAGTCAGATCATCAGTAAAAGTAATAAAATACCTGCTTCCATTTAAAGAAGGTTCAGACATAGGTCCACACACATCAGTGTGAACTAATTCCAGCTTTTGATATGTCTTTGAGACTCCTCCTTTGAAGGGAAATCTGGCTTGTTTGCCAAGAAGGCGGGTTCGCATTGTGGAAGCTCTTCCTTCAAGCTTGGTAAATCATCTACCAGGCCATTTTTCTGCATAACCAGCATACTCCTCCTATGAACATGCCCCAATCTTTTGTGCCACAGCTCTATATTCTCTTCTCGTACACTTCAAAGCCATCTCGATGCATCTCATTTGGCTTGAACACAAAACTTTTATCCCTCATTTGAGCTCTCAAGACTTCATTGCTATCGTATCTTTAATGAGACATTCCCTTCCTTCGAACTTCACTATATAGCCCTTCTCCACTAACTCGACCAACACTTAACAGATTCTGGTCAATGTTTGGCGAAAAGAGGACATCCCGATTAACTTCACCCCGGTTTCCTTTAACAGCAACTACACCTTTACCCCGAACTTCAATATGCTGTCCATTGCCAATTCGACTTTGGACTTTACTTGTTTTGTTTATTCTCTTGAATAGCTCTAAGTTGCCAAATCATGTGATTAGTACAACCACTATCTATCAGCCATGTACTATTTTCGATCGAATATTCACCAGCTGAAGCAACAAATAAGTGCTCTTCATCAACTTCACTCACCGCCACTTGTGCTTCTCCCGTTTGCTTTGATAGGCTTTCCCTTTGCAAATAGCTTCCATATGACCCAACTTGTGGCATCTTTTGCACCTCGCATCTGGCCTTTTCCAACATCTAAAGGACTGATGGTTGGTTCCACCACAAGATCGACATGGCCTTTTATTATTTTTCCATTTGCTAGATCCACCAGCATTTCCTTCTTTTGGTAAAAATTTCGAATCAGCAACATTTCCCTTAAACTGAATCCATTTCTTCCCTTTGCCTCCATCATTTTGCTTTACTTTGGCTTGCAATGCCCCTTCAACATGATCTTCTCTCCTCATTAGTCTTCTGTGCTCCTGTGCTTGCAAAGCATTCAGCAACTCTGCAAGTTTTATATCAGCCACGTCCCTTGTGTTTTCCAGAGAAGCTATAGTAGCTTCAAATTTTTCTGGAAGAGACACTAGGATCTTCTGAACAAGCCTATCATCCCTCAAGTCGCTTCCCAAAACTCGATTTTATCGCTATTCCCACTAGCCTATCCGAGTATTCCTTCACCGACTCGATTCCTTCATCTGCTGTCTCTCAAATTCTCTCAAGAGATTCAGCACCTTCATACCTCTTATCTTCTCATCTCCTTCATATTCTTCCTTCAAGAAATCCCATATGACCTTCGCAGAGTCACACTTCATAATTCTGGTGAAGATGGTAGGCGAGACAGCAGCATACATGCAAGATTTTGCCTTGGCTTTCCTTGTGTTTCTCTCTTTATGAAGCTTGATTTGATTCATGGTCGGATTATTTGGAAGTGGAGCAACTTCATAATCATCCTCCACAGCTTCCCACAGATCATGACCCTCCAGAAATGCTTTCATTTTAACAGCCCATGCTTGATAATTCTCTCTAGTAAATACTGGAGAAGCCATCGCAGAAAAACCACTTGAACCTGTCTCCATCACCCTCTAACCTCTTTGCACTACAATACTTGCTTCACTTCACAGTCCCTCAAGATCATTCGATGCTCTGATACCACTGTTGATGCTGATCAAAGCAGCAAAGAAGCAGAAATGCCAGAACTATAGATATCGAGGAAGAAAGAAGAAAAACAGAGGAAACAGAGAGAACAGAGCATAAAAACTGCCTTCTACAGTTCTCTGGTAAAAAGTCAAGTACAAAACACGACTTAAACCCAAAAAAAAATAACTGCACACACACACACACACACGTTCAGCTTGTAACTGCACCCAAACAAGTACTTAACTTCCTAAATAACACAACAACAACTGCATAACATAATTGACTAAGTAAGAAAATAAACTAAAACAATATAAAACAGAACAGAGAAGTTTTAGTCTAAAAACAGCAGCACTGAGACATCAAAAATCCAACAGTTCTCCGAGTTCGTGGCCCTCGTGTCGCCGGAGCTCGTACCGGCTAAGTTGCTGTACACAGAGAAGCAACTGAAACAGCTCTTCCAGATGTTCGACAGGGACAGGAACAGGTTCATCACAGCGGCCGAGCTGGCTCACTTGATGGTGAGGCTCGGCCACGTGCTCACCACGGAGGAGCTGAGGGGAATGATTAAGGAGGCCGATATGGACCGCGATGGCAGAATTAGTTTCCGGGAGTTCTCGCAAGCAATCGCATCGGCCGCCTTTGATAATTCCTAGGCATAATTAGGAACTAGGGTGCTTTTGCCTCCAGGTTCAATGGGATTTTCTGTTAGTTTCTATTCTATTCTAGTTATGCTGTAACTATTGCTTTCCTTGAGATCATACATATGATACTATTTCTGAGGCAGGGGAGTTTAGAATGTAGGATGGAGGACGATTTGGGTCTCCTTGAAATCTAATCCGTAAGCGCTACGGTTACGATGCTTGCCATGATTTTATATTTTTAAAGTTGTAAGACTTAATTTCACTGTGTTGGAAATCGTTTTAACAAGGTTCCCATGTTCAAGAACAAGATATTGTCTGGAGTTAAACTGGGCTTGTCCATATCTCTTGCCCTGGCTCTTGTGACATTCGCCAGCTATTGCAGTCACTTCCTTTCCTGCTACCTAATATGAGTATGCAGCAAATGAGGCGCCATTTCAATCTCTGGTACCCACTTACTGCATGAGGATGAATCCGCATTTCAATATGCCGATTATGCCGATTATGCCGATTCGAGAATCTTGAGTGGTGAGCTTTTCACTTGGAATTAACATTCGAAAGTAGCAAAATCATATCTATTCACATAAAAATTTGATTAATAACAGAATACAGACTTTGAAGGAAAAGCGATGTTGTGTGTAGTGCACGCGCTCACTTACTTTAAGAGGAAAATATGCACAAATAGAGTTGGACCAATTCATTGTGGAAACAGGACATCATGGCTTCAAGTAATGCAGCCTTGCACGGCTCATATTTGACCAGCGATAGCTCCGTTGATGCCAATGGAGAAAATATAGATCAATAAACGAGTCTTAGAAAATATAGGAATCCAATTAGCAGTTACTCGGTAAAAGATCCTCTTCCAGTTAAAGATCCATTACGAGAAGTATCAGCTCACATGTTCTCCATCACATCCAATCCGACAAAAAGATAACTAATTACAGTATCAGAATGTGGTGGTGTTAGGCAAAACAAAAAGGGAACTGCAAATGCTGGTCACTATGCTTTCTTCTTTTTTGATTCGAGCATCGCAAACCGAATGAACATACATAAGAAGCATAAGAGCATCACAAACCCAATCTACAAAGTTGGATGATGCATTTGAATTCTTGAAATCACATTTAACAGTTATATCGATAATAAACACATAAAGAAAATTTTTTGACAGAGCAGGAAACCGATTGAGGATGTACCCCCATGAGATCAACCTTGTCAGCTTCTGATTGATGGAAAGGGTTTTTAACCGCATATATTGCACAGGGCCTATTGTTGCAATACTTGATGCCAAACTTCCTTAGATTCCTTACCAATTTTTTTTTTTTTTAACCTTGCCAAAAAAAAACTTCCTTAGATTGATTTTTTTTTGGTCGATTCCTTTGATTGATGACCACCCAACAAAAACAATATATTCATTTGTGTCTCCAACTGATGGTGCCCATATGACCTGGCCGGCACTTAGAGAGGTCGTGATTCCTCGAATAGCTTGCACCACCTCGTCCCCACTGCACACAACCAGCGAATTCATATCTTAAAGTTACAATTTCAAACTTCTGCTAGTGAGTAGAGTATTCTAAAACCGTGTAGTGGGACCTCTTAGTATTGACAACATAGAGAGTTGGCTTCCTTTTTCCTGCGTAAGCTTCCCCCCACTCCTCTTCAAAGTCACCTTGACCTTTTCGGCTGCAAAAATCTTTTTCATTTATCCTTCGTATAGCCAGAATTGTTGAAGTTGCGCTTGGAGGCGGCCGGCTCTTCGGCAACATATGCAATGAGAGATTCATCGTGGCTCCAAGATATCCCCTCCAACCTATCCATTCTAAGATCATTTCAATTTTCTACTTTGTCCTTCTTGGGATACAATATATTGTTGCTGCCAAGAAAGAAGAACAACAATCATGCAAGGCAAAATGCAAGAAAACTCAAAAGAGGATCGAGAGAGCGAATGAGCGTTGGAGCAGAGAGTGAACCGGAGCAGAGAGTGAGCAAGCACTGGAGTAGGGGTGGCCGGCCTTAATGTGCTTCGTTGGCGACGGTGGGGAAACAGCTGCTTGACTAATGGCGGAGTTGGGATGGGCGTGGAGATAGAATTTGGGATTCAAAATTTCAATCATGCAGGCTAGGAAAAGGAAAAGAGAGAAGTTCCAAATTTTGTGCACAAAGTTCCTTCGTTTGAGGAGGAAAGAGAAAGGTGCCATGCCATAATAAATGCATTGCAGAGGAGAGAGGGTCATGGCTGAGAAAGAGTGGGAAGTAGGGGTGTGCAAAATACCCCGGAACCGCCAGGACCGCCCAGAACCGGACTGGAACTGCCCGGAACCGGCGGTTCTTGAGGGAACCGGTCCGGTTCCCGGTTCCAATTTTTCGGAACCGGTGGGTTCCGGTCCGGTTCCCGGTTCCATGGATGGATCCGCCCACCCGGACCGGACCGGAACCTTTTTAATATTAAAAAAAAAATTACTAAAAAAAACCCCAGATTAGATCTCATCTCCTCACTCCCTTTGTCTTCGGTTCTCTCTCTCTTTATCTCTTCCTCGGTTCCTCCTAATCCTATCACCATTTCGATTCCTCCCCAAGCGTTGACGCCCCCTCACGTCGGCCGCCACCCGCCATAGCCGCGAAAATTGTTTTGCAACCGTTTTATGTTGAAAACCCGACCATAGACCTCCTCTCCTTCTTCCCAACTCATAGACCTGACTTGTTCTATGTTGAAAATCAAAATTATTTTGCGTCAAGATTGGTTCCATGGATCCACCCGGGAACCGGACCGGACCGGAGGTCCGGTTCCCGGGTGGATCCATGCAACAAACGGGTGGATCCCGGTTCCAATTTTTTGGAACCGGTCCTTAGTGGGCGGTTCCCGGTTCTAAGTCGGGAACCGCCCGCCCGGACCATGCACACCCCTAGTGGGAAGGCTAGGGAGAGGAGAGAGAGGGAGAAAAAACCTACTTTTGTGCAGAAGGTCCAGCGAGGCCCTCTCCACATGGCACTTTGTGAGTGGTTGGAGACTATACTGACATGGTGGTCCGGGACCACCCAATATTTTCTCACACAACCCATTTATGAATTCACATTTATTTGAATGGGTCATTAATGACTTAGTCTTTATTTCCTAGATTACCCGTAATGGGTTTTAAGATAAGGATGCTAAAACTTTTGGATGGAGACAAATGTATTAGGAGGGAAGATTTGATGTTGCTTTTGTAGGGAAACATTGAGGCGTGATAGGATGTAAAAAAGGTCAGAGACATGGCAAAATCTAATGAAAGAGACAACAGAAGGGTGTAGTAATGAGCACAATCTTATAGCTACTTAAGTATTGACTATTAAGTCAGTTTTTTTTACTTATTATGCTTGACTAAAACATATTGTCAAAAAGGAGCTAGATCAAATTGATATTTGATTTAAAACCTATTATGAAACATTCTACAGGTGGAATGGACTTTCCACCAAATTTTCCCAGCCAAAATAAGGCCGGATGGGAATAATCAACCAATCAAGTCAAACACTCATAGTCTAAAGACAAAATTGAAGTCTTCATCAAATTTTCTGGGAGTTGTTGACAAAATCTATTTGAGAGATCTAAATATCTAATCAAGGGGTTGGATTATGAAGAATGAGACATGTTTGTAAAACAGAAATATGTTACTCACTAAGCCGCTCATTCATTCCTTATTATCTTATCTTTAGATCTCTCAATTATTAACCATTAAAGAGAGAACATTATCGTGAAAACTTTTGGTAGTTGGACATCTAGATATAATTTAAGGCCACATCCTTTAGAGAAAGGACAGCGATGTCACTCCCTCGTCCCTATAAGATTTGGGGTGTGACATGAATGACCAGGAAAACAAATTGCAGAGACGCCCCAATACTTCCATGTGGAACCGAATGCAAAACAAATTCCATATAAGCGAGAGAGATGTGAATTAAGTGACAAAGTTTGGTAATCACCAAACTAGCCATCTTCATGTTCTTGTAAAAGGGTTTTTTGAAGCATTTACAACACGCTAAGAATTTAAAGGCATTGAGATGGAACAGTACAAGAGTCCGCGAGAAGAAGAAATTGCGGTCGTGGCCATGGTGGAATGAAGCTACCTAAAAGAGGACGGGTGAAACTAAAGTTTAAAAGGCCTTAGATGAAGATAAATCGTCTATTTAATTTGATATGCTTTATATTTGTCTCCTTCTAGATTGCTTAATTTTATGAGATACATCATGTTTATTGTAAATTTAGATCTCATGCATGGAATTATCCTTAGATGTATAGGAGATGAGTCGTCTTATTCAAATATGGGCTCTTTAGCAACTTGGTCTAAAGTCTTTGCCAGCAATTTACTTATATGAGATCGGATTTCACACGGAAGAATTATTTATATCGATCAAACTTACAGGATAAATTCACTCTCTCCCAAATCCAAATTCAATATGTAGAATAGAGTCACATCAAAAGATCCACTTATTTCATTTATTATATCAAATAGCTTCATGAGCTATTTTTATTTAAGATCACATTTTCCTCCCTTATCCAACCCTAGGTTGTCTAACGACATTGCCGTTTTCATCATACCAAACATAGACTCGGTTACAGCAACGATCGAAAAACCCAACTTCATGTTTCGATGATATCAGTACGACCGTCACGTCCACACCGTCCTTCTCACAGTCCTTCTCGATCACTGCCTTTGCTTTCTCTCCATTTTGTCCCACCAACTCAGGCCAAGAGCGGTCCAAATCACCTGTGATTAATCATTTACCAGCCTTGATTTTAGATTATGTTGCCACATCTAGCTAATATTGCATGCCTCATCATCCGACTAAATTTCATACGCTCGAAAATCCAAATTATTGGGGGCTCATGTTACGAAAACAATTGATGTAAATTAACAATATCGCAAGCTACGAAAAGCGAAATAAAAGGAACAGGGGCGTACGGCAGCATTCCGATTGATAGCAGCAAGGTGGGTAAGGGTACTTGGATCTACTCCCCATGTTTCTGATCCTTCTTGTAATAAAGTTAAAGGCAAATTATATGAAATGTTATCTCGGGCAAAACCCATTTTATATAATCATTTCCACATATTTTAGGCAGTAAATCCTTCGTTTACTGCTATGAGCTTTTAAAGAAAATTACTCACTTTCATCTAAATACTTATCTGTAATCATCTAAATAAAGCAAGTAATCTGGGGAGGATAGATGATTATATTCTCAAAAAAGTAAAATAATAACTTAAGATAAAGCATCATCGTGGGGTTGGGATCTCGGCAAACATGACCGCAGTGGGTTGAGATCTCGGTGAACTTGTCATGGCCCAAAGGCACCTCCTTCCGGAGCGCTCGGCCAGTTGCGGCAAACCCAAAAGTGGTCACGCTCGCCGAGATGGCTTTAAGACTTGTGGGCCAAGGCTCGGTTTTTTGATACAACGATGTATCATGGGCCCATATCACTTCTTGAGCTTTGTGGGTTTTCAATTGAGTTTGGCATTACCTGTTTGATAGGCTTTGGCTCGAATTGGATTGCACGAATTGGACAAAGACCTGATCTGAGCTTGAGTTTTATCATTTTATTTCATTTAATTTTGTTTTCTCTCTCTGCTGAACATATTTTTTTTGCTGATTTTTTGTTATTTATTATTATTATTATTATTATTATTATTATTATTATTATTATTATTTCTATTTTTAAGTTGGGCTCTGCTCCTCTTGCCATTTGAAAAGTATATTTTAATTCGATGAATGGTGATTTAGAAAATGAACAATAATAATAATAATAACAACGATAATGGTGGGCGTGTGTTTATCTTTCGGTGAGGGAGCAGCGGATCCGCTGTGGGCCGCGGGCTATGATTGGACTTTTATAAACAATGCGCAAATTGAAATTAAATTTCGAAATTGATTTTTTTTTCTTTGGGGGGGGGGGGGGGAGCCGTGGAGAGAATATCTTAATGCGATCCTTTAGTGCTAAGTTTTAAATTATTGATTTCCTCTCACTGATGTAACCATCAATTTCCCATTAATCTCCCTGCTTTTTTTTTACTAAATCCTAATTCTGCCCTTGGGGACATGACGATTTTATATCTAGACCCCTTTAGAATTAAATTTTTTCTGTCGCTCGTGTATTTGATTTTCTTTAAAAATGGGCCTACAGCTGTGGATTATTGAGGACGTTTAGGTTTTCGCCGGTGGTGAAGGTTTAGGCCGTGATTGGGACGTGCTAAAGAGGGCTTTCTCGTCAAAAGCCCGATTCAATTTTACCCTCAGATTGTTTAATCTTATTGAGCATATAAATCTCGCATAAATCGACTATAATTTCGCATCTTGATTAAATGAGATCTTCAATTATCTACCGTGATCTTTTTAGGTCAAATGATTACCATCTATATTTTTTGTCAATTTTCTATCTCAACATGAATGACTTGTCTTTAGTTGGATCAAAAAAGTTGGATTCAAGTTATAAGCTATGTTGTTTTTTTTTTTTTTTGGTCAGAAAAGATAATAGATAGAAAATAAACAACCATTACACTTTAGCGTTTAACGAAAGAGAAACTAGGGCATCCGCCACGAGCAAAGCTTGCATAACAGGGGGAGGAAAAAGAGTCCAGTTTGGGGGCAGATCCGATCGGCCATAAGCTTTGGCCGCCCAGTCTGCGACGAAATTTGCTCTCCTGTCACAGTGCTGCAGACGGAGATTCAAGAAAAGGGGCAAGATTGACTGGATTTCTTCAAAGAGCGGGCGATCCTCCCATGGTGGCGGCCGTCGGTCGTGAAGGATTTCAACCAATTGCAAACAGTCCGATTCGAGAACGATTGATGCGGTGAGAAGTCCTTGTTGTTTGAGTCGATGTAGAGTTAGTGTTAGCGCCTGTGTTTCCGCTTGGAAAGCCGAATTTGCTGGGAATCTGGCCGCGTAGACATCAGTGAGTAAACATCTGTGATCTCGGCTAATACAGGCCATGGTGCCGTATCTATTCCCAGGGGAGAAGGAACCGTCAATATTCCAAGGATGAAATTCTTCATCCTTGGGAGAAGGTGGGCAGTCGATCCCCTATTCGTTCTCATCTTTCCTCTTTTCGGGATGTAGTCGACGACTGTGCTCTTATGGAGGTCGAGAGTAAGGGTTGCATGTACACTTGGTCAAATGGTCGTGAAGGAAATAACCTCGTTAAGGAACGATTGGACAGAGTCCTCTGCTCTATGGATTGGCGTCTCATTTATCCTGCTGCTGAAGTGTATGCCTTACCACCAATAGGCTCTGATCACAGCCCGTTACTTCTCTCTACGGTGCAGGTTAATAAAAATCGTCAACGCACCTTTGCTTACGAAGCTTTTTGGAACGATGATCCTGAAGTTTACTGCCTTGTATCCCAAACTTGGCCTTCTAATCAGTCCAGAAGCTCTGATATCCTGCACAAACTATCTAAAGTAAGAATAGCCTTAAGCCACTGGAGTCGTTCCAAGTTTGGTAATGGACACTCACGGATTACAGCATTACAACAACGCCTCCAGTCCCTAATTAATCATCCTTATTGTTCTAACAGTGACAGCGATGAGGTATCTCATATCCAAGATGAGTTGAGGACAATTTGGAAGCAAGAAGAGCAATTTTGGGCTATGAGGTCCAGAATAAATTGGTTGCGTTGGGGTGACAAAAATAGTAAGTTCTTTCACGCCACTACAATTCAACGTAGGCAGAGAAACCGGATTGGAATGCTTCGGAAGGCTGACAATGAATGGGTGAGGGATATAGTTGATTTAAAAGAGCTGACTTCTACTTATTTTAATCAGCTTTATACATCAGCAGGCCACCGTGACTTTGGCCCCGTCCTAGATCAATGTTCATCACTTGTAACGGACACAATGAATGCACAATTATTGGCCCAAGTGACGATTGAAGAGGTACGACAAGCTACTTTCCAACTGGGTGCCACAAAAGCTCCGGGCCCCGACGGTTTTAATGGTCTGTTCTACCAAACCCATTGGCCTACCATCCACCATGATTTATTCTGTCTGGTCAACGACTTTTTTCGCTATGGTAAGTTCCCTCCAGACCTCAATAAGACTCTTATTGTTTTGATTCCCAAAGTACACCATCCTGAAAGTCTTGACCAGTTTAGACCGATAAGTTTGTGTAACTTTGCATATAAGGTTATATCTAAAGTCATGGCCAACCGCCTCAAACCTATGTTAGAACAGCTGGTATCACCTGAGCAAGCTGCTTTTGTATCTGGCCGTCAAATACAAGATAATGTATGTGTTGTACACGAGGTCCTCCATCATTTCAAAACGAGGCATCGGAAAAGACACTTCCAAGCTATTCTTAAGACTGATATGCAGAAGGCTTACGACAAAGTTGAATGGGATTTCCTTCAAGCCTACCTTCTCAAACTGGGATTTCATCCTTGGTGGGTTCAGATGTTGATGTACTGTATTACCACGACGACAATGAGTGTTAAATTTAATGGGGAATCTCTACCCTATTTCAAGCCATCAAAAGGACTCAGACAAGGAGACCCTCTTTCTCCATATCTCTTTATTTTAGTGGCCAATGTTCTATCCACCCTCATTCAGAACGCTCTTATGATGGGACATCTTCGCGGAATCACACTTACCAGGTCATGCCCCACACTTTCACATTTATTCTTTGCCGATGATTCTGTTTTCTTCCTCAATGGTACTATCCTTGAATGTCAGAATATGGCCAATATCTTAAACCAATATTGTCACGCTTCTGGACAAGTCATAAACCGCAATAAGTCTGGCCTCTACTTTAGCAAAGGCTGTCCACCTAGTCTTCAAACTAACTTGGCTGCTGAATTGCGTGTACCGGTGTTGTCAAATGATTACCATCTATATTTTTTGTCAATTTTCTATCTCAACATGAATGACTTGTTGGTAAGCTTTAGTTGGATCAAAAATATTTTCCCTCAAAGTTGGATTCAAGTTATAAGCTATGTTGTTGATCAATTAACATTAGAGCAAACTTGTAGCCATTTCAACCTCAATCTTTCACTGAAAAATTCCATGAAAACCCTTGCATGTTATCATAAATACCCTAGGACCTAACATAATTCATTGCAAACATGTTCCCACTAAAATAATTCTAATGAACATATTTTTTTCCATTGTCGTATTTATCAAATACCCAACTATGATCACTCGCATGGATCAATGGCAAAATCATTACTAATTTTTTTATGCATACCTCCTCCGCTTTCATCATCATCATATAATATTTATCTTTTGAAATATATTGGATTTTCAAATATTTATCAATTACGGCATGCCAAAATCATTACTAATTTTAGCATAGAACACTTTCTTTTTTATGGATTTCAAATCATGTCATAGAACACTTTGAAGTGCATCTATATTGCATTTTTTACAGAGGCACTATATCCTTGAATTAGTATTTTCCTTGAAGTCGTTTGCACCGTGGCGAGAAAATAACTATCTTGAAAAAACATTTCTGAGAGCGCGTTGTCTCAATCCAAATTTTTCCTATTTCTTGTTCTGATTCGATCTTCTTTGTTTTCTACTTTAATTTCAATCCACATTTCGAATTCATAGCCTCATCACACAACAAAAGTATTTGGGATTAGGCACATGATTTTGATATTCTTTTCCCCTAATTTGACATCACATTACATTTTTTTTTATCTATTTGATATTCTTTGCCAAATTTAGATATTGCTTTAGTGATGTGTTTGAAAAGAATTAATAAATTAATTTCTAACTTCATTGTATTTGTAGTTTTTAGATTTTTTTTTATTAGTCCGATGCCAATTCAAGGTTTAAAATCTCAAGCTCAGTAACTTGAAGTAGCTCGAGCAAAGATAAAATTTCAGTCTTGGGAGTTTTGATCCTTTAACTAGCCCGGGCAAAAAGACTAAAAATTCACACTTAGTAGCCTGCATTAAAAATAATTAGTTTAAGTTGAGTGATTCTGACGATACTGTTTATTGTCTATTATATGTAATTGAAGTATAGTTTACAATATAAGTTTTTCGTGGATTCTCCATGTGACACTTCACTTTATCCCTATGGTTATCACGTGGGAGGATATATGGCAAACATTTTAGATGTGGTCCATCTTTGAGCAATAAACTTATAGTAGACTGATTTGTCATCATCCAATTTCTCTTTCTTATTGGATTTAAACTTCTAAATATGAAAGGAGAAAGTTTATCAATAATTTAACAAAAAAGATAATTTGGAGAATGATATGACTTACTTTGAATAAGGCTTACTTTGAATATGGTTTTCACGAATATGTTATTGAATGATATAGTTTTAGTTCAAAGGACATAACTCTTTTCTTCAAGAAAATATATTGAACCGAGAAAAGAATAATATAACCTAAATAAAAAATCTTGAAAAAAATCCAGTATATTTTTTTTAATAAGAAATAAAACAAAAGTAAGACACATGATCACAATAAATGAACTATTGTTAATTTAAAGTATAATTTATTTCAGTCAAATAATTTGATTAAATACATCACAAAAATTACAATGAACAAACAAATTTATTTTCCGTTTTAATTAATTAATATAGATGAGAAGAGAGTTTATGAGCTTTAAGTTTTGTAGTACAAAAGTTTCTTTTTCGATCTACACTAACAATGTTTTAATAGATTAGAAAAAGCTAAATAATAGTAGCAGGAACTAAAGATTCATTTTCTTAATAAACAAACAATGCATAAGGAAACTACTTTAATTTAATATTCTGAGTGACGGATGAAGATAACGTTCATGAGTTTTAATTTTGTAAAGCAAATTATACACACACATACACATTATCGAAGGTGAAACATTTGATTTAAAACTTGGAAAAAAGTAGATAAAGAGAAAGTACGTTATAATATGTTGAAATGATATTATTGTTTCTAGAAGTCTACATTAGTAAAACTAAATAAAATCACTCAGCAAAAAAAAAAAAAAAAAAAAAAAAAAAGACTCAAAACAGAAGAACAAAGTAGAACAGACTAAAGAAATATGCTCTCAATATGTTAACTATAATTAGTCTAATTTTCTTGTGCATATAATGCCGTCCTAGCAATGTCAATTAAACCTGGTCAATGAGGAATTGGATGAGGTATAATTATCTTGCTTGCATCTGAACTGCTACCTACAAATGACGGCATCAATAGAAATAGAAAAGAGGCAACTCATATTGCAAAGCATAAAGGGCAAGGATTTGTCAAAGATCAAGCGAGGGAATTGCAACCTTGCTGATTACGACGAGGCCGTGAGGGCCCTTGCCATATTTAACTTCGTGGTCGAGAGTCGTCAGTGACTCATATTTAACTTCGTGGCTGAGAGTCGTCGCTGACTCATATTTAACTTCTATAAGTTTCCCTATCAAGATTAGGAAAACGCGGAGAATCATCTAATTCTGTCAAGTCAATGCTTCGATTGGTACGAGGCTCCCAATCCCCCCATCCTCATCACACCTCAATTTGCAAACAATCCAGGGGTAGGAAAACGTGGAGAATTAAATCATCCGCTATCAAAAGTAAATCTGCGTAGTGCGATATATACTCATCAAACCTCCACAAGCAAACTTAGGAAAACACGGAGAATTAAATAATCTGCTATTAAAAGTAAAATCAACTTTGCTTTTGCTGCAACTTCCATGTTTAGATAGTAGATAGGGATAATAGTCGTAAAGTAATTACTGTAATTGCATGCATAAGCCTTTTCCAACAATTGATTCTATGGGCCCGACACGACGTATCTCTCACGGCTAATTTGATATGCACAAGCTGGCTTTATCTCCATCCCAGCTCCTGTATAAATAGACGCTTCGGTTAGTCGCTGAACAAAAACCACACCATCTCCAATAGTTGAATCCGCCTTCAAGACTGTAAGACCACCCATGGCTTTCGTTCATCTCCTCTGCACTGTTCTGTTTTTCAATATCCTATTCACTTTTGTCCCTAGCCTCCAAACGACGCACAGCCCCAAGTTCTTGGGCTTACCACCGCTTCAGGGAGGAAAGGGAATTATCATCGGTGTCCTGGATACCGGTGTGACACCGGACCACCCCTCATTCAGCGGAGATGGAATGCCGCCTCCGCCAGCCAAATGGAAAGGGAGATGTGACTTTGAGTCTCACCGGTGTAATAACAAGTTGATAGGCGCCAGGACCTTCGACAGCTCGGCTAAACAAAATGTGACCATGCCACCAATTGACAATGAGGGACACGGCACTCACACGGCCAGCACGGCAGCTGGCGCTTCTGTGCAGCGAGCCAATACGCTTGGGATGGCCAAAGGCACAGCACGTGGCATGGCTCCATTTGCTCATTTGGCGATCTACAATGTCTGCCCGACAGGGCAGTGTTCAACGTCGGACGTGCTGGCAGGAGTCGATGCTGCTCTCATGGACGGCGTCGACATTATATCCATGTCGCTAGGAGAGATTTCATCACCACCATATCATACGGATGCTATAGCGGTAGCCGCCTTTGCAGCCATTCAGAGAGGGATTTTCGTGAGCTGTGCTGCTGGGAATTTCGGCCCTGACTCTGGCTTGGTATCGAATGCGGCTCCATGGATTCTCACCGTTGGAGCGAGCACTATCGATAGGAACTTGGTCGCCACGGTAAAACTTGGGAATGGAGCCGAATACGACGGTGAGGCTCTATACCAACCTTCCTTCTCTTCAACCTTACTGCCCCTCGTGTATCCTGAGTCGTGTGTCCCAGGACATTTAAAAGTCAGCGAAGTGAAAGGTAAAATTGTATTGTGTAATGAAGGGTCGCTTGTCTCCCAAAAAAAAAAAAAAGAAGGGTCGCTCAGCCCCTTTGAAATGGCGAAAGAAGTGAAAAGGGCCCGTGGGGACGCTATGATCCTCATAAACAAACAAATCGTTGGTTACACTCTCTTGGCGGAGGATTATGGCCTCCCTGCATCTCGTGTCAGTTACGCCGCTGGTGAGAAGATCAAAGGGTATATCAATGCGACCAAAAGTCCCACCGCTACTATCATGTTCAGAGGAACCGTGTTTGGAAACCCAACCGCTCCGGCGGTTGCCTATTTCTCTTCCAGAGGGCCGAGCTTCGCTAGCCCGGGAATCCTGAAGCCGGACATCATCGGTCCCGGAGTGAACGTGTTGGCAGCCTGGCCATTTCCCATCAGAAATGACACAAAAGCGAAGCACTACTTCAACATCATTTCTGGCACTTCCATGTCATGCCCTCACCTTAGCGGCATAGCAGCTTTAATAAAGGGCGCTCATCCGGACTGGTCTCCAGCAGCGATCAACGGGCGGATCTCTTTGCCATCGGGGCAGGCCATGTTGATCCTGCGAGGGCCATTGACCCTGGATTTGTTTATGACATTCAGGCCGACGATTACATTCCTTATTTATGTGGTCTGGGATACACGGACAAGCAGGTGTCTGTAATTGCTCACAAACCAGTCAGATGTTCGGGAGAATCTAGCATTCCCGAGGGAGAGCTGAACTACCCCTCATTTTCGGTCATCCTCGGACCTCCACAAACATTTACCAGGACTGTGACCAATGTGGGCACAGACTATTCACCTTACGTTGTCAGGATTGTTCCTCCGCAGGGCGTGTATGTCAGTGTGAAGCCTGACAAACTCAACTTCTCAAAATCGAACCAGAAGGCGACGTATTCAATCACGCTCGGCCGTGCCAATACCACTCACAAGGTCGCCAATTTTACCCAAGGATATTTGAGGTGGGATTCCAAGAAGTACTCTGTTAAGAGTCCGATTTCGGTTAAGTTCACCTGAGAAGCAGTTGCGAGCAGGAATAAGGTGTTAATTAGCTCGTTGGCATGTACTTCCGTCTTACCATGATTCCATGATTTAAAAAAGAAAAGAAAAGAGCATCGATATTATTATCTAAATGCTTTGTAGCCCATTCTCTGCTTCGGCGTCTGCATGTCTTTGCCAGAAGGGTTGAATAACTTGCTGCACATAGATTGCACTGTATCTTCAATTTCACTTTTTATGCCATCAACCGATCTGATTATCTCCCATCCGCTTTCAGAAATCTGGCCCATAACTTTGCTTCTAAAATTGAAAAAAGAAAACTGAATAATCGAGCTCAGAATAATTTCAACGATTTTACATATATAAGCAAAATTTGCTTGCTAGTACCTGGGAGGAAAGTTCCCTAACCAAGGTTCATGCAATACTCAGAACCGGGAAAAACATTGCCCTTCTGCAAGCACGTAACAAGTACACTCTTTAGTGATTGATCAGAGATACAAATGCACGACAATACGTGTTACTTCAAGATGCCTCGGTCGGTGAATTTTATGCCTATACAAAAGTCGTGCCCCACGTGCAAGGTAACCATTCACCTTACTTGTACATACCCAATACAAGTTACCATAGAAGTACCATCGCGTTTGATTATAGGCACGACACGTTAACAAAATTTACAAAACATGACAAGCATTTGCAAACAATCGGCAGGATTTCACAAGATATAAGCATCAGATGGAACATAGCACCAGAAAGCTGCCTGGGCGTCAATTCTCGGCACCGGGGCGATTAAGTGCAGCTGACTGCTTCACCATTGCAATGATCTTGTAACGCAGTTCCTCTTGCAGCGTATTTCATAGTCTACATAATAAGAATAGTAAGTGATCAGAGAATATCTATCTGAAGATGGAAACAAATCGACCAAAGAAATAATAACATGATTTTTTTGTAAAAATTAGAGCAAATATTGCTTGAAAAGATCCCCATCCGAACAAAGAAGATATTTGAGGAACTTAATGAAGCATTTTTTAGTATGATAAAATAAGAAGAAGAACTTGTTTGAAGGGTAGATGTCTACAATGAGGTAAGGCATAGAGACAGCTTACTGAAACGTGTGCAGGGTAGCGGTACACACATTCTGGGTGTGTCACGTAGGGTAAGCTTATTTGGCATGGAATCATGAAATCAATAGTCCACTCGTTTCGTGGAAAATGACTTTCGGGAAAACATTTTTTGAATTTTCCAACGTTTGTTTTACGGAAAATGAACTAGTCAAGGAACATGTTTTCCATCATTAGAAAAAACAACCTTTAAAAGTGAGGAAAATTTTCCACTTCTGAGAAGTGGAAAACAGTTTTCATAACTTCTTCCATCTTGCTTCTTTTTACCAATACATCTTCGTTTTATTTTTATGCTTTATTTTTTTTCTTTTGTTTTAAAAAATCGAGTTCTTAATTTCTTTCCTTTTCATCTTCTTCTTTGGCCTTCGTTGGTCGCTGGCCACGGCGGCAGCCGGCGACTGGCTATAAGCTAGCTCGAGCCTCGCCCTAGGTCGGCGAGGCTCCACCTAGCCTGATTTGGCAAAGCCAAGCTCATGCCTTGCCAGATCGGGGGAGGCGGAGCTCTCGCCGGCCTGGGGCGGAGCTCGCGGCTCCCTAGATTTGGCGAGCTGGGTGGGGCTCGGGCCTCACCCGAGCTCGCCAAAGGTTCATTGGGCTTTGGCGAGCTCGGGCAAGATCGGCCGAGCCTCGAGTTAGCCAGATTTGGCGACTGGGTCTTGGTTGGCCGCCAGGTAGTCAGCCATTGTCAGGCGTGCGGCGGCAAAGGAAGGAGGAGGAGGAGGAGGAAGGGGGCAGCGATGGAGGAAGGAGGAGGAAGAAGGAGGAGGAGGAAGGATGAAGAAAAATAAAAAGGAAAAAAGGAAAAATAAAAGAAAAAGAAAAAAAAATAAAAATTTCGATTCTTTAAAATATCAATAATTAAAAATTCATTTTAAAAAAATATAAATAATTAAAAATTCATTTTTCAAAAAATATAAAAAATAAAACTAATTTTTTGGTCAATTAAAAATAGTAAAATTCAATTTTTGATAAATTTCCCCAAATAATTAGATGAACTAACAAACGGTGGAAAATATTTTCCACTCAAAGTTTAGGTTTCAACCGAATACCGCAAAATAGAGTCATTTTCTTGGAAAATGAATTTTAAGAAAATGTTTTCCAGAAACATGATATTTTCCGCGAAACGAATGGACCTCAAATGTGTATTGTGCATCATTTGCAAATGGTAAGATCCTAAAGCAATATCTGCAGTAGTGATGATGTCACATTTAGTGGATACCATGTACACTGACCAGCGAACTAACTTTGATTCTAAATCGAAGTTGTTATCTATGATTTCAAAAGCTTATATCAAGGTTGAGGTTTCCATAATATCTACACTCGTCAATTTTCTTCTTCCTACACTTCTTTCTATTGCAAGCATATGAGTTGTGGTGATTTAGGGCGCGCATGACAACTATTCTATTCTAGAAATAGTTTCTAGAACAGAAATATATTTTTTAATTTCTATTTCTAGAAGAGTTTCTAAGTAAAAATAACCTTTTGATAACGACACAAAATTTCTTCCTTTCTGACGACGGCGGACTAGTGGATGGTGGTGACGGACGGCGGCCGCGATCGGTGATCGGCGGCAGCCGGCAACCGACAACCGGCGACCAGGGATCAGCAGTGGCGGCTGGCAACCGGCAACCGGCGGGCGACCAATGGACGGTGGTCGGCGGCAACAGATGAAGGACCGGCTGACGAACGATGAGAAAAATTTCTATTTCTCATTTTTGTTCTAGAAATAGAGAAGTAGAAAATTTCTACTTCTTATTTCTATTCCAAACCTATTTCTGGAATAGAAATTTATTCAAGAAATAGAAAAACGGAATAAATTTATCAAACGGATTTCTATTCCAAAAATAGGTCTGGAATAGAAAAATTGTTTCTGGAATAGAAATTATTGATTGTCGTGCACCCCCGTAGTCACCAATCACGGCACCTCCAAGGCAGAATGCCACCGAATATGGCTAGAAGATACCCCGATCACAGATAAAAGGGATACTAAATTCTACCTTACTAAGATTCAAAGGCTTATAGTTCACATTCACGCATTTTTTCTACAATAGGGAAATATTTGGTCCCCATAGAATTTCATCCTGAGAGCCTATGTAATTTACAGCCATCAAGTTGTGCTTCTTATATAAAATAGTTTCCAAAATTCTTGCAAGGAGACAAAGCATTCCTGTTTGAACTGATACCGCCTGATCAAAGTGCATTCATCTCAGGAAGGCTTATCGAAGACGACGCTGTCGTTGTGCATGAGGCTTTTAATTAGTTGAGGCGTAGGAAGAGAGGTTAAAAAAGAAGAATGTGCTCTACAATTAGCTTACGATAGGCTACCTCCTCATACTTTTTATTTGCAGATGATTCACTCTTTTTCTTTGTAGCATCCAAGGCTAATGCCCAAAAATGGAAGTGGTGTTGGATATTTCAGCAATTTTGAAATATTTATTAGAAATGATGACCGTCATCAAAGTCATCATTTTTGTAATGATTTTACAACGGCCGTATAACGTCTTTCTAAACAACCATATAACGGTCGTATAATGATTTTATAACTTTTGATTTATTACTACATAAACTATTCATAGTCTAACCAAAAAAAAAAACTATTAATTATTTTATAATGGTCATCCTTTTAATTATCGATTGATTTATGACAATTTCCTAACGACTCTCTCTTTCTCTTATTTAAATATAAATTAAACTTCAAACCACAATCTTTTGATGATACTATATGTTCTCATATCTTTCATTTTCTTTTTGTTGGGTTATACACAAATTGTTTTGTTTCCTTCTAATATTCAATTCAGAATATAGAAGAAGGTCTATTGTATCTCAGGAGGATAGCCGCTAAAGCCTTACACATTGAGTTTCGTATTTCGAGGGGCAAAATTATCTTTAAGGACAATACTTACACACCTCAGACATTTGTTTTTAATTCCTAATATTTTGCAATATATTTCCAATAGTTATTATTATTTTATGTATTCTAATATTTTTCCAATAATCTTCAGGATAAATGCCTTATAGCTTCCAAAATTGGAGTTGCTAGTGGTACCACCAACGTTGGAATTCAACAAGGATTTGGAGATGGTGAAGGACAAGTATAGCATATTCTTGGGCGGTTTGTCATGGGACATTATTGAGCATCAACACAAAATAGCTTTTGGTCGTTTTAGTAAGGTTATTGAGTTTAAGGTAAAATCGTATTTTGGAAACTCCAAATTAATGCTTGATGGGCGTAATTGCCATATTAGCATGTTGTTTCGACATCTTGAGGAATCATAATCACATAGGTCAATATCCTTTAATTCTAATATTTGAAATTTGACGTCATGAGCTTGTGTGTTCTCTTTAGATTTGATTTGATCTTGTCAGACACATTCCATGAATTTGTGCTTTTATATTTTTATGGAAGATGCTTATAGATTTTTAAAATTACCTATTTAGAAAATCTTTAAAGTGATTCCGTGTGGCTACTTAAAAAGAAATAGAAAAGGAAAACCATAAAATAAACAGAAAGAAATAGGGCTAATATTTTTTTTTATATTAGTTTTTTATTTTTTATTTTGGGGCTTTGCTACCTGTGCTTGTTTTTTCCAATAGAAAGTTGGTTGTGTGTAGGTGTTTTCTCTCTCAAGTTCGTGATTATTTTAGTAATCATCCATTTAGGATTGGAAATTGAGTCGCTCCTCTATTACTCAAAATAGTTTCCATTTGTCCTGATTCTTCATATTCTCTCGCTAAATTTTGTTTAATGTAGATTCATGAAGCCAGTTTATAACTGTTTTTATTTGTTATTTAATTTTTCTTTGGCTCCACCTCCAGAGAATCTTATCGAGCTTGCCCATGTTGGACCAGGTTATATATAATTGTTTTCAAGGAAACAATGGATTTCTGTTTGTTTGGCTTTTGTTTCTATTCCCTGGAACACAATTTTTGTTCTTTTGTTGCAGAGAAAAAAAGAAGAATAGAAACGCGTTAGTTTACACTTTTGTTTTCAGGAAGAAAAATCTATTTTTTTCCCCGGAACAAACTTGGAACAGAAACAAGCGTAAAAAAAAAAAAAAACTTGTTTATTGTTCCCGGAACACTTTCGAGAAACAATTTTTCTCTTCTATTTTTTCATTCTCTTTCTTTTCTTCTTCTTTTTCTTTGGCTTATTGCCGGCCTCGGTTATAGCCAGCGATTGGCCGTTGAGGGCCGGTGACCTCGCCGGAGCGTGGTCAGCCCTCGGTGAGGCTTGGCCTCGCCTTGGCTGGGCGAGCTTGAGCTCGCACAGATCTGGCGAGGCCAAGCCTGCCCAGCCACCGGCAAGGCTCAAGTTCGCCTAGCCACTGGCAAGGCTTGGCCTTGTCAGGGGTTGGCGAGCCTCATCATGGCTGGGCGCGGCTGTCAGCGCTCATCAGTCAGTCACCGACCATGGAAGAAAGAAGAAAGAAGAAAAAAAGAAAAAAAGAAAAATAAAATAAAAATATTAAAAGATTAAAAGAAACAAATTAAAAAAATAGAAATTCTTGGGTTAGGGAAGGTTACCATGCGTAGCCTTAGTCACTAATCACGGCACCTCCAAGGCAGAATGCCACCGAATATGGCTAGAAGATACCTCGATCACAGATAAAAGGGATACTAAATTCAACCTTACTAAGATTCAAAGGCTTATAGTTCACATTCACACATTTTTTCTACAACAGGGAAATATTTGGTCCCCATAGAACCTCATCCTGAGAGCCTATGTAATTTATAGCCATCAAGTTGTGCTTCTTATATAAAATAGTTTCCAAAATTCTTGCAAGGAGACAAAGCATTCCTGTCTGAACTAATACCGCCTGATCAAAGTGCTTTTATCTCAGGAAGGCTTATTGAAGATGACATTGTCGTTGTGCATGAGGCTTTTAATTAGTTGAGGCGTAGGAAGAGAGGTTAAAAAAGAAGAATGTGCTCTACAATTAGCTTACGATAGGCTACCCCCTTACACTTTTTATTTGCAGAAGATTCACTCTTTTTCTTTGTAGCAACCAAGGCTAATGCCCAAAAATGGAAGTGGTGTTGGATATTTCAGCAATTTTGAAATATTTATTAGAAATGATGACCGTCATTAAAGTCATCATTTTTGTAATGATTTTACAACGGTCGTATAACGATTGTATAATGATTTTATAACTTTTGATTTATTACTTAACAAACTATTCATTATTTTATAAAGGTCATCCTTTTAATTATCGATTGATTTATGATGATTTCCTAACGACTCTCTCTTTCTCTTATTTAAATATAAATTAAACTTCAAACCACAATCTTTTGATGATACAATATGTTCTCATATCTTTCATTTTCTTTTTGTTGGGTTATACACAAATTGTTTTGTTTCCTTCTAATATTCAATTCAGAATATAGAAGAAGTCTATTGTATCTCGAGAGGATAGCCGCTAAAGCCTTACACATTGAGTTTTGTATTTCGAGGGGCGAAATTATCTTTAAGGACAATACTTACACACCTCAGGCATTTGTTTTTAATTCCTAATCTTTTGCAATATATTTCCAATAGTTATTATTGTTTTATGTATTCTAATATTTTTCCAACAATCTTTAGGATAAATGCCTTATAGCTTCCAAAATTGGAGTTGCTAGTGGTACCACCAATGTTGGAATTCAACAAGGATTTGGAGATGGTGAACGACAAGTATCGCATATTCTTGGGCGGTTTGTCATGGGACATTATTGAGCATCAACACAAAATAGCTTTTGGTAAGATTATTGAGTTTAAGGTAAAATTGTTTTTTGGGAACTCTAAATTAATGCCCGATGGGCGTAATTGCCATATTGGCATGCTGTTTCGACATCTTGAGTGATCATAATCACATAGGTCAAGATCCTTTCATTCTAATATTTGAAATTTGACTTCACGTGCTTGTGTGTTCTCTTTAGATTTGATTTGATCTTGTTAGACACATTCCATGAATTTGTGCTTTTATATTTTTATGGAAGATGCTTATAGATTTTTAAAATTACCTATTTAGAAAATCTTTAAAGTGATTCCGTGTGGCTACTTAAAAGAAATATAAAAGGAAAACCATAAAATAAATGGAAAGAAATAGGGCTAATATTTTTTTTATATTAGTTTTTTATTTTTTTATTTTGGGGCTTCGATACCTATGCTTGTTTTTCTAATAGAAAGTTGGTTGTGTGTAGGCGTTTTCTATCTCAAGTTCGTGATTATTTTAGTAATCATCCATTTAGGATTGGAAATTGAGTCGCTCCTCTATTACTCAAAATAGTTTCCATTTGTCTTGATTCTTCCTATTCTCTCGCTAAATTTTGTTTAATGTAGATTCATGAAGCCAATTTATAACTATTTTTATTTGCCATTTAATTTGTTTTTAGCTCCACCTCCAAAGAATCTTATTGAGCTTGCCCATGTTGGACCGGGTTATATATAATTGTTTTCAAGGAAACAATGGATTTCTGTTTGTTTGGCTTTTATTTCTGTTCCTTGGAACACAATTTTTGTTCTTTTGTTGCGGGGAAAAAAGAAGAACAGAAATGCGTTTGTTTACACTTTTATTTCTGAGAACAAAAAATCTATTTTATTTTTTTTGTTCCCGGGAACAAATTTGGAATAGAAACAAGCATCAAGAAAAACTTATTTCTTGTTCCTGGAACACTTCTGAGAAACAATTTTTCTCTCTACTATTTTTTCATTCTTTCTTTTCTTCTTCTTTTTTCTTTGGTCGGTTGCCGGCTTCGGCCATGGTCAGCGGCTGGCCGTTAAGGGCTAGCGACCTCTCCAGAGCGTGGTCAGCCCTCGGTGAGGCTTGGCCTTGCCTTGGTTGGGCGAGCTCGAGCTCGCATAGATCTAGTGAGGCCGAGCTCGCCCAACCACTAGCAAGGCTCAAGCTCGCCCAGCCACTAGCGAGGCTTGGCCTTGTCAGGGGCTAGCGAGCCTCGTCATGGCTGGGCAAGGCCGTCGGCCCTCATCAGTCAGTCATCGGCCGTGGAAGAAAGAAGAAAAAATAAAAAAATAAAAAATAAAAAAGGAACAATAAAGTAAAAATATTAAAAAATTAAAAGAAACAAAAAAAATTATACAAATTTACTCAACATGTTTCTGTTCTTTTTCTATTCTAGGAATATAAATTTTGTCCAGTTACCAAACACTCTTTTCTATTCAAAAATTGTTTCCCGGAACATAAATAGTACTATTTCTATTCCGTGGAACAATTTTTGAATAGAACCATTACCAAATGCGCCATTCTTATTCTCTTGCTAAATTTTGTTTAATGTACATTCATGAAACCAGTTTATAACTGTTTTTATCTGCTATTTAATTTGTCTTTGGCTCCACCTCCAGAGAATCTTATCGAGCTTGTCCATGTAGGACTAGGTTATATATAATTGTTTTCAGCAAAACAATGGATGCTATCATGAGGGATTTCTCTTTAGCTTATTGTGCTCATAGATTTTGAAAATAAGTGTCATTTAACTTTGGAACAAAATTCTACAGTATTCCTCACAGTGTTGTCCCGTCATTCTTGGAATATGCTAGAGTGCATACAATCATTAGTCAATTGGTGATGTCCATGCCGATATGCTCAAGTAAGTGTAGACATGAGCTTGTGTTGGTATTCAGTGGCATGTCTTTATTCATGCTTGCTCGAGAGTGCAGTGTGGGCCTCTATCTATGTGTATGCTCATACAAATGTTGGTATTTACTTCATGATAATGTATATGCTTGATAAATACATGAAGATGTGACAATTCTCTCTCATCCATGCACATATAGAACTTCTCTAGCATTAGCATGGTGGCAGATTCTTGCCTTCTTGATGACGTGGAATCATGCTTGATAGAAAGGGAGGGGAATAATTGATTTATGATCTTTGTTAGTAAAAAAATGGTAAATATTAGGGTGTATCATTAGTCAATTGAATAGCTATCGCCCATTTATTCTCTTAGCTTATGCTTGCTAGAATGGGTCTCTTTGAATTGCCATTAATTACTTTTCTAGCTTAGTTAGTGTAATTGACAATTTAGTGAGTATGTTTTTTGCATCTGGCCTTTTATGATATTTTTATATTTCACATTTCAGTCATTTAAATGTTGCTCAAATAGTTAAAGTCTGCTTTGAATTTGACATGAACAATGTTTTTGTGAAACATTGTTGGCATTACATTTATGACTACCAAAGTTTTAGTTCAAACATTCTTCTTGTTAAAACTGTCGTGATTCTATTCATGAATTTATTAGATTCACACTTATAATTTAAATAGAAAAAGAGGTTTATATTTTATAATAGCCACAAAATTTATGGGTTAAAGATTGTAATGTCTCTTTTGCAATAATTGAATTTTTCACGCATAACTTTGTTAGAATTATTAAATAGCATTTTATTGCATAATTAAATCGATTACATGTTTTGTATTGAGTATGCATTGTTGAAATGTTTTTGGTAATTCACATATAACACTTAGAGGACGTCTTGTAGTTATTTTGTGAATTTATTAATTCAAATTGGATTTCTACTAATCTCTGAGTTTTGGTTAACATTTTCTGGAGAAGCATGTACCATTGATAGTAGTAATTATGTGAAAAAAATGTTCCTTGTAAGAATATTTACTTTGCCAATTTATGTTGAATGTCCATTCATGCATGATGATAATTAGAGACTTGATTAGCCTTTGTACCTGTAGCCAACATAGATTTATATTGAATAAGATTGATGTCTTTTGTGAAATACTTTGTTAAAGGGAGACTATTGTCAAGTTTATGATACTTTACATAGTGGATTTCCCATTATATCATAAGGATACTATGATGTTAACTAGATCATAGATTCAGATGAGACACAATCCACTAATGAATATGTGTTCACTGGTGGAAGTGCTATAACATAAAAAAGTAGTCGAATGAAATTGTGGGGGAAATGACAATCCCGTTAAACCAAAAGTCGACTTGGTTGAAGCTAATGATTTGATGAAGTAATTGTTATGGGCATTTTCATGCCAATATTGTGGCTAATCAAAATTATGGGTGGTAGACTCAAGTGTTACCAGGCATATATGTGTAAACAAAATGCCTTATCCTTTTAAGCGCCAATGGGGGAAGGAGAAGAAAATATTTACTATTTTTTGGTAAATTGAGAACTATTCAAGTTCTTGAGAAAAAGAGAAAATTCTTCTCAAGCTCATACGTGAATATGAGGCTAAATTGTTGAGAGACTCTTAACGGATATTCCTTTGAGAATAAATGGCTTGTGCTTATATATTGTGATTGCCAAGAGGCAATAACCATGCGAAGATAAAACTTTCAATGGTAAAAATTGACATCTTCGATTGAGGGATGACGTGGTAAAGCAACTGCTTAATGATGGAATTATCCATTAATTATATGAAGTCAAAAATGGATTTTCCTTTGACTATACATCGAGAGAAATTGGAAAAGCCAGCTGAAGAAAATCAATAGTGACGGTAACCCAACCTATGTGATTGGCAATCTCATGAATAGCAAGTCATTTGTTGATCTAGTGTACTATTCAAAATTATTGTCCCTCCTAAGGTGAAAATAGTGCAAAATTGCAAGGAAAAAGAGATTGAGCTAAGCTCTTAATGAAATTCCATAGCCATTATTGGTGATGTATTAAACTATATAATACACTTAATGAAATCACCTATATAAGTGTGGAGTGGTAATGCTCCTATGAGAATTATTGGCGATAATCTCTAGAATACTTATGAATAAACCAAGAACACGCATGGCCTATTAGCACAAAACCGTACTGGACAACAAACCTTGTGGGGGTGTAATGTGATTGGTGAAAAAAGAAATTAGTGATTCATAGAAGTTTCAAATTTCGCCAATTATTTAGTGAATTTTATTTCATTTTTTCTAGGGTTGGTTCATAGCCTTACAAGCACCAGTTCATGATGCATTACTCTTCAATAACCTAGCATTATTTTATTTTATCTTTTCAAAACTTTTTGAAATATGGGGGGAATTGTTGGATATTTCAATAGTTTTGAAAAATTTATTAGAAATTATGACCATCATTAAAGTCATCATTTTTGTAATGATTTACATCTAATGGCTGTATAACGGTCATCTAAGGGCTTTATAACTTTTGATTTATTACTTCATGAACTCTTCATTATTTTATAATGGTCATCCTTTAAATTACTAATTAATTTATGACGATTTACTAACGGCTCTCTTTCTCTTATTTAAATATAAATTAAACTTCAAACCATTTAGATAATACAATATGTTCTCATGTCTTTCCATTTCCTTTTGCTGAGTTATATAAATAAGTTGTTTTGTTTCCTTCTAATATTTATTGTGGAGCATAGAAGAAGCTTTGTTGTATCTTATGAGGATAGTCGCGGAAGCCTTACACACCAAGTTTCATATTGCGAGGGGTAGAATTATCTTTAAGGACAGTTTTTACATGCCTCAGACATTTGTTTTATTTTCTTATCTTTTACAATATATTCCAATAATTATTATTATTTTATGTATTCTAATATTTTTCCAACAAGCAGGATTTGAAAGGAATTGCTTGGCCTCTAGAGATACAGTTGATTTCCACAAATAGGTATGTTTGACCTTTAACCTTTCGCTAAAATTGAAAAGATACCTGCAAAGTTGGCTATTATCGTGTCAAGGAGAAAGCGGAGATAAAACAGATTAAGGGACCTTGTTCTACTCATTAGAATGGTGGCATATGCATACCCCTCACACACCCTAACCCCAAACCAAAAAATGATAAAACGGAAACACTATCTTTGGAGAGTCTCCATTAATGCCATAGCCACAAGGAGAAACTAATGATAGAAAAGTATTAACTGACAGTCGGCAATGCACTTTTTGAGAACAAAAAGACTTTGAGCATAAGTTTTTGCCACCTAATTGAGTTTCATGCGTGCGATTTGAAATAGCGGTGTTGAAAATAGATTCAGGTAGTCTCTTCAAACGATAGATGAGTGGCTCTACCTTTAGAAAGGAGCCATTACGAAGGAGGCAAGAGAAGAATTCTTGAGAAAGCTGGTTTATACAATGTAATTTAAATGGAAAATACAAAGTGGAGCTACTCTTAGACAGCAACAACCTGTACCTAAAGGAATGATAGGGAGAACTTACTAGGCGCCGGAGTTGTGAGACTTAAGAAGTAATCAGTGAGAATGAACACGGATGCTTAGTCGGCGGAACAAGCATCACTTCCAACTGAATAATTTAAAGTTGGATAATGATGGGGCAGCGGAAGTGAAGTGAAGTCAAGATGGAATAGGGTGAGATAGAAATGGACCTTGGGCTATAGATAGGAGGAAAGAACGAGGTTGACATAACAAATTGTCCTAAGGAGTTGGAGACAATGGCAGCATTAGAAGCTTGAGAGGAGTTACCGAGAAAGAAAAATAGCCAAAGATTTTACAATGGCAGCGTTAGAAGCCCGAGAGTGAGTTATCGAGAAAGAAAAATGGCCAAAGATTGTGGTTAAGAAGGATTTCTCACTCTTCTTTAAGGGCTTAAAGGATAACTAAGAAGGCAACAACAAGAAAGCCAAACGAATCAGCAGAATAGACAAAGCGCGACTAAATATCCATTATTGCGAAGCTCGTGAACCTCGACATTGGGCAATTTGAGAACTGCATCTTTCCTCCGTAATTTCTGGTAAACACAGAGAGAGACACACACACGCACGCACGCACGCTCGCGTTGTCCTTGAGTTTGCGGATGAGCTTGAGGCAAAGGTGACCGAAATCGCCATCGTCCTTGAGCTTGGCGCTCACGTCATCCTTGTTAAGCTTCGTAGCGGTGGTGACAGCCGTTGATGGAGTCTGCAACTTCACCATAGTCGGGCGGGAAAGTCCCTGCTCCAGTTCTTCAGGACTTCTGCAGAGAAGAGAATCTCCGAATTATTATTTTATTCCCTTTTTTGGGGGAGGGGGGGGGGCAGATATCTCTCCAGGTTCGTCCCTAATTTGACCAAAAAGAAAAAAAAAAAGATAAATTCTTTTTCATTTTCCCCTTCTCGGAAATAGCGTTTTAGAAAATTAAATGTCGTTCTACATGGAAAAGAAAAAAAGATTTGTTCTCAAGTTTTAAACAATTGTTAAAATAAAATGTGGTTTGAAATGTATTTGTATGTCTAAAAAAAATTATAATAAATAAAAGCCAAATTATTAGAGGGATTGAAGGGAAAAATAGATAAAAGATAGAGTTAAAGTCACAAGTTACCCTTCATAATTGAATTAATGTTAATCAACATTCTTAGTTATCCTTAAATTATGGTTTTCTTTATCCATGTTGATCCTTGAGATTAAAATAAATATTGAAGCGTTGACATGGCTTCCAAGCGACCGAACCAAAAAAAGTGACGTGAAATAGAAAATTCATACAGCACAAGATAGAGAGCGACTTGTGAATTGACCACCTCAGAAATAAACCTACAAATGCCACAAAGTAACGATTGCATGGCTAAGAGTCTAAGAGACAAACGTTACTCACATGTCCATCGCATCTTTTTGATTTTGCTATGATTCATGATTCTGTAGTTGCATTATGAAAACAATCGTGATTCAAGTGGAGATCCACCATTCTTCTCTATGTGCTTATCTATCATCTCATTTGCAAGATCATGTCACATATCCATTTTCTTAGAAACCTCGCTACGCTATACTAAACTAACACAAACATTACCCCTCTCCATCTTTGGCCACTTCTTCACCGTCAAGGTCTTGGCATCGTCTCCAACGCCTCGAAGACGGCGAAGGTTGCTCAAGACCTCTAAATATGGAGGCTTTTCACCAAATGAGCACTTGACACACGCACCACTGAGGTTTTCTGCAAGCGGCAAGCTTAAAGTCGGCACCATTAAGCTCGGGGGCCACAAAAATGAAGGACATAATAGACGAGAGAGTCCTTGAGTTGTGCCTTAGAATATAGATGTCGCCGTGGTGGCTTGGTGGTGTCGAGGAGGAAGGATTTATCGTCCGCGGGACGCTCACTATGATCAGTGCCTGCTGTCGTCGTAAGCATAGTAGTGATCGCGCCCGTTGTCGCTGGGTTTTGGGTACACCGGTTAAAATGGGTCCACAATCCAAGAAAATATTGGATGGTCCCGAATCGCCAAGTCAACGTGGTCTCTGATCACTCGTGAAGCACCGCGTGGAGAGGCGTGGCCTCGCTGGAGCTCTTGAACAAAAAAGTAGGCTTTTTCTCCCTCTCTCTCCTCTCCCTAGCCATCTCACTCTCTCTTAGCCTGCACCGTAGCCTTCTTCCCACTCTCTCTTCTCTGCAATGCATTTACTATGACATGGCACGTTTCTCTTTCCTTTCTGTTTCCTTCTGCACAAAATTTGGCAACTTTTCTCTTTCCCTCTCCTAGCCTGCATGGTACCCTTTCCCTTTGAATCTCATATGGCTTATTACAATTGCCGCGTCTTCTGAACTCTCTCTGTCCCTGCTGTTGACTTTTACTTTTTCCTTCTTTTCATTTCTTGCTTCCTTTGCGATCGTAACCTCGGTCCATTCTAAACCAGAAACGCCACCCGATCTTCGGAGGCGTCGAGAGTGTTCTTCAGTCAATCCAATACTGTGCCCGCACTGTCGATTTATAGTGTTGCAGCAGCAAATCACTAGTAGTGTCGTGCTCAGTCGATGACACCTCCTGCCGCTTCTGCCGGTCGTATCCTTCGTTTCGGATTCATCCTGTGTTTTGGTTTCGCGGGTCGATGCTAGTTTGGAGCATTTCCCTTCAAGCAGACGTCCTAAGATCCAAGAGGGAGAAGGAAAGATCGTTTGTTCGTGATTTCCTGGTTTCATTAGAGGAAAAGAGGGGAGGAGTGGCGCCATGCAGGATTGATTCTTGAAGACAGAAAATGGGTTTCGCGTGAATCCAAGTGACACGTGTTCTGTTTAAGATACGGAGTTCTAGATCTGCGAATGCCCTTTTCCGTGTTAGTTGAAATTTCGACGTATATACATATATCTAAGCAGCATATAATTGAAAGATATAAACTTGGAGCCTGCTCGTACATTCCAGCATGAGCAACATGGAGTTGTTGAAGCTGGACGACGAGCAGATCGTGGACCTGCGCGAGATCTTCCACTCCTTCGCTCGCTCGGCTTGAAACCGAGCTCCGAGCAGCTTGAGGTGCTCATCCAGAAGGCCGACACCAACAACAACGGCCTGGGTGGAGTTCTCCGAGTTCGTGGCCCTCGTATCGCCGGAGCTCCTACCGGCAAAGTTGCTGTACACAGAGAAGCAACTGAAACAGCCACGCGCTCACCACGGAGGAGCTGAGGGGAATGATTAAGGAGGCCGACATGGACGGCGATGGCAGAATTAGTTTCCGGGAGTTCTCGCAAGCAATCGCATCGGCCGCCTTTGATAATTCCTAGGCATAATTAGGAACTAGGGTGCTTTTGCCTCCAGGTTCAACGGGATTTTCTGTTAGTTTCTATTCTATTCTAGTTATGCTGTAACTATTGCTTTCCTTGAGATCATACATATGATACTATTTCTGAGGCAGGGGAGTTTAGAATGTAGGATGGAGGACGATTTGGGTCTCCTTGAAATCTAATCCGTAAGCGCTACGGTTACGATGCTTGCCATGATTTTATATTTTTAAAGTTGTAAGACTTAATTTCACTGTGTTGGAAATCGTTTTAACAAGGTTCCGATGTTCAAGAACAAGATATTGTCTGGAGTTAAACTGGGCTTGTCCATATCTCTTGCCCTGGCTCTTGTGACATTCGCCAGCTATTGCAGTCACTTCCTTTCCTGCTAGCTAATATGAGTATGCAGCAAATGAGGCGCCATTTCAATCTCTGGTACCCATTTACTGCATGAGGATGAATCCGCATTTCAATATGCCGATTATGCCGATTATGCCGATTCGAGAATCTTAAGTGGTGAGCTTTTCACTTGGAATTAACATTCGAAAGTAGCAAAATCATATCTATTCACATAAAAATTTGATTAATAACAGAATACAGACTTTGAAGGAAAAGCGATGTTGTGTGTAGTGCACACGCCCACTTACTTTAAGAGGAAAATATGCACAAATAGAGAGTTGGACCAATTCACTGTGGAAACAGGGCATCATGGCTTCAAGTAATGCAGCCTTGCATGGCTCATAGACGAGCTGTACTTGTTTCACTTGAAGTTACAAGTAGTCGTGCCTTGTCCTGTAGTGACTACCAATAGTCATCAGGCCTTCCATTTTCCTCTGAACAATGAAGAAGAGAACGTCTCTTCACATCAAAAGAACTTGACAAAAAGATATTTGATAAGCGATAGCTCCGTTGATGCTAATGGAGAAAATATAGATCAATAAACGAGTCTTTGAAAATATAGGAATCCAATTAGCAGTTACTCGGTAAAAGATCCTCTTCCAGTTAAAGATCCATTACGAGAAGTATCAGCCCACATGTTCTCCATCACATCCAATCCGACAGAAAGACAACTAATTACAGTATCAGAATGTGGTGGTGTTAGGCCAAACAAAAAGGGAACTGCAAATGCTCGTCACTACGCTTTCTTCTTTTTTTGATTTGAGCATCGCAAACCGAATGAACATACATAAGAAGCATAAGAGCATCACAAACCCAATCTACAAAGTTGGATGATGCATTTGAATTCTTGAAATCACATTTAACAATTATATCGATAATAAACACATAAAGAAAATTTTTTACCAGAGCAGAAAACCGATTGAGGATGTACCCCCATGAGATCAACCTTGTCAGCTTCTGATTGATGGAAAGGGTTTTTAACCGCATATATTGCACAGGGCCTATTGTTGCAATACTTGATGCCAAACTTCTTTAGATTCCCTTTACCAAAAAAAAAAAAAAAACTTCTTTAGATTCCTTACCAATTTTTTTTTAACCTTACCAAAAAAAAAAAAAAAAAAACTTCCTTAGATTGATTTTTTTTTTTTTTTGGTCGATTCCTTAGATTGATGACCACCCAACAAAAAACAATATATTCATTTGTGTCTCCAACTGATGGTGCCCATATGACCTGGCCGGCACTTAGAGAGCTCGTGATTCCTCGAATAGCTTGCACCACCTCGTCCCCACTGCACAAAACCAGCGAATTCATATCTTAAAGTTACAATTTCAAACCTCTGCTAGTGAGTAGAGTATTCTAAAACCGTGTAGTGGGACCTCTTAGTATTGACAACATAAAGAGTTGGCTTCCTTTTTCCTGCGTAAGTTTCCCCCCACTCCTCTTCAAAGTCACCTTGACCTTTTCGGCTGCAAAAATCTTTTTCATTTATCCTTCGTATAGCCAGAATTGTTGAAGTTGGGCTTGGAGGCAGCCGGCTCTTCGGCAACATATGCAATGAGAGATTCATCGTGGCTCCAAGATATCCCCTCCAACCTATCCATCCAAAGATCATTTCAATTTTCTACTCTGTCCTTCTTGGGGTACAATATATTGTTGCTGCCAAAGAAAGAAGAACAACAATCATGCAAGGCAAAATGCAAGAAAACTCAAAAGAGGATCGAGAGAGCGAATGAGCATTGGAGCAGAGAGCGAGCAAGCGCTGGAGTAGGGGCGGCCTTAATGTGCTTCGTCGGCGACGATGGGGAAACAGCTGCTTGACGAACGGCGGAGTTGGGATGGGCGTGGAGATAGAATTTGGGATTCAAAATTTCAATCATGCAGGCTAGGAAAAGGAAAGAGAGAAGTTCCAAATTTTGTGCACAAAGTTCCTTCGTCTGAGGAGGAAAGAGAAAGGTGCCATGCCATAATAAATGCATTGCAGAGGAGAGAGGGTGGGAAACCAGTGGCTGACAGAGAGTGGGAAGGCTAGGGAGAGGAGAGAGAGGGAGAAAAAACCTACTTTTGTGCAGAAGGTCCAGCGAGGCCACGCCTCTCCACATGGCACTTTGTGAGTGGTTGGAGACTATGTTGACGCGGGACCACCCAATATTTTCTCACACGACCCATTTATGAATTCACATTTATTTGAATGGGTCATTAATGACTTAGTCTTTATTTCCTAGATTACCTGTAATGGGTTTTAAAGATAAGGACGCTAAAACTTTTGGATGGAGACAAATGTATTAGGAGGGAAGATTTGATGTTGCTTTTGTAGGGAAACATTGAGGCGTGATAGGATGTAAAAAAGGTCAGAGACATGGCCAAATCTGATGAAAGAGACAACAGAAGGGTGTAGCAATGAGCACAATGTTATAGCTACTTAAGTATTGACTATTAAGTCAGTTTTTTTTACTTATTATGCTTGACTAAAACATATTGTCAAAAAGGAGCTAGATCAATTTGATATTTGATTTAAAACCTATTATGAAACATTCTACGGGTGGAATGGACTTTCCACCAAATTTTCCCAGCCAAAATAAGGCCGGATGGGAATAATCAACCAATAAAGACAAAATTGAAGTTTTCATCAAATTTTTTGGGAGTTGTTGACAAAATCTATTTGAGAGATCTAAATACCTAATCAAGGGGTTGGATTATGAAGAATGAGACATGTTTGTAAAACAAAAATATGTTACTCACTAAGGGTGCGTTTGTTTGCGTTTCTGTTTAAAAATTGTTCTAGGGAACAGAAATAGAAAAAAGTGTTTCTGTTCCGGGGAACAATTTTTGAACAAAAAAACGCGTTTGGTAAACTTGTTCCGGGAATAAAAAATAATTAGAAACACGTTTGGTAAATTTGTATAATTTTTTTATTTCTTTTATTTTTTCTTTTATTTTTTCTTATTTTTCCTTATTTTTCTTTTTTCTTTTTCCTTTTTCTTTTTTTCTTCTTTTGGCCGGCGGCCTCGCCCAACCACGGCGAGGCTCGCCGGCCCCCGACGAGGCCGAGCTCGCCCAGCCAGACGAGGCCGACCCTCGCCCAGCTACGGCAAGCCTCGGCCTCGCCGGAGGACGGCGAGCCTCGCCGTGGCTGGGCGAGGCCACCGGCCCTCGTCGGCCGATCGCCGGCCATGGCCGAGGCCGGCGACCGGCGAAAGAGAAAAGAAGAAGAAAATAAAAAGAAGAAGAAAATAGAAATAAATTTTGTGTTTCTCAGATGTGTTTCTCATTTGTGTTTCAGAAATAAGAAACAAAAATTTTGTGTTTCTTATTTCTGTTTCTTTTTTGTTCCTGGGAACAAAAGAACAAAAAAGGAACAGAAACGCACCCAAACGCGTTTCTGTTCCTTTTTTGTTCCCAGGAACAAAAAAAAAAGAAAAAATGTTTAAAAACAGAAAAAAGAAACATAAACAAACGGGCCCTAAGTCGCTCATTCATTCCTTATTATCTTATCTTTAGATCTCTCAATTATTAACCATTAAAGCGAGAACATTATCGTGAAAACTTTTGGTAGTTGGACATCTAGATATAATTCAAGGCCACATCCTTTGGAGAAAGGACAGCCATGTCACTCCCTTGTCCCTATAAGATTTGGGGTGTGACATGAATGACCAGGAAAACAAATTGCAGAGACGCTCCAATACTTCCATGTGGAACTGAATGCAAAACAAATTCCATATAAGCGAGAGAGATGTGAATTAAGTGACAAAGTTTGGTAATCACCAAGCTAGCCATCTTGATGTTCTCGTAAAAGTTTTTTGAAGCATCTAGAACACGCTAAGAATTTAAAGGCATTGAGATGGAACAGTACAAGAGTCCGCGAGAAGAAGAAACTGCAATCGTGGCCATGGTGGAATGAAGCTGCCTAAAAGAGGACGGGTGAAACTAAAGTTCAAAAGGCCTTAGATGAAGATAAACCGTCTATTTAATTTGATATGCTTTATATTTGTCTCACTTCTTCTAGATTGCTTAATTTTATGAGATACATGATGTTTATTGTAAATTTAGATCTCATGCATGGAATTATCCTTAGATGTATAGGAGATGAGTCATCTTATTCAAATATGGGCTCTTTAGCAACTTGGTCTAAAGTCTTTGCCAGCAATTTACTCATATGAGAACGGATTTGACACGGAAGAATTATTTATGTCGATCAAACTTATAGGATAAATTCACTCTCTCCCAAATCCAAATTCAATATGTAGAATAGAGCCACATCAAAAGATCGCTTATTTTATTTATTATATCGAATAGCTTCATGAGCTATTTTTATTTAAGATCACATTTTCCTCCCTTATCCAACCCTAGGTTGTCTAACGACATTGCCGTTTTCATCATACCAAACATAGACTCGGTTACAGCAACGATCGAAAAACCCAACTTCATGTTTCGATGATATCAGTACGACCGTCACGTCCACACCGTCCTTCTCACAGTCCTTCTCGATCACTGCCTTTGCTTTCTCTCCATTTTGTCCCACTAACTCAGGCCAAGTGCGGTCCAAATCACCTGTGATTAATCATTTACCAGCCTTGATTTTAGATTATGTTGCCACATCTAGCTAATATTGCATGCCTCATCATCCGACTAAATTTCATACGCTCGAAAATCCAAATTATTGGGGGCTCATGTTACGAAAACAATTGATGTAAATTAACAATATCGAAAGCTAAGAAAAGAGAAATAAAAGGAACAGGGGCGTACGGCAGCATTCCAATTGATAGCAGCAAGGTGGGTAAGGGTACTTGGATCTACTCCCCATGTTTCTAATCCTTCTTGTAATAAAGTTAAAGGCAAATTATATGAAATGTTATCTCAGGCACAACCCTTTTTATATAATCATTTCCACATATTTTAGGCAGTAAATCCTTCGTTTACTGCTATGAGCTTTTAAAGAAAATTACTCACTTTCATCTAAATTCTTATCTGTAATCATCTAAATAAAGCAAGTAATCTGGGGAGGATAGATGATTATATTCTCAAAAAAGTAAAATAATAACTTAAGATAAAGCATCATCGTGGGGTTGGGATCTCAGCAAACATGACCGCAGTGGGTTGAGATCTCGGTGAACTTGTCATGGCCCAAAGGCACCTCCTTCCGGAGCGCTCGGCCAGTTGCGGCAAACCCAAAAGTGGTCACGCTCGCCGAGATGGCTTTAAGACTTGTGGGCCAAGGCTCGGTTTTTTGATACATCGATGTATCATGGGCCCAGATCACTTCTTGAGCTTTGTGGGTTTTCAATTGAGTTTGGCATTACCTGTTTGATAGGCTTTGGCCCGAATTGAATTGCACGAATTGGACAAAGACCTGATCTGAGCTTAAGTTTTATCATTTTATTCCATTTAATTTTGTTTTCTCTCTCTGCTGAACATATTTTTTTGCTGATTTTTTGTTATTTTTGTTATTTTTGGTACTGTTGTTGTTGTTGTTGTTATTATTATCATTATTATTATTATTATTTCTATTTTTAAGTTGGGCTCTGCTCCTCTTGCCATTTGAAAAGTATATTTTAATTCGATGAATGGTGATTTAGAAAATGAATAATAATAATAATAATAATAATAACAACAACGATAATGGTGGGCGTGTGTTTATCTTTCGGTGAGGGAGCAGCGGATCCGCTGTGGGCCGCGGGCTACTAGATGATTGGACTTTTATAAACAATGTGCAAATTGAAATTAAATTTCGAAATTGATTTTTTTTTCTTGGGGGGGGGGGGAGCCGTGGAGAGAATATCTTAATGCGATCCCTTAGTGCTAAGTTTTAAATTATTGATTTCCTCTCACTGATGTAACCATCAATTTCCCATTAATCTCCCTGGTTTTTTTTTACTAAATCCTAATTCTGCCCTTGGGGACATGACGATTTTATATCTAGACCCCTTTAGAATTAAATTTTTCTGTCGCTCGTGTATTTGATTTTCTTTAAAAATGGGCCTACAGCTGTGGATTATTGAGGACGTTTAGGTTTTCGCCGGTGGTGAAGGTTTAGGCCGTGATTGGAACGTGCTAAAGAGGGCTTTCTCGTCAAAAGCCCGATTCAATTTTACCCTCAGATTGTTTAATCTTATTGAGCATATAAATCTCGCATAAATCGACTATAATTTCGCATCTTGATTACATGAGATCTTCAATTATCTACCGTGATCTTTTTAGGTCAAATGATTACCATCTATATTTTTTGTCAATTTTCTATCTCAACATGAATGACTTGTCTTTAGTTGGATCAAAAAAGTTGGATTCAAGTTATAAGCTATGTTGTTGATCGAGCAAACTTGTAGCCATTTCAACCTCAATCTTTCACTGAAAAATTCCATGAAAACTCTTGCATGTTATCATAAATACCCTAGGACCTAACATAATTCATTGCAAACATGTTCCCACTAAAATAATTCTAATGAGCGTATTTATCAAATACGGCATGCCAAAATCATTACTAATTTTAGCATACCTCCTCCTCTTTCATCATCATCATATAATATTTCTTTTGAAATTTATGGATTTCAAATCATGGTCGAACACTTTCTTTTTTGTCAGAGAACACTTTGAAGTGCATCTATATTGCGTTTTTTACAGAGGCATTATATCCTTGAATTAGTATTTTCCTTGAAGTCGTTTGCACTGTGGCGAGAAAATAACTATCTTGAGAAAACATTTTTGAGAGCGAGTTGTCTCAATCCACAATTTTCCTATTTCTTGTTCCGATTCGATCTTCTTTGTTTTCTACTTTAATTTCAATCCACATTTCGAATTCATAGCCTCATCACACAACAAAAGTATTCGGGATTAGGCACATGATTTTGATATTCTTGTCCCCTAAAGAAATATGCTCTCAATATGTTAACTATAATTAGTCTAATTTTCTTGTGCATATAATGCGGTCCTAGCAATGTCAATTAAACCTGGTCAATGAGGAATTAAATGAGGTATAATTATCTTGCTTGCATCTGAACTGCTAAATATAAATGACGGCATCAATAGAAAAGAGGCAACTCATATTGCAAAGCATAAAGGGCAAGCATTTGTCAAAGATCAAGCGAGGGGATTGCAACCTTGCTGGTTACGAAGAGGCCATGAGGGCCCTTGCCATATTTAACTTCGTGGCAGAGAGTCGTCAATGACTCATATTTAACTTCTATAAGTTTCCCTATCAAGATTAGGAAAACGCGGAGAATCATCTAATTCTGTCAAGTCAATGCTTCGATTGGTATGAGGCTCCCGATCCCCATATCCTCATCACACCTCAATTTGCAAACAATCTAGGGTAGGAAAACGCGGAGAATTAAATCATCCGCTATAAAAAGTAAATCTGTGTAGTGCGATATATACTCATCAAACCACCACAAGCAAACTTAGGAAAAACATGGAGAATTAAATAATCTGTTATTAAAAGTAGATAGGGATAATAGTCGTAAAGCAATTCCTGTAATTGCATGCATAAGCCTTTTCCAACAATTGATTCTATGGGCCCGACACGACGTATCTCTCACGGCTAATTTGATATGCACAAGCTGGCCTTATCTCCATCCCAGCTCCTGTATAAATAGACGCTTCGGTTAGTCGCTGAACAAAAACCACACCATCTCCAATAGTTGAATCCGCCTTCAAGACTGTAAGACCACCCATGGCTTTCGTTCATCTCCTCTGCACTGTTCTGTTTTTCAATATCCTATTCACTTTCGTCCCTAGCCTCCAAACGACGCACAGCCCCAAGTTCTTGGGCTTACCACCGCTTCAGGGAGGAAAGGGAATTATCATCGGTGTCCTGGATACCGGTGTGACACCGGACCACCCCTCATTCAGCGGAGATGGAATGCCGCCTCCGCCAGCCAAATGGAAAGGGAGATGTGACTTTGAGTCTCACCGGTGTAATAACAAGTTGATAGGCGCCAGGACCTTCAACAGCTCGGCTAAACAAAATGTGACCATGCCACCAGTTGACAATGAGGGACACGGCACTCACACGGCCAGCACGGCAGCTGGCGCTTCTGTGCAGCGAGCCAATACGCTTGGGATGGCCAAAGGCACAGCACGTGGCATGGCTCCATTTGCTCATTTGGCGATCTACAATGTCTGCCCGACAGGGGACTGTTCACCGTCGGACGTGCTGGCAGGAATCGATGCTGCTCTCATGGACGGCGTCGACATTATATCCATGTCGCTAGGAGAGACTTCATCACCACCATTTCATACGGATGCTATAGCGGTAGCCACCTTTGCAGCCATTCAGAGAGGGATTTTCGTGAGCTGTGCTGTTGGGAATTTCGGCCCTGACTCTGGCTTGGTATCGAATGCGGCTCCATGGATTCTCACCGTTGGAGCGAGCACTATCGATAGGAACTTGGTCGCCAAGGTAAAACTTGGGAATGGAGCCGAATACGACGGTGAGGCTCTATACCAACCTTCCTTCTCTTCAACCTTACTGCCCCTCGTGTATCCTGAGTCGTGTGTCCCAGGACATCCAAAAGTCAGCGAAGTGAAAGGTAAAATTGTCATGTGTAAAGAAGGGTCGTTCTTTCCCCTTGAAATGGGGAAAGAAGTGAAAAGGGCCCGTGGTGCCGCTATGATCCTCATAAACGAACAAATCGATGGTTACACTATCTTGGCGGAGGATTATGGCCTCCCTGCATCTCATGTCAGTTACGCCGCTGGTGAGAAGATCAAAGGGTATAGCAATGCGACCAAAAGTCCCACAGCTACTATCATGGTCAGAGGAACCGTGTTTGGAAACCCAACCGCTCCGGTGGTTGCCTCTTTTTCTTCGAGAGGGCCGAGCTTCGCTAGCCCGGGAATCCTGAAGCCGGACATCATCGGTCCTGGAGTGAACGTGTTGGCAGCCTGGCCATTTCCCATCAGAAATGACACAAAAGCGAAGCACTACTTCAACATCATTTCTGGCGCTTCCATGTCATGCCCTCACCTTAGCGGCGTAGCGGCTTTAATAAAGGGCGCTCATCCGGACTGGTCTCCAGCAGCGATCAAGTCTGCTATCATGACTTCGGCTAAGCAGCTGAACATCAATCGAAAAGCGATTGTGGACTAGAGGCTTCAACTTGGGGCTGTGCGTCGTTTGGGGGCTAGGTACAAAAGTGAATAGGACATTGAAAAACAGAACACTGCAGAGGAGATGAACGAAAGTCATGGGTGGTCTTATAGGGTTGGATTTTGAGGTGTGAGACATGCTTGTCATCTCTACTTGACTCCCGATTGATATAGATGATTAAGAAAATCAAGGCCTTTATTATGTTCCTTGCCGACGTCTCTTGAACATATTTGTTCGATCAAAAGACAAATAAGTTTGGAGGAGATGCATGGGCATTCTCACGTCACAAAAGCATGGTCCTTTTTTTTTTTTTTTGGTTGTGGTATTACCTTTTTTTTTTCCTTTTCATCCTGTTCAGTGGCAAGAATATTCCTATATTTCCAATTCAAGAACCGAATTGTAAATTCGATTCGTACCCTAAAGTTTTTCAAGTGAATATCTATGGTGAATTAATTGCTTGCATGTTAATAAATCAGAACATCGTTTAATTAACGAGGAAAGAAAGAGGATATTACATGTCGAGCAAAATGAGAACTTAAGGAATATTCGTTGTATTAAATTCCTAATGTATTTATCTTTATTTTCTTGTTTCCATATTACATTTTACTTCTTATTCATTAGCTTTAACTCTTCATTTGTAATTGATTCTTATATTTCGTACTTACTATATACTTAATTTGCTTTTTATTTATAGTCTTCTAAAGACACCTATAGAAATTCCATATTTTAATGAAATTGAAATAGATTTGCAATGATACCTCCTGCGAAACTTGTGGACTAGTAAGGCAAATTCAATGTGAATTTAAGTCCTCTTAACTAAAAGAAACGGAAAAAGAAGAAGAAGGAAAGATAGAAAGAAAGAGCATTCGGGATGTACTGATCCAAACTTTCTTGAACTGAAAACTTCTACAACTAATGATCCCCAATTAATAAAAAAAAAATTCAAATCTCAAGAATTGAAAATGATAAAATAAAACAATTGCTTACTTTATGCATAATGTACATATCATCTGTAGAATTGAAATAAATTTTTAGTTTTCAATACTTATCATCGTTTCGCTTGATGGTTTCTTATAATGTATACTTCTTTTTTCTTTCAGTTTTAGAATTGTTTTAATGAGTATTGAATTAATTTTAAGTGCCTCAATCGAAGACGAGGAGGATTCTATTAGGATGATGTTTTACAAGAAGATTCCTAGGCAGTTTCGGAGGATGAACTGGAAACCAGAAATAGACATGTTTCACATGGCTTTCCTTCTATTAAAAGTCTCAGTATTTTGAAAAGCTCAATCTATTCATAGTTATAAGTCCTCTGATAGGTTCAGAAGCTCTCCGACAAGAAGGCCATTGCCTCCTTTAAGAGACTTCCAGGTTAGGTAGATGCACCAGAAGCACATCTGTGATTCAAGACCTTTTTCTCTCTTAATTTGTCCATGACCTTCACAGTAATGTCGAACTTTTCATTTAGACGGATGAAACTTTGACGAAACCCAAACAGAGTTCTGAACTATTCAAACCATACTTTAAGTCCGGAGAGAGAGAGAGAGAGAGAGAGAGAGAGAGAGAGTACATGCAGAATGAGGATATCTAAAATGTGAATAGCGTATGGTTAACTTTCAACACACAACGATATTCTGGAGTAAGTACACTAGAAATGTTAAAATTTGTGTACAGTACTCACTTTGATACCAAAAATTTATTTTGAATCACTTAAATGTCAAAATTTTTGAAAAACAATTATTTCAGTGTCAACGCTGATCTAATTGGCCGAAAATCTGATGTGGTAATTTTTTTTATATTAATTTTTGAAGCCAACGTGGCTTGTACAGTGAGTTAGCAAATATTAATCCAAATGAGGCCGTTTACCACATATTTGTCCCAAATTCAGCATTTTTTCAAACCCTAATCTCAAAATTCATGATTTGGGGAAAACTTTAGCCTTTTTGTTTTTTTTTTTTTTCAAACCCTAATTTGATGATAGAGGATTTGGTGCAAAATTAGTGGCTAAAAGTCTTGACGATGAGAGAAAACAAAGAGCCCTGACGACGCTTCGGATGCTGAGAAACGAATAATACTGAAGAACAAGTTTGCATTAGTAGAACTATGATGGCAGCATTGAGGGACACGACAGCGAGGTAGACAACGAAAGGAGAGGAGGAGGAGGAGGAGGACAGTCACCCTTCCAGATGCCCATGGCGGAGAGGCACGAGGCGAGGGAGTCAATAAATCGAAACATCCCATAATCGCACTTTTATCCTAAAAAAATAAAAAATAAAAATGGAGCTAAAAATTGGAAAAAAAACCTCCCTACCTCACGTTTTCCCCTTTCTGTTTATTTCATCTTCAATATCGCACCCCACTGAAGCAAAACCCTCATTTGGATATTTTGCTTTTGTTTGCGGGATGGTTGCTTTTTGCTCGGTAGAAAATCATGTGATTTTCGATGCTATATTGTCAAGAAGGGCCAGGTCACTGTCCAAGTTGGAATTCATTTACTTTATAAGAAAAGCCATATAGAAGTTAAAGTTTTATAAAAAAAATGCCACGTTAGACAAATTGTCAGAATTTTTCACCGGAGACATTTAAGTAATCGTTTTTTCTTTAATTTGGCATTTAAGTGAGCTAGCGAAAACTTTTGTCATTAAAGTAAGCCTTGTACATAACTTTTGGCACTTTTAGTGTACTTATCCCATAATATTCTAATGCCAATCCTATGAATACATATGCGATCCCAGCTTCTCACAACTTCATCTCCTTCAGAAACTGACGGTGGCTGAGGGCGCACAGTTTTGGCTTCATTCACGGCCTGGACATGAAAAACAAAAATCAAAAGACTAAGGGTGCATTTGGTAACCATTCTGTTTCGGGAAACCATTTTTGAACAGAAATATTTTTTTTTTTTGGGAACAATTTCTGAGTATAATAACGCTTGATAACTACAAAAAATTTATATTCCAAGAATAGAAATTCGTTTGGTAAACTTATATAATTTTGTTGTTTTTTTTTTAATTTTTCAATATTTTTATTATATATATATATATATATGTATAAACAAAGAAAGCATGTATATATACTATATGAGAGAACAAGGATGTATAAAGAACAATAGATCTATATGAAAGCAGGGAAGGATGTATAAAAGCAGAAATGATGTATAAGAACAAGAAGGTAAATGACTTAAATAAAATCGCGAGAATTAAAGATAATGTAAAGACCGAAAGCAATATATAAAATATAAAGTAAGAGTATGCATAAACAAAAACCAACCATGAAGGTGGTATGAACTTGTATTATAAAAAGCTGAAAAGCTGAAATTACATGTATTGAAGGATGCAGAAACTAAAGCATCAAGTCATCCTCTAGGGCGGTAATCCGCACTCCAGGGAGTATTGATGTTTGTATTACAAGAAATGGTTAACCAACTATCATGTAAGTTGGTAACCCTGTATAAAACGATGTATATGAAAACTAACTTACTTTGAAACCAGGGGATACAAGGTAAGATAGCTTGGAGATGGAAGAGATGAGGATGGAGATGGAAGAAAGGATGGTTTACAAGTGAGAGGGAGAGAGAAGAAGAGAGAAATCTGGAAAATTTTGAGGTGCCTTCTTCTATGTCGAGTGGGTGTATTTATAGAGGGTGCTACAGTGCTAAACAGTGTAAAGTGAACAGTACTGAACAGTGTATGAATAGTGAACAGTGAACAGTGTATGAACAGTGTATGTCTATTACGCTCCGGTGTGTAGCCTTTTGCGTCTTTTAAACTACGATGAATCCATTCTCGGTACTGTAGAGACAAGTCTCTGCAAAGGACCCATACATTTTGACTGTTACCCTAATTTTTTTGTATCTCTCAAAGATAAGAACATTCTTAGAGCCCTAACACTCCAAATCAAAACCCATAATTACAAAGTGGCAGATGGTTCTATTCCTTTAGCCCTTGTTTATAGAATTCATTATAAGGCCATGTCCTCCGCCTTTGGAGAAAATGCTTTCAAACATAGTCCTCGAGGAGAAACACTTCTCCTCCAAACTGACATTTCTAGAGCTAATACAACAATTCCTAGGTCTATCAATTGGAACCAAGTTACTTTACCAGAACAATGGGAATTAGAAAACCAAATTCCCCAACAAGTTGTTCAAAATACAGATCCGACTAATGTCATTCAACATCCAGAAGGAAGAGTGACCATTAGATTTCCTAGAAGATCTTTCGATTCAAGATCTAGTCCTTCTTTTCATAATTCTTATACAAGGTCCATAGATCTTAATCCTAATCTACCTCCTATAATCACCATTCCTCCTACTCCTCCTCCTAGTGTACATAGAGATACTCCCACACACGATACAACACCTTTACCTCCTTCCACCAGTAGAAGTAATCAAGAGACACCTCTTGAACCAGAAATTAGTGGTTTAGATAATAGATCAGGGATTTCCAGGCCAGTTTATCAACAAAACCAGCCTGAACCAGTCCTAGAAAATACAGATTCCCCTCATCATTCTCCTACTTACTCTCAAATGATAGATGCTGAGCTTAATGTTTTAGAAAAAATTTTTGAACCAAACAAAACTTTTCTTAATAAAGAATTTAATTATGAAGACAACAAACAAATCAAAGAATGGTTCTTCAAAACCTTTGCTGACAAAGCAAAAGACGTCAAACAAAAATATTACGACTACATATATGAATATGAAGTCCATATATTCTTCTTTGATTGGTTAGAAGAACAATTCCTTGAACCAAAAGAAATACTTGTTTTAGATCATCATTATAAGTGGAAACTTGATAATGGTGAAACCATAGAATCCAATCATCCACCCCTTAGAAGAATAATCATCACTGAAAATACAGAATAAATACTCTCCTGATGCCATTTATGAATGGAATATAGATGGTGTTGCCGGAAGCAATATCATGAATATTCTTAATAACATGGTCATGCTTGCCAATGCCTACAAAACCCAGCAAGATGTTTCTGATCATGCTGTTGCTAATCTTTTAGTAGCCGGATTTACTGGACAACTAAAAGGTTGGTGGGATAATTATTTGACTGATGAACAAAAAATACAAATTTTAACTGCCTATAAAATAGATGATTTTGGCCAACGCATGGATGATGATCAAGGACATCTCATCCAAGATGCGGTGAATACTCTTATCTATTCCATTTCACAACACTTCGTAGGAGACCCTTCACATATTAGAGATAGGAATCAAGACCTCTTATCCAATATGCGTTGCAAATCCTTAGGAAGGTTTAGAGAATACAAAGAACTTTTCATTCAAAGAGTTCTCATCAGACTTGATTGCAATCAACCCTTTTGGAAAGAAAAATTCTTAGTAGGTTTACCCCAAATTATAGGTGACCAAGTTAGAGATAAAATTAGAGAAGAATACAATGGCCAAATACCTTATGATCTTCTTTCTTATGGTGAAATAATCTCTTATGTTTACCGTCAAGGAACACAAATGTGTAATACTATTAAATTACAAAGACAGCTCAAGGAAGAACAATCTCTCACCAATAGAAGTCTAGGAGATTTCTGTGCTCAATATGACCCTTCCTATAATGAAAAAACAAAACCAAAATGTAAGGGAACTTGTCCTTCTGAGAAAAGAGACTCTCTTTATACTCACAAAGTCATTGAACAAAACAATTACACTAATCAACATTTGGCGACCATAGGAAAACAGTTGAATAGGATAGAATCTACCATTCAGAATCCTACTCAACTCGTCACACCACAAGTTGACACTTTCAAAAAACCCATTTTTAAAGCCTTTGAATTCCCAAAAAACCTTAGCCCGGAGTTTGCCAAAGCCATAGAACAAAAGAAAAAACTCCTAGGAAAAGCAAAGCTAGAACCTACTCCTATTATAGACACCCCTAAATTCCAGAATCTTATCATTAAAAACACCCCTGACCAACCCACTATCAGTACATTGACCAAACAATCTGGTGACTCTGATAATGAATCGGTCGCTGAGATTAACAGACTCAATTGGAGACAACCTCAGAAGCTTTATTATAGTAGGGCTACTCCACCTGACATTGCACAAGAAGAATCTTTTAATCTCTGTCCAGATTGATTCTGTAGCAGTCGTCTTCATTAGTGTTTCCACTATGATATGACTGGGAGGATCCTTCTTGACTGTATTGAGATTTGGAAGATCCACATTGTGATTCTTCCGCTTCTGAGAGCATCGTCCTGAGGATGTTGCAGTATTCATCTCTGTTTTGGACTGCTGCAAGTGCTGCACTTGCCATGGATTTTTCCTGTAAAACCGATGTATTTGATGGGGATGCGATTATTTGGGTTTTCTGGCTATTTAGCCATGTTTTAACCGCAGCTTCGGATAAACCCGTTCTTGAAATAAACATGTTAACAAAAGAGGAAGAATTTCTCCTTAGCACTGCTGATAAGATTACTGACCTAGAAGCCAAGAAAGAATACTTAGATAGACTTCCTTTGCAAACCTTTACATCAAAGGCTTCGTAAGGATCCTCCACCCTGGACTTCGGTCCATACAGACATTGTCAAACAAATAAAATTGCATGTAAAAGATATACCATGCTTACACCTTGCTGATCCTTCTGCTTTCAAAATAGTTGAAACAGACGCTTCAGAATTAGGATATGGTGGCGTTCTCAAATAGGTCAAAAACAACAAAGAACAAGTTGTTCAATTTATATCAAAACATTGGAATTCCACTCAGAAAGAAACAAAGAAACATCACAACAAATCCCAACCTCGTAGGAATAAACAAAGACACCAGAATAACCAAAATAGACCTCATAATGATAGGAAAAATTTTAAAGACATCAAATGCTATTCTTGTGGTAAAAAAGGTCATATTTCAAAATACTGTAGGATTAATAAAAAATTAAATGAACTCTCTCTTGATGACAATACTCTTAACCAGTTAAATAACATATTTATAGAAAATGGTGATACTTCTTCTGATGAACTTCTTGAGGAAGAAGGTCTTCAGATTAATGAAATAGATTCCTCTTCTGATTCTGATTATGAAGACGCCTCTCCTAAATATATATATGTATATATATTCCTTCTTTCTCTTTTGTGGCCGGTTGCTGGCCACGGCGGTGACCGGCGATCGGCTGGGTGAGGTCTGACGAGCTCACCAAAGCCTCACTAGGCCACTGTTGAGGCCAAGCTCGCCTAGCCACCGGTGAGGCTCGTCGCCCAGCGGTGGCCTGATGAGGCTGAGCCTCACCCAGCCACGACGAGATCACCAGCCTCATCGACTGGTCGGCGGCCATGGACAAGGCCAGTGACTGGCCAAAAATGGAAGAAGAAGGAAAGAAAAGAGAAGAAGAAAAAAGAGAAGAAAAAAGAAGAGAGAGAAAAATTGATTCTCGGAATTGTTTTTAGGAATAAGAAGTTACTTTTTTTTTTTTTTTACTTCAAAAGTTTTACAAAATATGTTTCTTTTTTTTCCCTGGAATAAAAGTACAGAATTTTTTGTTCTAGGGAACAAAAACACTTTTTAACAAACAAACCCTAATGGCATGTATCATTTTCAACATTGCTAGGAAAACCAAGTGGGATACCAATATCCACATCGTCTGGAGTCAAAACTTTGTCTGAAGGGTTCTACTTGTTCCTCAAACCTTCAGAAAACCCAGTGTTTCCTTCTGTTCATTATTGAATACGGCATTGGTCTCGCTGGATGGTACAGCATAGGATCTGCTGTAGCCCATTCTCTGCGTCGGCGTTTGCATGTCTTTGCCAGAAGGGTTCAAATAACTTGCTGCATATAGACACTGTATCTTCTATTTCACATTTTATGCCATCAGCCAATCTGATTATCTCCCATCCGGTTTCAGAAATCTGGCCCATAACTTTGCTTCTAAAATTGAAAAAAGAAAACTGCATAATCGAGCTCAGAATAATTTAAATGATTTTACATATATAAGCAAAATTTGCTTGCTAGCACCTGGGAGGAAAGTTCCCTAACCAAGGTTCATGCAATACTCAGAACCGGGAAAAACATTGCCCTTCTGCAAGCACGTAATAAGTACACTCTTTAGTGATTTATCAGAGATACAAATGCACGACAATACATGTTACTTCAAGATGTCTTAGTCGGTGAATTTATGCCCATACAAAAATTGTGCCCCACGTGCAAGGTAACCATTCACCTTACTTGTACATACCCAATACAAGTTACCATAGAGGTACCATCGCTTTTAATTATAGGCACGACACGTTAACAACATTTACAAAACATGACAAGCATTTGTAAACAATTGGCGGGATTTCACGATATATAAGCATCAGATGGAACATAGCACCGGAAAGCGGCCTGGGCTTCAAATTCTCGGCACCAGGACGATTAAGTGCAGCTGACTGCTTCACCATTGCGATGATCTTGTAACGCAGTTCCTCTTGCAGTGCATTTCATAGTCAACATAATAAGAATAGTAAGTGATCATAGAATATCTATCTGAAGATGGAAACAAATCCACAAAAGAAATAATAACTTGATTTTTGGGTAAAAATTAGAGCAAATATTGCTTGAAAAGATCCCCATCCGAACAAATAAGACATTTGAGGAACTTAATGAAGCATTTTTTTAGTATGATAGAATGAGAAGAAGAACCTGTTTGAAGGGTAGATATCTAGAATGAGGTAAGGCATAGAGACAGCTTACTGAAACATGCGCAGGGTACCGGAACACACATTCTAGGTGCGTCACGTAGGGTAAGCTTAGTTGGCATGGAATCACGAAATCAAATGTCTATTCTGCGTCATTTGCAAATGGTAAGATCATAAAGCAATATCTGCAGTAGTGATGATGTCACATTTAGCGGATACCATGTATATTGTTGTATGGACTAACCAGCGAACTAACTTTGGTTCTAACTCGAAGTCATGATCCATGATTTCAAAAGCTTATATCAAGGTTGAGGTTTCCATAATATCTACACTCGTCAGTTTTCTTCTTCCTACACTTCTTTCTATTGCAAGCATATGATGTGGGGTGATTTAGTCACCAGTCACGGCACCTCCATGACAGAATGCTACCAAATATGGCTAGAAGCGATCACAATTAAAAGGGATACTAAATTCTACCTTACTATGATTCAAAGGCATATAGTTCACATTCATGCATTTTTTCAACAACAGGGAAATATCTGGTCCCCATAGAACCTCTTCCTGAGAACCCATATAAATTACAGCCATCAAGTTGTGCTTCTTTAAGGACAATACTTGCATGCCTCAGACATTTGTTTTATTTTCTAATTTTTTGCAATATATTTTCAATAGCTCTTACTATTTTATGTGTTCTAAAATTTTTCTAACAATTTTAAGGATAAATGCCTTATAGCTTCCAAAATTGGAACTATTGGTGTTACCACCAACATTGGAATTGAACAAGGATTTGGAGATGGTGAAGGACAAGTATTGCATATTCTTGGGCGGTTTGTCATGGGACATTATCGAGCATCAACACAAAATAGCTTTTAGTTGTTTTGGTAAGGTTATTGAGTTTAAGGTAAAATCGGTTTTTGGAAACTCTAAATTAATGCCTGAAGGGTGTAATTGCCATATTGGCATGCTATTTCGACATCTTGAGGAATCATCATCACATAGGTCAAGATCCTTTCATTCTAATATTTGAAATTTGACATCACGAGCTTGTGTGTTCTCTTTAGATATGATTTGATCTTGTTAGGTACATTTCATGAATTTGTGCTTTTATATTTTTATGGAATATGCTTTTAGATTTTCAAAAGTAAGTATTTAGAAAATCTTTAAAATGATTCCGTTTGGCCACTTAAAAAGAAATAGAAAAGGAAAACCATAAAAGAAATGGAAAGAAATAGGGCTAATATATATTTTTTAATATATTAGTTTTATTTTTATTTTGGGGCTTCGATACCTATGCTTGTTTTTCCAATAGAAAGTTGGACATGTGTAGGTGTTTTTTTCTCTTAAGTTCGTGATTATTTTAGTAATCATCCATTTAGGATTGGAAATTGGGGGGCTCCTCTATTACTCAAAATAGTTTCTATTTGTCCTAGTTCTTCCAATTCTCTTGCTAAAATTTGTTTAATGCACATTCATGAAGCCAGTTAGTTTATAACTATTTTTATTTGCTATTTAATTTGTCTTTGGCTCCACCTCCAAAGACTTTATTGAGCTTGCCTATGTTGGACCAAGTTATATATAATTGTTTTCAGCGAAACAATGGATGCTGTCATGGGGCATTTCTGTGTTTTACCACTAAAATTACACTCTCTTTACATATCATTGTGCTCATAGATTTTGAAAATAGGTCTCATTTGGCTTTGGAACAAAATTCTACAGTATTCCTCATAGTGTTGTCCCGTCATTCTTGGAATATGCTAGAGTGCATACAATCATTAGTCAATTGGTGATGTCCTTGCCGATATGCTCAAGTAAGTGTAAACATGAGCTTGTGTTGGTATTCGGTGGCATGTCTTTATTCATGCTTGCTCGAGAGTGCAGCGTGGGCCTCTATCTATGTGTATGCTCATACATATGTTGGTATTTACTTCGTGACAATGTGTATGTTTGATAAACACATGAAGATGTGATAATTCTCTCTTATCCATGCACATATAGAACTTCTCTAGCATTAGCATGGTGGCGGATTCTTGCCTTCTTGATGACGTGGAATCATGCTTGATATAAAGAGAGGGGAATAATTGATTTACGATCTTTGTCAGTTCAAAAATGGTAAATGTTAGGGTGTATCATTAGTCAATTGGATAGCTATTGCCCATTTATTCTCTTAGCTTGTGCTTGCTAGAATGGGTCTCTCTAAATTGCCATTAATTACTTTTCTAGCTTAATTAGTGTAATTGACAATTTAGTGAGTATGCTTTTTTTTTTTGGGTAAAAGTGAGCATGCTTTTTGCATCTAGCCTTTTATGATATTTTTATATTTCACATTTCAGTCATTTAAATGTTGCTTAAATAGTTAAAGTTTGCTTTGAGTTTTACATGAACAATGTTTTCGTGAAACATTGTTGGCATTATATTTATGACTACCAAAGTTTTAGTCCAAACATTTTTCTTGTCAAAACTGTCGTGATTTTATTTATGAATTTATTAGATTCACACTTATAATTTAAATAGCAAAAGAGGTTTATATTTTATAATAGCCACAAAATTTATGGGTTAAATATTGTAATGTCTCTTTTGCAATGATTGGATTTTTCACGCCTAACTTTTGTTAGAATTATTAAATAGCATTTTATTGCATAATTAAATTGATTACATGTTTTGTATAGAGTATGCATTGTTGAAACGTTTTTGGTAATTCACATATAACACTTAAAGGAAATCTTGTAGTTATTTTGTGAATTTATTAATTCAAATTGGATTTCTACTAATCTCTGAGTTCTAGTTAACATTTTTTGGAGCAGCATGTACCATTGATAGTAGTAATTATGTGGAAAAAAAAGTTCATTGTAAGAATATTAACTTTGCCAATTTATGTTGAATGTCCATTCATGCATAATGATAATTAGAGACTTGGTTGGCCTTTGCACCTGTAGCCAACATAGATTTATATTCAATAAGATTGATGTCTTTTGTGATATATTGTGTTAAAGGGAGACTATTGTCAAGTTTATGATACTTTACATAGTGGATTTCCCATTATATCAGAAGGATATGATGATTTTAACAGGATTATGGATTCATATGAGACAAAATCCACTAACAAATTTGTGTTCACTAGTAGAAGTGCTATAACATAAAAAGCAGTCGAATGAAATTGTGGGGGAAATGGCAATTTTGTTAAACCGAAAGTCGACTAGGTTGAAGCTAATGATTTGATGAAGTAATTGTGATGGTCATTTTCATGCCAATATTGTGGCTAATCAAAATTATGGGTGGTAGACTCAAGTGCTCCCGGGCATATATGTGTAAACAAAATGCCATATCCTCTTAAGCTCCAATTGGGGAGGGAGAAGAAAATATTTACTATTTTTTGGTAAATTGAGAACTATTCAAGTTCTTGAGAAAGAGAGAAAATTCTTCTCAAGCTCATATATGAATATGAGGCTAAATAGTTGAGAGACTCTTAACTGATATTCCTTTGATAATAAATGGCACATTTTGTCATTTTGTCTTTATACATCATGATTGCCAAAGAGGCAATAGCCATGTAAAGATAAAACTTTCAATGGTAAAAATTGACACCTCCGATTGGGGAATGACGTGGTAAAGTAGTTGCTTAGTGATGGAATTATCCATTAATTATATGAAGTCAAAAATGGATTTTCCTTTGACTATACATCGAGGGAAATGAGACAAGCCAATTGAAGAAAATCAACAATGATGGTAATTCAACCTATGTGATTGGCAATCTCATGAATAGCAAGTCATTTGTTGATCTAGTGTACTATTAAAAATTATTGTTCCTCCTAAGGTGAAAATAATGCAAAATTCCAAGAAAAAAGAGATTGAGCTAAGTTCTTAATGAAATTTCATAGCTATTATTGGTGGTGTATTAAACTATAGAATACACTTAAAGAAATCACTTATATAAGTGTGGAGTGGTAATGCTCCTATAAGAATTATTGGCAATAATCTCTAGAGCACTTATGAATAAACCAAGCACGCGCATGGCCTATTAGCGCAAAATCATGTTGGACAACAAACCTTGTGGGAGTGTAATGTGATTGGTGAAAAAAGGAATTCTTGATTTGTAGAAGTTTCAGATTTCACCAATTATTTAGTGAATTATATTTCATTCTTTCTAGGGTTGGTTCATAGCCTAACAAGCACCGGTTCTGATGCATTATTCTTCAATAACCTAGCATTATTCTATTTTATCTTTTCAAAACTTTTTGAACTATGGGGGGATTTTTGGATATTTCAACAGTTCTATTTATTCGAAATTATGACCATCATTAAAGTCATCATTTTTGTAATAATTTACAACAACTGTATAACGGCTTTCTAATGGTTGGTTGTCTAATGGCTTTATAACTTTTGATTTATTACTTTATAAACTCTTCATGATTTTATAACGGTCATCCTTTTAATTACTAATTGATTTATGACAATTTACTAATGGCTCTCTTTCTCTTATTTAAATATGGAGAAAAAATCACGAAAACCCCAAACTTTGTTTAAAGTGATAGATTCATCCCAAACTTTGCTCAAAGTAATAGATTTATCCCAAACTTTTTTTTGTGACGTGAAAGATTCTGAACTTTGCTAACCATGACACATTTACCTCGATTTTTTTTTGTGACACAAAAAACCTTGAACTTCTATCATGTGACACATTTATCTCAAAACTATAGAGCATTTTGATCTTTTTACTTTTAATTTTTTTTTTGCCGGCGTCGTCCGAGGGTTACCCTCACCTGGGCTGGCTAGGGCCGCCTTTGTTGGCGTTGGGCAAGGGTGGCCCTCGTTGGCGTCTGGTGAGGGCTATCCTTGCCCGACGCAGGCAAGGACGCCCTCGCCTACGTCAAGGGAGGGGTGCCCTTGCTAGATCTGGCAAGGGTCATCCTCACCGAACGCCAGCTTCCCTCTGCCATGGCTGGCGGAGGGAAGAAGAAGAAAAAAAGAAAAAGGAAAAACAGAAAAAATAAGACAAAAATGTCATTGATTGGGTAAATGTGTCACAGATTCAAAAGTTTAGGATTTTTCACGTCACCAAAAAAAAAAAAAAGTTCAGGGTAAATCTATCACTTTGGGCAAAATTTAGGGTTTTTGGTGGTATTTTCCCTTAAATATAAATTAAAGTTCAAACAATTTAGATGACACAATATGTTCTCATATCTTTCCATTTCCTTTTGTTGAGTTATACACATAAGTTGTTTTGTTTCCTTCTAATATTTAGTGTGGAGTATAGAAGAAGGTTTGTTGTATCTTAGGAGGATAGCCGCGGAAGCCTTACACACCGAGTTTTGTATTTCGAGGGGTGGAATTATCTTTAAGGAAAGTACTTACATGCCTCAGACATTTGTTTTATTTTCTAATATTTTACAATATATTTCCAATAATTATTATTATTTTATGTATTCTAATATTTTTCCAACAAGCAGGATTTGAAAGGAATTGCTTGGCCTTTGAAGGTACAATTAATTTCCACAAATAGGTATGTTTGACCTTTAACCTTTCACTAAAGTTGAAAACATACCTGCAAAGTTGGCTATTGTTGTGTCAAGGAGAAAGCAGAGATAAAACAGATGAAGGGACCTTGTTCTACTCATCAAAATGGTGGCATATGCATGCCCCTCACACACCCTAACCCCAAACCAAAAAAAATGATAAAATGGAAACACTATCTTTGAAGAGTCTCCATTAATGCCATAGCCACAAGGAAAAACCAATGATAGAAAAATATTAACTGACAGTCGGCAATGCACTTTTTGAGAATAACAAGACTGCCGAGCATAAGTTTTTGCCACCTAATTGAGTTTCATGTGTACGATTTGAAATAGTGGTGTCTAAAATAGATTCAGGTAGTCTCTTCAAACGATAGATGAGTGGCTCAACCTTTAGAAAGGAACCAATTTACGAAGGAAGCAAGAGAAGAATTCTTGAGAAAGCTGGTTTAAACAATGTAATTTAAATGGAAAATACAAAGTGGAGCTTCTCTTAGACATCAACAACTTGTACCTGAAGGAATGATAGGGAGAACTTACCAGGCGCCGGAGTTGTGAGACTTAAGAAGTAGTTAGTGAGAATGAACTCGGATGCTCAGTCGGCGGAACAAGAATCACTTCCAACTGAATAATTTAAAGTCGGATAATGATGGGGCAGCGGAAGTGAAATGAAGTCAAGATGGAATAGGGTGAGATAGTAATGGACCTGGGGCTATAGATAGGAGGAAAGAACGAGGTTGACATAACAAATTGTCCTAAGGAGTTAGAAACAATGGCAGCATTAGAAGCTCGAGAGTGAGTTATCGAGAAAGAAAAATAGCCAAAGATTGTACAATGGCAGCGTTAGAAGCTCGAGAGTGAGTTACCGAGAAAGAAAAATGGCCAAAGATTGTGGTTAAGATGGATTTCTCACTCTTCTTTAACGGCTTGAAGGATAATTAAGAAGGCAACAACAGGTAAGCCAAACGAATCAGCAGAACAGACAAAGTGCGACTAAATATCCATTACTGCAAAGCTCGTGAACCTCGACATCAGGCAATCCGAGAACTGCCTCTTTCCTCCGTAATTTCAGGTAAACTCTGATCGTAGATACCATTGCTTGAAGCGAACACTCGACTAGATTCAAAACAAACATGCCAGAGAGAGAGAGAGAGAGAGAGAGAGAGAGAGACACACACACACACACACACACACACACACACACACACACACACACACACACACGTTGTCCTTGAGTTTGCGGATGAGCTTGAGGCGAAGGTGATTGAAGTCACCATCAACCTTGAGCCTGGCGATCACGTCATCCATGTTAAGCTTCGTAGCGGTGGCGACAGCCGTTGATGGAGTCTGTAACTTCACCATCGTTGGGCGGGAAAGTCCCTTCTCCATTTCTTCAGGACTTCTGCAGAGGCGAGAATCTCCGAATTATTATTTTATTCCTTTTTTTTGGGGGGGGGGGGGGGGGGGGGGCAGATATCTCTCCAAGTTCGTCCCTAATTTGACCAAAATGAAAAAAAAAAATAGATAAATTCTTTTTCACTTTCCCCTTCTCGGAATAGCGTTTTATAAAATTAAATGTCGTTCTACATGCAAAAAAAAAATATTTGTTCTCAAGTTTTAAACCATTGTTAAAATAAAATGTGGTTTATAATGTATTTGTATGTCTTAAAAAATTTATAATAAATGAAAGCCAAATTATTAGAGGGATTGAAGGAAAAAAATAGATAAAAGATAGAGTTAAAGTCACAACTTACCCTTGAAAATTTAATTAATGTTAATCAACATTCTAAGTTATCCTTAAATTATGGTTTTCTTTATCCAAGTTGATCCTTGAGATTAAAATAAATACTGAAGTGCTGACATGACTTACAAGCGACTGGACCAAAAAAAGTGATGTGAGATGGAAAATTCATACTACACAAGAATAGAGAGCGACTTGTAAATTGACCACCTCATAAATAAACCTACAAATGCCACAAAGTAACGACCGCATGGCTAAGAGTCTAAGACACAAACGTTGCTCACATGTCAATCGCATCTTTTTGATTTTGCTGTGATTCATGATTCCATAGTTGCAATATAAAAACAATCGTGATTCAAGTGGAGATCCACTGGTCTACTCTATATGCTTATCTATCATCTCATTTGCAAGATCACGTTACATATCCATTCTCTTTGAACCCTCGCTACGCTATACTAAACTAACACAAACATGACCCCTCTCCATCTTTGGCCACTTCTTCACCGTCAAGGTCTTGGCATCGTCTCCAACGCCTCGAAGACGGCGAAGGTTGCTCAAGACCTCTAAATATGGAGGCTTTTCGCCAGATAAGCACTTGACACACACACCACCGAGGTTTGCTGTAAGCGGCAAGCTTAAAGTCGGCACCGCTAAGCTCGGGGGCCACAAAGATGAAGGACATAACAGACGAGAGAGTCCTTGAGTTGTGCCTTAGAATATGGATGTCGCCGTGGCGGCTTGGTGGTGTCGAGGAGGAGGGATTTATAGTCCGCGAGATGATCACAATGGTCAATGCCTGCTGTCATCGTAGGCATAGTAGTGATTGCGCCAGTTGTCGGTGGGTTTTGGGTACACCCGTCAAAATGGGTCCATAATCCATTTATGAATCCACATTTATTTGAATGGGTCATTAATGACTTAGTCTTTTTTTCCTAGATCACCCCTAATGGGTTTTAAAGATAAGGACGCCAAAACTTTTGGATGGAGACAAATGTACTAGGAGGGAAGATCTGATGTTGCTTTTGTAGGGAAACACTGAGGCGCGATAGGATGTTATAAAAGTCAGAGACGTGGCAAAATCTGATGAAAGAGACAACAGAAGGGTCTAGTAATGAACACAATGTTATAGCTACTCAAGTATTGACTGTTAGGTCAGTTTTTTTTACTTATTATGCTTGACTAAAACATATTGTCAAAATTAATTTTTCTATCGTCAGATGGTGAATTGAAAAAAAAGGAGCTAGATTAAATTGATATTTGATTTAAAACCTATTATGAAACATTCTCCGGGTGGAATGGACTTTCCACCAAATTTTCCCAGCCAAAATAAGGCTGGATGGGATTAATCAACCAATCAAGTCAAACACTCATAGTTTAAAGACAAAATTGAAGTCTTCATCAAATTTTTTGGGAGTTGTTGACAAAATCTATTTGAGAGATCTAAATACCCAATCAAGGGATTGGATTGTGAGGAATGAGACATGTTTGTAAAACAGAAATATGTTACTCACTAAGCTGCTCATTCATTCCTTGTTATCATATTTTTAGATCTCTCAGTTAGTAATTGTTAAAGCAAGAATATTATCGTGAAAACTTTTGGTAGTTGGACATCTAGATATAATTTAAGGCTGCATCCTTCGGAGAAAGGACAGCCGTGTCACTCCCTCATCCCTATAAGATTTGGGGTGTGACATGAATGACTGGGAAAACAAATTACAGAGACACCCCGATACTTCCATGTGGAACCGAATGCAAAACATATTCCATATAAGTGAGAGAGATGTGAATTAAGTGACAAAGTTTGGTAATCAGCAAGCTAGCCATCTTCACGTTCTTGTAAAAGGGTTTTTTGAAGCATCTAGAACGCGCTAAGAATTTAAAGGCATTGAGATGGAACGGTACAAGAGTCCACGAGAAGAAGAAATTGTGGTGGTGGCCATGGTGGAATGAAGCTGCCTAATAGAGGACGAGTGAGACTAAAGTTTAAAAGGCCTTAGATGAAGATAAATCGTCTATTTAATTTGATATGCTTTATATTTGTCTCACTTCTTCTAGATTGCTTAATTTTATGAGATACATGGTGTTTATTGTAAATTTAGATCTCATGCAGGGAATTATCCTCGGATTTATAGGAGATGAGTCGTCTTATTCAAATATGAGCTCTTTAGCAACTTGGTCTAGAGTCTTTGCCAGCAACCAACTCATATGAGATTGGATTTCACACAAAGAATTATTTATACCGATCAAACTTACAGGATCAATTCACTTTCTCCCAAATCCAAATTCAATATGTAGAATAGGGCCACATCAAAAGATCACGTGTTTCTTTTATTATATCGAATAGCTTCATGAGCTATTTTTATTTAAGGTCACATTTTCCTCCCTTATCCAACCGCAGGTGGTATGGTGACATTGTCGTTTTCATCGATCAAAACATATACACGGTTATAGCAATGATCGAAAAACCTAAGTCCATCTTTCGCTGATATCAATACGACAGTGAGGTCACTGTCCTTCTCGATCACTGCCTTTGCTTTCTCTCCATTTTGTCCCACCAACTCAGGCCAAGAGCTGTCTAAATCACCTGTGATTAATCATTTACAAGCCTTGATTTTAGATTATGTTGCCACATCTAGCTAATATCGCATGCCTCATTATCCGACTAAATTTCATACGCTCGAAAATCCAAATTATTGGCGGCTCATGTTACGAAAACAATTGATGTAAATTAACAATATCGCAAGTAAGAAAATAGAAATAAAAGAAACAAGGCCGTACTGCAGCAGTCCAATTGATAGCAGCAAGGTGGGTAAGGGTACTTACTCCCCATGTTTCTGATCCTTCTTGTAATAAAGTTAGGGGCAAATTATATGAAATGTTATCATGGGCACAACCCTTTTTACATAATCATTTTCACATATTTTAGGCAGTAAATGCTTCGTTTACTGCTATGAGCTTTTAAAGAAAATCACTCACATTCATCTAAATAAAGACAAATAATTTGTAGTAATCATCTAAATAAAGCAAGTAATCTGGCTTTAATGATTGTTCCTAAAATGGGAGGATAGATGATTATATTCTCAAAAAAGTAAAATAATAACTTAAGCTAAAGCATCATCGTGGGTTGGGATCTTGGCAAACATGACCGCAGTGGGTTGAGATCTCGGTGAACTTGTCATGGCTCAAAGGCACCTCCTTCCGGCATGCTTGGCCAGTAGCGACAAACCCAAAAGTGGTCACGCTCGCCGAGATGGCTTTAAGACTTGTGAGCCAAGGCTCGGTTTTTTTATACGACGATGTATCACGGGCCCAGGTCACTTCTTGAGCTTTGTGGGTTTTCAATTGAGTTTGGCATTACCTGTTTGATAGACTTTGGCCCGAATTGGATTGCACGAATTGGACGAAGACCTGATCTAATGAGCTTGAGTTTTATCATTTTATTTCATTTTATTTTGTTTTCTCTCTATTTATTTGTTTACTTGGGCTAATTCTCAAAAAAAAAAAAAAACCCAAAACTTTAGATCTAATCGCAATTCTACTCTGATTTTTTTTTTATCTAAAAAAAACCCCAAAACAAGTTTAGTCTCAAATTTACCCCAAAGTTCTTTAGATTTAGTCCAAAAACTTTTCTTTTGTCTTAGAAAAAATCCCAAGCTTTAGTTATAATCCCAAATCTATCCTAACTTTTTTTTTTGTTGAAAAGAAAATCATCAATTTTTACTTTAGTTCTAAATTTGCCCCCTTTAGTTTTCTGCGATTATTCGTTCCTAATTTTTTTTTATCCTAGAATGGTTTTACTTTGAAGATAATTTTTCGCATGCCTTACTAGTGTGTATTTTTATTGATGTGGAAATGCCATGTTAAGTTGGGACTGGATCAGGGGGTAGATTTGAGATTAGATTAAAATTGATTTTTTTTAGACCATACAAAATTTGGGGTAGATTTGGGACTTGACCTAAAGTTTAGTGTTTTTTTAGACAAAATAAAAGTTCGGGATGGATTTGGGACTAGACTTAAAGTTTGGGGTTATTTTATTAGAGAAAAAAAGTTCGGGATAGATTTAGGATGAGATCTAAAATTTGGGGTTTTTTTTTTAGGGAATTGGCCCGTGTTACTTACAATGTATGCTTGACTTATTAGCAAAAATGCTGGATACGGTCAAAAGTCTGAATCTATAAGACGAAAGGGCTGCATAATAAACCCAAATTTGGCAACATTCAGTGACTGAATCACATAAGCAGAAGTACGTGACACAAAGTATTGAATTGTTTACATGAGCTATAACGTCAATATGGACTGAATCAAAAGAAGTGACATGAAATGGAAAATTTATAAAAAACAAAATATAAAGAATGACCTCCAAGTGGACTACCTCCTAAATAAACCTATGATAGCCACAAATTAGCAATTACACGGCTATGAGTTCAAGACATAAACATTACTCACATATCAATTGCATCTTTTTATTTTGCTAAGACAGTGATTCAAGTGTGGATCCACCGTCTCTCGTATGCACCTCATCTGCTGTCTTGCTCGCAAGATCACACCAAATTATTTGTTTTCTTTGAATTTTCACCGCACTAGATTTAGTTCAACCTAACACAACCCCTTCTTCATCTCTAACACTCCCCCTCGAGCCTTCGCCACCCAAAGCGGCTTGCCCTCCTTCATCTTCTCTAAGGCCTTAAATATGGCGAAGACTACTCAGGACCTCTAAATATAAAGTCTTGTCGTCGCTGACGAGCACTCTACGTATGCAGCGCCAAGCTCCGTCATAGACGACAAGCTCAATGTGCACACTATTAAGCTTTGTGGCCACAAAGATGAAGGAAATAACAAACGAGAGAGAGTCCTTGAGCTGTGCCTTAGAACAATGGATATCAACATGGCAACTCAACGGTGTTGAGGGGGAGGGGTTCATCATTCGTGCAAAACTCCATCACTGGCGGCTGCTGTGGTCGAAGGCATGGTGGTGGTTGTTGTGGCATCCTAGAATTTCATGACAACCTCTAGATGTGCTATGAACCATGGATAGGTGATGGAAGTACCATCAAATTATGTTGTAGCCATTTGATCCATGATTTGCAATAAGATTAAGGCCAAGCTTTTCAATGGATAATTATTTAATAGGAAAGAAAATTCTATTCTTGGCCATGTGTTTTATAAGTTGGAATTTATTTATTTATGATGCAAAGTTTTATGGCCAAGTGAATAAGTGTAATTAGATATTTATATGAGTGGGGATTTAGAGTAGATTTTAAAATAGGAAGTGGGCCAAAATTCTTAGGCCAAGACCAGCCCACAAGAATCCCACCGTTTGGCCTGCAAAGCCCAAAGGGAAGGGGCTGCTGTCATCTGAAGGAGGGAGAGGCCTGGCCCAAGGGAGGCCCATCAGCTTACATGGCAAAATTAACAAGTGGCAAGAGAAGGTTGTCAAGTGTTAGTCCATTGTAGCCAAGTGTAAGAAGCCATGCAAAATCAAATGATTGCTAATGATGAGGGGGAAAGAAAGAGAGGAGAGGCGGATTGATGAAGGGGGTTACTGTCCAAGAGAGAGAGAGAGAGAGAGAGAGAGAGAGAGTTGTCGTGTGCGAGAAGGAGAGAAAGAGAGGAAAAGAGAAAGGAAGAAGGAGGACCGTTGCTGCCATGCGTGCGCTGAGTCTCGCCATCGAGCCGCCTTGCCCCGCCGTGTGCTTGCTGTGTTTTTGCTTGGATTAGAGGCAAGTAGAGTTCATTGATCTACCCTTTGCTTGCTGTGATTATGATGCTGAATGGTGGAAATGCTTGAGCTATGATGCTGAATGCTGGAAACCCAAATAAATGGTGGTAGTGTTCCAAGTGAGTTGTTGCATGTAGAAATAGTCCAACCTTTGATGATTTCGTGAGTTGCATGCAATGTTCTAGTTGAAATTCGACTTTGAATTCTCAATAAAAGTTGTAAAGGACTTCTTGGAGAATAACATATCAAAATTTTAGAGGAAACGAACAAGTATAGGTTGGTGAAACCATTTTTTGTTTTTATGAAGCTAGATCTGGAAACTGTTATGATGATCTATTGTGATTTTGTGAATTTCGTGCAAGTATCCAGTCCGAATTTGATCTCGTGTTCTTGATAAGAGTTGTAGATGACATCTTCAGGAGCAACATACTAAAATATGAGGATAAACGGACAAGTAATGATTGGGGAAAAAATTTTCTTTGAAAATGATGAATCTGAACAGTGAACCGATAGATAGGAAGAGTTATAAAAATTATAGATTTTAATCCAGAAGGAATTAGACTTTGATTTCTTCATCAGACTTTTACCTTTAGATCTCATATATAACATATTAAAATACCAGAATTTTCGGAGTTCATTTAAGGGCTTAATCGAAATTATTTTCAAAACTGTGCAAAAGTGGTGTTAGAATTTCTTTTGTTGTGATGTATGGATCTATGTGACTGATGTGAAACTTTCTTGACATGTTTTTCTTCATGAAATATCTTCCTCTGGATCTTTTTTACATTATGTTAAATTTTCAGAATTTATTGAGATTGCTTACTAATTTTCCAAGAATTTTTACTAAAGAGGTGCATTCTATTTTACCCAAAAATTGGTTCTATTTTCAAAAACCAATGAACTGCTTTATGAAATGTGATATCATGGGTGTTATGTGTACTGCATATATGGTAATGTTGGCATATCATATGACATCAAAAAGCTGGTTTAGACCTTTGATATTGTTGCATCAAATGCCATGTTGAAAATGAGCCATATATGTGATTATATATTGTGATAATAATGATACCATCGGAGGTGTGAGCCGACGATGCCTCGGGAGTTTCGAGATGCTCGGAGGTTTGTGCCGAAGGTCCTCGGGAGTTTCGGGATGCCCGGAGGCTTGTGCCAGAAGCCCTAGAGGTTTGTGTCGGGGGAATTCCTCGTGATGCTAGTTGGGATGCAAGATGCCCGAAGGTTTGTGTCGGGGGGATTTCTTGTGATGCTAGTTGGGATGCGAGATGCTCGGAGGTTTGTGCCGGAGGTTCCTTGCGACGCTAGGTTGGGTGCGAGCGATAAATTGTGGGATGCAAACATTGGTCCCTAGAAGAAAAACAATGAGATCCTTGTGAAAGATAAATATTGAAATTGAATCATGTGCATGGGTATATGCATATGGTATGATGTATGATCTGCTTATGAAAGTGAATTGATGCTATTTGACATTGAAAATGCGATCATGAAGGCTTGAATGGATCTCATGGGGATGTATACATGATGGCATGGATGATATGAATCATGCGTATATATGTGCATATAGCGTGGGATGAACTTCATGGAAATACAAGTATGATTGCATGATGGTATATGCATGAAGGCATGGTGAGATATGCATGACTACATGGTGATATATGCACGACCGCATGGTGATGTATGCTCGATAGCATGAATGATATGTGCTTCACTCGTGATATCTTAATTGTCTTGCTTGTTGCATTGTGTAGTTTGATGGATCTTTACTGCTGAGTAGTTGTACTCATCCCTTTGAGGACTAACATTTCAGATTGAGCGATGCCTCTAGCACCTGTCACGCATGGTACATTTTATGGATTACCGCCTGATATAGAGGTCGAGTGCTCGGAGCACCCCTATGTCGGTGTTCATGGTTTGGTGTTTATCCGCGTCCGAGTTTTGGTCATGTACAATGTGGGCTTACCCGATGGCCCCATAGTACAAGAGTTTCTGTCTGTCCATGTTTGCCGAGATGAGAGGATGATGGGGATGCTGTTGCCGCCACAGGCCGATGCACCGGGATGGGTGTGATAGGAGTGTGTGACTGGTGGAGGTTCACACTTTTTGGGATGGCTGACACTAGCTGATGGATAGATATACACGTTTGATGTATAATCGGGTTCTTTTTGGGTTTAGCCGAGCTTAGTTAAAGTCTTGGCCCTTTTGTTATACCGACTTGTAAAATCCATCTTAGTATGTAAATAAAAGTGATTTGGCCCTAAAATGCATATATATATGAAAGGTTGTAGAGGTGTGTATTGCATTGTATCATTTAGTTTGTGTACGGGTTTGGGAGGTGATAAGTATGCTTCTGTTATATGAGCTGCGTTGGGACCGATCTAAAAGATGTAAACCCTCAGGTTGAATGGACCTGCTTCAATTGAAATGGTATCAGAGTGGAATGTTATTAGGATAAGTGATAGGTGAGCGAGCTATGGCGACCCTAGCGGATCAGGGGTCGTGTCAAGGGGTGCCACGGTTGTCGCCAGTTGCCAATAGGTTTTGGGTAGAGACAAATGGATTAGGAGGGGAGATATGACTTTGTTTTTTTCAGGGAAATAGTTAGGCGTGGTAAGGATGTGAAAAAAAGGTGGACACATGGCAAAATCTGGTGAAAGGGACAATAGAAGGGTACATTAAAGATTACAATTTTATTGCTACTTAAGGTATTGACCACTAGATTAGTTTTTACTTATCGCACTTGACAAATTATTTCTTTATTGAAAGAGGATGAACAAAAATAAGAAATTAGATTTTCAGTATGATAAAGATTGATATTCGATTAATCCCCTTGTATGAACATTGGGCTTTCCACCTATTGACGCTTAAAATTAGCTATGCTGTCATGTGCCGGTCATATGGGTAAAAATTCGCTCCAAGCCCAAGGGGGCTATACACATGCCTTATGAATAATGAGGTATGATCGGCTATCAATGGGTACACCAATGGAGACTTGATATTCGACAATGAAGGAGCCATGTGCCTAGCCATCATGATGGAAGTCTTGGGGCAATTTTGGCAGTAAACTTTAGAGTAGGACTTTTGAAAGTGCTCTAAAAGGGAGCCAAAATAGCGAATGAAAGGAAGGCAGTTGATCATTCAAAGCCCGACCAAAGAAGTTACCATCACTGGATAAAGCCACGATTGAGGCAGTTATAGAATAGATTGATTGAAGAATAGAGAACATGCCAATAGATTGAGGCAACAATTCAAAGTAATAACCACTTAACCATTATAGGGTGTCCTTGTATATACCTTGAGTCCTACAACAAGAACCCCCTTGCATGAATAACATCAAAAGTCTTTTATCTTATTCCCTAGTTATCTTAGCTTAGCTATGGCTTCAAATTCCCCTCGTTAATTCAATTTCGATGGATATCAATATCTCGGATAGCACTATTGATTAGATTCTAGTGCTATCTAATGTCCAACATCATCGATGTCTAGCGTCATCGATTAGATGCTGACGTTATGGTTGCATTTGAGTTTACAAAGCGCTTTGGACCTCTAAAAGCCCTTGGGCAAATGCAAGTGTGTTTGGCATTTATTTTTGGGAGTACATTTTCCAAATGCTAACATTTCCCAGGCCTTGTAAAGGCATTGAGCTCAAGGCTGCCTCCACCCTGCTTGGCTTTCTACATTCTTGGCACGCAACAATACCCCACTTAATAATTTTTTTGAATTTCCAGTCTTACCCTCACTCACTAATGATAATTCCACATTACCCCCTTTTCTAACATAAAAACCCTCTAGATCTGTCACGCTTCTTCCTTCGCCTCTCTTCACTTGCGCGCTTGCCTAATGAAATGTAGCTCTCTCACTTGTCTTTATTCACCTTGTGAGCATTACTCAACTGGTCGCCTATGATCGCTTGATAGATGGTCGCCGTCAATTGCCTGGTCGACGGTCGTGTTGTCACCCAAATCTGTTGTTACGAGGCTTGCTGAGGTTGCAGGACGCTGGCACATTGCGCCTGGGGTCTGGTGACCTTGGAGCCCTTGCCTGGGCTCCGAAGTAATCTTAGAAATTATCATCCCATATTCAATGACCGTGGAAGCTTTGAAGAAATGGAATGTTACCTTCATGAAGCATTTGACGTTGAAGCTGAAGCGCGAGGTTTATGGCGACAGCTTCCTCTCTCTGCAATGCCATCAGCAAGGTCTTCACTTTCACTATAATCTCTACCACTGATGTTCAATGCTTATTTGATTGGTGTTGATTCCTCCGGTTGTGTTGGTCGTGATTCCACGTTTGTTGGTTGTTGTTGTCTGTGGATCAATCTGTTTTTATTTTCTAGCGAACTTTAATTTGTTGTCAATCTTTCAAAGTTTTTATTTTGTTATGGGCTAATCTAACTTTGGAGTTTTAACTTTGATTAGTGAGGCTTGGGGGTATCCAATACTTTGTGTTTTGATGATTGAATTAAGTTAAATGATTTGTTCATCGGTCTTGCTATAGTTGGTTTCTGGCAAGATGTCGTTTTTTGCTTGTTTAGAGTAGAAATATGAATTTTGAGTTGAAGATCTTGTGCTTCTTCAACATTTGGTGTTCTTGTTGTCCTTGGTTTTGTTGATGCTAACTTATGCTATTCTACTCTTTTGTAGTTCCATCTTGATTATCTGTAATGACCTTTGAAATAAAACCTAGCTATTAATTTGCTTTATATTGGTGGATGACTCGCTAGCATTGTCAATCATACGAAAGGGTGAGAGTGACGCTCTTTTTCTCTGTGGCAATGAGAATAAATAGAGCAAGGATTCGTTTCCTTTTTTTGGCCACAAATGCATGAGACTTAATCTTTATTGCTTTAGAGTTCAGAGTACGACCTCTCAATGGAGATCAGAACTAATATTCTTGTCTAACAAACTTGTCAGTGAAAGAGATGTGAGTAATTCATCCTTGAGGACTAAACACTTCCTAACTTGTGTAGCTACCCAATTAGCATAGTAATTAAGAGAGCAAAGACCTAGCAATATCTTGGGCCTCAACCAATAACATTAGAAATAAAGATAACCTCAAGTAACTATTATAGTTAGCAAATATCTTGCTAGAATTATCTTTTGCTTCATATCTTCATTTCCGACCATTTCAACAAAGATAGCATTTTCGTCCTTGGTGCTGTTAATGCATCAAAATTTGAAACCTAATGGAGCTTTGTGGAGTTTTGGAATAATCAGGTCTTGCCATTTTGTGCGAAACTTTGATGTGTTCTCATAATTTGAAAATTTGTTAGACTAAAGATATTGTTGAAAATTTATGTCCTGTGATTCTTTATGCTATTATTTATTATTTGCTAATCTCCTTGCTTATGATGGGACATTCACTGATCTTATCTCTGTTTTCAGTGACAATCTCTTCTGTGTGGGTTAACTTACCCGCTGCTACAACATTAATCATTGCCCTTCTCTATTTTTCAATGGATTTTCATTATGTGAAGGAAAGCTGCACTATATAACAGCAAAAAACATGCAAGCACCGCTGCATCTCTGAAGAAACCTGTTCAAACTCCTAAGTTGTTACATAGTCAAAGTGGAGAAGTAAAATGGGTTCTCCTGTAGTTGAAGATGCAATGGATTGCTTTACCAGGCATCTAATATCCAAGTGGGATCATTGGTACTCTTGTTTAACGCCTGATAGAGAAGGCTAAGAGGAATTGGTGCGCATCATCAATGATGTTCTTGCAGAATTCTCAGATTGCGTGAGGAACATTAACCTAATCGACCTTCTTACAAGGTATTCTCATCATGATATCATTCATCTTTTTTTTTTTGTATGATTATTGTTTCCAAAAACTTGGCTTTCAAGGTCATTGACCTTATTAATTGGTGCAAGGACATTGTTGGTCTCATCTGAACACATTTGGAGATCTTTCACATGACACTGGCAAAGATTGAAAAGCAACAGTTTGAACATCTCACTGTTCAGCAACTAGATGGTGAACTAAGACGTATCTTGGCTTCTGAAAATAAATTGCACCAAGCATTATTTTCCATTGAAGCTAAGCACAAGGTTGCTTTCTTGCAATCCCCTTTACATAGACGAACTTGTGTTCCTTGCTATTCTCATGCCTTTTTTTTTTTTTTTTTCAGCACAGGTTTTACAACATGTAATGGATGGACTTATCTCTTTGAGCCTGAACATCTGCAATGCTCATTTGTCAGATGCATTGTCAGGGAGCTTCTTGCCTGTGCAGTGATGAGACTAGTCCTAAACTTAGCTAACCCAAGGCAACTATCTCTTAGCTTTCATTAATATACGGCCCTTAATTTCGTCTCTTATTTATTTTCTATGGAAATTCTCCGTAGGTTTAACAATGAAAGGATCAAGTCTTTTGTCATTTCTAAAACCAAGGCTAATAAAGGTGCAATTGCAGCTCATGAGGCATCGCCATCTAAAAATGGGACAAGGGTCTCATCTGATCATTTCTCCAGATTCTTAGGTCCTACAATGACTGGTATTGAGCTCACCCATTAAAAAAAAATCCCACCAAGAGCACACATAATGTAGAAGACATCAACATAATGTTTCTTTCCAAAGATCCATTGCTATGGACATGCGATGTTCCCATTCAAAGAATTCTTTGCCTACAGAATCCCAAAATGGTGATGATAAAGGTATTTTGCGACCTCGCTCTGGAGATGAGTGGGGAGAAATGCTGGATGTGATGTCTCGTAGAAAAGCTCAAGCCTTTGCTCTTGAACATTTTGAAAACATGTGGGCCAAAGAGAGAAACTACAGAAAGGAGGGAGAAAATCCGTTGATCGAACAAGTGCCACAGCAGTCTTCAGTGAATAAGGCCGTTGTCACTGATCATTCTAGATTCGTGTCCAAACCCAAAGGAAAGGATGAAATGGTAAACAACAATCTCCGTGGAGGTGGCACCTCTTCTGCAATAGAGAGTCCCTCCATCCAACCAAACAAGAACTTGTCAAGTGACTCACTAATGTCTGTAACTGAAGAAGATGATGACCTGAGTGTCATGCGCTTGGAGGAGGCTAAATCAAGGAGTAGTTCATATACTTCCGACAATGACGAAGCTGAGACAATTACTGGTCTTGACTCTCCTGGAACTAAAGTTTGGGATGGCAAGATCTTCAACTCAGAATTTGGGATGGCGATATTTGGTCTTGTTCTTGCTCTTGTTCTTCATGGTCACTTTGGCCTCTTTGGATGTTGTCCAAGAATGTTCGTGTAATATTTAAGGATAACATATTTCTTTCCTCAGAACATAGATAATCATGCTTATTTTAATGAAATTACTCTCTTTTTAATTGAGAATGATCCACCTCGATGTATTTTTTGGTTTATAAATTTGTTAATATGTCTTTAATACATTATTCTTAACAAAAATATAAAAAATTACAATCATTTTTTTGGTCAATTTTAAACAAATTAAAATAAATAAAAACTTAAATTGATCATACTAAAAGGACTCTTCAAATATATGTTTACCAAACAGCATTTCTCCAAAGTTGTTTTTTAAGGCACTTTTCAATTATAGTTTATTGGGATAAGTACACTATCAGTGCCATAAGTTGTGTATGACACTCACTTTGGTGTCAAAAGTTTCTATCAGATCACTTAAGTATCAAAATTTTTTAAAAACGCTCACTTTTTTGGTGCCAACTCCGATCTGGTTGGCCGGAAATCTGACGTGGCACTTTTTTATTAATTTTTTAAGCTGATGTGGCTCATTGGAGAGTATAATCAGTATTTAAACAATAAAATGATGCCGTTTTGTGTTTTTCCCCCAAATTCAAAACCCTAAATCCCCAAATTGAGAGAGAGAATGCGCCGTCTTCTTCCCTGAAGAACAGCACCAGCAACACCAGCAACACACTAGCACAACACCAACAGTTTTCCAGAAAAGAAACCACACACTTGCCTCTGCCCTCCCCTAATAGTTTTCCCCCATTTTCAATCACCTTGTCGACCTTTCAAATCCCCGAATCTCAGCCCCACCACTGCCTTTTCCCAAGGAATATCATCGGGCGCAAATGAAGTGCGAGCTCAAAGAATCTCCAGAAGCACGAGTGATCCGGTCAATGGTAGCCGCAAAGATCTGGAACGCCATGGAGGTCATTGGCAAAGCCAGCTGTGACGATGGTAGCAATCGTGGCCTCGCCATCCCCTCCTCTGCCCTCGCCGTTAACACCTCCCTCTCCCTCGGGATTTTCTATTCGTTTTTTTTTTTCTTTTGTCTTGCTGTGGCAAGCAACTATGATGGAGGTTGAGGGACGGCAGCCAAGCGATAATGGCTGAGGGACGATGGCCAAGTGACGGTGGCCGAGCAACGGCGGACAAAAATACCCTAATTTCAATCCCAAAAAAAAAAAAAATCCCAAAATGAGTTGTGTGGCGTCGTTTTTGTGAGGCCATCCACGTAGGACGGCAAAACGACGTCGTTTTCTTAAGGAAGATGGAAAATGACGTCGTTTAAAAGACTTCTCGATTTTTTTTTAAATATAAAAGCCACGTAATCATTTTGGCCGGAATCTGTTACCGGTGGCACCAAAGTGATCGTTTTTCCTTCGATTCGGCACTTAAGTGATCCAACGGAAACTTTTGGCATCAAAGTGAGCGCCGTACACAACTTATGGCACTGATAGTGTACTTCTCCCCAATTTACCAAAAGGTCTTTGCATTTCACCAAAGTTTTTTAGGCTAAAGGCCTTTGCATTAATCCAAAGGCTTTCCCCAAAAGCTAAACTAAATGCACCCTATGTCCTCATGCCCATTTAGGAGTAGTGCCATCTTGATGTTGTTTCTACTATGCAGCATTGTCGATTTAATTCCTGACATTGTGTCCTCATACCCATTTAAAAGCAGTGCCATCTCGATGTTGTTTCCGTTGTCCAGCGTTATTGATTAGATTTTGATGTTGTATCCTCGTACCCATTTAGGAGCAATGCCATCCAATGTTGTTTCCATTGTCCAGTGTTATTGATTAGATTCTAATGTTGTGTTCTCATATCCATTTAGGAGCAGTGCCATCTCGATATTATTTTCACTATCCAATGTTCTCAATTAGATTTTGACGTTGTGTCCTCATACCCATTTAGGAGTAGTGCCATCTTGGTGTTGTTTCCATCGTCAAGTATTGTCAATTAAATTACGACATTATGTCCTTGATCATTTAGGAGTATTGCCTTTTTGATATTGTTTCTACTATCCAGCGTCGTTGATTAGATTTCGACGTTGTGTCCTCACATTTATGAAGGAGTAGTGCTATCTCGGTGTTGTTTCTACCTTATTAAAGTTAACTTTTGACAATGCATGGAGAGTATTTAGATCGAGCCGTTGATTAAATTTTGGTGAAGTCCAACTCTAAATTTATATTGTATGATCTTCTTAGGATCAAAAGATTATATATATATATATATTTTTGTGGGATACAAAGCCAGTGAAACGCCACCATATTTTTCCTAACCAAAACAATGTTGGATGGAGTAGTCATCCAATCTAGTCAAACTCACATAATTTAAAAGATCAAATTGAAGTCCTAATCAAATTCTTTGGGAGTTGTTGAGAAAATATATTCAAGATATCTAAACACCTAAATCAAAGGGTTGGACTATGAGGTATGAGACAAGCTTGTAATCTCTATTGGTGGATACCGTTGATTATGAAAATCAAAGCCTTTGTTATGTTCCTTGCCAACGTCTTTTGAACATATTCATACGATCAAAAGACAAATAGGTTTGGAGGGCGCTTGGGCAATGGGTAATCCCACATCTTATAAGATGTTTTCTTGTGGTATTATTCTTTTTTTTTTCACTTTTCATTCTATCCGTGCGGTAGGAACGTTTTTTTTTTTTTTTTTTTTTTTGGTTAAGGGTAAGAATATATTGAGCATACAAAAAATCCGGCGCTACAAAACTTGCACTCAACAAGACAACAAGTCAAAGTGAGTGAAAGGAAGCCGGATACAAAAGAAGTTCGTAAAGAGTGGAGCGACAAGTAGAGAACAACCTAAAACAACAGACAAAAGGAGAACTAACAAGAGGCAGGAGAAGGCCATGCAGGGCCAAAAAGACCTCAAAAACCTCATATCGTATCCACCAACGACAAAAGTGAAGAAAATCCAAGGAGCAAGCCGAGTGCGGCGATAGCAACAAAGCAACACCCGAGTACAAGCTAGGGCCTTACAAGATCAAGGAGTCCCCAGTAGAGAAGATAATTGGATCAATGCCCCAACTACGTTGCAACCTCCTGTTTCTAAACGTATCATCCACACTCTTGAAAGTGATGGCCTTGTCTCTAACGACTTTGAAGAGCTAATTCTTCACCGCTGGAATGGCCAAGGTCTCTCCTCTAAAGATGATGTTGTTCCTATGCTTCCAAATAAAATAACAAATAGCACCAAAAGAGAATCGGGCAATGCACCTATAGAAGTCTTTGCCGACAAGGAAGGAGACGGCCCAATTGAGATTCTCAGCCCACGATCTATTCTACCACGGGAGGTTGCATCTCGCAGCCCAAAAGAAGGCGATGCCAGCAATGATGCGACATCCACAAAATAAGTGGTCTATGGAATCGGGTACCTCATTACAAAAGGGGCACAATGCACTATCTATTCTACCATAAGATAATAATAGAGCTTGGGTAGGAAGCATGTGTTTGGCGATAAGCCAAAGGTTTAGTTGGTACCTTGGAACGATCGAGTTGCTCTAGATGAATGCATGCCACAAGACCCGACTCTTCTTCCTTCTAGTAATCTCCCAAGCTGAAGCTACTGTGAAGAGGTGAGAATTCCCCTTCCAATTAAAACAATCCGAGTTTTGGGTAAGGATCAGTAGGGGATCCTCCCAAGGATCCAAGATCATCTTGACCATGTCGCCATGGATGGTGAACAGGTACGCCACCTTCACCTGCCTAATAAGACCAGATGCATAAATGGCTACATCCAAAAAATAGAAGTTCAAAAGACCTTTGGGGTGCCAATTATCGAACCAAAGAGACACCGATCGGTCATCCCCAATCCTCCAATAGAAGTAGTTTCAAAATTCAATCCTAAGTTGAAGGATCTTCTTCCAAGCCCACGAATAGAAAGTTGTCTTTTTGGCCACCCAGAAATTCGACCCTTTTAAAAAGGTCGAGTGAATCCATTTGCACTATAATGATTCATTGTCCAAAAACAAAAAGTCAAATATGTTTTAGCATGACAGCCTTGTTGTACTCACAAAGTCTACGGATACCAAGGCCCCCCTTCTCTTTTGGGCAATAAACATCCTCCCAAGACACCTTTGCACCCCCTATTCCCAACTTTGGGCCTTTCCAGAGAAATTCCCTGAGGATTTGTTCGATTTATTCCAACACATCTATAGGTAACATAAACACACTAGCCTAGTATGTTTGGATCGTGAAGGACTGACCTGATCAATTACAGTCGACCGGCAAAAGATAGGAATCGATGAGTACAAGATTGTACTCTCGTTGTGATGCGGTTGACTAGCATGCAACAATCTACCTTGGTGATCCTAGAAGTGATGATGGGGACCCTGAGGTAGCGAACTAGTAGGCTCCCTTCATGAAAACCAATGGCAAGGAGAATTTGGTTCCTCAAGGAAGGAGATCCTCCTGCAAGGTAAATCTCACTTTCGTTTGTGTTTGGGCATAGGCCAGTCCACTCCGAGAAAGTTTGGAGGCCTTCCTTAAAGAGTTTCACCGAAGGCAAATCGACTTCACAGAAAAGGAAGACATCATCTGCAAAAAATAAGTGTGAGAGGCTTGTTGCTCTACATCTCCAAAAATATATGAACTCTGGCTTAAAAAAGCGAGAAGTGAGATTACCGGATAAAACCTCCATGACCAGAGTAAACAAATAGGAGAATAAGAGGTCCCCTTGACGAAGTCCACGCCCACTAGCAAAGAAGCCATGTGATTTCTCATTCAAGGCAATGGAAAATTTAAGAATTCTCACACAAGTCATGATGAGCCGAGTCAAATGATCAGGAAATCCAAAGGCTAGAAGGGCAGTCTCAAGGAAATCCTAGTCGACTGTGTCATAAGCTTTCCTGAAGTCCACTTTAACTATGCACTTAAGAGAGTATGGGTGGAGGTGAAAGCCTGAGAAGAGTTCCTATGCTAGAAGGATATTATCCCTGATCTGCCAGCTTTTAACAAAAACACTTTGGAAAGGCCCAATGACATCTTGAAGAACTGATGCAATCCAATTGACCATAACTTTGGTGATGCACTTGTAAATGATATTGCAACATGCGATTGGCCTATAATCATCCACAGAAGTCGCATTCGGGCTTTTTGGTACTAGAACCAAAATGGTGTTATTAATCTCCCTTAAGAGCTTACCCGAGAAGAAGAAATCTTTTATCATCTTTGTAACCAATTGACCAACTATCCCCTAGTTATGCTTAAAGAATTCTACTGTGAAGCCATCAGATCCAAGAGATTTGCCTTTAGCCAAGGAAAAGAGAGTGTTTTGAATCTTTAAGTCAAAAACAGGACGATCAAGAAAGCTAACATAATTAGCACGGAGGGGAAACTAGATTACTTCCTGGATCGCCCAAACCAAGGGTCGTCGGTGCACTACTCGCGGGGAGAAGAGATGTTGGAAGTGCCTTACAAAGTGCTGGTGAACAAGCTCAAGCTCAGTGATTTGGATGCTCGAAGTATCCATGACAAAGAGGATTCTATTCGTCAGTTGTCTCTTATTGACATAATGGTGGAAGAATCTAGAGTTGCACGCCTCCTTAAGTCACTTAATTCTAGACTTTTGCTTGAAAAATGATTCTTCTTTAGAGCGCAGGTCCAAGAAGGTTCATTATTGACACCTCTCCAAATCTACAAGGGCAACAGAATTCGAGTCTTGCTGGCCAAACTGAGTAGTCTATAGCACGGCCCTTGCTTCAGAAGTCCTTATGGATATATTGGAGTAGGATTCTTTATTGAGAGCCTTGAGATGACTTTTGAGTGATTTGAGCTTACACACCAATCTGTACATGACTACTCCCTCACCCGGCTCCTCCCAAGCTCAACTGACAGTTGACTCAAAGTCCGGATGATCCATCCCAAAGTCAAAAAACTTGAAGGGTTTTCTTCGAGGCACCAGGTTTAACACTTTGACCACCATGAGGGAGTGATCAAAGATACCTGGTGCCAGGAAGGAAGCCTCCGAGTAAGAGAAGTCCTAACTCCTCTTGGAATTGACAAGGACCTTGTCAATCTTCCTCGTCTTTCTTAGAGTTCCAAAAGAGGTAGACCAAGTAATGAATTAAGCATCAATTGAACTCATCAAAGTAAGGGATCCAGCTGTTCGTGCCCCCCAGCCTATTAGAAGGGTCCCTGATAGCATTGAAATCACCCGCAACAAGCCACGGCAAGTCCTATAAGGCTGCACTTTTAAGGATAAGGTCATCCCATAGCAATCTTCTCAAAGGGAAAGTGTGTTGTCCATAGACAGTTGAGATACAACACTCCACACCCGAAGAAAGCATCTTAAGATTTCCATGAATCACCTGGGCATCAACCGAGGACACTTCAAAGCTGACAACCGAAGGGTTCCAGCCAATCTAGATCCTCCCTTTGGGAGCACAACTATGATTTGAAATCCAACACCAATCCCTCACCAACCTTGAAGAGATAGAGGAGTATAAAGCTTCGGGAACTTTGGTCTCCAAAAGACCAATGAGGCAAAGACTATAAGAGGAAACCAGACTTCGGATCTCAGCTTGTCTAGTAGGGTTAACAAGACCCCATAATATTCCAAATACCTTTGTAAATAAATAATACATACAAATGGAAGGACAAGAATAACTTACCTTCGTTTGGGAGGTTTTCGGCAAGAGTAAGCCAGAGCCACTGGAGTCATGGTAAGAGGCGGATCAGGGATTAGAGTAAGCAATTTTTCTTGCATCGTCTCCAACGTTCTGGAAGAAGCCCTCAAGGACGGGCCAGGGAAAGCAAATCCTCGTCCTCATAGCTAGAATGGCTAGCCAAGATATCTGATTCCACTTCTCTATCTTGTGGTACCAAAGGCCTAAAGTTATTCGGTTTGGGGCTAGACAGAGTTATGACCACCTTCGAAGGAATGTCAGTCCCTTCGCCAGTTTTCGTGAAGAAATGGAAGGCGTGGGCCCCGAAGTCGAAGCCTTCGCTATTCGGAGAAAGTCCTCATCATCTGACCTGTTAGGGCGGGAGGTGGGGCCATTCTTGGGGGTAACGACCTTCTTATTTTTCCCTTTAACCAATTTCCAAGCCTATTGAGGCAATTCCTGCACTTCAACTTCAACCAGAGTTTTTTAAGGTATGCTCTGTATTTTGTTGCTACTCATTGGGGGGGTTTACCATCGTCGGGACAAGGACGCGAGACTGTCCAGCCATCGATGATGGAGGAGTAGCTTGGGCACACTGCCCAGGTTTGTCTGATCTGGTTTTTGGTGGGGGGGCTTCGCAATTGTGACCGAAGCAGCCACATTTGCCACACTCCACCAGCCTCCACTCATACTTGATAGCTATTGAGTATAATACTCCCTCCAAGACAACGTCTATGGATTCACACCTTAGCTGACCTGCATGGAGTTCAACGCATACCTTAGCAAAGGAGATCATCTTCTTTTACTCCGTTCGCTCATCAACATATAGTGGTTTCTCCACAACACTTGCAATAGCACTAATGGAATGTGTCGACCAAAGGTTGAAGGGGAGATTCTTCAACCTAATCTAAACGGGGATCAAGTCTTGCTTTTCCTTTTTTAGCTCCATAAGGGGCTCTATTGCTTTAAAATAAGGGGCACCCTTACAACCGTAAGGGGACCATCTTCAAGGATTTTCCTTCGAAAAGTAGGATCTAGGACATGGAAGTAGAAGAATCCTAGGTCATCCGCCAAAACTTCAGCAAGTTTGGGGCCCCAAGCATACTTCAAGGATTCCTCTATAAGCTTGAAGGGTAACATTCTCCCTATGTAGTAGCTAACGAGGTACTCGTTCCATACGGGGTTTGAAGCCTCCAAGGCTGCCTCCGAGAGATGGACAATAGGCTTGTTGTCTACAAAGGTAGTTGGAACATAGGATAAATCATATCCCTTTGCAGCAAGGCGAGCCATGCTTGCCCACGAGCAAGCAAGGGTTACTTGCGGATCGTTTAGTCACTGAGCAAGAGGCTGTGGCCTCTTGGAGGAGGACCGAGCACGGCTTCAGCCTCATGAGTGGCCTGAACGGGCTGGTGGCTTCATAGGTTCTTTCTAATTATCTCTCGGCACAGTAGGGGCCTTGAAAGAAGCATCTTGACTAGGAAACACCAAAAGAAGTGCCTGAGAGGATGGGCTACAACCCCTTGAGGTTCCAGCAACCTGCTAAGCCTCTCAGGGAAGTCCAAACGTAGCAAAAATGGCAAAGGCCATTTCACAAACACCTGGAGTGCAATCCTCTCACAACCGAAGAAAGCCATTGGAATGAAGGAAATTTACCAGGCATAGCTTCAACAGTACAATGTAGGATATGAGATAAGATAATCCAATACACAACCGGCCCAGCAAGAATCAACAGTCATAGTAGAATCCTGAAATCGCAGCAGTAGAACCTGGGGAGCTAAAACAGCAAGATCTGAACTTCTAGGCCACTTAATAGGAAATGGCTTAGTGGGTATAATTAAGGAGGCAAGGCGACCTATGCCTCTAAAGATGAGCCCAAACCAATCGCTGGAACCACCGTAGTAATCGAAACACCAGACAGACTGACCAAAGTCGCGCACAAGCCTAGGGTAGGAGAGAACTCGACTTGTAGACTAATCCATTGGAATTCTTTTGGTGGAGATCAAGAGGAAGGCCAGGGGGATTTGTCTGCCAAATTTCAGCCCAAACCGATGGCTAGAACTTCAGGAATGAACATAAGACTATTCTGAATGAACAGTGCTAGATTTCACCAAGTAGAGAGAACCCGATGAACAATATCCGCGCGAAGAGAAAATGGCAAAGCTCCCATGCGGTAGGAATGTTTATATACTTCCAACTCAAGAACTGAATCATAAATTCAATTCCTACCCTACTTTTTGTTTTCAAGTGAATATCTATGGTGAATTAATTACTAGCATGATAATAAATCAAGACGACATTTAATTAACTATGAAAAGAAGAGTATATTACATGTTGAGAAAAATGAGAACTTACCAAATATTCATTATATTAAATTTGTAATATATTTATCGACAAAAAAAAAATCTTAATATATTAATCTTTATTTTCTTGTTTCCATCTTATATTTCCAATTTCTTATTTATTAGCTTTAGGTCTTCATTTGTAATTGAACCTTGTTTTTGGTACTTACTGTATACTTAATTTGCTTTTTATTTGTAGACTTATAAAGATACCTATAGAAGTTCCATGGCAAAAGATCTCATCAAGTGCCATAACTTGGTGTAATGGACACTTACGAAAGGTATACTTAAGTGCCACATTTTAAGAAAAGTAGGACACCTAAGTGCTACTTCCCGCGAAGCCGGCCGGAAATAATGTGGTAATTAAATATTAATATTTCTCATAGAGGTGGCTCACCGGAGAGCTAACTCGGCTCTAATTCACCAAAAACGACGTCGTTTTGGTATCATTTGAATTTTAATATACTATAAAAATTAATTAAATTTAATTTAAAACAAAATAATAATATAATTTATATTTATATTTATTTTAAAAAAAGAATGAGGAGGAGGAAGGCAACCGATGGCTGAGGGTTGAGACCTTGCCACTACCGCCTCCCTGCCGTCGCCAGAAGGTGGGGGAGGGTTGATTGGGGCCGCCGAGCCCGGCCAAGTAGGGGTGAGCGGTTCCAGGTTCCGGTTCGGTTCCGTCTGGAACCTGGAACCTACCCTCGGGTACAGGTTCCAAAAAATTTGGAACCTGGAACCTACCCGTCAGAACCAAGAACCTGGAACCTACCCGGTCACAGGTTCCAGGGTCGGTTCCAGGTTCCAACAGGTTCTTTTTTTTTTTTTTTATTCATTTTCAGAGTTGAATTATAAAGTACGTGCAAACCATATGCTTAACCTGTTAACAACAGGTTCATATTAGGAGCAAATCTACCAAAAATCATGCTGGTGCATATTTCTGTTTTCAAGCACTTAAATATCCCTATGAACACAAAAAAAACCTAATCCAATCCTTAGAACAAAAGAAAACAAACTCAGAAAAATGTAGATTGGAGCAGAAGAATGATGTAAGCACAATCTTTGTCTCCTTTGACATTCAAAGCAAAGGCCCCGAATAACATCTTCTCGAACACAGTAGCAGCAGCAGTCAAAGCCATCAATGGGATGTCAAATTTCAAGAACTTCATCTTGGAGGTGCTGAAGTTCTCTTAACATAGATAGTTTCCTGAAACGTGAAAAAACTTCAGTCAGGAAAGAATCCTTACCATAAACTTCAACCAGGATAATTAACATGCAAAGCTGAACCAATGGTCAAAGTCATGGTAAATAACCGAGCAACAGGTAAGAATAAAGGATGTGAAACCCCAATCGCTCTCTAGCAATGAAAATGTGTTCTGTCTCTTGCAAGATCAGCGGGAGTTTAGTGATTGCGAAGGATGTAGATCATAAATAGAGTGTGCATATAATAATATAGACATTTACCATGTTATGCAGGAACAACATTCAACAGCAGATCAAACAACTGGAGTAAAGTTGAAACATGTTTGAATAAAATATTCAAAACACAACACCAGAATGTTCTAATTTACTTCAGCAAAACATCAATTTGGTCCTTCAGATTTCTTCAGCATCAAATCTACACTCGCCAGCCACTTTCAAAATGGTGAATATTCACTCCAAAACTAATCTGGGTGTCTAAAGAGGGGTAGAGTGACAAAATCACATGTTTCCTGTTACTTGAATTTTATACATCTTACATGAACCAACAAAAGAACTCAGATCATCGCTTATCATCCTTTCAGAAATATATTAACAGCAAGATTAAATAAAAGAACCATCTAGCCAGGGGAAAAGGAGGCCCTGGAGTAGACAATTCATACCTTTTCTCTTTGAAGAACCAGGATTTATCTGATTAACCATAGTCAATTTGAACCGTGCAAATCTAGACCATCCGTCTGGAAGTCCTGCAGGATTGGCAACACTCAAATATAGTGCCAAAGAGTTGGTTCTATTGCCTTTGGGTAGATCAACAGGCGCCTGCTCAAAATCAAGCCAACAGCCTAAGTAGATACATCATTTTACGACTGCTGAAAATGAAACAATGTTTACCAGTCATGGCCGCCAACTGTGAATATTTAAGAGTAGTACCTGACTGAACTTAAGCTATTGAAGTTGGTGATTTTCCATATGTATTTCCATGAGGTTACGAGTTGTTCACCCAACATTTCCTGCTTCCCCATTGGCAAGAGTTTTAGCAAAACAGAGTTTCATGAATGATCCTCTAACATCAAAATCACGCCATAAATATACTTCCCGAGCTATGAAAACAATAAAATAAAAAGATATGATGTTCGACTTCATGTGAAATTAGTTGTGACTGCAAGTCGGAGACAAACTTGGGACTTCTTGACAGAGAAAGAACACGCACCTCTCCATTTGAACAAGGGACGAGCTCAGATTCCTCAGTTATTGCTACAATAGTCCAAGGAACAGAAGGTAATTCGCAAAAGATATTTCTGATATTCATCGTGCTTTTCAGCAGACCACTTTGCTCAGATCAGAAAATTGCACTTAATTGCATTATTAAACACTTGGGTGGACGCGGCTTAGTTGACTGGAGACATCGAGTAAACCATGCATTAAACTTATCAATGGTGACATCACAACAACCACCTTCCCATTCAGTAGGGCTGGAATCTGGAAACACAGTGATTTACCTGCAAAAAAAATTTACGTTTGAGAAAGCCTGCAAGTCCTCTAAGTCATAAACGGGTGAACACCTAAATAATCTGGACTCACAGAAATAACAGGTGTACATGGGATAGAAGAATCGTGCCGTATCAGCAACAACAGGAGAATCTGTGGAACAGTAACGGACCCAAAAGAAAGGAAGAGATAGTCATTCGATTCTTAAAATTATATCATGGTGAGGGACTCGATCATCTCAGCTTTTGCATCAAAAACCATCGAAATCCGCAACCAAGCAAGTCCCAATTCCAGCAAACGTGAAACGAACAAGAAAAGAAATAATAAATGACAGGCTTATGCTTTTTGGCATGTTGGGCTTCTGGCGCGAGCAGAGGCGGTGGGTCGCGAGCGGAGACTAACTCGGCTCAGATCTGCCGGCGTCGGGTAGTCGCGGCGGGAAAGAGTCAGAGCGGCGTCAGCGACGGGCAGAGGTAGAGCACGACAGCGACTGGCGTTGAGCGGCGAGGGTTCGCGCGAGCGGCGTCAGCAACTGGCGTCCAGCGGCGTCCGGCGGTGGCGGCCTTGAAGGCGAGCGGCATCCGGCGGCGAGAGTCAGAGCGGCGTCGGCGACGGGCAGAGGCAGAGCACGGCAGCGACGAGGGTTCGCGCGAGCGACGTCAGCGACTGGCGTCCAGCGGCGTCCGGCGGCGAGACTTAGAGCGGCGTCCGGCGGCGTGAGTTCCAGATCTGAAATCTGAGTAGGGTTAGAAAATAGAAAGGGAGTCTCAGTGCTGAGCGAGGGAGGAGGAGCGAGCGGGGGAGGGGGGTATCCTTTTGGAGCCCTAACCGGTTCCGAAACCGGTTCCGGTTCCGGTTCCGGTTCCGGTTCTAATAGGAACCGGAACCGGAACCGAAATTGCCGGTTCCCAGAAAAATGGAACCGGGAACCGGAACCGGTCCTTTAAGAACCGGGAACCGAACCGGAACCTCCGGTTCGGTTCTCCGGTTCCCGGTTCTACCCGGGAACCGCGCTCACCCCTACGGCCAAGGGCCGGCAGACCCAGTTGATTAGCAGCGAGGGTCGATGTTGACCCTTGGCTAGGGCTTGGCGGCTCTAGCCCTTGCTGCCGACTGCCTCCCTCCTCCTCCTCCCCTCCCCCCCCTTTTTTTCCCTCCTTCTCAGCCGTCAGTTGCCTCCCCTCCTCCTCCTTCCCCTTTCGCCCGGCTAGACCAAAGGCCGTCGCCCTTTGGGGTTCGCCTCAGTGGGCAGCGACCCTTGGCCCAACTGGGTGAGATCCGTCGACCTTTGCCGCCAGTCGGCCGGGGTTGCCAACCTTTGGCCAGGGGCCGGTGACCCCAGCCGACCCTCCCCCCTCCGTCATTGGCTCTTGTCGGCGGCAGGAGCTGCCTCCTTTCTTTTAATTTTTTTTTTTAAATTTGCTAAATTTTTAATTCTTATAATATTTGTATTTTTTATAAATATTTTAAATAAATTTATTTTTAAATTAAATTTAATTAATTTTTATATTAATTTTTTACCACGTCAACACTAAAACGATGATGTTTTGCACTTGCTTCGTCGGAAAAATTGACATGTTAGCGTTTTGGTCGGATTTTGGCTGTATTGACACTCAAGTGATCCATTTTGCTCCGATTTTAGCACTTAAGTGTACTTTTCGTAAGTTATGGCACTTAAGTATCTTTTTCTACCAAGTTATGGCACTTCAAGAGTCCGTGTCTCGAAGTTCCATATTTAAATAAAAATGACATAGATTGCAATGATCCCTTCTGTGAAACTTGTGGACTAGTGAGGCACATTAACATTGAATCTAAGTCCTCTTAACTAAAGAATCGGAGGAAAAAAAAGCATTCGGGATGTGGTGATTAAATTTTCTTGGACTATAAACTTTCACAACTAATGATTCCCAATTAACACCCGGGGAAATAATAATCTCTTGGAGGCCTAGAATCTCGCGTGACCTTGACGCCCAAAACATCGAGAGAGAGAGAGAGAGAGAGATACACACACGTTGTCCTTGAGTTTGCGGATGAGCTTGAGGCGAAGGTGATCGAAATCGCCATCGTCCTTGAGCCTAGCGATCACGTCATCCTTGTTAAGCTTCGTAGTGGTGGCGACAGCCGTTGATGGAGTCTGCAACTTCACCATCGTCGGGCGGGAAAATCCCTTCTCCAGTTCTTCAGGACTTCTGCAGAGGCGAGAATCTCTGAATTATTATTTTATTCTTTTTTTTGGGGGGGCAGATATCTCTCCAAGTTCGTCCCTAATTTTACCAAAAAGAAAAAAAAATTAGATAAATTCTTTTTCACTTTCCCCTTCTCGGAAATAGCGTTTTTATACAATTAAATGTCGTTCTACATGAAAAAAAAAGATAAAGATTTGTTCTCAAGTTTTAAACAATTGTTAAAATAAAATGTGGTTTGAAATGTATTTGTATGTCTTAAAAAATTTATAATAAATGAAAGCCAAATTATTAGAGGTATTGAAAGAAAAAAATAGATAAAAGATAGGGTTAAAGTCACAAGTTACCATTCAAAATTTAATTAATGTTAATCAACATTCTAAGTTATCCTTAAATTATGGTTTTCTTTATCCATGTTGATCCTTGAGATTAAAATAAACATTGAAGTGCTGACATGGCTTACGAGCAATCAGACCAAAAAAAGTGACGTGAAATAAAAAATTCATACAACACAAGAATAGAGAGCAACTTGTGAATTGACCACCTCATAAATAAACCTACAAATGCCACAAAGTAACAGCTGCATGGCTAAGAGTCTAAGACACAAACATTACTCACATGTCGATCGCATCTTTTTGATTTTGCTATGATTCATGAAACTGTAGTTGCATTATAAAAACAATCGTGATTCAAGTGGAGATCCACCGGTCTACTCTATATGCTTATCTATCATCTCATCTGCAAGATCACGTCACATATCCATTTTCTTTTAATCCTCGCTATGCTATACTAAACTAATACAAACATGACCCCTGTCCATCTTTGGCCACTTCTTCACCGTCAAGGTCTTGGCATCGTCTCCAATGCCTCGAAGACGGCGAAGGTTGCTCAAGACCTCTAAATATGGAGGCTTTTCGCCAGATGAGCACTTGACACACACACCACCGAGGTTTGCTGTAAGCGGCAAGCTTAAAGTCAGCACCGCTGAGCTCGGGGGCCACAAAGATGAAGGACATAACAGACGAGAGAGTCCTTGAGTTGTGCCTTAGAATATGGATGTCGCTGTGGCGGCTTGGTGGTGTCGAGGAGGAGGAATTTATCGTCCGCAATATGCTCACTATGGTCAGTGCCTCCTGTCATCGTAGGCACAGTAGTGATTGCGCCAGTTGTCGGTGGGTTTTGGGTACACCGGTCAAAATGGGTCCATAACCCATTTATGAATTCACATCTATTTGAATGGGTCATTAATGACTTAGTCTTTATCTCCTAGATCACCCTTAATGGGTTTTAAAGATAAGGACGCCAAAACTTTTGGATGGAGACAAATGTATTAGGAGGGAAGATCTGATGTTGTTTTTATAGGGAAACACTGAGGTGTGATAGGATGTAAAAAAGGTCAGAGACATGGCAAAATCCAACGAAAGAGACAACAGAAGGGTGTAGTAATGAGCACAGTGTTATAGCTACTTAAATATTGACTATTAGGTCAGTTTTTTTTACTTATTATGCTTGACTAAAACATATTGTCAAAATTAATTTTTCTATCTTCAGATGGTGAACTGAAAAAAAGGAGTTAGATCAAATTGATATTTGATTTAAAACCTATTAGAAACATTCTACGGCTGGAATGGACTTTCCACCAAATTTTCCCAGCCAAAATAAGGCTGGATGGGAATAATCAACCAATCAAATCAAACACTCATAGTTTAAAGACAAAATTGAAGTCTTCATCAAATTTTTCGAGAGTTGTTGACAAAATCTATATGAGAGATCTAAATACCTAATCAAGGGGTTGGATTGTGAGGAATGAGACATGTTTGTAAAACAGAAATATGTTATTCACTAAGCCGTTCATTCATTCCTTGTTATCATATCTTTAGATCTCTCAGTTAGTAACCATTAAAGCAAGAACATTATCGGGAAAACTTTTGGTAGTTGGACATCTAGATATAATTTAAGGCCGCATCATTTGGAGAAAGGACAGCCACGTCATTCCCTCATCCCTATAAGATTTGGGGTGTGACATGAATGACTGGGAAAACAAATTGTAGAGACGCCCCAATACTTCCATGTGGAACCGATGCAAAACATATTTCATATAAGCGAGAGAGATGTGAACAAAGTTTGGTAATCACCAAGCTAGCCATCTTCATGTTCTTGTAAAAGGGTTTTTTGAAGCATCTAGAACACGTTAAGAATTTAAAGGCATTGAGATGGAACGGTACAAGAGTCCACGAAAAGAAGAAATTGCGGTGGTAGCCATGGTGGAATGAAGCTGCCTAATAGAGGACGAGTGAAACTAAAGTTTAAAACGCTTTAGATGAAGATAAATCGTCTATTTAATTCGATATGCTTTATATTTGTCTCACTTCTTCTAGATTGCTTGATTTTATGAGATACATGATGTTTATTGTAAATTTAGATCTCATGCAGGGAATTATCCTCAGATGTATAGGAGATGAGTCGTCTTATTCAAATATGGGCTCTTTAGCAACTTGGTTTAAAGTCTTTGCCAGCAATCAACTCATATGAGATCGCATTTCATATGGAAGAATCATTTATACCGATCAAACTTACAGGATAAATTCACTCTCTCCCAAATCCAAATTCATTATGTAGAATAGGGCCACATCAAAAGATCACTTGTTTCATTAATCATATCGAATAGCTTCATTAGCTATTTTTATTTAATCACATTTTCCTCCCTCATCCAACCACAGGTGTTTTAGCGACATTGCCATTTTCATCATAATAAACAAAGACTCGGTTACAGCAACGATCGAATATCCCAACTTCATCTTTCACTGATACCAGTACGGCCGTCACCTCCAGACTGTCCTTCTCGATCACTGCCTTTGCTTTCTCTCCATTTTGTCCCACCAACTCAGGCCAAGTGCGGTATATATCACCTGTGATTAATCATTTAGAAGCCTTGATTATGTTGCCACATCTAGCTAATTTGCATGCCTCATCATCCGACTAAATTTCATACGCTCGAAAATCCAAATTATTGGCGGCTCATGTTACGAAAACAATTGATGTAAATTGACAATATCGCAAGCTAAGAAAAGAGAAATAAAAGGAACAGGGGAGTACTGCAGCAGTCCTTTTGATTGCAGCAAGGTGGGTAAGGGTACTTGGATCTGCTCCCCATGTTTCTGATCCTTCGTGTAATAAAGTTAGAGGCAAATTATATTAAATGTTATCTTGGGCACAACCCTTTTTATATAATCATTTTCACATATTTTAGGCAGTAAATCTTCGTTTACTATTATGAGCTTCTAAAGAAAATCACTCAGATTCATCTAAATAAAGAAAATAATTTATAGTAATCATCTAAATAAAGCAAGTAATCTGGGGAGGATAGATGATTATATTCTCAAAAAAGTAAAATAATAACTTAAGATACAGCATCATCGTGGGGTTGGAATCTTGGCAAACATGACCGCAGTGGATTGAGATCTCGGCAAACTTGTCATGGCTCAAAGGCACCTCCTTCCGGCGTGCTCGGCCAGTTGCGGTAAACCCAAAAGTGGTCACGCTTGCCGAGATGGCTTTAAGACTTGTGGGCCAAGGCTCGGTTTTTTTATACAACAATGTATCATGGGCCCAGATCACTTCTTGAGCTTTGTGGGTTTTCAATTGAGTTTGGCATTACCTGTTTGATAGGCTTTGGCCCGAATTGGACAAAGACCTAATCTAATGAGCTTGAGTTTTATCATTTAATTTTGTTTTCTCTCTATTTATTTGTTTAATTGGGCTAATTCTCTAAAAAAAAACCCAAAACTTTAGATCTAATCCCAATTCTACTCTTTTTTTTTTGTCTAAAAAAAAACCCCAAAACAAGTTTAGTCTCAAATTTACCCCAAAGTTCTTTTTGTCAGGAAAAATCCAAACTTTAGAGTTGGTCCAAAAAATTTTCTTTTGTCTAAAAAAAGACCCCAAACTTTAGTTTTGATCCCAAATCTATCCTAACTTTTTTTGTTGAAAAGAAAATCATCAAATTTTTACTTTAGGTCTAAATTTGCCCCCATTAGTTTTCTGTTCAAAAGTCGCGATTATTCATTCCTAATTTTTATATCCTAGAATGGTTTTATTTTGAAGATAATTTTTCACGTCACCTTACCGATGTGTATTTATTATTGATGTGGAAAAGCCATGTTAAGTTGGGACTGGATCGGGGGGTAGATTTGAGATTAGATTAAAAATGATCGTTTTTTTTAGACCATACAAAATTTGGGGTAGATTTGGGACTAGACCCAAAGTTTAGTGTTTTTTTGACAAAATAAGAGTTCGGGGTGGATTTGGGACTGAACTTAGAGTTTGGGGTTATTTTTTTAGAAAAAAAAAAGTTCGGGATAAATTTGGGACGAGATCTAAAATTTGAGTCTTTTTAGTGAATTGGCCCTTGTTACTTACAATGTATGCTTGGCTTATTAGCAAAAATGCAGGACACGGTTAAAAGTCTGAATTTTCACTGCACTAGATTTAGTTCAACCTAACACAATCCCTTCTTCATCTCTAGCCACTCCCCCTTGAGCCTTCGCCACCCAAAGCGGCTTACCCTCCTTCATCTTCTCTAAGGCCTTAAAGATGGCGAAGACTACTCAGGACCTCTAAATATCAAGTCTTGTCGTCGCTGACCAGCACTCTACGTATGCAGCACCGAGCTCCGCCATAGACGACGAGCTTAATGTGCACACTATTAAGCTTTGTGGCCACAAAGATGAAGGAAATAACAAACGAGAGAGAGAGTCCTTGAGCTGTGCCTTAGAATAATGGATATCAACATGGCAACTCGACGGTGTTGAGGGGGAGGGGTTCATCATTCATGCAAAACTCCCTATCACTGGCGGCTGCTGTGGTCGAAGGCATGGTGGTGGTTGTCGCCAGTTGCCGATGGGTTTTGGGTATAGACAAATGGATTAGGAGGGGAGATATGACTTTGTTTTTTTCAAGGAAATAGTCGGGCGTGGTAAAGGATGTAAAAAAGGTGGACACATGGCAAAATCCAGTGAAAGGGACAATAGAAGGGTGCATTAAAGATTACAATGCTATTGCTACTAAGGTATTGACTACTAGATCAGTTTCAATGGAGGATGAACAAAAATGAGAAATTAGATTTTCGGTAAGATAAAGATTGATATTTGATTAATCCCCTAGTATGAACATTCTATAGGTGAAATGGGCTTTCCACCTATTGACGCTTAAAATTAGCTATGCTGTCATGTGCCAGTCACATGGGTAAAAAATCGCTCCAAGCCCAAGGGGGGCTATACACATGCCTTACGAATAATGAGGATGATCGGCTATCGATGGGTACACCAATGGAGACTTGATATTCAACAATGAAGGAGCCATGTGCCTAGCCATCATGGTGGAAGTCTTGGGGCAATTTTGGCAGTAAACTTTAGAGTAGGACTTTTGAAAGCACTCTAAAAGGGAGCCAAAATAGCGAGTGAAAGGAAGGCAGCTGATTATTCAAAGCCCGACCAAAGAAGTTATCATCACTGGATAAAGCCACGATTGAGGTAGTTATAGGATGGATTGATTGAAGAATAGAGAACGTGCCAATAGATTGAGGTAGCAATTCAAAGTAATAACCACTCAACCATTATGGGGTGTCCTTGTATAGACCTCGAGTCCTACAACAAGGATCCCCTTGCATGAATAACATCAAAAGTCTTTTATCTTATTCCCTAGTTATCTTAGCTTAGCTGTAGCTTCAAATTCCCCTCGCTAATTCAATTTCGGTGAATATCAATATCTCGGATAGCACAATCAATTAGATTCCGGTGCTGTCTAATGTCCAGCGTTGTCAATTAGATGCCAACATTATGTCCTCATGCCCATTTAGGAGTAGTGCCATCTTGATGTTGTTTCCACTGTGCAGCATCGTCGATTTAATTATGATGTTGTGTCCTCATACCCATTTAAAAGCGGTGCCATCTTGATGTTGTTTCCATTGTCCAGCATTATTGATTAGATATTGATGTTGTGTCCTCGTACCCATTTAGGAGTAGTGCTATTTAGTGTTGTTTCCATTGTCTAGTGTTATTGATTAGATTCTAATGTTGTGTCCTCATGTCCATTTAGGAGCAGTGCCATCTCGATATTGTTTTCACTGTCCAATGTTGTCAATTAAATTTTGACATTGTGTCCTCATACCCATTTAGGAGCAGTGCCATCTCAGTGTTGTTTTCATCATCCACTATTGTCGATTAAATTACGACATTATGTCATTGTACCCATTTAGGAGTATAGCCTTTTTTATATCGTTTCTACTATCTAGTGTTGTCAATTAGATTTCAATGGTGTGTCCTCACATTTATGAAGGAGCAATGCTATCTTGGTGTTGTTTCTACCATATTAAAGTTAACTTTCAACAATGCCTAGAGAGTATTTAGATTGAGCCGTTGATTAAATTTTCGTGAAGGCTGACTCTAAATTTATATTGTACGATCTTGTTAGGATCGAAAGAATATATATATATAAGTATTTGCCATTCTCTATCCAAAACTAGCACAGAACTTAAGTCCCCTCAAAATAAAAACCAAAAGAAACACTTATATTTTGTTGCGGGATACAAAGCGGGCGAAATGCTACCATATTTTTCCTAACCAAAACAATGTTGGATGGAGTAGTCATCCAATCAAGTCAAACTCACATAATTTAAAAGATCAAATTGAAGTCCTAATCAAATTCTTTGGGAGTTGTTGAGAAAATCTATTCGAGATATCTAAACACCTAATCAAAGGGTTGGACGATGAGGTGTGAGACATGCTTGTAATCTCTATTGGTGGATACCGTTGATTATGAAAATCAAAGCCTTTGTTATGTTCCTTGCCAACATCTTTTGAACATATTCATACGATCAAAAGACAAATAGGTTTAGAGGAATCTTGGGCCATGGGTAATCCCAGATCTTATAAGAAATTTTCTTGTGGTGTTATTCTTTTTTTTTTTCTTCAATTTTCATTCTATCCGTGTGTTAGGAATGTTTATATACTTCCAACTCAAGAACCGAATCATAAATTCAATTCCTACCCTACTTTTTGTTTTCAAGTGAATATCTATGGTGAATTAATTGCTAGCATGATAATAAATCAGGACAACATTTAATTAACTACGAAAGTAAGAGTATATTACATGTTGAGAAAAATGAGAACTTGACAAATATTTATTTGATTAAATCTGTAATATATTTATCGACAAAAAAAAATTATAATGTATTTATCTTTATTTTCTTGTTTCCATCTTACATTTCCAATTTTTTATTTATTAGCTTTAGGTCTTCATTTGTAATTGAACCTTGTTTTTCATAATTACTGTATACTTAATTTGCTTTTTATTTATAGTCTTATAAAGACACCTATATAAGTTCCATATTTGAATGAAAATGACATAGATCGTAATGATCCCTTCTGCGAAACTTGTGGACTAGTGAGGCACATTAACATTGAATCCAAGTCCTCTTAACTAAAGAAACGGACGAAAAATAAGCATTCGGGGTGTGTTGATTAAACTTTCTTGGACTATTAGCTTTCACAACTAATGATTCCCAATTAACACCCGAGGAAATAATAATCTCTTGGAGGCCTAGAATCTCGCGTGACCTCGAGGCCCAAAACATCGAAAATGGGGACGTTTAGTCTCCTTTTTTTTTTTTTTTTTTTTTTTGGTATAGGGTTCACTGGTTTAAGTGTACTTTTGTTTGCTCCTTGCTGTAGAGGCCCAGAACGTGTCGAGGTCATTTATATGCTTAACGAATGGCCCAGAGACGGCGGCCGACAGCATGGGAGATCGGTCACCATTATGACGTCGGTGGAGGGGTGTGGTGGCTCCATGAGGATTTGGGTCTTTTGTAATTGAAGACAACAATTTACTAATGTTACGTTGAAAGTGGTATCTAGAGTTGAAACTCAAGGTGCGAAGACGCACTTTTGCAGGGTGACGATGCAAAGGGATATAGGATTAACAAACAAAGAATGGTTGTATACTTCCGTCAACTAAAAGTATAGTGGTGAAATTCAACGATACATTAAAGTTTAGGAATTAATTAAGTTAATCAGCTACTCGTGAACTTAATTTCAATGGAGGTCACCAATAACTAACGATTCACGGAACATTAGGAGTAAGAAAAAAAATAAAATACAAAACACACTGATAGAGCGGTAAATATGTCTGATAAAATTGATGGCAACAATAACTGAAGCAATTATCAGAACGAGATAACCAGAAAAATCAAACGCCGAGAGCCTCTTGCACTGGATCAATGATCTTTTACTTAAACATTGTATAGAACAAAAACGATTCCTCTTGCCACATCTTTCATAGGAAAAATTCTCTCCTTTTCTTAAGTCCTCCATGTCAGTTCTCTTCTCTTTCTCAGTCCTATCTCGTTTCACCCTCGTAATTGGAAGATCCATAAAAATTGAAAACTTGCACATGACCTCGACGATCCCGCAGAGCAATGCGTTGTCGAAAATGTTGTACTCGTCCCTCAGGGAACGTACTGGGGACTGACAGGACGCTAAGGTACATGTGTTGTCCCAGGTACCGCCTCTCGACCAACTCCGACCTCAAGTTCCAGATCTCGGCATGATCGCGGCCCGTGACTCCAAGAACACCTGGACCATGTGCCTGCTTACCGTCGTGGAGGTTGTAGTTCTTCCTCTTGTCTGGCGACCACCTCCCCCGGCTCAATCGTAACACAATCACGTTGGATTTCGCGTGGTTAGATGTCAACACTCAACATAAGCCAAAAGAAAACAACATTCCATGGAGACATTACCCTTTTTGATATTGCGGTTGTTAGGAAAGATAAATGGGAAAATTTATGGTTGAGTTACGCGACCCGGAAGACGGAATAGCTGTCAAGGTGACACGACTGGATGATGTTCTCGTGATTCTCCACGAGGATCTCGATGAATATGCTGAATGTAATGTTGCCCACATTAGGCGCCACCGCGACCATGTCGCCAACGTTGGCGGGTGTGTCTTCCTGGATCATATTGCGTTGTTGGCCACATTGTAGTACTCCACGAGCTTGAGCGGGGTGTCAGGCTCCTTGTGAGAGACGCCGTTGGTGACATAATGGAGGAAAATGTTTTCTGCGAAGCAAACAGAGCCTGAGATACTTCTTTCTTCTGAAGCAAAATGGCCATTCAACATCCTCCTCAGCTTCAGGGGTGGGGAAATCCACCCCGGCTTCTACCCTCACCTCGACGTGGCTCTGCTTCACCTAGGCATCAACACCTACATCGACAGTGATGACTTTATGTCCGGCTTCTGAGAAGGTGAACGAACGGAGCCAATCCCTAATTGAAGCCGGCAATTTGTCTAGTTGGCATTATGTCCGTAGGTAATCACAGTATCCCTGTAAAAGAATTGGTAAGTCTCTAATATGATTGATGCATGATGGCATCCATTAGTGCGTGTTAGAGTCAGGTTTTGAAATGTTATAGAGTGATTGTTTACTTTGTGTTAGTTTTAGTTAGTTTGATGGATCATATAGTTTTAGTTAGTCTCTAATCTGTCGGTGTGGGTTGCCGGGTAGAGAAAGAAAACTCGTTGTTAAGCACGGGAACGGATGATGTTAGGCTGATAGGAATTTGGGGAACTAGATGTATAGGGAATAACCCTATCGATAAAGCTATCTATAACAGTATCACCAGTCAGTTCGGCGCTTGTACAATGGGTAGACTTGCCGAAAGTCCTAATAAAGATATAAATAGTTTTTTGAAGATAAGTTTTGTTACGCTGGAGGACAATGAGGACACTTTTCTTGACATTGCTTGCATGGTAAAGGGGAAGGACAGTGATTTTGTAACCTGAGTTTTTGATGGTTTGGGTTCAAAGACATTAATCAGGATTCAAAGATATCTTCGATAACCATTAAGAATGAAAGAACAGTGTAGATACATGACTAGATTCAGCTGATGGTTAAGGATATCGTTAAGCAAGAGTGTCCAGATGATCCTGGGAAAATGAGAAGATCGTTGTGCTACGATGATGTTTTTGAAGTCTAGTCAGAGGATATGGTGAGAGCTTTGCATGAAACCGTTGATAATCTCATCTTCTTTAATTTACGCGCTATGACCTAATTGGGGTTGGGTAATAATGATTTATTTTCTTTTCACAAGAGGCAACTAATGCTGTTCAAGGCAGAGCGTTGGACTTGCCAACACCAGAGCTGGACATCAGTCATAGTCTTTCACACATATGAGGAGACTAAGATTGCTCATAGTTCTGAATGCACAAATCAATGGAGGTTGTTGAACCTTGCGGAAACGTAGTACAAATATAATTCACGAAAGATGAATTTAATTATTACAATATTTTCTTACACCATATACAACACTCTTACAATTCTACACAACTCCTCTCACACTCTCATGCATATATAACACACTACTCAACACACTCTCAAGACCCCTACGCACACCCACACACCTCACGCACGTACTCCACACCACTACACACGCACTTCACACAACACCCTTACACTCTACACTCACTACACTCTACACAACACTCCCTTACTCACGCACATAAGAGGCAAGTCCCCTATTTATAGGGTGTAAAGTCGGCACATCCACCAACTTCCCTCACCATCTTCCTATTATTTTATTGCAAGTTGTTGGGTCAACAATTGCGAAGAATTATCTAGAGAGAAAAGTCTGGAGAAGTGGAGAGTGAGAGAGGTCTGGAGAACTCCAGAGAGAAAGAGAGAGAGAGGCGGTGCTTTTTCTCAACAGAGGTTCTATAGTCTTCCCAGCAACTTAAGGTGGCTTGAATGGCTTGAATGGCTTGAATATCCTTTTTCAATTCTGAAGTTCAGTGCTATTCCAGAGGAACTTGTTTGGTTTCATGTGTATAACAATTGGATTAAAGAACTAGGAGGGCACTTAAAGATGCATTATACATGCTCTTATTGATGGTTTTCATTTTCAATGCCTTTCACAAAGTGAAATTTATCAAAATCTTGATTAGCTGTTCTTTTAAATTTGCGGCATTTTAGAAATTTGAAATTCCTGAATTTCAGCCATTGTAAGTTGCTGATTAGTGTTCTAGACTTTTGAGAGGTGCCAAATTTGGAGAGAGAGGGAACTTAATTAGTTGGTCGAAACTAAAGGATCTTCCACGCACACTAAAGTTGAAATATCTTCAAACACTGATGTAATTGGCTGCTCTAGAGCTTCCACTGAACATTTACATCTTGAAGGAAATGGCTGCAATGCATTATCCAGATTCCCAAACTTGCAAATTCAGTGCATTCAGTCCTCCATGTCAGCGTGCGTTCGCTTGGATTCATGTCTTGGATTGGTTTATGAAGGTATCGGGTCTAACATTTTATGTGTGGCACATGCATACGCTGGTGTAGTTCCAATTTTATAGATTTGCAATAGCAGCATGTTCGTGACTCGTGAGATGGGTGACCACATGGATACTATCCTTCCTGGAAGATAGACTCATGTTGGTTTATCCAAAGTCCACAAAGTTCTTTCTCTTTCTGGGTACCCCAATATACGTATGCGGATATCTTTGGATTGGCTTTGTGTGTTGCTTTTGGATTGGAGGAGGGAATTGAGGCTAGTGTTTAAATGTAAGTTTTGAGTAATCACATTCAAAATAAATATGGTACTTTCTCTTCCTTACGTTTCGATCACTTATGGTTTGACTATTTTCACGTCGTTCATTTGATGTACTGGATGAGATAATAGAGACAGAGAAAAGTCTAAATTTCATTTGAAGTATTGGAAGCAACACTAAGAAGGTGTAGGTTCCACCTTATATTGCAAGCAGGTGGAGGGTGACCTAAGGGTTCTATGCCAACACGAGTTGCCTTAGGAAGTGCCTCAAGCTTTCAAAGATAATCTCAATTATTAGAGGCATGCTTGAATCATGGGACAATGATCTACCTATAGATTGCAGTCAATTTTGAATATGACATAATTGCTTACTGTAATCTGTCACATTTGCTAAATGGTTCCTTGCGCGTCAATGTAAAAATTTCAATACTTCTATTGTTTCATGAGGAGAACGACCCTTTTGTTCATCTTCTGATGGGTTTCTAATGGAGTTATCTTGTGTTGTGATCATAGTGGTTGTCACATCAAGCAACTTCATCTAGGTTTGTCACAAAAGAAGGATGAACGGATGAATGGAATATCTGTTGATTTTGCTAGTGCTAACACTAAATTGTGGAAATTGGACTGTGAGGGATTACTTCGCAGATGTCCAAAAGTATGCATATAAACCATGGATATTATTTAGCGGCCATCAATTCGAAAGTTTGCAGCCGAATTTAGCTTTAGGTAGTTGGGAATCATCCAAAATCTGTGATTTTGTTCGAGTAACAGCTTTAAGATCTACTTCATTTTTATTGCTCTTTGCCCTTCACTCTAGGGATCCTATAATTTCTTCCAGATTGCTTAAGCATCACAAAACAAAGTATCAGTGTCAAAACACAAGCTGACTAGACATTCTAGCCCTTTGCTCTCCCTTTGATATTTATGTGTCTTTTAATATCTTTTGGTTTCCCCCTTTTATGCTAGTTGGAGGGCTTATAGTGCAAGATTATGGAAACAATACAATTTGATGCCCTGGAGGATAATGAGAAGGACATTTTTCATGACATTGCTTGCTTCTTTAAGGGAAGGACATTGATTATGTAACCAGAGCTTTTGATAGTTGTGGTTTAAAAACATTAATAGGGATTCAAACTCTAAAAGAGATCTCTAAATGTGTCCAGATGAGGGGCTCAACCTCTAGAAAGGAACCTATTTACAAAGGAAGCAAGAGAAGAATTCTTGAGAAAGCTGGTTTATACAATGTAATTTATATTGAAAATACAAAGTGGAGCTACTCATAGACAGCAACAACCTGTACCTGAAGGAATGATAAGGAGAATTCACCAGGTGCTGGAAGAGTTGTGAGACTTAAGAAGTTGTCAGTAAAATGAACGTGGATGCTCAGTCGGCAAAACAAGAATCACTTTCAACTGTATAAGTCGAAGTTGGATTGTGATGTGGCAGCGGAAGTGAAGTGAAGGCAAGATGGAATAGGGTGAGATGGTAATGGACCTTAGGCTATACATAGGAGGAAAGAACGAGGTCGACAAAACAAATTGTCCCGAGGAGGTAGAGACAGTGGCTACGTTAGAAGCTCTAGAGTGAGTTATGGACAAAGAAAAATGCCCAGAGATTGCGGTTGAGATGGATTCCTCACTCTTCTCTGAGGGCTCGAAGGATAATTAGGAAGGCAACCACGTGAAAGCCAAACCAGCACTGCGGAAGATTTAGCATCTAAAGGCGTAGTGCTGAAGACCTCCCGCAGCAACTCCTGAGAAGATGTACAGATGAAGATGTGAATTGCGTTGCAAACACTCCTCCACACACGCCCCACACCCCCGGGCCCGACCTTTTTATTTCCTATTCTTTGTGCCGAGCGGAATGCTAAACCTCCATAAACGCGCACTCTTTCTTTATGCTATTGAACTATTTTACTAGCCCAAAAGAGAACATCGCAAGTAATATCACGCGCTTGCTTAGTTGCTTCACATTAACCAACACTCCATGGCCTTGAACAATCAAAAGCTTAGACCGCAATTTCCCATCCCCATCAGTTGATGAAAACAAAACCTGTAATTCCAGGCCATATCATTAAATTCAACTTCTCTTCTCACGCAATACATACTGTGAAGCTCGTGACCCTCGACTTTGGGAAATCTAAGAATTGCTTGTCATGCTCTGACCCTCGAGCGCGCAAACAACTCACGATGGTTGATAAAACTGCGATGTCCCAGGACGCACCACCGATCCCTTCTTTTTCTTTTTCTTTTTTTCGATTAAACACATGCAGAAGCAATTCATATAAGCACCTAGCCAACCAATAAAGAGTAAGGATAGTAAAGCAGTACAACAATGACCATTCCAAAATGCTACTTTGTTTTATATATTTGTTAATTCCAAGAAGTTTCATATCCACAAACCATTACAAAAACCAACATGGGTCTAAGGCTAACGCAAGGCCAACTTCTTGTCTCCATAGGGACCCTGAACCGAACACAAAGCCTCTCTATACTACGAGTTTGAAAAATAATAAACAACTCAGCGAATTAACAATCTAAGCTTCGACTATGATGAGAATTTGTTTCAAAGGTAACCTAGACATGCTATAGTATATAATCTTACTTCGCCTTGGTACATCCCTACGTATTGATACATTCTATATGATAAGTATAATCAATAACCAGAATACATAACTCTCATGCACCAAGTAATTACATGAGTCTCGATTTTAAGGTAAAACCCATTTTGGCCTATCCCATACTGTGCCTCAAAGTTTTACCTCATAATCAAGTGTAATGCAACATAATCATTTACATGTATTCCGATTCTTATGATCCCTCGGGCCATGATCAACACAAGAGTCGGCGATCTTCCGACATAATCGGGCATCTTCTCGCCCCATTAGATAGCATCATCTAGAGCCCCTGCCTAGACAGCATTCCCTAGAGGAGTATCGGTCCGGCCTTAATCGCGATTCGGCATCTAGACCTCCGCGGGGCATCCGATAAATGTTGGATAATGGGTTTTAAAATTAAGGAAGTCAAAACTTTTGGATGGAGACAAATGAAAGGAGAGAAGATTTGATGTTGCTTTTGTAGGGAAACAGTCAGGTGCGATGGGATGTAAAAAAGGTTGGGGACGTGGCAAAATCTGATGAAAGGAAGAACAAAAGGGTACAGTGATGAGCACAATGTTATAGCTACGTTTTTTTTTTTTTTGGTCGAAAATGTTATAGCTACTTGAGTATTAACAATGAGGTCAGTTTTCTACTTATTATACTTGATTATAATATATTGTCAAAATTAATTTTTCTATCATAAGATGATGAGTTGAAAAAAGGAATTTGTTATATTTTGTTGGTACAACCACGATACAATGGGATATGATTAAGATGCACTGGTTCATTTTGATTTAATATGATGGAGAGACATTTTTTGAAAGGAAGTGAGGAAAGTTATATAAATAACTTCTTAAGATAACCTAGAAAGTTGGTTGAAGAAAGAACATTCAGAAACTATGGTTCTCTATTCTCTCTTCTCTCTATCATCAACGAACAAAGAACAAAGAGGCTTCCATTTTCTACTTTGAGAAAACTATCAGCATTAACACTATGGAATGTGAATATTTTTCTCGTAAATGTATTCGGACCATCGTGAAGTCATATTGTCCATCATTCACATGTGATTCTATGTACATTCTTGGGTAATCCGTTTGTTGCACATCAAATAAGTTAGTCATTTCTTTTGTCGACTTCTCTTCCAACATAATTAGATCAAATTTATATTTGATTTAAACTCTAATATGAACATTCTACGTGTGGAATGAACTTTCCAAATAATTTGTCCCAACCAAAACAAGTTTGGATGGGAATAATTAATTAATCAAGTCAAACACGCATAATTTAAAGACAAAATTGAAGCCTTCATCAAAATTTTTGGGAGTTGTTGACAAAATCTATGCGAGAGATCTAAATACTTAATCAAGAGGTTGGACTATGAAGAAAGAGACATGTTTGTAAAACATAATTATATTACTCATTGAGTCATGATAGCTCATTCATTCTTTTTTTTTTTTTTTCATGTTTTTCAGGTTTATCAATTAGTAGCCATTAGAGCGAGAGAATTACCGTGGAAACTTTTGAGAGCTGGATATTTGGATAAAGTTTAAGGTTGTGTCCTTTGGAGAAAGGACAGCCAAGTCACTCCCTCATCCCTATAAAATTTGGGGTGTGACACGAATGACCGGGAAAAAAAATTGCAGAGATGCCCCAGTACTTCTATGTGGAACCAAATGCAGGACATATTCCATAGAAGCGAGAGAGATGTGAATAAAGTGACGAAGTCTGGTAATCACCAAGGTAGCCATTTTCATGTTCCTGTGGAAGGGTTTTCGAAGCATCTACAACACGCTAAGAATTTGAAGCCAACGAGACGTAACGGTGTAAGTGTCCACGAGGAGAAGAAATTGCGGTGGTGGCCATGGCGGGATGAAGCTGCCTAATAGAGGACTAGTGAAACTAAAGTTTAAAAGGCCATAGATGATAAAAAATTGTCTATTGGATTCGATATGCTCTATATTTGTCTCACGTCTTGGAAATTGCTTAATTTTATGAGATGAACGTTTGTTGCAACTCTAGATCTCATGCAGGGAATTATCCTCAGATGTATGGGAGATGAGTCTTCTTATTAAAATGTGGGCTCTTTAGTAACTTGGTTTAAAGTCTTTGGCAGCAACCAATTTATATGAGATCGGATTTCACATAGAAGAATTGTACATATTGATCAAATTTACAAGTTAAAATCACTCTCTCCTAAAGCCAAATTCAATATGTAGAATAGGGCCACATCAAAAGATTACTTGTTTCATTTATTATATCAAATAGCTTTATGAGCTATTTTTATTCAAGATCACATTTCCTTCCCCCCTATCTGACTACGGGTGGTTCAGTGACATTGCCATTTTCATCGATCCAAACATATACTCGGTTACAACAAACTTCTGTATACGCACTTCCGTTTTTCGCCGATTTCAATATGACCTCCGCGTCCACATCGTCCTTCTCGATCACCGCCTTTGCTTTCTCTCCATTTTGTCCCACCAACTCAGGCCAAGAGCGGCCTAATTGACCTGCAATTAATCATGTACCACCCTAACTAATATTGCATACCTCATTATCCGACTAAATTTCATACGCTCCAAAATCCAAATTGTTGGCGGCTTACATTATGAAAACAGTTGGTGTGAATTAACAATATCGCAAGCTAGGAAAAGATAAATAAAAAGAACATAAGGCTTTTTGAGGCGTACTATTGCAGCAGTCCCATTGAGTGCAGCAAGGTGGGTAAGGGTACTTGGATCCACTCCCCATGCTTCTGATCCTTCTTGTAATAAAGTTAGAGGCAAATTATATGAAATGTTGTCTCAAGCACAACCCTTTTTATATAACCATTTTCACATACTTTAGGCAGTAAATCTTCGTCTGGTATTATGAGCTTTTATATGGAGCAAGTAAATCCTTAGTAATCATCTTCGTGGCCAGTAAATCCTTAGTAATCATCTAAGTAAAGCAAGTAATCTGGCTTTAATGATTCTCCCTAAGATGGAAGAATAGATTATTCTATTCTCCAAAAAGTGAAATGATAACTCGACATAAACATCATCGTGGGCTGAAGTCTCGGCAAACATGACTGCCATGAGTTGAAATCTGGATGAACTTGTCATGGCTCAAAGGCGGGAAAAGTGTTAAAAAAGGTTATAAACGTTTTGTATTTGTGCCAATTTAGTCATAAATCTTTTTTTTATGCCAATTTAGTCCTAAACATTTTTACTTAGTGTCGTTTCAGTCATTTCCGGTCAACTTTGGCTAGATTTTGCAGATTGGACACCGGCCGGCTTTCATAGCCTGATCGATGCTAATGTGAACAACTTTTAATAATATCTTAATATTTTTGAATTATTTATTTTTATTTTTATTTTTTCTATTTTCCTTCCCCTCTTGTAGCCAATCGTTGGACCTCGACGACTGGCTAGAGGCGACAGCCGGCCAAATCGACCTCGCAGGCCACCTCGCTAGTGGCCGCGAGGGTGGCCTCGCGCTAGGCGATGAGGGTCGATCCTCGTCCATGGCCAGCAAGGCTCAACCTCACCAGATCTAGCTAGGGTGAGCCTCATCGGCGCCGCCCAGGCCATGATTCAGCTAGGCTTGACCTCATCAAATCATGGCCTAGGCGGCACCGGCAAGGGTGAGCCTCCTAGCCCAACACAAGGCCACCCTCGCGGCCAATAGGGGGGTGGCCAACAAGGTTCAACAAGGTCGACCTCGCTAGCCATTGCCTCGGGCCGGTCGCCGAGATCCGGCCATTGCCTTTGGCCGATCACCCAGATCTGGCCAGTGGCCAGAGGAAGGAGGAGAGAAGAAAAAAGAATAAATAATAAATAATAAATATTAAAATATTAAAATATTAAAAAATATAAAAATATTATTAAAAGTTGTTCTCGTCGGTCCTGATTAGGCCACGTCAGTTGGTTGGCACCCAGTTAGCAAAATCCGATCAAAATTGGCCGGAAATGACTAAATCGACCCTGAGTAAAAATATTTAAGATTAAATTGGCACAAAAAAAATGTTTATGACTAAATTGACACAAATAAAAAAAGTTTATGACTTTTTTAATACTTCTCCCCTCGAAGGCACCATGTTTTGACGTGCTTGGCCAGTAGCGGCGAACCCAGAAGTGGACACGCTCGCCGGGCTGGCTGTAACACTGGTGGGTCAAGGGTCGGTTTTCTGATACAATGAAGTCCCATGGGCTCGGTCACTTCTTCGGCTTTGCGGGTTTACAATTGAGTTCGGCGTTACCTGTTTGTTAGGCTCTACGCCGAATTGGATTGCACTAATTGGACAAACCGATGGACCTGATCTGATGGGCTTGAGTTTTATCATTTGATTTCATTTTATTTTATTTTCTCTCTTTTTATTTGTTTACTTGCGGTGCGTGCTTGACTTATTAGCAAAAAATGCAAGATACGGTCAAAAGTGCAATCTCTAAGAAGAAAGGGCCATTTAGCTAATCGGGAATTGGACCAGCTCACTCTAGAAATAGGGAACTGGTGGAAACTAGATTGGCTTGGAAACCAATCACCCCCTACCAATACTTTCATTCATCTCCGCCGTCTTAATTGCTCTAGGTGAGCCACCAAAAATTTGGGCTTATCCTGCATTGCAGTCTATGTAGCACAGACACTCTCTGAAAGCCTCCGTGTCGTGTCCGACACTCCGACACGTGTCCGACACGCTCCGACACGTCCCGACACGCGGTCAACGAGTGTCGAAAAATTCGACACGTGGTCAACTCTCTTCAACACGCTCCGACACGCGAGTCTAGAATTCCGACACATGATTCCGACACGCACGGGGTCAATTTTAAAAATTTCTAATACTTGAGGGGTCAAAATATAAATATACAAAAAAGAAGTAATAAAAGAAGTAGTAAAATTGCTATGAATATACATGCACGGGGTCAATTTTTTTTTTCAGTTTTGTTTTTTTTATAATTGTTTTAGTTTTTTTAAAAGTCTTTTACTATGAAAGAAGTAATAAAAATGCTATATATGATAAATAAATAAATTTAAAAATATCATTTCAGCATTTTTCTTTAAACAATGTTTTTTCCTCTAAGTTTTATGTATTATTGTAACAAATTAAAATAATGAATGATATTATTTAATATTTTTCGTGTAAATTAATTCTAGGCTATTTTTATTATTATTTATTTATGTATTTATATATAAAAATATTTAATATATAACGTGTCGAAATTCTCTATTTTTAAGAAATAACGTGTCGGCGTGTTGTGTCATGTCGTGTCACGTGTCACGTGTCCGTGTCGGTGCTACATAGATTGCAGTGACTTCATCTAGAGTCTAGTCTTGCTGCAATATCTGGAAGAGTAAAGCAAGCGCCACTGTGGTTTGTAGGCAAAAACGAGTGGTATCAGGACTCGGCACCTTCCGATTCAGCAGGGTCATGGCTGTTGGGGATCTTTTAAAAACAAAAGAAAATTGCTTTGTTTTCCTATGTTCAAGTTGTCTCTTGCCAATGGCTACAAAATGGCTACTGCAACACCTTTCGTCTAAAATGGAGGGGAGTAAAAACCGTTGAGTGAGATTGAGATTATGTCGATGCCTTCTGAGAGGGCAGCTTTAGAGATTGAGATTATGCCAATGCCCTCTAAGACGGCAGCTTCAACTCCCACTAGCACGTCGGACGGAAGACAGAATTCTGTAGGGCACACTTTAAAGCTTCAACAAAGCGAGCTCTGAACTTTGTTTCATGTCGACTTTCTCGCTGAACATTTTATCAAATTACATAGACAATCGATATGCTCTGTATTTGTCTCACTTCTTCTAAATTGCTTAATTTTATGAGATGCGTGATGTGCTATTATATATTTAGATATCATGTGGGGTGTGTGGGAGATGAGTCTTCTTATTAAAATGTGGGCTCTTTAGCACCTTGGTTCAAAGTCTTTGACAGCAATTGATTCATATGAGACCGGATCTCACATGAAAGAATTATACAAATTGATTAAACTTATAGGGTATAATCTCTCTCCAAAATCCAAATTTGATATGTAGAACGGGGCCACATCAAAAGATCACTTGTTTCATTTATCATATTGAATAGCTTCATCAGCAATTTTTATTTAATATCACATTTTCCCCCTTATTTGACCACGAGTATTATAGCGACATTACCATTTTCATCAACCCAAACATATACTCCGTTATAACAAACATTCATTAAAACCTAAGTCCATCTTTCGCGGATATCAATATGACCTTCATGTTCACATCATCCTTCTCGATCACTACCTCTGCTTTCTCTCCAATTTGTCCCACCAACTCAGGCCAAGAGTGGCCTAACTCCTTTGCAGTAATCATTTAACAACCTCGATCTTAGATTATGTTGCCACACCTAACTAATATTGCATGTCTTATATCATCCGACTAAATTTCATACACTCGAAAATCCAAATTATCGGCGGCTCACATTACAAAAACGGTCATGTAAATTAACAATATCGCAAGCTAGGAAAAGAGAAATAAAAGGAACCTAAGCCTTTTTGGGGCGTACCAACACAACATTCCAATTGAAAGCTGCAAGGTGGGTAAGGTTACTTGGTTCTGCTTCCCATGTTTCTGATCCTCTTGTAATAAAGTAAAGGCAAATTATGCACAACCTTTTTCACATAATCATTTTCCCCATATTCTAGGCAGAAAATGCATCTACTACTATTATGAGTTTTTAAAGAAAATTACTCACAATCATCTAAGTAGAGCAAGTAAATCCCTAAGAATCATCTAAGCAAAGCAAGTAAATCCCTATGAATCATCTAAGCAAAGCAAGTAAATCCCTATGAATCATCTAAGCAAAGCAAGTAATCCGGCTTTAATGATTTTCCTTAAGATGGAAGGATAGATGATTCTATTCTCCAAAATGTAAATTAATAATAACTCAAGATAAAGTCTTCATCATGGGTTGAGATCTCGGCGAACATGACCGCCATGGGTTGAGATCTCGGCGAACTCGTCATGGCTCAAAGGCACCTCATTTCAGCATGCTCGGCCAATCGTAGCGAGCATAGAAGTCAACAAGCTCGCCGAACTGGCTGTAAGACTTATGGGCCAAGGCTCGATTTTCTGATACAATGAAGTGTCATGGGTCCTGGTCACTTCTTGAGCTTTGTGGGTTTTCAATTGAGTTTGCAATTACCTATTTGGTAAGCTCTAGGCCTAATGGGACAAACCAATGGACCTGATCTGATGGGCTTGAGTTTTATCATTTTATTTTATTTTATTTTCTCTCTCCCTTTATTTGTTTACTTACAGTGTATGCTTGGCTTATTAGCATAAACGCTGGGTACGGTCAAAGGTTCGAATCTAAAGGAAGAAAGGGCCGAATAATAAACCCAAATTTGGCAATGTTTAGTGACCGAACCACATAATCAGACGTGACGTAAAATAAAGTATTGAATTGTTGATGTGGGCTATAACATCAATAGGGACCTAATCAAAAGAAGTGATATGAAATAATTAAAAAATATATAAAACACAAATATAGAGAGGGATCTCCGAGTGGACTGCCTCCTAAATAAACCTGTGAATGTCACAAATTGGCAACAACATGGCTATGAGTCTAAGACACAAACGTTACTCACATATCAATGGCATCTTTCTATTTTGTTAAGATAGTGATTCTAGTGCAGATCCACCTCACGTATGCACCTCATCTGCTGTCATGCTCACAAGATCGCGCCACATTACTTGTTTTCTTTGCATTTTCACTGCACTAAATTTAGCTAACACTAACACCATCCCTCCTTCATCTCTTGCCACTCCACCCCGAGCCTTCGCCACCCAAAGCGGCTTGCCCTCCATCAGCATCTCCTGGGCCTTAAAGACGACGAAGGCTGCTCAGGACCTCTAAATGCCGAGCTTTGCCGTAGACGACAAGCTTAATGTCGGCACTGTTAAGCTCCGCGGCCATAAAGATGAAGGAAATAGTAGACCAGAGAAAGTCCTTGAGCCGTGCCTTAGAACGATGGATATCAACGTGGTAGCTCGATGGTGGGGAGGGTTTATCATCCGCGTGACACTTGCTAATGTCGACGGTCGCTGTGCTTGAAGGCATAGTGGCAACTGTCGCCAATTGTTGATGGGTTTTTGGTATTGACAAATGAATTAGGAGTGAAGAGAAATAGTTAGGCGTGCTGAAGGATGTCAAAAAGGTTGGACATGTGGCAAAATCCGATGAAAGGGACAGCAAAGAATACATTAATGAGCATAACGTTATAGGTACCGAGGCATTGACTATTAGATCAGATAATACCTATTATTGTGCTTGGCAAATTATTTCTCTATTGAAAGAGGATGTGCAAAAGTAAGAAATTAGATTTTCAGTACGATGAATATTGATATTCAATAGAGGTGGAATGGGATTTCCATCATGATTTTCCTAACCAAAACAAGGTTGGACAGAGTGGTCATCTAATCAAGTCCAACTCGTATAGTTTAAAAGACCAAATTGAAGTCCACATCAAATTCTTTAGAAGTTGTTGAGAAACTCTATTAGAAAGATCTAAACACATAATCGAGGCATCAGATTATGAGGTGTGAGACATGCTTGTAATCTCTACTTGACTCTTGGTGGATATCGTTGACTTTGAAAATCAAAGCCTTTGTTATGTTGCTTGCCCGCGTCTCATGAACATATTCATATGATCAACAGACAAATAAGTTTGAAGGGATGCATGGGAAACATATAGATTTTTTTATTTTTTTTTTTTTTTTTTTTGGTAAAGGTAAGAAGTGTAATAGATTTTGCACAAAATTACAAGGGGGGGATGCCTGGCACCAACAAAACAATCACTCACAGAGACAAGAGTCAAGGAAGAGTGAGAGGGTGCCAAGGGATCCAACGGACAACAAAAAGAAACCCTAAACAAGAAAGACTAAGCTAAAACCAAAACCCTCCATCAAAGAAAGATAGAAGGACTCAAGAACAAAACGATTTTTTTATTTTTTTTATGGTGGTAATATCCTTTTTTTTTCCTTCACTTTTCATTATGTCCACGCTGTAAGAATATTTTTATACTTCCAACTCAAGAACCGAATCGTAAAGTCAATTCCTACTCTAATTTTTTTTTCAAGTGAATATCTATGGTGAATTAATTATTGGCATGTTAATAGATCAGAACAACTTTACTTTGCTGGAAAAAAAAAGAGAGTAAATTTCATGTTTAGAGAAAGGAGAACTTAATATATATACATTAGATTAAATTCCTAATATATTTATCTTTATTTTCTTGTTTCCATATTACATTTCCGATTTCTTATATATTAGCTTTAAGTCTTCATTTGTAATTGAACCTTACTTTTCGTATTTACTGTATACTTAATTTGCTTTTTATTTATAGTCTTATAAAGACACCTATAGAAATTCCATATTTTAATGTAAATGAAATAGATTGCAATGATCCCTCCTGCGAAACTTGTGACTAGTGTGGCACATTAACATTGAATCTAAGTTCTCTTAACTAATGGGAATTGGGAAAAAAAAAATGCATTCCAGGTGTGTTGATTGAAACTTTCTTGAACTACAAACTTCTACAACTAATGATTACCAATTAATAAAAAAACAATTCAAATCTTAAGAACTGAAAATGATCAAATATAGCTATTGCTTACCTTATGCATAATGTACATATCATCTGTAGAATGGATGTGAATTTTTAGTTCATTAAAACATTATCATCATTTTCCATTGAAGATTTTTTATAATGTGTACATTCTTTTTTTCAGTTTTAGAATTTTTTTTAATGAGTATTAAACTAATTTTAAGTACCTCAATCAATGACGTGGAGGATTCCTTTAAGATGACGTTTTACAATAATGACTATGATTGCTGCGCAAGCTATTATTCTTCTCCTTCTTCTTCTTCCCCTTCTTCTTCTTCTTCTTTATCTTCCTCCTCCTCCTCCTCCTCCTCCTCCTTCTTCTTCTTCTTCTTCTTCTTCTTCTTCCTTCTTCCTTCTTCGTCTTCTTCTTCTTCTTCTTCATCTGCTTCTTCTTCTTCTTCTTCTTGCAATTAAATCTTTATTTATTGATGGTTTCGGTATTCGTAACTATACCTTATATACTAGTTTCCTATTTCTCTCCTCTCTCTTTTTTTTTTGGTACATTGGGGGTTTTGCAATTAAATCTTCATTTATTGATGGTTTTGGTATTCGTAACTATACCTCATATACTAGTTTCTTGTGTCTCTCCTTTTTTTTAATGCTTTTGTGGGGGTGGGGAGACTTGAGGACACAGACCTCACACAACTTGTATTCGTGATGGGAGAGGCGATGTAGACATAATGATCATGTCATTTATCTCGATTGACTTGTGACATTTCGCTTGTGATATGCAAGCCTAAATTCAATAGTAAAATTAGTTTACAAATGGTGCATTTGATTAAACTTTGAGAGAATGTTTTTGAGACCTTGATCAAAAGACCTTTAAAAAAAAAAAAATAGAAGCAGTGTTTGTTAAAATTTATTTGAAAAACATATTGAAAAGTATTTTTGACATAAATATCATTTGGTATGAACAATAATTGTTAGTGACACACCCATGGCATGCCAATCGCACGCCAATCGTATGCCTTATATGCAATAAGGCTGACAGTTGTTAATGACACGCCCATAGCATGCCAATCGCACGCCAATCGTATGTCTTATATGCAATAAGGCTGACTCCTAATGTTGTCGCAATGCAAGCCCGAATCTGTGGCAGCTCACCCATAGCAAGTATATAGCATCCAAACAACATGTAACCTCAAGTTTTTGGGCTTGCCACTGCATCAAGGATCTTTCAATGGTTCAACCCTAGGAAAGGGAATATCATTGGTGTCATAAATACGGGTTTAACGTCTGACCGCGCTTCATTCACCCAAGATAGAATGCAACCTTTGTGAACCAATGGAAAGGGAGATGCAACTACAAGCCTTTTTTTTTTTTTTTTTTTTTTTTTTGGTCAGTCCTACTCTATTCCTATGCTACACTCACTCGCAGACTTGTGCCCTGCCTCGTGCAGGGCGTGGGAGTCGCAACCCACTCTCGAAACTCACGCGTCCCTATCCCCATCCCTCCCTGAGAAGGTGGGGATTTGAACCCCTCACCTCCCCCTTCCATGTTGGAAGGGTGGCCACTGGGGCGAACCCCTAGTGGTTCAACTACAAGCCTTAACAATGTAGTAACTAGTTGATAAGCGTCAAGACCTTGACAGCTAGTGTAACATCACCAATTTTGCCTATATATTTAGCAATATCTAAGCCAAAATCAAGATTAATGATGGCTAATATGGAAATATGAATTTCTTGGGGCACTTTTAAAGTTCCATTTGATATTTTCGGGTCCAAGAATGTTGGAAATTCATTGGACAATTTCAGAATGTAGAAATTTTGTGTTAATTAGCAATTTAATGGCTAATTAAAATAATGTGGACATTGCACCCTAAAGTGTACATTATGTGGGACGCTGTACATTTAAACTTGGACAAGCTAGAACATATTTGTGCCCTAATAATCCATGGCCGGCCACATAACACTCAAATCCCCATTTTGCCCTCAATAATTTTGCATTAGATGTAACCATGTGTGATTAGTGCTAGATCAATCACTTTTCACGCAAGAAATGTGTCTTGCAAGCCACAAAATTTTCCCTTCTCCTTCCTATAACCTTCGGCTGACCCCCTCTCCCTCTCCCTTCCCCCACTTAAGCTCATTTTCTCACTTTTTAAACAAGAAAACTCAATCATCTCTGTCAAATTTCCTTTTCCCCCTCTCGGCCACCCCTCACTCGAACCACCATCTCCAAATTTCTTTTTGTTTTCTTGCGGAATCGAAAATCAACCATGAGGGAAGGAGATGGGGCATATTCCTAACTCATTTGATATTTCTCTCTCTGGATTTTACCTTGTTTTGAGCTACGGCGAAGGTTTGTGCTTGTACATATCGTGTTCGTGCGTTTCTTCTCTTTTGCAAGCGTGCAAGCCAATCATCCACTGATGAACCATGCTGGTAGAGGCGTGAAAGTGAGGCTTGAGTCTTGCATGTAGATCCCAAAACAAAATGCATAATCTTTCTAAACTTTATTCATCAAATTGAACACATTTCACAAAACATTCCTCACATCATTTAAAAATTCTTCATGAACCGAATTCATAAATTGATATGTATAACCTTTCGATATGTCTTTCGTAAAAGTTTATCAAAAAGTCTTTCATCACAAACCATTTATAACAATCAGCTTTAACTATATTCAAAAAATACTCCACCATTTCCAATAGAAAAAAAAGGTAGTAATTTCTCAATTCAGTTTTATGCATCCAATATGTCCTAAGCACCAAAAGGGAATATCAAATCATGTAACGCTTCTTCAACTCATAATATATATCATCATATCATTTTCAAGACATGAGTTTTCCAAGACCAAAGAAGATATAGCATCAATCACCTGAAAGTCCAAAAACCAAAGAAAACAAAGCTAAATGAGCCAACAATCTTGTAATCCTAATAATCATATAAGAATTGACGTTAAAACCAAGGAAAATACTATCTTAACTATGAAATGGCTTAACTATGCCCAAATGCTAACAAAATAACTCCTACATGATAACAAATTGCTCACCCAAAATGATTATTCAAGATGTTCGCAACATAAAACTTGAATGCAAAACGCTAAAATCTTGCTCCAACTAAACAATTACTTCAAATCAATCTCCATCAAGCGCCACAACTTTACAACAACATAATCCATTATTTCTATGAAATCCCACAGCTCAATAACTCAAAACTTAAACTATGTAGCTCAAATTTCACAAAACTTTGAATAAACGACCTAACTTCGAAAACTACTCCAATTGGATCAACGATAACAAATAAATCTCAACACAAAAGCAATAATGAAAGAATCACAACAAGTTCATCAAAGAAAGTAAATAAAACAAAGAGATAAAAGATAAAATGCAATTAAAAATATAACACGGTATTGTCATTAAGCCCCATCATCGCAGCCCCCATAAGCTAATTTCAAATAGAATTCAATCTCTTTTTTAAAAAGATTAATCTACCCAAACCTAAGCGAAATCGAAGGTATTCATTACAATTTTTGGAGATGTATATTAACTAAATGAAACCAAGCTAAATTTAACATTGAGATCTAATAAGGATGTTGTGCTCAGTCTGGAATACAATCATAAAGTTGAAAGTATCAGAAATTCCTAGAGGCATACCATCCGAAAAACTTCATTGACCAATTGGGTAGATCAAGAAAACAACAATAGCAGCTACAACAGGAGCTAAATATGCAACAGCAATCCAAGGGCGCATACCCAGACGGAAACTAAGTTCCCACTCACGACCCATGTAACAAGCTATACCAAGTAAGAAGTGTAGAACAATTAGCTCATAAGGACCGCCGTTATATAACCATTCATCAACAGATGCCACTTCCCATATTGGGTGAAAATGCAAACCTATAGTTGCAGAAGTAGGAATAATGGCACTTGAGATAATATTGTTTCCATAAAGTAGAGATCCAAAAACAAGTTCACGAACACCATCAATATCTACTGGAGGAGTAGCAATGAAGGCAATAATAAATACAAAAGTTGCGGTCAATAAGGTAGGGATCATGAAACACCAAACCATCCAATGTAAAAGACGATTTTTGGTGCTGGTTATCCAATTACAGAAGCGACCCCATAAGCTTTCGCTTTCGTGTCTCTCTAAAATTGCAGTCATGGTAAAATCTTGGTTTATTTAATCATCAAGGACTCCCAAGCACACGAATTCTCTCTAAATAGAATAGAAATAGATAATTGAGGGCTTGTTATTCAACAGTATAACATGACTTATATATCCATGTCAACCAATATCCATATTCATAGATATCTATCCATGATCTTATCTATGGAGATTCATCCAAATTTTTTGAATCTAAATGAATATCAATGAAGTGAGTTACAAAAAGATAATGCGGATATATAGAATTTCATTCTTTGAATTTCTTATTATTCTTTATATATTTTATTGTTTTTCTCTTCCATGTCCAGATGCTGTGTCCACGACCAGGTTAACGTATTCTTTCTTTTTTCTTCTTTTTTTCTCGTGTTTTTTATGCTGATCGAGTGGGACACCGGATGGGCCCTTGGGCCACATCTCTGGTCTCATGGATTTTGGATCTAAAGCTTAGGACATTGCTGGGCTCTAATATCAAGCCCACTTCAATTTAAAAAGGACTTTCAAAGCCCAATTTGGGATACACAACTTTTAAGCCCATCTTGAAGGACGACTGCACAAAGCCCATAAATTAAGCCATCTTTCCCACTAATTCTATTTTCCAATATAAAAAGCCTATCTTCCTATTCTCTATTCTTTCCGCCTTCATTTTCTTCCTACACTCAATCCGTTCAGGGAGCATTCTCAAAATATGAAACTAATCGTCATCACCCCCAAACCCTCTAAGAAGGTGGGGATTCAAACCCTCACCCCCTTCTAATATGGGAAGAGTGGCTATTGAGGCAAAGTCAAGTGATTCTATTCTCTATTATTGCCACCTTTATCTTTTTACACTCAATTCATTCATAGGTTCATTCCCATAACATAAACCATATTAAATTTTCCACAACAAACTTCCAATGCCTAAAGGCTAATAATCTCGAAGGCATCTAAAACTTCAATGAATTATCGAATATGCCCCTATCCCATAGCTATTGATAATTTATTTATAAAACAAATAAAGAGGTGTCTTGTGACCCATAAAAAAAATATGAGTGTGCAAGCCATTGTATAAATGGAACGATTGTAGCCTTACAATTAAAGACTATAGACTAAGTGGCCAGACCTTACAGTAGTTATCATCTAGCAATTCACAAGCATTACAGAACCGGACATAGCATCGATGTCAACATTGTTACCAAAATGAGGACTACGATTAATTGTCCGGAACAACCCAACGTTAACATGGTTACCAAAAATGATGACTATGATTTAATCGTGTGGAGCCACCTACCTCCTTTTTTTTCTTTTTTTCTTATTTCTCAAAGATAGACCCGAACCCCTTGGCACCCGTCATCTCTCTCTGTATTTGATTTGCCGCATCCCTGCGAAGCTCCACGGTCAGCCACACTACCGTCCATCCTCGAGGACCGCGGAGGAGCCGTCGCCTCCGGATCCGAAGGCTCGGCTCGACGCTTCCATGGCCCATTGAGCCTCTAGATATGGAGGCGTCTCCACCAGATGGAAGGAGATGTTCAGTTTTCTGAGTGCTGTGGGTGGCCGAGAGAGAGAGGGGCACCGTCGTTGGTGGCAGCGACAGCGGCAGGAAATAGGCAGAACTCAACGGTGGCCGGAGGTGATGGGGGGCGGAATCCAACGACTGTGGTCGGAGGAGTTTTGAGTTGTTGCCCTTGTCTCCAATCTTGAACGCGTATGAGGATGAGTTCGGGACGAATGTCCCAGAAAATTGCATTTGTTTTCCAGTGTCCAGTTTCCTAATGCCGATGGCTGCAAAATGGCTACTGCAACACTCTCCATATAGAGTAAAAACCGTCGGGGTTGATATTATGTCGACGCCAGAGAATGTCGGACGTAAAACATTGCTCTGCAGAGCACACTTTATAGATGGCTTGACATAATCTCGATCTCACTCTAGCCACTATTGCAGCCATTCAGAGAGAGATCTTTGTGAGCGGCTCTGCAGAAATAAAGTGATAATTACCATGTTGGCTAGCACATTTGTCTTACCACGATCCCATGATGAAAAAAGGAAAAAAGCATAGATATTGTTATCTAATTTCCCTTTGTCTGTGTGAAAATCGATGGAAATGGTTTTGTTACGTTTATTCTACTTATCAGTATACTATAAGACAAACATAATATTGTTTATATTCTGCTAGTTTGGTGTTAAAAGATCGATATTATTTGTTTCTTACGTCTACTGGAGACTCGAGCCGGATGAGACAATGAAGAAAATTAAGGACACTTTGTTCCTCCATATTGGAATGCCATACAAAATTAATAAGACGATCTTTCCGGTTCAGTGGAAACTCTATGTATTATATGTCTTCAATTGTAATAAGAAAAGCGATGGCTTCTTCTCAGCAGTTATATTCATCGCCCGGTCCCTGCCGGTCGTAGTTCATACTCACGTTCACCGTGATATACCCTTCCATTTCGCTTATTGAGGGAAAGCAGCGATGACTAATGCTGAATCAATCATCCATTGGTGTTGATATGTACTGTCTAGCTAAAGTTTGCACTTCAAATTGGCAACTTTTCTTGAAATACAAAGAAAATGTCAATCGATGATGATCATGGTTTGAGACTTGGGGCTGACTTTGATCTCTCTAACACAAAACAAGCAGTCGGCAAAGCAGTACGAAAATTCCAGATGCCCTTGTGATAGCTGTATATAAGCAGAGCAGTAAGCAGTTATAACGAAGGTTCCATCAATGACCAAATCCCAATGTCATTAAATGATTTCCGCTTAATCACGGGGCAACAACCATGCACACTTCTTAGAACATTTAATCAACCAAAACCAGGAGGCAGTTCAGGATCATCCTCAGCATCATTAGAGAGCTTCCACTTTTCAACATTGCTCTTCCACTTTTCAACATTGCCAGAAAAACCTGGTGGGATACTCACATCTCCATCGTCTGGGGTCAAAAGCTTGTCTGAAGGGTTCTGCTCATTCTTCAAACCTTCAGAAAACCCTTTTTCACGAAAAGCCGGTATTTGCACTCTCTCATTGTGTTGTTCTCCGTGATTCTGATTATTACTGGGCGGACAGAAACCCAGTGGTTCCTTCTGTTCATTATTGAATACTGTGTTGATCTCACCAGATGGTACAGCATAGGATCTGCTATAGTCCATTCTCTGCAGCGGTGTCTGCATGTCTTTACCAGAAGGGGTCAATATCTTACTACACATAGATTGCACTGTATCTTCAATTTCACTTTTCATGCCATCAGCCGATCTGATTATCTCCCACAGGCTTTCAGAAATCTGGCCCATAACTTTGCTTCTAAAATAGAAAAAAAAAATGCATAATCAAGCTCAGAATGTTTCAATGATTTTACATATATAAACAAATTTTGCTTAGTAGTACTTGGGAGGAAAGTTCCCTAACCAAGGTTCATGCAGTACTACCTTCAAAAACATCGCCCTTCTGGAAGCAAGCACAGAACAAGTACACTATAATGATTGATCAGAGATAGAAATGCGTGACAATACATGTTACTTCAAGATGTCTCGGTCATCGTAATTTATGTCCATAAAAAAATCGTGCCCCATGTGTCAGGTAGCCGTCCACCTTACTTGTACATACCAAATACAAGTTACTATAGAAGTACCATCGCGTTTAATTATAGGCACGGCACATTCAGAAAATTTACAAAACAAGACAAGCATTTCCAAACAATTGGCAGGATTTCACCAGATATAAGCATCAGATGGAAAATCAAGAGATTAATTACTTACCCAACCTCTTCATATATAGCATCAGAAAGCTGCCTGGGCTTCAAATTCTCAGAACCCGGACGATTAAGTGCAGCTGACTGCTTCACCATTCCAATGATCTTGTAACGCAGTTCCTCCTGCAGTGCATTTTATAGTCAGCATTTTAAGAATAGTAAGTGATAAGAGAATATCTATCTGAAGATGGAAACAAATCCATGAAAGAAATAATAGCTTGATTTTTGGGTAAAAAATAGAGCAAATGTTGCTTGAAAGATTCCATCCAAACAAAGAAGATACCTGAGGAACATAATGAAGCATTTTAGCATGACAGAATGAGAACTTTAAAGGGTAGGTACCTAGAATGAGGTTAGGCATGGAGACAGCTTACTGAATTATGGGCAGGGTACCAATACACACATTCTATGTGTGCTACACACAGGGTAAGCTTAGTTGGCACGGAATCACAAAATCAAATGACTATTTTTGCGTCATTTACAAATGGTAAGATCATAAAGCAATATCTGCAGTAGCAATGATGTCACATTTAGCAGATAATATGCACATTGTGGTATGGACTAACCAATGAATTAACTTTGATTCTGACTCAAAGTCATTATCTATGATTTCAAAAGCTTAGATCAAGGTCGAGGTTTCCATAATATCTACACTCGTCTTTTTCTTCTTCCTCCACTTCTTTCTATTGCATGCATATGAATTGGGGTGATTTAGTCACTAATCACAGCACCTCTAAGACAGATTGCTACCAAATATACCAAGAAGATACCCAATCACAAATAAAAGGGATACTACATTCTACCTTACTATGATTCAAAGGCTTATAGTTCACATTCACGCACTTTTTCAACAACAGGGAAATATTTTGTCCCCATAGACCCTCATCCTGAGAACCTATTTAATTTACAGCCATCAACTTGTGCTTCTTGTATAAAATAGTTTCTAAAATTCTTGCAAATAGACAAACCATTGCTGTCTGAATTGGTATCCCCTCATCAAAGTGCTTTCATCCCAGGACAGCTTATCGAAGATGAAATTATCATCGTGCATGAGGCTTTTCATCAGTTGAGGCTTAGGAAGAGATGTAAAAAGAAAGAATGTGCTCTAAAATTAGCTTATGATAGGGAGCTATTCTCTCACAATTTTTATTTGCAGATGATTCGCTCTTTTTCTTTGCAGCAACCAAGGCAAATGCCCAAAAATGGAAGCAGGATTTGAAAAGTAGTACCTGGCCTCTGGACATACAGTTAATTTCACAAATAGGTATGTTTGACCTTTAACCTTTCATTAAAAGTGAAAATATACCTGCATAGTCGCCCATCATCGTGTCAAGGAGAAAGCAGAGATAAAACAGATGGAGGGACCTTGTTCTACTCATCAGAATGATGGCATATGTATACCCCTCACCCACCCCAACCCAAACCAAAAAATGATAAAACAGAAACACTTCCTTTGGAGAGTCTTCATTAATGCCATAGCCAAAAGGAGAAACTAATCCAGCTAGAGTCTCTTCAAATGATAGATGAGTGGCCCAAACTTTACAAAGGAACCAATTTATGAAGAAAGCAAGAGAGGAATTCTTGAGAAAGCTGGTTTATACAATGTAATTGGAAAATACAAAGTTGAGCTACTCTTAGACAGCAACAACCTGTACCTGGAGGGAGGATAAGGAGAATTTACCAAGCACTGGAGTTGTGAGACTTAAGAAGTAACCAGTGAGAATGAACACGGATGCTTAGTCCATGGAACAAGAATCACTTCCAACTGAATAAGTCAAAGTTGGATTATGATGGGGTAGTTGAAGTGAAGTGAAGTCAAGATGGAATAGGGTGAGATAATAATGGACCTTGGGCTATAGATAGGAAGAAAAACAAGGTTGGCAAAACGAATTGTCCTGAGGGAGTAGAGACAACAGCAGCATTAGAAGTTCTATAGTTAGCTATTGAGATAGAAAAATGCCCAGAGATTGTAGTTGAGATGGATTCCCCACTCTTCTTCAAGGGCTCGAAGGAATAATTAGGAAGGAAAAAAGGGGTAAGCCAAACCAGCAACTGCAGAATATTCAGCATCTAAAGGCGTAATTTTGAAGATCACCTGCAGCAATTCCTGAGAACATCTGCAGATGAAGCCGTGAATTGCATTGCGACCCACACCCAAAGGGTATCGTGTCCACTGGATTGGGATGTGAACCCCCTCCCCCCAAATGGACCAGACCCAATCCCTTTATTTCCTATTCTTTGTGCCAAGCGGAATGCTAAACCTCCATAACCACTTGCTCTTTCTTCATGCTATCGAGCTGTTTCACTAGCCATAGAGAGAACATTGCAAGTAACATCATGCACTCGCTTTACATTAATTGACACTCCATGGACTGGAACTAGTAGACTAGATACCATGGAGTGTCAACATCCCAGACGAAATCTATCCTCCTCACCAACTCCAGGCCACATCATTAAATCTAAAATTATTCCTAATTCATTACATCCTCGAATTAACAGAACAGACATAGCGCAAGACTAGATACCCATCACGGTAAGAATCGCACGCGAACAAATAGCTAAGAATAACGCTTTACCCCCATCGCTGCGAAGCTCGCGAACCTCGACATTCGGCAACCCGAGAACTGTCTCTTTCCTAAGTGATTTCAGGTGAACTCTGATCATAGATGCAATCGCTTGAAGCGAACACTCGACTAGATTCAAAACGAACATGCCCACGAGAGAGAGAGAGAGAGGGATACGCACGTTGTCCTTGAGCTTGCGGATGAGCTTGAGGCGAAGGCGATCGAAATCCCCGTCGTCCTTGAGCCTGGCGATCACGTCGTCCTTGTTGAGCCTCGCCGCGGCGGCGGCGGCTGCGTCGGCCATCGACGGAGCCCGCAGCTTCACCGCCGTCGAGCGGGAGAGTCCCTTCTTCAGTTCTTCCGGACTTCTGCCTTTTTTTGGGGCCAGATGTCTCTCCAGGTCGTTTGTCCCTAATTTGACAAAGAAAAGAGAAATAGATAAATTCTTTTTCACTTTCCCTACTCAGGAAAAGTATTTTCTAAAATTAAAAGTGTTACTAAGTTTTCAAAAATTGTTAAAGTACAATGTGGTTCGACGTGTATTTGTATGTCTAAAAATATTTATAATAAATGAAAGCCAATATATGAGAGGGATTGAAAAAAATAGATAAAAGATAGAGTTGAATTTACAATTGGCAATTGGCCTTCGAACTTTGATTAATATTCGCACCTGAATATATTCTTAAGCTGCGTCATATGAATTCTGAAACATAAAACTTGGAAATATTCCCTCTTGAGTAGGGAAGGTAAAGATATCCAAGAATTAATAGACTCTCTCAGGTGAGGAGGATAGATTTCGTTGCAACTTTTTTGGAATTTATTTAAGAAACTAGTAGTCCAATATAGTAACCGTAGGCATTGAGGAAGGTGGGACAGAGAGGTAAAAGGCCTCCTACTAGGTTGGCTTGTGCTATTTAAGATTTTGAAAATTGTTAAAGTAAAATGTTTTGCAACATGTATTTGTACGTCTAAAAGTATCTATAATAAATGAAAGTCAAAATATGAGAGGGATTGAAAAGAAATAGATAAAAGATGGAGCTAAAGTTATAACTGCTCTTCAAACTTTTATTGATGTTAATTAGATTTCTGAATTATCCTTAAACCACGATTTTCTTTTATCCATGTTGATCCTTCATATTAAAATAAATATTTGAAGTGTTGACATTGAGTACAATGGACTGAACCGATAAAAAAAGTGATGGGGGATAGAAAATTTCTACAACACCAAAATAAAGAACAACCTCCAAATCGACCACCTTGTGAATAAACCTACAAATACCACAAAGTAAGAGTTCCATGGCTAAAAGTCTTAGACACAAACATTACTCCCATGTCAACTGCATCTTTTTATTTTGCTATGATTTCATAATTGCATTTACAAAAGCTTTCGTGATTCAAGTGGAGATTCACGGGTCTATCATATCTATTCATCTACACCACATATTCACTTTCTTAGACCTCTCGCCACACTCTATTTAATTAACAACAAACACGACTACCCTCCACTCTCGCCACTCCACCCCAAGCCTTTGCCGCCAAAAGCGTCTTGCCTTCCATCATCATCAAGTTCAAGGCCTCAACAATGTCTCCAATGCCTTAAAGACAGCGAAGGCTGCTCGAGCATTCAACGCACGCAGCGCCAGTCTCTGCCACAGTCGGTGAGATTAATGTTGGCAGCGTCGAGCTCCGAGGCTACAGAGATGAAGGAAACGACCAACGAGAGAGAGTCCTTGAGCCATGCCTCCGGACAATGCATGTCGACGTGGCAACTCGATGGTGTTGAGGGGGAGGTGATCATCATCCGCGTGAGGCTTGCTATTGCACGGCGGCTGCTATGGTCGAAGGCATTATGGCAACTGTTGCCAGTTCCAATTGGGTTTTGGGTAGAGACGAATGGATTAGGAGGCGAGATTTGATTTTGCTTTTGTAGGGAAATAATGAGGTGTGATATGATGAAAGAAAAGGTCGAACATTCGGCAAAATCCATGAAAGGGACAGTAGAAGGGCAAGTGAATGAGTACGATGCCATAGCTATTTAAGCATATTGACTGTTAGGTCAGTTTTTACTTATTGTGCTTGATCAACACATAATGTCAAAATCATTTTTGTATTAAAAAAACTAAAAAAACTAAAATAAGAAATTAGATCAAATTGGTATTTGATTTAATACCTATTATGAACATTCTATGGTGGAATGGACTTTCCTCCAAATTTGTCCTAACCAAACAAGGTTGGATGGAAATAGTCAATCAAGTCAAATGCACATAGTTTAAAGATCAAATTAAAATCTTCATCAAATTATTTTGGAGTTGTTGAAAAGATCTAAATACCTAATCGAGGGACTGGATTATGAGGTGTGAGACATGCTTGTATTCTTCTCAGACTCTTGGTGGATGTCATTGACTTATGAATCAAGCCTTGTTATTTTCCTCAACTGCACCTCGTATTTGGACGATCAAATCATGATTTTTTTTACTACAGCCACAGTAAATGTTTGGTATTGGGTGTAATGAAGACCTCGGTTTGTTTACTATAGTCTAGTTTGGCTTCTGATTTGGTTAATGTCTTCCTCCATTCCGTAAGACTTTGGTGGGTAATGAATGCTTATGGGTATCTTCCAAGTACAAATTTGACTAATATTCAAAATGGGTGATCAGTGCGCAGCGCCACGGATGGGAGGAAAAAAAAAACGAGCCTTCTAAGGAGCATGAATAATGCGATCAAATCATTGTGCCATTGATCATGTTAATACTGTAATGGTATGCTGACATGGAAATTTCAATGCTAAAACATTCAATGTAAGAAAGAAAGAAAGAAATATAAGAGTTGCCAAAAACAACTTAATAAGAAATTAGAGAAAGTTGTTAAAAAAAAAAAAAATAGAGAAAAAGCATTAAAGTGCCCTCTCATTTTGTGAACGATAACAACCATTACCAACCATTTTCTTTCCCTCTCCCCGCTCTTTTCACCGCCCCACCGTCGCACCACTGTAGCTCCGCCGCCACCATCATTGGCCATCGTCGTCGAAGCGCTCATCACAGCCGCCACTACCCCCGCCGCCCTTGTGACAACACGTCCACGCGGCGACTCGGCGTGTCCCATGATGGCCCATGCTCACTTGCATCTCTCTCTCTGCGAAATTCTCGAGAGCCTAGGAGCCGCTATTGCGACCATGGAGGTCGCCGGCCACGTGCGACACCAGATCTATGGCCGTGCGAAATTTTCCTTTTGATTATCGATTTTCAATATGAAACTTGAAATCTTGGCAATACCAACATCAGGCTTCAGCATAATCAATCAGCTTAACCTATGGGGAAAGGCGTTACTGAAGCCTGAAGGTAGGGGCGAGCACGGGTAGAGGGTAGAACCGGGAACCGGAGAACCGGAACCGGAACCTCGGTCCGGTTCCCGGTTCTTAAAGGACCGGTTCCGGTTCCCGGTTCCATTTTTCCGGGAACCGGAACCGGCGCGGAACCGGAACCGGAACCGGCCGCGGAACCGAAACCGGAACCGGCCGCGGAACCGGTTTCGGAACCGGTTAGGGTTCCAAAAGGAACCCCCCCCCCGCTCGGCGCTCCAACTCCAAGTCTCCAGCGGCCTCCTGTCCTCTGTAATCTGTATCTTCCTCACTCAGTCCTCCGATTTCAGCTGGACGCCGCTCGCCCACCGCCGCCGGACGCCGCTCGCCCTCGAGGCCACCGCCGTCGGACACCACTGGTCTGGACTGGACGCCAGTCCCCGACCTTGCTCGACGCCCGCATTTGCGACACTTGAGTCGTCGTTGCCCTGAAGACCCGATTGACGTCCCTGCTCACTCCTCAGCGCCGGCCACCGTCGCCGAACGCCGCTCGATGCCCGTCGCTCTGCTCAACGCCGCGCCGCCGGCCACCGTCGCCAAACGCCGCTGGACGCCAGTCCCCGACGTCGCTCGAGCTTCAACGCCCGCATTCGCGAATCGCCAGAAGTCCCTGCTCGTGACCGGCCGTTGCCCGACGTCCCTGCTCGTGACCCACGCCGCTCGCGCCAGAAGCCCCAAAACACCTCCGATTTCTCCCGCTGAACTCCGATTTCTCGACGCTCTCTGCGATCACGCATCCCCCATTTTTCAGCGACGATCTCTAGCTGTTTCACGTGGTTTCCCCAGCTCGGCTTCGGCGTTCCCCCCTTGTCGGCCGGCGTCCGTTCTCGAAAACCCCGAGGAATTCTCTCTTCGAGGTTCGTCTTCGTTTTCGTCCATGAACGTGTTGCGGTTTTTCGGTTTTTTGTTTTTTTCGTTTTTGGGTAATGCTCGGCTCTGTTTTGTGTGTTTTTCCTTCACCCACGACAACGTGGAGGTGGTGGCGGAAGCAACTCGCGGTGAAGTTTGACGTGTTGCCTGCGAGTTGGGTTTTCTTGTTGGGTCTTGATCCTTAAGTGGAGCAATGGGTACAATCCTGTTGCTGCTGCTTCTGCCGGAATCCTTAGTATCTTCGTTGTCGCTTTCGTGAGCTTCGCTTTCGTGAGCCGATAAATCTGTATGTGTTAGTTAACCAGTGGATGTTAATGGCAAAGCCTTGGAGGTTGATACGTCTCGAAGGAGTCGGGGAAAGATGATCACTTGGACTGAATTGCGATCTTCTGTTTGCGTTGGCGCTGATTTTGTGCTCTTGGGAACTTTGGGCGATTTCGCGCGATTGGTTTTTCATCAGTTTTTGTTTCCTTTGACATGTCATTTGTCCTGACCTCATGCTGATTTACTTTGTCGTGCCTTCTTTTTTCGTGTCTTGCATTATGTCGTCGTTGTCTTGTTTTTTTGTATCCGTTGTTGCGATTTGGATCTGAATTTCTTCCAATTGTAGTTTTTAAAACACATGCTGGGACAACTGTATGGCCACAAATAAGGGCATATTTGAATAAATCTTTTGCATTTGTATTGATAATATGATATAGTCCTAAAATTGTGTATTGATTTGATTTTTAGCAATTGCTTGCATATTCTATAACTCAATTCACATTATGTTTTGAATTTTCTAATTATATTATATTATTGTTGTGTAGTGCGGAATTAATGTATCAAGATAACACGTCAATGGAGGTGGAGGGACGTGAGAAGATGACTCCGGTATGGAATTTGAGTTTTCTGGCAATGAAATTGAAGAAGATGCACCCCCTACCTTGAGTGCCACAAATAAGGTATCCGATTCTCATGATAAGAAATATACATCTAAATGCTGGAATCATTATTCGAAAATCAGTGGTAAGGATGGAAAAATATATCAAGTGAAATGCATTCATTGTGGGTCTATGCTTAAGTACCGTGTTGCTAATGGTACTTCTTCAATGAGGAAGCACTTAAACACATGTAAGAGGTTTCCTCGTAATCTAGATAAGAGGCAGAAATTCTTTGTACCACGTAATGTCAACACGGCTGGTAAGGCAGGAGGAGATTCTAGTACTGGTAGCGTCTTATCGACATGGTCATTTAATCAAGAACGAGCTAGGCACATGCTTGCTCGGTTTATCATCATTGATGAGCAACCTTTTTCCTTGGTTGAGTGTGTTGGATTTCGTGAATATGTTAGTGAGATACAACCTCTCTTTAAACATATATCACGTTTCACAGTGGCAAAAGATTGTATGAAGTTGTTTTTATGTGAAAGAACTTCTTTGAAGAATTATTTTGGAAAGATTAATTCTAGGATCGCACTCACAACTGATACATGGAGTTCCAATCAAAATCTGAATTATTTGTGTCTCACTGCACACTTTATTGATGAAAATTGGAAGTTGCATAAAAGAATCATCAATTTTGTGGTGATGCATAGTCACAGGGGTAGGGAGATTGGGAAAATGGTGGAGACATGCATTGAGGAGTGGGGAATAGAAAAAAAGGTGTCCACAATTACCGTGGATAATGCTAGCTCGAATGATGTTGCAATTGGCTACTTGAGGGATAAACTTTCCAAACAAAGGTCATTGATATTAGATGGTAGTGTTTTGCATATGAGATATACAGCTCATATATTAAATTTGATTGTGAGAGATGGCTTGACTACGGTACGTGACTCCATTGCACGTATCCGAAATGTGGTTAGGTATGTAAGGAGTTCTCCCACAAGAGCCCAAGGATTTAAATCTTGTATTGAGAGAGAAAAGATCACTTATAAGGGTTCGGTAGTTCTTGACGTTGCCACTAGATGGAACTCCACTTACCTCATGTTGGACACCGTCATAAAGTTCAGAAAAGCTTTCGAAAGGATGGAAGATCACGATCCATCTTTTGTAAGTGAGCTAGATCATGAAACTCCTAGGGATGATGATTGGGAAAATGCTATTATTCTTTCGAATTTTCTGAAAGCATTTTATGATGCCACCAAGAAGATGTCTGGGACTTCATATGTTACTTCAAATGATTATTTTGAAGGGATAGCTATTTTGTATAGATATTTGAAAGATGCAGTCAATGCTTCGGATCCTAAGCTTCAAACTATGGGTTTGAAAATGAAAGAAAAATTTGACAAATATTATGGAAGCTTGGATAAAGTGAATATTATGGTGTTGATTGCGGTTGTGTTAGATCCTAGAGCCAAGTTAAATTATGTGAGATTCTTGTATGGACAAATTTATGATGATGAATTGAAGATTGAAGAGATGTATTGCAAGGTGAAGAATACATTGGAGCATTTGTATGCATTTTATGAGCAATCTTCTCTTATTTCAAATGATCAAGATCTTGGTGGCCATAATTTGGGTGCAAGTAGTAGTAGTTCCACTTCCCAACCCGATACGGGTGGTAGTGAAGAACTAAAGATGCATGAAGCCCAAGATTGGAAGAAAATGTTTTTATACTCGAATGAACAAGGGCGCGATGATAACAAGTCGGAGCTTGATGAGTATCTTCAAGAAAAAAATGAAAAGGATCTCGGTATTGACATTTTGATTTGGTGGAAGACTAATGGTTCAAAATATAAGATTCTTTCTTTGATGGCTCGAGATATTTTGTCCATTCCTGTAGCAACCGTTGCTTCAGAGTCAACTTTTAGTACATCGGGTCGTGTGCTTGATGGCTTTCGAAGTTCTTTAACTCCTAAAGCAGTGGAAGCTTTGATTTGCACTCAAGATTGGTTGAGGGCTGCTCGTGTACCGCTTGGTGATGAAGAGTGTATCGAGAACGCCGAACAATTTGAATTAGGTAAGTAATGTTTATATCTTTATATATTATAATTCTTTTTGTATATTTGATAAGTGAATATTTTATTTAACCTCTTCTTTTTCTTTTTTCAGATATGGTTGGCCTTAATGCGGAGATTATTGTTGATAAATAGAGTTGGTGGTGTCGCAACGGCAATGGATTTAGCGGTAGAGAATTCAAGCAAGGTTTTTTATTGACTTTGTGCTGCTTTAACTATATTGTCAAAGAGTTATAAGTCTTTAAATGGTTGTTGTGATCTCACCATTGATAAGTTTAATGCATGGAAAAACATTGTTGTCAAAGAGTCTATGTTTTGTTTTATTGTTTTCATAGCTCGGGAAGTATATTTATGGCATGATTTTGATGTTAGAGGATTATTGCGACAATGCTGAAGAGTCCGATAATATGCGCGTATGTTATAATTTTTTTTTTATTCATTTTTAGAGTGCGTATGTTATAATTCAACTCTAAAAATGAATAATAGAAAAAAAAAAACTGTTGGCATTGGTATGTTTGCTAAGATGTGAGAAGTTACCGTATAGTATACGTGTACGTTATAGTTTTTTTTGGTAACACGCGCATACGTTATATATTTTTTTGATAACGTGCGCCCACGTTATAGTTTTTTTTGATAACGTGCGCACACGCTATATTTTTTTTTTTTTTATAACGTGCGTGTACGTTATATTTTTTTTTGATAACGTGCGTGTACGTTATAATTTTTTTTGATAATGTGCATGTACGTTATATTTTTTTTTGGTAACGTGCGCGTACGTTATAATTTTTTTTTTGTAATGTGCGCATACGTTATAGTTCAAATCTATTAATAAAAATAAAAACAAAAAAAAGGAATGCGGAACCTGTTGGAACCTGGAACCGACTCTGGAACCTGTGACAGGGTAGGTTCCAGGTTCTCGGTTCTGACGGGTAGGTTTCAGGTTCCTCATTTTGAGGAACCTGTACCCGAGGGTAGGTTCCAGGTTCCAGACGGAACCGAACCGGAACCTGGAACCGCTCACCCCTACCTGAAGGCATGTATTTCCAAAAGAAAGCTACACCGAAACCAGCTGTTTATTTTAGATTTCAGAAAGATTGACTCTGCTTCAATCATAAGGCCCGCGCAGTGCCGAGGGAGGAGATAAGCTGACGCCACACCCAACCCCACCGCAGTCTCGACTCTTCCGAGATGAAGATTCCAGCTTTGACTGGATGACTGAGGTTGGACTGGAAAAAGAAAGGCTGAATGCTTTCTCAAATTTGCTTGATGAATGAATTCCAGATTGATGGGATGGAGCCGTGGCTCGCGGGCTTGCAGGACAACCGATGTGCTTCAGGACAAAAACGGAGCCTACAGGATTTACCGAATGCTGGAAAAGTTCGTGAACAATGATCGGATCTTTGAGAGAATCTTGTACTATAATATAATTAATATGCACAGGAAGGTGGAACACGAACTGACATGACGGTCCTAGTAGAGAAACCACGGTCACACTCACATGGGGAACAGATGAAAGTAAAGTACCCAGATACATTTATTTACCATTCACGCTGCCCTTACGAGTCTAGACTGACAGAACATCACATAACAACGCCAGAGCTGACTAGTAGTTTAAGCTCTAAGCGGGGCATGAACTGAAATTCGCAGCTGCAGATAAGGGAGACGTTCGATGGCTGCGCAGATTCCTCGATGAATCAGTAGCGACGCCATCTGATCAGCATGCCCTCTCTGATGGTCCGACCATGGAGTACCCCGAATGCCGATATCCGTAGCCCGTGGAAGCTTTGTTCACGTCTTTTGGTTCTGGTTGGTTATTTGTAGCAAGAACGATGAAGAATCCGTTTGATAGGTCAATATCCCTTGGATCAGCGTGCGGGGCGGCATGCACGGTCACTCCAAACAACTGAAGTTATTTGACCTGGGACCGGAGCTTTGGACGAAGGCTCGGTCCGAGCCAATTTCGTCGCCGACCTCGTCGCTCTTCCCACACAACTTGTACCTAAAATTCAAGACCCCGATCCCTTTTCCGTCGTCGTTCTTCACCAGGTAGCGTCGGAACTGGACGGTCCCGTTGAACTCGTCGACCAACTCCTGAAGCGAGGCGCGGGCTTCCCCGATCGAGCGGCTGCCAACGACGCTGGGAAGCCGCACGTCGAACCTGAGAGAAAGGCCCGGATAGTCCCGAGGTGAGACAGCTGAGAGGTCGAGCCTCACCTCGTGGTTCCATTCCGGGTTGCGATGGCCGCCCTTGCTGGTCGGCGTCCTGTGGCACCGCTGGAGGGCCGGGTGGAGCTGCTTCTTCGGGTTGTCGCCGGCAACGATGGACACCTTCACGAAGACCGAGAGCTTCTGGAAGAAGTTGAAGGCCCTGAGTTCCTCGCAGGAGATCACCTGCAGTTCGAGGCTTGTATACTCCATCTTCATCTCTTCGCGGTTTCGGCTCGGCTTCGCAGAGGTTCGGAGGAACGTTCGAGGATAGGAGCTGGGAAGCTTCTCCTTTGGGGTGAGAGAAAATTTGCGGAGATATATAAAAAGAGGAGGCCAAACGCGGTTGGGCGGACGAATACAGTCGATGGAGAACGGCCTCAGCCGTCTGCGCGTATGTGTGAAACTGCGGAATATTGAGCTTTTGCAATAATAACACGAAACCGACCAAAAAAACATTAATAACACGACTGCCAAGACTTTTCTTTTGCACTTTTACAGAAATTTTGAGAAATTTGGATATTCTCCAAAATCTTAGACATAATGCGGAGGAGGATCCCATATATAAACATATTCATATCACTAATCGGCCTAATACTCTTAAAAACCTCCAATTTTAACTTATGTATTACATTTACCTTTTGTTTCATAAAAAACCTTCAACTTTAGATTTAATATCAATTTTATCCTAATATTTATCTCTCCGAGAGAAAGGAAATACAAGGAATTTCGGTGGGACGTCCCACCAGTTAGGGATTCTTCCCCCAGTAAGAGCTTTCTTGAGCCTTTTAAGACTGCCTAGGTCAATCCAACCATATAAAAGTAAGTATTTTTTTTTATTGTTATTATTTGTGAAAACAGCGTGAAGAGGGAGGAACGCGTTAAAGAAAAAAAAAGGGTGGGATCCTCTCCCATCTTGAGCTCTAGAATCTTTTGGGGAGGGGGTGGGGTCATGTTGACTTCCAAAACCTACGACTTCAAGATGCGGACAAACAAGAAGATGAAGAGAACGACTTACGGACAGATAAAGAAAGAACAACAACCAGTTGTCGCGATCCAGTGTGTCGTGTTGTAAGATATGGAACTTACGGAGCGAGGCAACATGGTTCGAGAGCCGTAAGATGTAAACAAACTTATCCGATTCAAAGTATCCAATAAGAAATTGTGACATCATCATCAACGTGAGAGGGAGTCCTTGACCTGCGCGTCAAAACAATGGATGGTGACATGGTGGCTCAATGGTGTCGAGGGGGAAATGTTCATCATCCGCGCGACGCTCTCTATCACCAGCGACTGCTCAAGTTGAAGGTGTAGTGGTGGCTATCGCCAGCTACCAATGGGTTTTAGTTAGGAGGGGAGATTTGATTTTGCTTTTGTAGCAAAATAGTCAAGTATAGTACGATGGTAAAAAAGGTTGGACACACAGCAACATTCAGTGAGAGGAATAATAGAAGGGTACATTAATGAGTAAAATGTTATAAGCTACTAAAGTATTGACTATTAGGTCGGTTTTTCACTTATTATGCTTGATTAACACATATTGTCAAAGTTAGGCTTCTATTGTAAGATGATGAACTAAAATAAGAAATTAGGTCAAGTGATATTTGATGAAATGCCGTTATGAACATTCTATAGGTGGAATGAACTTTCCACCAAATTTGTCCTAACCAAAACAAGGTTGGATGGAAATCATCAATCAATCAAAGTCAAATACATAGTTTAAAGATAAGTCTACATCAAGTTCTTTGGGCATTGTTGAGAAAATTTATTTGAGAGATCTAGACACTTAATCGAGGTGTTGGACCAAGAGTGGTGAGACATGCTTGTAATCTCCACGACTCTTGGTGGATATCGTTGATTACGAAAATCAAGCCTTTGTTATGTTCTTTGCCCTGATCTTATTAAATTCGTCAATTGGGTGGATCGGGATGGGTTTGTATCAGGTCATAAATGGTTCAATTGAAATTGATCCATTTAACATTTATATTGTGTTTAAACCTTACTCAATAAAACTAACCCATTTATGATTTATTTAACACCCACATGTTTCGACCAAAAAAATAAACACCCACATGGGTTAAGAAATAGGTTTTTAATCAATTTTGACAGTCTACGTCTCATGGGCATATTGATACAATCAACTTACAATTTTTCTACAATTGCCGCTGCATATGTTTGGTATCGAGTGTAATGAAGACCTCGATTTGTTTACTACCGTTTAGCTTCAACTTTTGATTGAGTTATGTCTTCCTCCGTTTTGTACGACCAATGGGTAATGGATAATTATGGGTATCTTCCAAGTACAAATTTAACTTAAAAACTCATAGTGGGTGATCTCAATGTTTGTTGTGGGTGCCATGGATGGAGCAAAAGAAACAAGCCTTCTTTTTTAAGGTGAGATGCCATTATTGATCTTAAAACTTTATATCAATTACGCTATTGAGCCTTTAAACTTTTAATTTGCACCATCATATTTTCTTCTTCTTTTTATGTTTTACACTAATTTTCAACTTACTCTTGAACTTTTGCCTTACCTTTTAACAAAATGTGTGAGTCGAACTATTTACTTGAAACTAGATATACACATTCAAAACCCCTCTCGAGACCTTTCTCTTTCCATGTGGGAAAGTGACCATCGAAACATCAAATCTTTTAAGCAACAAGAATTGTGCGATCAAATCATTTTGCCATTGTTAAGTTAATTATCTATTGTGGTATGTTGACATGGAAATTTTAGTGCCAAAACATTCAATATAAGAAAAAAAGAAATAAACATAGGAGTTGCCAAAAACACCCCAGCAAGAAATTAGAGGGGTTTTACCAAAGTGCCCTCTCATTTTGTGGACAACAACAGCCATCACCAACCATTTTCCTTCCCTCTCCCCCGCTCCGCGCCACACCTCCCACCACTGCAGCTCCGCCGCCGCCATCATTGGTCGTCGTCGTCGAAGCGCTCATCACAGCCGCCACTACCCCCGGCCGCCCTTGCGACAACACATCCACGCGGCGACTCGGCGTGTCCCATGATAGCCCATGCTCACTTGCAGCTCTCTCTCTCTCTCTCTCTCTCTCTCTGAAATTCTCGTGACTTCAGCACGGTCAATCGGGTTAACCATTGAGGGAAAGGAATTACTGAAGGCATGTATTTCCAAAAGGAGGCTACCCCGAAACATGTCGTTTATTTTAAGATTTCAGAAAGATCGACTCTGCTTCAATGAGGCCCCGCGTAGTGCCGAGCGAGGAGACAAGCTGACACCACAGCCAACCCCACCACAGTCTCGACCTCTTCTTTCTCAGTCCGAGAGAAAGATTCCAGCTTTGACCGGATGACTAAGGTTGAACTGGTAAAAGTAAGGCTGCGTGCTTGCTCAAATTTGCTAGACGAACGAATTCCAGATTCATGTGATGGACCATGGCTTGTAAGCTTGCAGGACCGCCGATGTGCTTTAGGACAAAGGAAGCGTGCAGGATTTACTGAAGGCTCGAAAATTTCGTGACAAAGATTGAATCTTTAAGAACATCTTCTGTGCTATACTATGACCAATATGTACAGGAACCGGTGGAACACAAACTGACATGATGTTCCTAGCCTACAGAGAAACCATGGTCACATTGGGAACAGATGAAAGTACCCAGATACATTTATTTACCATTGACACTGCTCTAAAGAGTCTAAACTGACGAAACATCACATAACAGCGCCAATGCTGACTAGTAGTTCAAGCTCTGAGCCAAGCCTGAACTGCAATTTGCAGCTGCAGATGAGGGGGAAATTCGATGGCTGCACGGATTCGCCGACGAATCAGAGTAGCGACGCCATCCGATTAGCATGCCCTCTCCAGTGGTCCCACCATGGAGTACCACGAATCCCGATAGGCTATCGGCGATAGCCGTAGCCCGTCGAAGCTTTGTTCACGTCCTTCTCGTGGGTTGTTTGTAGCGACAACGATGAAGAATACGTTTGATAGTTCATTATCCCTTGGATCAGCATCCGGGGCGGCATGCACGGCCACTCCAGATAACTGAAGTTTGCAGCATTATGACCCGGGACCAGAGCTTTGGACGAAGGCTGGATCCGAGCCAATTCGTTGCCGGCCTCGTCGCTCTTCCTACACAACTTATACCTAAAATTCAAGACCCCGATCCCTTTTCCGTCGTCGTTCTTTACCAGGTAGCGTCGGAACTGGACAGTCCCGTTGAACTCGTCGACCAACTCCTGGAGCGAGGCGCGGACTTCCCCGATCGAGCGGCTGCCAAGAACGCTGGGAAGCCGCACGTCGAACTTGAGACAAAGGCCCGGATATTCCCAAGGCGAGATGGCCGAGAGGTCGAATCCCACCTCATGGTTCCATTCTGGGTTGCGATGGCTGCCCTTGCTGGTCGGCGTCCTGTGGCGCAGCTGGAGGGCCGGGTGGAGCTGCTTCTTTGGGCCGTCGCTGGCGACGACGGACACCGTCACGAAGACTGAGAGCTTCTGAAAGAAGTTGAAGGCCCTGAGGTCCTCGCAGGAGATCACCTGCAGTTCAATGCTTGTATACTCCATCTTCATCTCTGCGCGGTTTCGGCTCAGCTTCGCAGAGGGTCGGAGGAACGTTCAAGGATGGGAGCTGGGAAGCTTCTCCTTTGGGGTGAGAGAGAAAATTTGCAGAGATATATAAAAAGAGGAGGCCAAACGCGGTTAGGCGGACGAATACAGTCGATCGAGAACAGGCTCAGCCGTCTGCGCGTATGTGTGAAACTGCGGAATATTGAGCTTTTGCAATAATAACAAGAAACCGACCAAAAAAACATTAATAACACGACTGCCAAGACTTTTTTTTTGCACTTCTACAGAAATTTTGAGAAATTTGGATATTCTCCAAAATCTTAGACATAACGCTAACGAGGATCTCTTACATAAACATATTCACATCACTAATTAGCCTAATACCCTTAAAAACCTCCAACTTTAACTTTTGTCTCACTTCTACTGTTTGTCTCGTAAAAAGCCTTCAATTTTAGGTTTAGTATCAATTTTATCTTAATATTTATCATTTTGAGAAAAAAGAAAGAGGGAGAATTCCTATGGAAAGTCCCACTTGTTAGGGATTCTTTTCCCCCAAAAAGAGTCCCTTGAACCTTTTAAAGACTTGCTTAAGTCCAATCAAATCATATAAAAGTAAGTATTTTTATATTATTATTCCTGAAAATAATGTGAAGAGGGAGGAACACGTCAAAAGGGTAGGGTCCTCTCCCATCTTGATCTCTAGACTCTTTGAGGGGTCATATTGACTCACAAAACCTGTGAATTCAAGATGCGGACAAACAAGAAGACGAAGAGAAGGACTTACCGATAAATAAAGAAAGGACAACAACCAGTTATGTGGTGCTGTAAGATACGGTACCTATGGAGCGAGACACATGCTTCGAGAGCGGTAAGATGTAAATAAACATATCTGATTCAAAGTATCCAATAAGAAATTGTGACATCATCATCAACGTGAGAGAGAGTCCTTGAGCTATGCCTTAAAAAGATGGATGTTGACGTGGTGGCTCAATGGTATTGATGGCTATCGCCAACTACCAATGGATTTTAGTTAGAGACAAATGAATTAGGAGGGGAGATTTGATTTTGCTTTTGTAGCAATATAGTCAGGTATGGTAGGCTGTTGAAAAAGGCTAGACACATGGCAACATCGGTGAAAGGAATAATAGAAGGGTACATTAATGAGTACAATGTTATAAGCTACTAAAGTATTGACTATTAGGTCAGTTTTTCACTTATTATGCTTGATTAACACATATTGTCAAAGTTATGTTTCTATTGTAAGATGATGAATTAAAATAAGAAATTAGATCAAATGATATTTGATGAAATGCCATTATGAACATTCTATAGGTGGAATGGACTTTCCACCAAATTTGTCCTAACCAAAACAAGGTTGGATGGAAATAGTCAATCAATCAAAGTCAAACACATAGTTTAAAGATCAAATTGAAGTCTTCATCAAATTCTTTGGAGGTTGTTGAGAAAAATTATTCGGGAGATCTAAACACTTAATTGAGGGTTTGGACCATGAGGGGAGAGACATCCTTGTAATCTCCTCAACTCTTGGTGGATATCGTTGATTATGAAAATCAAGCCTTTGTTATGTTCTTTGCCCTCATCTTATTAGATCCGTCAATTGAGTGGATTGGAACGGGTTTGTGTTAAGTCATAAATGGTTCGATCCAAATAAATCCATTTAACACTTATATTGTGTTTAAATTTATCTCAATAAAACTAACTCGTTTATGCTTATTTAATACCCACACGGGTTAAGAAATAGGTTTTTAACCAATTTTAACGGTCTACGTCTCATGAAAATATTTATACGATCAACTTATGATTTTTCTACGATTGCCACCGTAGATGTTTGGTATCGAGTATAATGAAGACTTGATTTGTTTACTACCATTTAGTTTCAACTTTTGATTGAGTTATGTCTTCCTCCGTCCTGTAAGACTTTTATGGGTAATGGATACTTATGGGTATCTTCCAAGTACAAATTAGCTAAAATTTCATAGTGGGTGATCTCAATGGTGTTCTGGGTACCATGGATGGAGCAAAAAAAGCAAGCCTTCTTTTTTAAAGTGAGATGCCATTGTTGATCTTAAAACTTTATATCAATTACGCAACTATGCCTTTACACTTTTGATTCGCAACATCTTTTTTTTTTTTAAAGCTAATTCTCAAGTTACTCTCGAACATTTGCCCTATCTTTCTGCAAAGTGTGTAAGTTGAACCATTTACTTGAAACTAGACATTCCCATTCAAAACTCCTCTTAAGGCCTTCCTCTTCTCATGCGAGAAAGGTAACCGATGGTGTATCAAACCTTTTAAACAACATGAATAGTGTGTTCAAATCATATTGCCATCGGTTATGTTAATTATCTATTGTGGTATGTTGACATGGAAATTTTAATGCCAAAACATTTAATATAAGAAAGAACGAAATAAACATAAGAGTTGCCAAAAACACCTTAATAAGAAATTAGAGACGGTTTTACCAAAGTGCCCTCTCACTTCGTGGACAATAACAACCGTTACCAACCATTCTCCTTCCCTGTGCCTCTTCTCCGTGCCAAACCTTCCACCACTGCAGCTCCTACGCCGCCATCATTGGTCGCCGTCGTCGTCGAAGCACTCATCACAGCCGCCACTACCCCCGCCGCCCTTGCGACAACACATTCACGCGGCGACTCGGCGTGTCCCATGATGGCCCATGCTCACTTGCAGCTCTCTCTCTCTCTCTCTGAAATTCTCGCGACCCTGGGCGCCGCCATTGCGACAATGGAGGTTGTCGGGCCATGTGCGACCCAGCAGATCCATGATGGTGCGAAATTTACCTTTCGATTCTCGATTTTCTGTATTTAATTTGACATATTGTCATACCGACATCAGGCTTCAGCACGATCAATCAGCTTAACCAATGAGGAGAAGGACTTGTTGAAGGCATGTATTTCCCAAGGAAGCTACCCTGAAACCTGTTGTTTGTTAGTAATTTGTTTATAAAACAAATGAAGAGGTGCCTTGTCCCACATTGAAAAGATGTGAGTGCGCACATGGACAAGATTTGGCACTAACCAATAATCATTAATTTTATTTATTGAAAATTCGGATTTATTTCTATAAAAAATTAATTATAAAGTTTTATTGAAATAATGCGACTGTTCATGAAAAGTTATAATTATTTATTATTTATTATTTATTTAATTCCGAATTTTTATGTCTTTTCAACGTAACCTTTGAGACGTACTTGTTCATTTTACAACATTTCCCGAAAGGTTGTCTTTGTTGTTTTGCAACCTTTTGAAGGGTTGCATCTATTCGAAAAATAAAGATAAGTACCTATGTTTTGAGATAAAACACACATCTTCTTCCATTTTTTTTTTTTTCGTTTTCTTTAGAGAGAAAGTACAGCCATTGTTTCTAATTGTTTCTCATGAGAGACCCTGGAGAAATACTAGAATTGCTACTAGAATTGCTATCTAGTATTCTCACTTGAGACTTTGTTGTATCTTGGAGAAAATTTGTCGGTGACCATTAGCAACGTAGTGGGGCAAATAAATCCTTAAAGAAAGTGATATCACGCCTCAAAGTCCGACTTGAGTACTCTAAAGATTCGACTTCATTGTTCTACCCAATTCGAAGCCATATTTTACCGACATTGTTTATTTTAGGATTTTAGAAAGATGGACTCTGCTTCAATCACGAGGCCCATGCACAGTGCCGAGGGAGGAGACAAGCTGACGCCACGCCCAACCCCTCCACAGTCTCGACTCTTTCGAGAGAAAGATTCCAGCTTTGACCGGTGGACTAAAAATTGGGTGAATTTGCTTGCAGATGAATTCCAATTAGAGGGAAGGAGCCCTGGCTCGTGGGCTTGCTGGACCAGCGATGTGCTTTAGGACAAAGGGAGCGTGCGGGATTCACCGAATGCTCGAAAAGTTCATGACAAAGATCAAATCTTTAAGAACATCTTCTATAACACGACCAATATGTACCGGAAGGGCAAACAAAAACTAAGATGATGTTCTTCGTAGAGAAACCATGGTCACATTGGAAACAGATGAAAGTACTAGGAGCCACATACATTTATTTATGATAAAAAAAAACTTTGGATGATTGCGATGCGGAAGTATGGTTTTGATATTAGATATAGTTTTTTTGTTAATGATGTTATGTGCAAGTGTATGATATAATTTGTAGTGGATGGATATGGGAAATAGTTTCATTAGTTGGATAAAATAATTTTACAATAGTTGAAGGAAGTGTTGGTGGAGGAGCTTCAAGATATAGAGTATTATCTCATGCTCCTCTCACCCTCTTACATTTGTTGGTTTGCTAGGCTGCCCCCTCTTTCCTATTTATAGGGACTAAATACAACATTCTAGAATAATGTGGAATGTTGTCCACTTAGGCTTATTCTAGGAAATTCTAGATTGTAGTTCTTCTAGAGCCTTCTACCTTTTACACTTTTCTTTTGCCACCTAAGTTAGATTTTCTTAAGGATTTTTCTTGACTTTTCTAACTCAAATCTATCTTGAAGTTTCTAGAATTGGATCACAAATTCTAACACTCCCCCTTGATCCAATTTCGGGATACTCCGGACTTGTGTTATAAAGCCTCGGACGTACCTTGAAATTTCTCTTGTAATTTGCCCCATGTCTTTTATTCCGTCTTCGTTCCATGATCCCTTGCATTTTTTTTTTTCGAAACACTCGCACCCGCCTTCGAATGCGTATGTCTTTTCTTCAACGATGACCCATATGTCTCAGGCATCAAAATGCTCTTAGTTGTAGTTATTAGCTCGGGCTCTAGCTCTGGCTCCGGCTCCGGCTTTGGTTTTGGCTCTGGCTCTCTTGGCTCTCACTCGAGCTCTGGCCTTTTTAGTTGAGGATGGTGAGGACAAACGCTCATAACCATCCGATATGCCTGGCTCTAATACCATGATAAAAAAAAAAACTATGGATGATTTCGATGCGGAAGTATGGTTTTGATATTAGATATAGTTTTTGGTTAGTGATGTTATGTGCAAGTGTATGATATAATTTGTGGTGGATGGACAAGGGATAAACTAGGATAATTGAAGGACAAAGAACATGGGATGTGGGAAATAGTTTCATTAGTTGGATAAAATAATTTTACAATAGTTGAAGAAGTGTTGGTGGAGGAGCTTCAAGATATGGAGTATTATCTCATGCTCCTCTCACCCTCTTACATTTGTTGATTTGCTAGGCTGCCCCCTATTTCCTATTTATAGGGACTAAATACAACATTCTATAATAATGTGGAATGTTGTCCACTTAGGCTTATTCTAGGAAATTCTAGATTGTAGTTCTTCTAGAGCCTTCTACCTTTTACACTTTTCTTTTGCCACCTAAGTTAGATTTTCTTAAGGATTTTTCTTGACTTTTCTAACCCAAATTTATCTTGAAGTTTCTAGAATTGGATCACAAATTCCAACAATTTACCTATATCATGCTGCTCTAGAGAGCCTAGACTGACGAAACATCACATAACAACGCCAATGCTCACTAGTCCAAGCTCTGAGCTGAGCATGAACTGTAATTTGCAGCTGCAGACGAGCGGAAAGTTCGATGGCTATGCAGAGTCGCCGATGAATCAGTAGCAACGCCATCCGATCAGCATGCCCTCTCCAGTGGTCCCACCATGGACTACCATGAATGTCAATAGCTGTAGCCCGTCGAAGCTTTGTTCACGTCCTTCTCGTTGGTTGTTTGTCGCAACAACGATGAAGAACACGTTTGTTAGCTCAGTATCCTTTGAATCAGCGTCCAAGGCGGCAGGCACAACCACTCCAACTAACTGAAGTTTGTAGCATCATGACCTGGGACCGGAGCTTTGGACGAAGGCTCGATTCGAGCCAATTCGTTGTCGACCTTGTCGCTCTTCCCACAAACCTTGTACCAAAAATTCAAGACCCCGATGCCTTTCCCATCATCGTTCTTCACCTGATAGCGTCTGAACTAGACAGTCCCGTTGAACTCGTCGACCAACTCCTGGAGTGAGGTGCGGACTTCCCCGATCGAGCGGCTACCAACGACACTGGGAAGCCGCACATCGAACTTGAGAGAAAGGCCCGGATAGTCCTGAGGCAAGATGGCCGAGGGGTCGAACTCCACCTCTTGGTTCCACTCCGGATTACAATGGCCGCCCTTGGTGGTCGGCGTCTTGCGGCGCAGCTGGAGGGCCGGGTAGAGCTGCTTCTTCCGACCGTCGCCGGCAACGATGGACACCGTCACGAAGACCGAGAGCTTCTGGAAGAAGTTGAAGGCCCTGAGGTCACTGCAGGAGATCACCTGCAGTTCAAGGCTTGTTGTAAATATAACTAATACTGTACCTATAGAGTGAAGCAGCACACTTTGAGAGCCAAAAGATGAAAACGAACATATCCAAATCGAAATACCCAATAAGAAATCACGAAAGATGCTCGAGACCTCTAAATATGGAGGCTTGTCACCGCGGACGAGCAATCAACACATGCAATGCCAAGCTCTGCCATAGCCGGCCAGCTTGATACCGGCACCATTGAGCTCCACGACCAAAAAGACGAAGAAAATAATGGACAAGAGAGAGTCCTTGAGCTATGCCTTAGAAAGATCTATGTCAACGTGACAGCTCATTGGAGTCAAAGGGGGAGAAGTGTTAACACATAAATTTTGGTAATTCGTTTAATCATTCATTAATTGTATAAAAAATTAGGGATTGAGTTTTAAGCCCTACACAAAAATAATTTTCATTAAATTGCAAAAGCGTAACGGCCCGGTCTTCTCCTTTTTCCTTCTCCTCTTTTTTTATAATTAATAATAATAAATAACTAATATTTTTTTTTAAAAAGCTTTTGATAAATTCTATTGATACTAGTGCAAATGCTTTTATTACATATATGCTTATGCAATTTAATGAAAATTATTTTTGTAAAAGGATAAAAAAAAAAATCATTCCAAAGAATGATTAAACGGATTGCCAAAATTTAGGGATTAATAGTTGTCCTTTTTGAAGATATGCTCACAAAGGTTGCATTCAAAGACAAACCTAATACTTCAATTTTGCTCATGCATGAGCAACGAAAAATATGTTTGTTAGGAGTACGAGTGCCATTTTTCGAAATGTAATTATATGATGATTTATGCCGACGTGAAAATAGTAACATATATGCTCTTGAGGCTTTTTGAAATACTTCTAACTTCTTTCCTCTCCTCCTATTCGATTCTTTTCTTTCTTTTTTTCTTTTTTTTTTTTTATTGAGGATACTCACCTAATAGGAGAATCCTTTTATACGAAAAGGGTCTTACCATGTAGAAATAGTATTGAGAGAGGAAATATCCACCATGTAACAAGGGATTTTGACTAAATAAAAAAGATATCACCATGTAACAATAAGTTTCGACTGAAGGGAAAGTCTCACGATATAGTTATGGGTTTTGATTAAATAGGAAATGACTCACTGTGTAACAAGGGGTTTCGACCAAATAAACCGCTCCATCTGGGGGTAAATAAGGAATCCACTCCATTCGGGAGGAATTTGAAGAGTCCACTCCACTTGGGAGGTTAATTTGAAAGGACCGGTTCATGAAGATTCCACTCCACTTGGAGGGTTAATTGAAAATACCACTCCAGACTGCCAAGAGCTTTCCGCATGTTGAAAAATGATTTTGGGCTACTAAAACTCACGGTACCTGCCAATCATCATTTAAAATGTATTTCGAGACGTTACCTATACATCTAGCAAAAAGAGGACATCACTGGCTATTGAAGCTCACTGTGCGTTGAAATCAACTCCACTAGGGAAGTTTGATAGTTATGAAAACGGTCACGGACAGTTAAAGCTCACCCTACTGATATATCCAAGAAGCTTCCGAAATGGCCACTACATATCTAACAAAATATGTTATAAAAAGTGCTCTGGTATCAAAAGTGTACAAAGCAAAATCAATGTCATTTGAATAAATGCCATGAAAGACAATTTCAAAAGGGTATCATTAATGATAAAGCATTGATCACATGAGCAAACCAAGCAAGTTTGAATTGTTTGGAATATCACCAAATTGGCGTCAAGCTTGGAAAATGTCATTGATCATCAAATTCCCTTAGACATACGGAGGAGGATCTCTTATATTAGCATATTCACACCGCTCGTCTATGATAATTTAAGCTTTTTGATTGAATATTTTAAAACGGTATCATAATTAAATTGTATTTCAAGTTATTTCGCCTGTGTAACCTTCATTAATCAAATTATACATATTATTCTCAATTAAATTCTTAATTTGACGATTTGCACGTGAGAAGAGTGTTAAATTACATGTATTTTATACACATGCAGTCTCTCTCAATCTTAAACAGTTTTAGTTGGATATTCCGGCATCTAAACCATCTCATTTGCCATTGGTACAAAAAATAACTAGTTATTCTGTAAGAATGAATCCACGTACATATATTGCTCGTCCAACCATATGAATGAAAGCATTTTTTTATAAAATATATATGTATATATATATGTATATATATATACATATATATGTATATAGATATGTATATACATATACATATGTATATATATACCTGAAAACAAAGTGAAGAGGGAGGACAAGTCAGAAGGGTAGGGTCTCTCCCATCTTGATCTTGACTCTCTTGGGGGTCATGTTGACTTCCCCAAATCAGTGAATCCAAAATGCAGACAAACAAGAAGAAGATGAAGAAGAACCTACGCACAAGTAAAGAAAGAAGAACAACCTTTTAAGATGAGTGGATGAGTCATGTTGTAAGTATAACTAATACAGTACTTATGGAGCAAAGCAGCACGCTTTGAGAGTGGGAAGATGAAAACAAACATATCCAATTCGAAATACCTGATAAGAAATCACAAAAGATGCTCAAGACCTCCAAATATGGAGGCTTGTCATCGTGGATGAGCACTCAACACACACAATGCCAAGCTCTGCCATAGTCGGCCAACTTAATACCGGCAACATTGAGCTCCATGACTAAAAAGACAAAGAAAATAATGGACAAGACGGAGTCCTTGAGCTATGCCGCAGAAAGATGTATGTCAACGTGGCAGCTTGATGGAGTCAAGGGAGAGTTGTGTTAACACATAATTTTGTTGATTCGTTTAATCATTCGTTAATTATATAAAAAAAATTAGGGATTAACTTTTAAGCCCTATACAAAAATAATTTTCATTAAATTGCAAAAACATAATGGCCTGATCTGCTCCTTTTTCCTTCTCCTCTTTTTTATAATTAATAATAATCAATAATTAATATATTTAAAAAATATTTTAATAAATTATATTGCTACTAATGCAAATTCTTTTAATACCTATATGCTTATGCAATTTAATGAAAATTATTTTTGTTTAAGAGTTCAAAATCATTTTGAAGAATGATCAAACAGATCGCCAAAATTTAGGGACCAATAACTTCCCTTTTTGAAGGTGCTTACAAAGGTTGCATTCAAAGACAAACTAATACCTCAATTTTGCTCATGCATGAGCAATGAATAATATGTTTGTTGGAAGTATGAGCCCCATTTTTGAAATTTAATATATGATGATGATGCATGCCAACGTGAAAATAAAAACATATCTAAAGTTACTTACCTCGGATCTTGAGGCTATTTGAAATACTTCTAAATGCTTTCCTCTCCTCTTCTTGGATTCTTTTACCCCCTTTTTTTTAACATTTTTTTATTGAGGATACTCACCTAATAGGAGAATCCTTTTATACGAAAAGGGTCTTAACATGTAGAAATGGTATTGAGAGAGGAAATATCCACCATGTAACAATGGAGTTTGACTAAACAAGAAAGATATCACCATGTAACAACGAGTTTCAACTGAAGGGAAAGTCTCACAATGTAATAATGGGTTTTGATTGAATAGGAAATGACTCATTATGTAACAATGGGTTTCACCAAATGAACTACTCCATTTGGGGGTTAATAAGGAATCCACTCCATTTGAGAGGAATTTGAAGGGACCACTCCACTTGGGAGGTTAATTTGAAAGGACCACTCCACTTAGGGGGTTCATGAAGATTCCGCTCCACTTGGGGGGTTAATTGAAAATACCACTCCAAATTGCCAAGAGCTTTCTGCGTGTTAAAAAAATTGTTTTGGGCTACCAAAACTCACGGTACCTGCCGATCATCATTTAAAAATGTATTTCGAGATGTCACCTATACCTATAGCAAAAAGAGGACATCACTGGCTGTTAAAGCTCACTGTGCATTGAAATCAACTCCACAAGGGAAGTTTTATATATATATAAACGGCTCCAAACAATTAAAGCTCATTGTACCAATATATCCAAGAAGCTTCTGAAATGACCACTACATATCTAACAAAATATCTTATAACAAGTGCTCCGGTAGCAAAAGCGTACTAGGCAAAATCAATGTCATTTGAATAAATGCCATGAAAGACAATTTCAAAAGCGTATCATTAATGATAAAGCATTGATCGCATGAGCAAATCAAGCAAGTTGAATTGTTTGAAATATCACCAAATTGGCGTCAGGCTTGGAAAATGTCATTGATCATCAAATTCCCTTTGGAGAAAAATTATTATCAAAATGCTCTTGACTAATAAAAATGGCTCATTAAGTATGTCAAACGAGAACTCCTAAGTCGAAAAGGACTTCTCACATATTTTCAAGAAAGACTGCTTAATCCCATCCATTAATGGGGGAAGTAAATTTGATCATTCAATGGACCTCACATTACCAATGCTGTAGGCCTTGAGAAACGGTCACAAGAAATACACATTGACCAATCCATGAGGTCTTTTAATAGGACCATAATGAGGATTTGGTCATGGTTTCAACAATGGATAAGCATTATTGGCTAAGAAATGAAAATATCAACAATGATCATCTTCACCGAGTTTACAAATAAAGAAACCTTATGATCCCACTTTTTTAGCAGTAACTTCTTTGGGAAGTCCATATTTTTACTTGAATCATCCCAATCAGAAGTAATTTCAAAACAAGGTGTAATGCTAGTTCGATGAGAGACTTAAAAGGCACAGAAATTTTTTTTTTTCTCAAATTGGATTTAGAAGTTGATGATTATCATAGCATCAATATCATATCATCCAATCTTTTGGAAAGCACTCAATTTAAAATCCAAAATTTTTAGAAAGTCTTATGGATAATCATTTCAATCATTAGAGCTTTTCTCTTATCTTTAATGATTTGTATTTGCAATGATTTACTCTTCATGCAAGCACTTTGTTATTGACAATTTTTCTTTCACATAAGAGTTTTATTCTTGATATGACTTTTCTTTTTCTGATGAGCATTAGTTTTGCTTTTACTAGGCGTATCACTTGTTCATGCCCCTTAGTTTTCATTTCACTCTTGCTATTTTAAACATTTTCATTTCACTCTTGCTCTTTTAAACCTTTTCTTTTAACTCTTACAACTATTGAGATTCTCTCTACTTTTTTTTTTTTTTTTTTTAAGTTGTCATATAATCACTAATTCCCTTACTTAATCATACACCTTGCCCCCAATGTGGGAAGATAATCACTAGGGCTTTAGTAATGAATGCTCAAGATCAATTTGGCTAAGCAAAGGGAATGCCTATTTAGGTAGAGAAAACAATGCTCTTTCTCATTTTAGGATGCTTTAGCTTCCATAAAAATTCTCCTAAAGTTACCACAAAAAGACCAATGAAAGTGAAAGCAAATAAGTCTTTCTTATCTTCTCCACCCCACCAAATAATGTCAACTAAAACCTTCATATTTGTCTCAGCGTGGCATGGTTCTTGACTGGGTTTTTTTTTTTTTTTTTTTTTTTGCAAAAATTCTTTACATTTAAAGGCTCAAATGGGCTAACTATGGTCACATGTGAAGTGTAAGATAAATGAAACAAATGCCTTCTTTCATTTTGGTGATTCCGAAGATAAATGAAACAAATGCCTTCTTTCATTTTGGTCCATGTACTCTTTGCGAATGAATCCCTCGTATTCAAAAGACATGGGTAGGGGTTCATCATTCGTGCGACGCTCGCTATTGCCAGCGGCTATTGGGGTCGAAGACGTAGTGGTGGTTGTCACCGCCTGCCAACGGGTTTTGCATAGAGACAAATGGATTAGGTGAGGAGATTTTATTTTGCTTTTGTAGGGCAATAGTCAAAGTGTGGTAAGATGCAAAGATTGGACACATTTGTAAAAGGGCCAACAAAAGGTACATTAATGAGTACAATGTTATAACCTACTGAAGTATTGACTATTAGGTCAGGTTTTACTTATTGTGCTTCATTAACTCATATTTTCAAAATTCAGTTTCTGTTGTAAGATGAGGAACTAAAATAAGAAATTAGATCAAATTGATAGTTGATGAAATCCCATTATGAACATTCTATAGGTGGAATGGACTTTCCACCAAATTTTGTCCTAACCAAAACAAGATTGGATGGAATGGTCAATCAATCAAGTCAAACACACGTAGTTTAACACCAAATCGAAGTCTTCATCAAATTCTTTGGGAGTTGTTGAGAAATCTATTCAAGAAATCTAAATACCTAACGAGAGTTTGGACCAAGAGGTGTAAGACATGCTTTTAATCTCCTCAGCTTTGGGTGAATATTGTTGACTATGAAAATCAAGCCTTTTGTTATGTTCTTTGCCCATGTGTCGTGAAAATATTTGTATGATCAAGTTACAATTTTCCTATGATCGCCACCGTAGATGTTTGATATTGTGTGTAATGAAGAACTTGAAATTTTTTAACTATCGTTTAGTCCAACTTTTCATGGGTTATGTCTTCCTCTGTGCCGTAAGACTTTGATGGGCAATGAATATTTATTGGTATCTTCCAAGTACAAACTTTAACTGAAAATTCAAAGTGGGTGATCTCAATGTGTGCGGTGCCATGGGTGGAGGAAAAAGACGAGCCTTCTTTTTTAAGGAGAGTTAACTCCATCTTGGATCCTAAAATTTCATTCAATCGTGCAACTGAGCTGTTAAACTTTCCATCTGTGTTATCAAGCCTTTTACATTTTGCCGCTGGTTATGTTAATTATCTATTGTGGAATGCTGATATGGAAATTTTAATGCTAAAACATTCAATATAGGAAAGAAAGGAAGGAATGTAAAGTTGCCAAAAACAACTTAATAGAGAAAAGCATTAAGAAAAGGCAGTTTACCCAAATGCCCTCTCATTTTGCGAACAATAACAACCATTACCAACCATTTTCCTTCCCTCTCCCTTCTTACCCCCTTCTTAGTTTTCACCGCCAGGCCCTTCCACCCCTGCAGCTCTGCCGCCACCATCATTCATCATTGGTCGTCGTCGTCGTCGTCGAAGCGCTCATCAATAGCCGCCACTATCCCCCTGCCCTTGCGACGACGCATCCATGCGGCGAGCCTGGGCGCCGCCATTGCGACAATGGAGGTCGTCGGTCACGTGGGATCCCAGCAGATCCATGGTGCTGCGAAATCTTCCGTTTGATTGTCGATTTTCAATATTAAACTTGCCATCTTGGCAATACCAACATCAGGCTTCAGCATAATCAATCAGCTTGACCAATGAGGAAAGAACTTGCTGAAGGCACGTATTTCCAAAAGGAAGCTACCCCGAAACCTGCTGTTTATTTTAAGATATCAGAAAGATCGACTCTGCTTCAATCATGAGGCCCGCGTGCAGTGCCGAGGGAGGAGATAAGCTGACGCCACACCCAACCCCACCACGGTATCGACTCTTCCGAGAGGAAGATTCCAGCTTTGACCAGATGACTAAGGTTGGACTAGTAAAAGAAAGACTGAATGCTTGCTCAGATTGCTTGACGAAACGAATCATAGATATACAGGGAATGGAGCCATGGCTCGTGCGCTTGCACAACCACTGATCTGCTTCAGGACAAAGGAAGCGTGCAGGATTTACCGAATGCTCGAAAAGTTCATGACAATGGCTGAATCTTTAAGAACATCATCTTCTGTACTATAATAAGACCAATATATACAGGAAAGTGGAATGCAAACCGAGATGCTGTTCTTCGTTGAGAAACCATGGTCACATCGAGAACAGATGAAAGTACCCAGAGCCAGATACATTTAATTACCTATATCACCCTGCTCTAGAGAGTCTAGACTGACGCAACATCACATAACAACGCCAATGCTTACAAGTCCAAGCTCTAAGCTAAGCGGAGCGTGAACTGTAATTTGCAGCTGCAGATAAGGGAGAAGTTTGACGGCTGCGGGATTCGCCGATGAATCAGTAGTGACGCCATCCGATCAGCATGCCCTCTCCAGTGGTCCCACCATGGAGTACCACGAATGCCGATAGCCGTAGCCCATCGAAGCTTTGTTCACGTTCTTCTCGTCGGTTGTTTGTACCAACAACGATGAAGAATACGTTTGATAGTTCAATATCCCTTGGATCAGCGTCTGGGGCGGCATGCACGGCCACTCCAGACAACTGGAGTTTGTAGCATTATGACCGGGAACCGGAGCTTTGGACGAAGGCTGGACCCGAGCCACTTCGTTGCCGGCCTCGTCGCTCTTCCCACACAACTTGTACCTAAAATTCAAGACCCCGATCCCTTTTCCATCTTCGTTCTTCACCAGGTAGCGTCGGAACTGGACGGTCCCGTTGAACTCGTCGACTAACTCCTGAAGCGAGGCGCGGACTTCCCCGATCGAGCGGCTGCCAACGACGCTGGGAAGCCGCACGTCGAACCTGAGAGAAAGGCCCGGATAGTCCCGAGGTGAGACAGCCGAGAGGTCGAGCCCCACCTCGTGGTTCCATTCCGGGTTGCGATGGCTGCCCTTGCTGGTCGGCGTCCTGTGGCACCGCTGGAGGGCCGGGTGGAGCTGCTTCTTCGGGTTGTCGCCGGCAACGATGGACACCGTCACGAAGACCGAGAGCTTCTGGAAGAAGTTGAAGGCCCTGAGTTCCTCGCAGGAGATCACCTGCAGTTCGAGGCTTGTATACTCCATCTTCATCTCTTCGCGGTTTCGGCTCGGCTTCGCAGAGGTTCGGAGGAACGTTCAAGGATGGGAGCTGGGAAGCTTCTCCTTTGGGGTGAGAGAGAAAATTTGCGGAGATATATAAAAAGAGGAGGCCAAACGCGGTTGGGCGGACGAATACAGTCGATGGAGAACGGCCTCAGCCGTCTGCGCGTATGTGTGAAACTGCGGAATATTGAGCTTTTGCAATAATGACACGAAACCGACCAAAAAAACATTAATAACACGACTGCCAAGACTTTCCTTTTGCACTTTTACAGAAATTTTGAGAAATTTGGATATTCTCCAAATCTTAGACATAATGCGGAGGAAGATCCCATATATAAACATATTCATATCACTAATGACCTAATACTCTTGAAAACCTCCAGTTTTAACTTATGTCTTACTTTTACCTTTTATCTCATAAAAAACCTTCAACTTTAGGTTTAATATCAATTTTATCCTAATATTTATCTTTCCGAGAAAAAGAAAATACAGGGGATTTCGATGGGATGTCCCACTCGTCAGGGATTCTTCCCCTGGTAAAAGCCTTCTTGAGCCTTTTAAGGACTGTCTAGGTCAATCCAACCATATAAAAGTAAGTATTTTTTTTTTTTTTTATTGTTATTATTTGTGAAAACAGTGTGAAGAGGGAGGAACGCGTTAAAGAAAAACAAAAAGGGTGGGATCCTCTCCCATCTTGAGCTCTAGACTCTTTTGGGGAGGGGGTGGGGTCATGTTGACTTCCAAAACCTGCGACTTCAAGATGCGGACAAACAAGATGATGAAGAGAATGACCTACAGACTGATAATGAAAGAACAACAACCAGTTATCGCGATCCAGTGTGTCATGTTATACGTATGGTACTTACGGAGCGAGGCAACATGGTTCGAGAGCTGTAAGATGTAAACAAACTTATCCGATTCAAAGTATCCAATAAAAAATCGGGACATCATCGTCAACGTGAGAGAGAGTCCTTGAGCTGTGCCTCAAAACAATGGATGGTGACATGGGGGCGCAATGGTGTCGAGGGGGAAATGTTCATCATCCGCGTGACGCTCTCTATCGCCAGCGACTGCTCAAGTTGAAGGTGTAGTGGTGGCTATCGCCAGCTACCAATGGGTTTTAGTGAGAGACAAATGGATTAGGATGGGAGATTTGATTTTGCTTTTGTAGCAAAATAGTCAAGTAGTACGATGGTAAAAAAGGTTGGACACAACATCCAGTAAGAGGAATAATAGAAGGGTACATTAATGAGTACAATGTTTATAAGCTACTAAAGTATTGACTATTAGGTCAGTTTTTCACTTATTATGCTTGATTAACACATATCGTCAAAGTTATGTTTCTATTGTAAGATGATGAACTAAAATAAGAAATTAGATCAAATGATATTTGATGAAATGCCATTATGAACATTCTATAGGTGGAATGGACTTTCCACCAAATTTGTCCTGACCAAAACAAGGCTGGATGGAAATAGTCAATCAATGAAAGTCAAACACATAGTTTAAAGATCAAATTGAAGTCTTCATCAAAATCTTTGGAGGTTGTTGAGAAAATTTTTTGGGAGATCTAAACACTTAATTGAGAGTGAACCATGAGGGGTGAGACATGCTTGTAATCTCCTCAACTCTTGGTGGATATCGTTGATTATGAAAATCAAGCCTTTGTTATGTTCTTTGCCCTCATCTTATTAGATCCGTCAATTGAGTGGATTGGAATGGGTTTGTGTTAAGTCATAAATGGTTCGATCCAAATAAATCAATTTAACACTTATATTGTGTTTTACTCAATAAAACTAACCCATTTATAACTTATTTAATACCCACATGGGTTAAGAAATAGGTTTTCAACCAATTTTAACAGTATACATCTCATGAAGATATTTATACAATCAACTTACAATTTTTCTACGATTGCCTCCGTAGATGTTTGGGTCGAGTATAATGAAGACCTTGATTTGTTTACTACCATTTAGTTTCTACTATTGATTGAGTTATGTCTTCCTCCGTTCTATAAGACTTTGATGGGTAATGGATACTTACGGGTATCTTCCAAGTACAAATTAGCTAAAATTTCATAGTGGGTGATCTCAATGGTGTTGTGGGTACCATGGATGGAGCAAAAAAAGCAAGCCTTCTTTTTTAAGGTGAGATGCCATTGTTGATCTTAAAACTTTATATCAATTACACAACTATGCCTTTAAACTTTTCATTTGCAACATCAATTTTTTTTTAAAGCTAATTCTTAACTTACTCTCGAACATTTGCCCTATCTGTATGCAAAGCGTGTAAGTTGAACCATTTACTTGAAACTAGACATCCCCATTCAAAACTCCTCGAGACCTTCCTCTTCCCATGCGAGAAAGGTAACCAATGGTGCATCAAACCTTTTAAACAACATGAGTAGTGTGTTCAAATCATATTGCCATCGGTTATGTTAATTATCTATTGTGGTATGAAATTTTAATGCCAAAACATTTAATATAAGAAAGGACAAAATAAACATAAGAGTTGCCAAACAAAAACACCTTAATAAGAAATTAGAGACGGTTTTACCAAAGTGCCCTCTCACTTTGTGGACAATAACAACCATTACCAACCGTTCTCCTTCCCTGTGCCTAGGGGTGTGCAACCGGTCCGGGTCAACCCGGTTCCCGGATCGGCCCACCCGGAAAACAGGGTCGGGAACCGGTTCCGGTTGAAACCGGTCCGGGAACCGGTTCCCAAATATCAGACCCTGTTTGAACCGGTCCGGGAACCGGTTCCGAGGGATTACCCACCCGGGAACCGGATCGACCGGACCGGTTTGGGAACCGGTTGGAGAATCGGTTTGGGAACCGGTTTGAAGCCCCCAAAACACACGAGCGAAGCTGCGAAACCTAATTTGTCTGTGTCTTTCTCCGTTCCTTTCCATCTTTGCCGAAATCTTGAAATCGCGAAGCACCCAAGCACCGAGTCACCGACGCCGCCTCTGGCCCTCTGCCGCTCTCGTCAGTCGTCACCCCCCTCGCGCTCGCACCACCGCCTCCATTCCGCCGGTCATCTGAAGCTCCGCTCAGCCGCTGACCCCCGCCGAGCTCCACTGGTTTTGCCCGCGAAGCCGCTGACCCCCGCCGAGCTCGCACCTGAGCACCGACGCCCCCTCCGTTCGATCACCTCATTCCACCTGCTGCTGTTGCCTCGCCAACGCCCCTGACCCGCAAATCTCGCGTCCGCAAATCTCCCCTGCTGCCGATCTACCACCGCTCGAACGACACCCCTGCTCTGCTCGCTGACACCAGCTGAAGTCGCGTCAATCCTTGCCGCCCTCACCAGCTGCAATACCAGCAGCCTGTTGAAGCCACTGCTAAGCTGATTTGCTCGACGCCCGACAAATTTGCTCCGAGGTTTACCTCTCTCTTTGCCTGAAATGAAGCTTCTCATAGCTGTTTCTGTTATTTGGTTGTTTAGATGTTTATTCCCCTGCATCTGTTTCTGTTATTTGGTTGTTTAGATGTTTATTCCCCTGCATTGTTAGATTCGTTGAAGCATGAGCAAGCTAAAGCATGAGCATGTTTCGGTTCAAAGCATCATATAAAGTATGTTAAACTAGTTTGAGGCGTGGGACAGGATTTTTGGGCGATTTTTGGGCTTAAGAAGCATTCTTTTGGATTTTCGTAGTTGGCGGTTGCTAGATTGGGATCGCTTTGCGGGGGGTTTTTGGCCGTTAGTGATGCGGAAACTTGAAGTGAGTTGAGGCTGGCTCCTCGCCTTTGTTGTCAATCGGAGCGAAATCGCTTTGTGTAGAATTTATGTTTGGTGTGCAGATTGTGCTAACGGTTCGAGTCCTCGAAGCGAGTTGCAGTTTTTCTAGTTGAATGATGAAAGATTGAGAAAGAAACGAAGAGAGAGGGAGGTCGCATGAATGTGGATTGGTAGGGCAGCAATGTGGCTAGTTATCCGGAATGTGGCAATTGCCGGTTTTCTTGTCTCATTTGCAAAAAAACAAATGGGTTGCTGCCTAGTAAAGTTTGAATACTTCAGAGGACTAATTCCATCTTAGGGAAATTTCGGCATGGAAAGTTCTTTCGGGTCAATGGCACTGGGAGGATGTTCACGGGGTGCTGAATCGCTGGGTCGGAAGGTTCGCGAGGAAGAACTTCCCGCTTCTCATCAAGGTATCGTCGTAAGGTATAGAACCTGTTAGTAAAATCAGGAGTGGTATCGTTTTGGCTTTGAGAGTTGAGTTTGCCGGTTGATTCATGGTGGTCGCTACTTGGTTTCTAGGATATGAACCGCATGTGAGAGGCGAGAGGCATTGAATTCGAAGTTCGAAATTGAGAAATTCAACATTAGCGTGTACACGTTACTTTGCATATGTATCGAGTAGGATTGTGGGGGAGGAACTTCGCGAAGTTCATTTCCAGGTTTAACAGTATTCGTGCGGTTGGCTGTATCATTTCGAGCTAGGAACAAGTCTGATATTTGCATGTCGCTTCTTATTTGAATTAGGACACGACGATAGACAGGTTTCTTCATTAATTTGTCGAACAAAAATAGACGATGTTTGGATGTTGTTTCCCATTCGCTTGTGAAGCTGATGTTTCTCTCTTGGTTAAATCCTTCATGGAATTTGAGTGAAACTACTCACTTTTTGTCTTTTATGTTTTGCAGGAGATTACAAAAACGGGGTCTATTGGACATAGCAACGAAGTTTTTAAATGGATGAAGAATCAAAAGAACTACGTGCTCGTAAAGACATCTACAATATGATGATAAGGCTGCATGCTAGGCATAACCCGACGTATCGGGCTCGTGGTTTGTTCTTTGAGATGCAAAAGTGGAGGTACTGTGAATGTGCTAAATTGCTCCTCTATGCTTTCCTTAATCCTCCTTGTAGTCTTCCATTGCTTCGAATCTCTCTTGGTAGAAGACAAGAATGTTCCTGTGGCAATCACATAGTTTCCAAGGCACATTCTCTCTCTCTCTCTCTCTCTCTCTCTCTCTCTCTCTCTCTCTCAATGCTCTTTTTATGTGTAATATGCGGAGTAATGCTGATTAAGCTATGGTCACTGAAATAGGAGGGCTAAAACAATTTGTCTTACACAGATGAGCATTGGCAGACCTTAGTAATATCTCAGATTTTGCACCATGGTTTCCCTTTAGCAGCACATAGACTCTTTGTTTTGTTTGTTTCACTGCATATTATCTTATCTTAGAATGCGGTGTTGTTGCATTGAAAGTTGTGTATGCTCATGGAGCCATAAGCCGAGAAATCCCCTTATTGATGATGATTCCAAGTCAACTTAAGTTTCTTCTCTCGCGGTGCAAGCCTGACGCCGAAACCTACAACGCTCTTATAAATGTACATGGACGAGCGGGTCAATGGCGCTGGGCTATGAATATCATGGAAGATATGCTCCGCTATGAACAACGCTCTTATATACTTGGTTGTTTTTTTCAAGAGGAGTCTAAATTTTATACATGTTCCCAATGAGTTTGGTCGAAGGATGTGCTTGGTCCGGCCTTTTTGTTTAAGCGGATAACTTATCTAGAATTGTTTTTCTAAGGTTAATTTTTATGCAAAACAGGGTCCAATGAAAACAGGGTCAACCCTGTTCCCGGACCGGAAAAACAGGGTGGGCCGAGAACAGGGTCCAATGAAAACAGGGTAGGGAACAGGGTCCAAAAAGGAAGAACCGGTTATAACAGGGTAGGGAACAGGGTCCAAGTCTAGACCCTACCCACCCTGGACCCGCTCACCCCTACCTGTGCCCCTTCTCCGTGCCAAACCTTCCACCACTGCAGCTCCTATGCCGCCATCATTGGTCGCCGTCGTCGTCGAAGCGCTCATCACAGCCGCCACTACCCCCCGCCGCCCTTGCGACAACACATTCACGCGGCGACTCGGCGTGTCCCATTATGGCCCATGCTCACTTGCAGCTCTCTCTCTCTCTCTCTCTCTCTCTCTCTCTCTCTGAAATTCTCGCGAGCCTGGCGCCGCCATTGCGACAATGGAGGTTGTCGGGCCACGTGCGACCCGGCAGATCCATGATGGTGCGAAATTTACCTTTCGATTCTCGATTTTCTATATTTAATTTGACATATTGTCATACTGATATCAGGCTTCAGCACGATCAATCAGCTTAACCAATGAGGAAAAGGACTTGCTGAAGGCATGTATGTCCCAAGGAAGCTACCCCGAAACCTGTTGTTTATTTTAAGATTTTAGAAAGATGGACTCTGCTTCAATCACGAGGCCCACGCACAGTGCCGAGGGAGGAGACAAGCTGACGCCACGCCCAACCCCACCACAGTCTCGACTCTTTCGAGAGGAAGATTCCAGCTTTGACCGGTGGACTAAAATTTGGGTGAATTTGCTTCCGGGATAAATATATTATCAATGTCAAAACTTGTGTACAACGCTTACTTTGATGCTAAAAGTTTCCGTCGGATCACTTAAATTCCAAATTTTTGAAAAACGATAATTTCAGTGCCAACACCGATGAAATTAGCTGGAAATCGAACGTGGCCTTTTTTTATTAATTTTTTAAGCCGACATGGCTCGTCGGAAAGTTGAGTTAACATCCAAATACCAAAACAACACCATTTGGCATATTTCCCCAACTTAGAAACCCTAATCCCCAAATTGAGAGAAAGGAAAGGCTCGTCTTTGTCTTCTTCTTCCTCGAAGACCCACACCAGCAATGGCACCGGTAGCAGCACCGGCAGCACACCAGCACTGACACAGCAACGCACCAGCAACAGCAGCGCACTAGCGGCACCTTCGACCCATCTTCTTCCTCCTTGTTCACCCTCGCCTCCGATTTTTCCTGCCAAGTTATTGCTCGAGCAAGAATCTTAGTCTCTCCTCGCTCATTTAGTCAAGCAACTACAATGGTGGCTGAGCGACAATGGCCGAGCGATAATGGCCGAGCGACGGCGGGTGAACAACGGTGGCCGAGCAACGGAAACCCTAATTTCAATCTCCATGTGAGCTAAACGGTGTTGTTTCCGTGAGACCATCCATGTAGAATGGCAAAACGACATCATTTTCTTAAGGAGAACCAAAAACGACGTGGTTTAAAGGCCATGTCGATTTTTTTTTTAAAAGCCACGTAATCATTTTGGTCGAAATCTTTTGCCGATGGCACCAAAGCTATTGTTTTTCCTTCGATTTGACACTTAAGTGATCCGACAAAACTTTTGGCACCAAAGTAAGCGCTGTACACAAGTTTTGGCACTAATGGTGTACTTATCCCTTTGCTTACAAATGAATTCCAGTTAAAGGGATGGAGCCCTGGATCGCGGGCTCGCAGGACCAACAATGTGCTTTAGGACAAAGGGAGCGTGCGGGATTCACCAAATGCTCGAAAAGTTCATGAAAAAGATCGAATCTTTAAGAACATCTTCTGCACTATAATACGACCAATATGTACCGGAAGGGCAAACAAAAACTGAGATGATGTTCTTCATAGAGAAACCATGGTCACATTGGAAACACATGAAAGCACCAGGAGCCACGTACATTTATTTACCTATATCACGATGCTCTAGAGAGCCTAGACTAACGAAACAGCACATAACAACGCCAATGCTTACTAGTCCAAGCTCTGAGCTGAGCATGAACTGCAATTTGCAGCTGCAAACATGGGGGAGTTCGATGGCTGTGCAAATTCGCCAATGAATCAGTAGTGACGCTGCTAGAAATTGTGATCCATTTTCTCTAAAACTTTCTAAAAACTTCAAGATTGATATTAGCTAGAAAAGTCAAGAAAAATCCTTTAAAAAGAAAATCTAGCTTAGGCGGCAAAGAAAAGTGTAGAAGCACAAATGTAGAAGCCTCTAGAGGAAGAAAGAAGAAAAGGACAACATTCAAGAAAAGTCCATAATCTTCTAAGGCGGCTATACTTAGTCGGTGGAAATGCCTATAAAAAAGCCATAGCTCATTGATGTAATAGAGTGAAAGGAGCATGAGAATATACTCCATATAATGAAGTTCCTCCACCAACACCTTCTTCAACTATTGTAAAATTATTTTCTTAAACTAGTGAAACTATTTTTATCCCATAAAATTTATGTTTATCCCTTGAACTATCATATCTCGTCCATTGTCCATCCTCTGCAAGTTATATCATACACTTGCACACGTCACTAACCAAAAACTATAACTAATACCAAAATCATGCTTCCACACACACATCCAAAAATTTTAAAGACGCCATTTGATCAGCATGCCCTCTCCAGTGGTCCCACCATGGATTACCAAGAATGTCAATAGCTATAGCCCGTCGAAGCTTTGTTAACGTCCTTCTTGGTTGTTTGTCACAACAACGATGAAGAACACGTTTGATAACTCAATATCCCTTGAATTAGCGTCCGGGGCGGCAGGCACGGTCACTCCAACTAACTAAAGTTTGTAGCATCATGGCTTGGGACCCGAGCTCTGACAAAGGCTCGATTCGAGCCAATTCGTTGTCAACCTTGTCGCTCTTCCCACACAACTTGTACCTAAAATTCAAGACCCCGATGCATTTCCCATCATCATTCTTCACCTGATAGCGTCTGAACTGGACGGTCCCATTGAACTCGTCGACCAACTCGTGGAGTGAGGAGCGGACTTCCCCAGTTGAGCGGCTGCCAACGATGCTAGGAAGCCGCACATCGAACTTGAGAGAAAGGCCCAGATAGTCCTGAGGCAAGATGGCTAAGTGGTCGAACTCCACCTCGTGGTTCCACTCCGGATTACGATGGCCGCCCTTGGTGGTCGGTGTCCTGTGGCGCAGCTGGAGGGCCTGGTGGAGCTGCTTCTTCCAACCGTCGCCAGCGACAATGGACACCGTCATGAAGACCGAGAGCTGGCAGGAGATCACTTGCAGTTCAAGGCTTGTATACTCCATCTTCATCTCTTCCCAGTTTCGGCTCGTCTTCGCAGAGGGTCGGAGGGACGTTCAAGGATGGGAGCCGAGAAGCTTCTCCTTTTGGGAGAGAGGGAGAAAATTTGTAGAGATATATAAAAAGAGGAGGCCAAACGCGGTTGGGCGGACAAATGCAATTAGTTGATCAAGAATGGCCTCGGCAGCTTGCGCGTAGATGTGAAACTGCGGAATACTGAGCTTTTTGCAATAACGACACGATTCCCAAGATTTTTATTTTGCACTTTTGCATAAATTATGGGACAATGGAATATTCTCCAAATCTTAGACATATGGAGAAGGATCTCTTATGTTAAGCATATTCACACCACTCGTCTACGATGTTATAAGCTTTTGAATTAAATATTCTGAAACGGTATCATAATCAAAATTATATTTCAAGTTATTTCACATGTGTAACCTTCATTAATCAAATTATACATATTATTCTCAATTCAATTCTTAATTCGACGCTTTGCAGTTGAGAAGAGTGTTAAATTACATGTATTTTATACACATGCAGTCTCTCTCGATCTTAAACATTTTTAGTTGGATAATCCAACATCTAAACTATCTCATATGCCATTGGTATAAAAAATAACCAGTTATTCATACATTATTCATACACAGAAAAAATCGACTGTAAAAATGAATCCACGTACATATCGCTAGTCCAACCATAGGAAGGCAAGTATTTTTTTTTAATATTAAATTATACCTGAAATCAATGTGAAGAGGGAAGACAAGTCAAAAGGGTAGGGTCTCTCCCATCTTGATCAGTGGACTCTCTTGGGGTTCATGTTAACTTCCCCAAACCAATGAATCCGAAAGCGGACAAACAAGAAAAGAAGATGAAGAAGAACCTACGCACAAGTAAAGAAAGAAGAGCAACCATTAATGGTGAGTCGGCGCGTCATGTTGTAAGTATAACTAATACGGTACCTATAGAGTGAAGCAGCACACTTTGAGAGCCAAAGGATGAAAATAAACATATCCAAATTGAAATACCCAATTAGAAATCACGAAAGATGCTCAAGACCTCTCGATATGGAGGCTTGTCATTGTCGACGAGCAGTCAACGCACGCAAAGCCAAGCTCTGCCATAGCCGGCCAGCTTGATACCGCCATACCTGGCCAGCTTGATACCAGCACCATTGAGCTCCACGACCAAAAAGACGAAGAAAATAATGAACAAGAGAGAGTCCTTGAGCTATGCCTTAGAAAGATCTATGTCAACGTGGCAGCTCGATGGAGTCAAAGGGGGAGAAGTGTTAACTCATAAATTTTGGCGATTCGTTTAATCATTCATTAATTGTATAAAAAATTAGGGATTGAGTTTTAAGCCCTACACAAAAATAATTTTCATTAAATTGCAAAAGCATAACGGCCCAGTCTTCTCATTTTTCCTTCTCCTATTTTTTTTAATAATTAATAATAATAAATAATTAATAAATGTATATTAAAAAAAGCTATTAATAAATTCTATTACTACTAATGCAAATGCTTTTAATACATATATGCTTATGCAATTTAATGAAAATTATTCTTGTTAAAGGATTAAAAATCATTCTGAAGAATGATTAAACGAATCGCCAAAATTTAGGGATTAATAGTTGTCCTTTTTGAAGGTATGCTCACAAAAGTTGCATTTAAAGACAAACTAATACTTCAATTTTGCTCATGCATGAGCAATGAAAAATGTGTTTGTTAGGAGTACAAGTGCCATTTTTTGAAATGTAATTATATGATGATGCATGCCGACACGAAAATAATATATATGATCTTGAGGCTTTTTGAAATACTTCTAACTGCTTTCCTCTCCTCCTCTTGGATTCTTTTCTTTCTTTTTTTCTTTTTTTATTGAGGATACTCACCTAGTAGGAGAATCCTTTTATATGAAAAGGGTCTTACCATGTAGAAATGGCATTGAGAGAGGAAATATCCACCATGTAACAATGGATTTTGACTAAATAAGAAAGATGTCATCATGTAACAATGAATTTCGACCGAAGGGAAAGTCTCACAATATAATAATAGGTTTTGATTAAATAGGAAATGACTCATTGTGTAACAAGGGATTTCACCAAACAAACTGCTCCATCTAGGGGTAAATAAGGAATCCACTCCATTCGGGAGGAATTTGAAGAGTCCACTCCACTTGGGAGGTTAATTTGAAAGGACCACTCCACTTAGGGGGTTCATGAAGATTCCACTCCACTTAGAGGGTTAATTGACTCCAGACTGCCAAGAGCTTTCCGCATGTTGAAAAAATGATTTTGGGCTACTAAAACTCACGGTACCTACCAATCATCATTTAAAATGTATTTCGAGACGTTACCTATACATCTAGCAAAAAGAGGACATCACTGGCTGTTGAAGCTCACTGTGCGTTGAAATCAACTCCACTAGGGAAGTTTGATATATATGAAAACGGTCATGGACAGTTAAAGCTCACCCTACCGATATACCCAAGAAGCTTCCGAAATGGCCACTACCTATCCAACAAAATATGTTATAAAAAGTGCTCTGGTATCAAAAACGTACAAAGCAAAATCAATGTCATTTGAATAAATGCCATGAAAGACAATTTCAAAAGGGTATCATTAATGATAAAGCATTGATCACATGAGCAAATCAAGCAAGTTTGAATTGTTTGGAATATCACCAAATTGGTGTCAGGCTTGGAAAATGTCATTGATCATCAAATTCCCTTAGGAGAAAAAATTATTGTCAAAATGCTCTTCACTAATAAAAATGGCTCATTAAGTATGGCAAACGAGAACTCCTTAGTCGAAAAGGACTTCTCACATACTCTCAAGAAAGACTGCTTAATCTCATCCATTAATGGGGGAAGTAAATTTGATCACTCAAAGGACCTCACATTACCAATGTTGTAGGCTTTGAGAATCGGTCCGCAAGAAACACACATTGACCAATCCATGAGGTCTTTTAGAAGGATCATAATGCGGATTTGGTCATGGTTTCAACAATGGATAAGCATTATTGGCTAAGAAATGAAATAATCAACAATGATCATCTTCACCGAGTTTACAAATCGAGAAACCTTATGATAAGATAACCCCACTTTTTTTAGCAGTAGCTTCTTTGGGAAGTCCATATTTTTACTTGAATCATCCCAATAAGATGAAATTTCAAAATAAGTTGTAATGCTAGTTTGGTGAGAGACTTAAAAAGCTCAGAATTTTTTTTCTCAAATTGGATTTAGAGGTTGATGATTATCATAGCATCACTATCATATCATCCAATCTTTTTTAAAGCACTCGATTTAAAATCTAACTTGTTTGAAAATTCATATGGATAATCATTTCAATCATTAGAGCTTTTCTCTTATCTTTAATGATTTGTATTTGCAATGATTTTCTCTTCATGCAAGCACTTTGTTATTAACAATTTTTCTTTCACATAAGAGTTTTATTCCTGATATGACTTTTCTTTTTCCAATGAGCATTAACTTTGCTTTTACCAGGCATATCACTTGTTCATGCCCCTTAGTTTTCATTTCACTCTTGCTCTTTTGAACTTTTTCTTTTAACTCTTGCAACCATCGAGATGCTCTCCAATTTTTTTTTTTTTTTTAAGTTGTCATATAAGCACTATTTCCCTTAATAAATCATACGCCTTGCCCCCAACGTGGGAAGATAATCACCAGGGCTTTAGTAATGAAGACTCAAGCTCAATTTGGCTAAGCAAAGGGAATGACTATTTGGGTAGAGAAAAGAATGCTCTTTTTTTCATTTTGGGATGCTTTGGTTTCCACAAAAAGTCTCCTCAAGTTACCACAAAAAGACCGATGAAAGTGAAAGCAAATAAGTCTTTCTCATCTTCTCCACCCCCACCAAATAATGTCAACTAAAACCTTCATATTTGTCTCAATGTGGGATGGTTCTTGATAGTTTTTTTTTTTTGCAGAAATTCTTTACATTTAAAGGCTCAAATGGGCTAACTATGGTCACATGTGGAGTGTAAGATAAATGAAACAAATGCCTCATTTCATTTTGATCCATGTACTCTTTGCGAATGAATCCCTCATATTCAAAAGACATGGGTAGGAGTTCATCATTCGTGCGACGCTCGATATCGCCAGTAGCTACTAGGGTTGAAGACGTAGTGGTGGTTGTCACTGCCTACCTATGGTTTTGCATAGAGACAAATGGATTTGGTGAGGAGATTTGATTTTGCTTTTGTAGGGCAATAGTCAAAGTGTGGCAACATGTAAAGATTGGAAACATGTGTAAAAGGGCCAACAAAATGGTTCATTAATGAGTACAATGATTTTTTTTTTTTTGGTAGGATTAATGAGTACAATGTTATAACCTACTTAAGGGGAAAAGTGCCAAAAAAGTCCTAAACATTTTGTCTTTGTGCCGATTTAGTTCTAAAACTTTTTTTTGTGCCGATTTAGTCCTAAACCTCTTTACGTTGTGCTAATTTAGTCCTTTTCGGCCAATTTTGACCAGATTTTGCTAACTAGACGCAGGTAGCTGACATGACCTAATCGACATTGACGTGAATAACTTTTAATAATATTTTTGAATTTTTGAATTTTTTTCTCTTTTTCTCTTTTTATTTTTATTTTTCTTTGTTCTTTGTTCTTTTTTTATTTTTTTATTTTTTTATTTTTTTTTATTTTTTTACTTTTCTTTTTTTCTTCCCTCTTCTTCCTCTAGCCGGTCGCAGAACCTCGGCGACCGCCACCTCACCAATGGCTGTGAGGGTGGCCTTGCGTTGGGCGGCAAGGCTCACCCTTGCCAAATCTGGCAAGGGTCGAGCCTCACCCATGGCCCGCGAGGCTCGACCTTGCTAAATCCGGTGAGGGTGAGCCCCGCTCGCTAGGCGCCCGCTTCGTTCCCCAATCCCAATCTCGCCCTAGAAATTTCTCCCTCCACTTGTCGTCATCGTCTCTAGGGTTTTACTAGAGCTCGGGGGTGTCCTCAGTCACACGGCTCCGACCTCGGATTTTCACCCGATTTCCCCCGCAACGGCGATCCGTTGGGCGAGGCTTGACCCTCACCAAATCCGGTGAGGGCGAGCCTCGCCGCCATCATGGCCACTTGTGAGGTGGCCGACAAGGTCGACCTTGACCTCACCAGCCATCACCTTTGGCCAATCGCCAAAGTCCGGTGACTAGTTGGAGAAAGAAGAGGGAAGAAAAAAAAAATTAAAAAAAATAAAAAAAAATAAAAAAATATTAAAATATTATTAAAAGTTGTCTACGTCAATGTCGATCAGGCCACGTCAGCCGACCGACGTCCAGTTAGTAAAATCTGGTCAAAATTGGCTAGAAATAACTAAATTGGCACAACGTAAAAAGATTTAGGATTAAATCAGCACAAAGACAAAAGGTTTAGAACTTTTTTAGCACTTTTCCCCCTTGTAAAGTATTGACTATTAGGTCAGGTTTTACTTATTGTGCTTCATTAACTCATATTTTCAAAATTATGTTTCTATTGTAAGATGATGAACTAAAATAAGAAATTAGATCAAATTGATAGTTGATGAAATCCCATTATGAACATTCTATAGGTGGAATGGACTTTCCACCAAATTTGTCCTAACCAAAACAAGATTTGATGGAAATGGTCAATCAATCAAGTCAAACACACATAGTTTAAGACCAAATCAAAGTCTTCATCAAATTCTTTGGGAGTTGTTGAGAAAATCTATTCAAGAAATCTAAACACCTAACGGAGGTAAGACCAAGAGATGTAAGACATGCTTTTAATCTCCTCGGCTTTGGGTGAATATTGTTGGCTATGAAAATCAAACCTTTTGTTATGTTATTTGCCTGTGTGTCATGAAAATATTTGTATGATCAAGTCACAATTTCTCTACCATCGCCACTGTAGATGTTTGATATTGTGCGTAATGAAGACCTTGGAATTTGTGTACTATCGTTTAGTCCGACTTTTGATTGGGTTATGTCTTCCTCTGTGCCGTAAGACTTTGATGGGTAATGAATATTTATTGGTATCTTTCAAGTACAAACTCTAACTAAAAATTCAAAGTGGGTGATCTCAATGTGTGCGGTGCCATGGATGGAGGAAAAAGTGAAGCCTTCTTTTTGAAGGTGAGTTGACTCCATCTTGGATCCTAAAACTTCATATCAATCGTGCAACTGAGCTGTTAAACTTTCCATCTGTGCTATCAAGCCTTTTACATTTTGCCGCTGGTTATGTTAATTATCTATTGTGGAATGCTGACATGGAAAATTTAATGCTAAAACATTCAATATAAGAAAGGAAGGAATATAAAGTTGCAAAAAAAAATAATAATAATAATAGAGAAAAGCATTAAGAAAAGGCAGTTTACCCAAATGCCCTCTCATTTTGCGAACAATAACAACCATTACCAACCATTTTCCTTCCCTCTTCCTTCTTACCCCCTTCTTAGTTTTCACCGCCAGGCCCTTCCACCCCTGCAGCTCCGCCGTCACCATCATTGGTCGTCGTCATTGTCGGCAAAGCGCTCATCAATAGCCGCCACCATCCCCCTGCCCTTGCGACGACGCATCCATGCGGCGAGCCTGGGCGCCGCCATTGCGACAATGGAGGTCGTCGGCCACGTGGGATCCCAGCAGATCCATGGTGCTGCGAAATCTTCCGTTTGATTGTCGATTTTCAATATTAAACTTGCCATCTTGGCAATACCAACATCAGGCTTCAGCATAATCAATCAGCTTGACCAATGAGGAAAGAACTTGCTGAAGGAACGTATTTCCAAAAGGAAGCTACCCCGAAACCTGCTGTTTATTCTAAGATATCAGAAAGATCGACTCTGCTTCAATCATGAGGCCCGCGTTCAGTGCCGATGGAAGAGATAAGCTGACGCTACACCCAACCCCACCACGGTCTCGACTCTTCCGAGAGGAAGGTTCCACCTTTGACCAGATGACTAAGGTTGGACTAGTAAAAGAAAGACTGTATGCTTGCTCAAATTGCTTGACTAAGGTTGGACAAAGGGAGCGTGCAGGATTCACCGAATGCTCGAAAAATTCATGAGAAAGGCTGAATCTTTAAGACATCTTCCGTACTATATTATGACCAATATATACAGGAAAGTGGAACGCAAACCGAGATGCTGTTCTTCGTTGAGAAACCATGGCCACATCGAGAACAGATGAAAGTACCCAGAGCCAGATACATTTATTTACCTATATCACCCTGCTCTAGAGAGTCTAGACTCACGCAACATCACATAACAACGCCAATGCTTACTAGTCCAAGCTCTAAGCTAAGGTAAGCGGAGCATGTACTGTAATTTGCAGCTGCCGAAAAGGGGGAAGTTTGACGGCTGCGGGTTCACCGATGAATCAGTAGTGACGCCATCCGATCAGCATGCCCTCTCCAGTGGTCCCACCATGGAGTACCACGAATGCCGATAGCCGTAGCCCATCGAAGCTTTTTTCACGTTCTTCTCGTCGGTTGTTTGTACCAACAACGATGAAGAATACGTTTGATAGTTCAATATCGCTTGGATCAGCGTCTGGGGCGGCATGCACGGCCACTCCAGATAACTGAAGTTTGTAGCATTATGACCGGGAACCGGAGCTTTTGACGAAGGCTGGACCCGAGCCACTTCGTTGCTGGCCTCGTCGCTCTTCCCACAGAAATTGTACCTAAACTTCAAGACCCCGATGCCTTTTCCATCGTTCATCACCTTGTAGCGTCGGAACTGGACGGCCCCGTTGAACTCGTCGACCAAATCCTGCAGCGAGAGGCGGACTTCCCCGATCGAGCGGCTGCCAACGACGGTGGGAAGCCGCACATCGAACTTGAGAGAAAGGCCCGGATAGTCCCGAGGCGAGACGGCCGACAGGTCGAAACCCACCTCGTGGTTCCACTCCGGGTTGCGATGGCCGCCCTTGCTGGTCGGCGTCCTGTGGCACCGCTGGAGGGCCGGGTGGAGCTGCTTCTTCGGGTCGTCGCCGGCGACGATGGACACCGTCACGAAGACCGAGAGCTTCTGGAAGAAGTTGAAGGCCCTGAGGTCCTCGCAGGAGATCACCTGCAGTTCGAGGCTTGTATACTCCATCTTCATCTCTTCGCGGTTTCGGCTCGGCTTCGCAGAGGTTCGGAGGAACGTTCAAGGATGGGAGCTGGGAAGCTTCTCCTTTGGGGTGAGACAGAGAGAATTTGCAGAGACGTATAAAAAGAGGAGGCCAAACGCGGTTGGGCGGACGAATTCAGTCGATCAAGATCGGCCCCATCAGGCTGCGCGTGGGTGTGAAACTGCGGAATATTGAGCTTTTTGCAATAATAAAATGATTCCAAAGATTTTTCTTTTGCACTTTTACATTAATTTTGGGACATTCGAATATTCCCCAAATCTTAAGACATACAAAGGAGGATCTCTTGTATTAACATATTCACATTACTTGTCCACGATAATTTAAACTTTTGAATTGAATATTCTAAGACATTATCATAGTAAAGTTCAGGTTATTTCACATGTGTAACTTTCATTAATAAAATTATGTGTATTATTCTCAATTTGGTTTTTAATTTAACGACTTACATTTGAGAAGGGTGTTAAAAGATATGTATTTTATACACATGCGGTCTCTCTCAATCTTAAACCTTTTGAGTTGGATATTCCGACATCTAAACTATCTCGTTCACCATCGATATTAAAAAAAAAAAAAAACATTAGTTATTCATACACGATTCATCTGCAGAAAAATTCTTCTACAAAAATGAGACCAATACAAATATCGCTTGTCGGACCATATGAATGCAAGCATTTTCCTTTAATTATACTTAAAAACAGTGCAAAGAGGGAAGAATAAGTCGAGAGGGTCCAACCTCTCCCATCTTGATCTTTAGACTCTCGGAGAGTTCGTTTTGACTTCCCCAAACCACTGAATCTAAAATGCAGATATTGTCAGATGAAGAAGAACAACCGGTTATGACAAGCCGGCATGTCGTGTTGCAAGTATAACGACTAATACGGTATTTATGTAGGAGGCGGCACGCTTTGAGAATGGTGAGATGTAAAACAAACATATCCCGTTCGAAGTACCCAACAAGAAATCGTCACATCATTGTCTAATGTATGCTTCTATGAATGGACCACCGGCCACGAGTCCTAAGTGGACGTAGCCATCAGTGGCCTCATTTCCAGGAAGCAACGGGAAAGCCTCCTTTCGTGCAGACAAGATGCCCCTCTGGATTGACTTTGTCGACCAAGCTCTGGCAAACTAGATTTTTTTTTTTTCTACAGAGCAGGTGTGCAGATTCCTCCAATAGCAAGCGCTTTCTAAGAGCGAATAAGATGTACCGAGGGGTAGGACCGATGGAGAGCCTGGAGTGCTGAAGAATGCACATTTCTGCTCATGACTTCCACCCCTGTAAATTATAGCTGACTTGTCGACCCTTACAATACTCGAGAGACCACGACCTGACCCTGCAGCTCTTCGTGGCAGGCGTCCCTTGAGTTATTCCATAGCCTAGGGCCTCTTGAGCTTGTAGCCTTGTAATGATTGTATAGATTCAAATACCACTGAAGGATCAACAGTCAAGATCAAACTCATACTTTGTATAAATTAGGGGACCCCACTTGGACACTCTAGTTCACAAGTTAATACAATTCAAGCTTCATTCTCCATACAGGATCCTCGTGAGTTTAGCACGTGTGCAAAGCTGACTCACTTGAGAAAAATCTTAAGGAACGTCAATATTCAATTGACCCATGACAAATGGTAGGATTTGGTTGAGGGCACAACTAATTAGGGTCATTAGTTTCAAGATGAGTAAGTTCTAAATTGTAAATCTACAACCTGCCCTGTTTTTCTCTTTTTTTGGTCAGAAAAACCTACTGTATTATAGTACCCTATTTTTCTGATCCGGTTCTAGAATTTACCCAAGGCACTATTTTTCTTTTGTTCCTTTTCTTGGTGTCATTTTTTGTAGAAAGCTAGTGCAAGCAATTGAGAGTCCGTCCCTTATCGCACAGGTTCGAATTCCGCAATTACTAGTGATTTAAGTGGAGAGCCCTAGCAGTAGGTTGTTGGGCTAGTCTCATCTGAAGTATAGGGGCCCGACCTTTAGGAGCCGTTCGGGCACAGGGGGTCCGTGGCGAAATTCTCAGTTACCAAAAAATAAAAAAATAAAACGATTCAAAGTAAAAGATTACTAAGGGAGGGCAAGCAAAAGCAAGTCAGGAATAAGCAAGGGTCACAAGGCTCAAACAAACAAGGGCGAGTCGCAACCAAGCAAGGAGGAGGGTTAGTTGTGAGCAAGAGAGAGATAGTCATTGTAGAGAACAGAGAAAAAGGGAGACAAAAAAAGATGCCCAAAGAAAAGTTAGGATTTTTAGGTTTTATGAAATAGGTTCTAAATTTGATCCTATTCCCGGGTGGTTCTTCACTTCAAACCAGTTTCAGACTGGTTCCAAAAAATCGGTACCTAGAACCAAATCGATATTCAAGGCGGTTTGATCTTGTTTCCAAATAGAACCAATCCGGTTGCATAACCCTACAATTAATGGTGTGATATATATCAAAAGACTCAATTAATCAATCAGCAATCTTATGAGAATTCGCCATTAATCGCAATAAATGCCAAGAGTTCTTCCCGACGTTTGCAACGGATGATTTTTCATGTACATGCATAAGTAAACATGTTATGGGGTTGCTTTAATGCTCCAACGTCACTGGGATTACAATTCAGCTCTAATGTCACTAGGATACATTTCATATCAAGAATCTTCCAAAAAGGAGGCTAAGTGCTAGCTACAGACCAGTTGACTTTCTAGAAGGGTTAGATTATCATTGGGAAAACGCAGACACGAAAATGAGAATATTCATTATTTTTCATCCTTCTGGGATATAGCGGTCAGAACCAGTTTTTGCCAGCCAGACCCCATCAACCTTCTAAAAATAACACTATCCAGATTGCCGACGGAGCCATGCATCGCTAGATCTGGCTCTTAGCCTCTTATTCTCAAGTTTGATCGAGAGGGAAATGGCTTCCCCGACTAAGATAACACCTAAAGTGGTGGTCGGAATAATTTAAAGCACATAGAACCTAAGTAGCACCGATACTAATACACAACACGTAACACGACACGATATAACACGCCGACACGTGATTTAAAAAAAAAAAAAAAAAGAATTCCAATACGTTTAGATACGTTGTATATTAAATATATATTTTGATATATATATAATAAATTATCATTTTTATGATTATTTCAATCAAATTAATTTGAATCAAATTCATAAATAAATAAATAATTAAAAAAACCTAAAATGAATATACACTAAAAATATTAATACACCATTTATTAATATTATTCATTGTTTCAATTTGATAAGTTCAACTCTATTTCAATAATTCATAAAATTTGGAGAAAAAACAAACGATTCATATTTTGAACTCACGTGTTAGATATGTTGGAAGAAGAGAAAAAAAAAAAAACTTAAGAGGTGAATTGTGTATCACGGGAAGTGGAAATCATAAGAGAAGAGAAGACTAAGTTTTTCTTCTTTCTCCATTTATTATTTTTATTATTATGTTTTATTTTTTCACACACATACACATATATATATATATATATATATATATATATATATATATATATATATATATATATATATATATATGACCCCTCATTTATTATATTTTTAAAATTGACCTCAATATCAGAATCATGTGTCAAAAACTCGTATGTCAGAATTCTGACTTGAGTGTCGGAGAATGTCGAGAAAGTTGACCAGGTGTTAGATTTTCCGACGCGTGTTGACTAAATGTCAGAGAGTGTCTGAAAATGTCGGACACTTGCCAAAATGTCTGACATGACACGAAAGCTCTTGAAAAGTGTCGGTGCTTCATAGCATAGAACAACCTACCAAGAACAGCTTGAAATCAAAGAGAACCCAAATCTTCCTTGTTTAGGAAGGTTAGAGGTAGTTCTCATTGTACTACCATATCTAGCTTGACTCCATCGTCTCTTTTCTATTCATGAGTTCCATCATCTTAGCAAAAGGAAATAACGGGAGACAAAAGCTTCAAACAAATCAAACTATTCCACATCAAAATGCATATTCAAAGTCATCAATCAAATAACCCAATGGTCACTTGGAAAAGCTTTAGCTCACAGACTCAGCTAACGCTGCCTTCCAAAAGTTGAGAAACGCAAAAAATGCCAGTGATTGCTATTGATCAGTCAATGGCAATGTTTGAATAAGCAATCAAGCAGGACAAAATCCACAGATAAATGTTACATCAATCTTGTAACAAGCAGTAAGATATGCCTCAGCGGCTTTTTACTTTTTTCTGGCCCTGGTTATTGAATGCCGCGCATGTTTTCTTCCAGCATCTAATGGATATGGCCATGGGTATCACGATCCAGATGGAGTTCATGACAACATAGTAGGCATAGTAATACAACGGGCTAGCAGCGAAGTTATCACCTTCCAGCAAAGCTGTTATGAAATACACAGCAGTTCCATAGAGCTGACCCAGGGATATCGCGAACTGGAGAATGTAGCTATACGACTTTGCTTTTGCAATGGCATAACTGCAAGACATCGGTATACAGAGATTTTAGGCAATGTATGGGAACTACAACTACTCTAGCGTGGTTGAATATTGCAGAATCAATTTTCAATCAAGTGAAAAATTCTCACACTGCAAGGAGGCATGCTGGACCCTCTAAAACAGCAGTTAGTCCTTCAACAGAGACAATCGCTGAATCCCTTCCAACGTATCTCGAGTCACCTTTGCTGTATTCTTTCCCTGTCCATTGTATATTTTCAGCTGCTTTCCACCAAAAGCTTGACAAGCCAACCAACAAAGGAAACAGAAATGCTAAAATAAAAAGAAAATGAGAGTGGCAGAGAAGCACTTACAAACTTCAGACAGGTAAAAGGCAGATTTATCCTTGTAAAATTCTGGTGAGAAAACAAAATAACCCTCGAGAATCATGTGAGTAAGGCCTGTGAATGCCCACCAGCACATGAGAATTCTATCAATAGTTGGTCTTTTGGGTGACCCTGCAACAAATGGAAATATCAAATGATGAAATGTTTTCAGCTTTTCACAAACAAATGAGGAACACGGGCTTCAGACAAATACATAGACTAGGCATTGTGGTTTCTCATGAAGCACAGAGGAAGAAGGATCTAAGTGAAGCAAATCCTAGTTTCTCTTCTTCCTATTTTCTTAACTTCACCTTATTGTAGGTGCATCAATATTGTGAGCTCAAGCAACATTCAGGTAGAATACTTATCTAGAAGAGGAATAAGCATACCAGATACAAACCAAATGAAGGCAATAACAAGCACCGAAGCAGTGCCGTAGACACCAAGGATAGTTGATTGGGAAAGTAAAACTGGCACATAACCAGGAGTTCTAGATCTCTGGGGATATAAGGGTGAGGACTCTGCGTGGCTTCCATTTTCTTCAGCTCTATCTGGCTTTTGCCTTAACAAGTTGAGACTCAAACCCTGCAAGACTTTGCAAGTTAGAGGGCAGTTGCCTAATAGAAATGACGAAAATCATTAAGTCCAATCTGTCCAAACTTTTCAAAAACCAAAACATTAACAATTTCGAAAAAAATAAAATTTGCTGCATGATTCTACAGAACTAACAGTCAAGTTGTGCTTAAACCGTGACATAACTACAGTGACACTTTTTTTCATAGATCTCATCTACAGTGACATTGAACAGACCTAAAATGCAAGTTATTCTCTTCCAAAATTGGTTGCTGGAAACAAAACACTCTGAGGGATACAATTTCCACACCAGGTGCAAGGGTAGCAAATTCATGATTTGTCAGACTTCAACGTCAATAACAAGGCACAATGAAAACAAATCAATAGTTGACAACGGAAAATGCAGCAAGCAGAAAAAAGATATGCGCCACATCACAAAGATACAATTTTGAAGCATCTCAATTGCTTGGATCTTAAAGAACAGGCATTTTAAGGGGCATGCTCAAATCACTGGAGTGGGAATGTGTAATGAAATCCTGGGAATGTGTAATGAAATCCCGTGACAAATTCATTTTCTTGGTCTGTTAAACAAATCGAACCCTCAAATAAGGTTGAATTATCTTAGCTGCATGTGTCACGGGCCCATAGATTGGCCTGGTGAATTCCGCTCACGAGGCGCCTCACAGGTTGTTCTGTGGCCGAGGAACTGCCAGCCCGTGACACACATTATAACAATTGAAGATCAGAGCGAAAGCTCGCACTAAGTTTTCGATAATTGGTCCTTCCAAAACCGACTACATTGCATATCAGTAACACTTCAATTATACAGCCGTTGAAACAGAGAAGAGAGAGAGGGGCCATTTCGGAATTCAAACCGAGGAAATTCAACGGCGGAGCCTCGGAGATTGCGTTCAGAAAATGACCCGAGTCCAGAACACTCGACCTCTATCCAATTTTCAAGCTTTATCGTTTGTTCACAGAGAGAGAGAGAGAGAGAGAGAGAGAGAGAGACATATAGAAACTTGAAGCAAGATTCAACCGTTGATTGAGATCCGAAGAGACGGAAGGTTCAGACACCAGCTCCAATCGGAGCAATCCTACCCATGTTTTGGGCATAACCCAATTACACCGACGCAACTCTCGGGTCGGTTTCCTCCGCCAAAAGACGAACAACCCATGAAATTCCCGTCGCCATTCCCGTCTCTCGAGGCGAACCACACTCCACCCAACACAGTAAACACTCGACAAATCTGCTCACAAACTCGAGTCGCTCGGTTCACGAAGACGACATCAAGCTTCGGAATTGAAAAGCGAGAACGATTGCAAGACTGGATAGAGAGAGAGAGAGAGAGAGACTTACAGGGTGAGACCGTGGACAGACCGAGTCCGAGAAGAGAGAGGAAGACAGAGGGAGGGCGCGAGTGTGTGATCGGAACTGTACTTAAAACAGGGAAAAGATGACAGACAAAAACATGTTGTTTTTATTATTTGGTATTATTGCACCTCGGATGGAGTTTTAATTACATTTTAAAAGTCAAGTTTTTTTCTTTCTATGGCGCGTCCTTTTCTGGAAAGGAAGTAAATCTCCAGTGCTACTCCCAAAAGAAGAAAAGAAAAAGAAGATGTGAAATTAAATTTGTACATTGCCGGTCATTAGCTGTGTCTTAATCAGATCCACCTGGACTCCATTGGATGTCTCAATCTCTCCATTGCTGGGTTTGGCCATTCGTGTGGTGTACGTTTGATAAATTAACTCTCATCTCAACATTCTTATCGCATTATATAATTGTTCAGAACATTTCTTTCAAAAGCTTAGCCAATGTGAATTGAGTTAGGTTGTTAAAGGATCCGCTGCAATAAATGTGTGGTTTGTGCACTAACTTAATGTCTATATCCAATTAGATAAGGGTATGAAGTGATCGCCGCGGTTAAAAGCTCGAATCAGATATAACTCTTATCTTGTCAAATCTTATAGAACAACAGAGGAGGGCAAAAGTAGAGGAAGCCACGCATTTGGATAAGGAAAGTATCGCCCTAGCAAGTTATGCCGCGCGAATAAATCTAGTTCAGTTCGAACGCGGTGTAACCATGATCCGCTAGAAACTAGACACTTTCTAGATCAATACTCGATCTTAAATTTTATGTCGAATCAGAGAAGTTTACATTCATCATTCATCAGATGTTTCGGTAATTTACAGAAGGATTATATTCTAGTATTATGTCATGCCTATGAATCTTTGGGTCCTGGAGTTATAGAGGAGATCAATCTCTTTGTCGTAGCCGCCACTTGAGCTGCGTACTTTGCAGCCTCATAAAGCGCCCCGGATACGAACATCAGACCGGTGGCGACATAGGGATGGTCCTCCAGCAAAGATAGGAAGCTTTCTGCTGCATTTTCCGCGGTGTGAATCGCCGAGCATGCCTGGTCGACCAGCTCTCGGCCTCTCTCGGACAGCTTGTACTTCTCCTCCAACATGTCCCTAGTCCTGTCCAATATGTTGGTGGTGCCTCCTGGCGTCACGGCTTCATCGGGATGAAGGGCAGCCGGATCATGCCAAGTTTCTTCCTGATCATCCTGCAAAGCAATGGAATTTTAAGGACGATTCGGGAAGTGCAACTAAGAAAGTGATCAATATGCAAAGTGAGTCACCAGTTCGAAAAAACATTGCAGGAATTCATCTCGAATGCAACGTAGTATTAATTGCCTCCACCTGGAGGAACATTGCGGTCCGATTCAATCAGAGCTCTCGGGTATGTCCGAGCCTAATTATTAACCTTACATTTTCCTAGACGTTCTTCAAGTCGACTAGATTGATCTATTGGAGTTTGCAAAGCCAGGCAACAAGAGATTCAACTGTGAATTATTAACGAGACAGTCAAGACAAGAAAAATGCACTGATCTGTAGCCTTGATCCAGATTCATGGAAAAACTGAGGGCGATCTTTATGAACGTCAATTTCTGGGTTCAAACAAGGATTAACCAGAAACGAAATACTGATTAAAATCATTGAAGAGAGCGATGACAGGAACGGATAAAGCTTAGAAATGCTTGTATGCGGAAGACGTACATGATGCCACACGAGAGAGCGGGTGAGACAGAGAGATAGACAGAGAGAGAGACAGAGAAAGAGAGAGAGAGAGAGAGAGAGAGACCTTGACGTCACCCTCCCACGGCGACACTCGAATCCGTTGCTCATCAACGGTAGCATTCTACAGATAAGAAAGGCTGCTTTAGAGCAATTAAGGAGTATATAATTTAGCATGGTAAAACATTCCAGAGCTGACAATAATCCGTTGCTTGGAAGCATTCATCTAGTCAAATTGCTTGAGATTCACTACCATCAAATAAGGCAACCTCTCATCATAATCAGAGACAGAGAACAGCAACAGACTCCGAACGAAGCTGAAGAAAACATCAAATGAAACAGGTGATTCGCCAGTACTGTGCAGTCTCAGCAGCTGTAAAGCCAGAGAGATTTTAAACGATAGAGAAGTTCAATGCCATCTCATTCGTTCAAATAAGCAACACAGAAAAGCAGACCTCTAGTGCATGACAGCATTCAAGCTGAATCAAACCCTTAAGTCATTTATTTCCTTACATCGAGAAGAAGAGCAGTCCGGAACGCGAATGGCTGCCTGAACGTCACCTGCGCCGATTGGGGCTTGTCTTCGTTCCTGTGCTGTCATCATAACTAATTAATCGAACCATTGGCATCATCCTAAAGGGTATAAGATCTATTTTAAGCAAAAACTTGAAAAAGTAGTCTATAATGTGAAGTTTCTTCCTTGCCTCTGGAGCTGGATCTTATCCACAGTCCCACAGAACGAGAAATATATCGCCAAATCTGCGGCAGTCATGGTCAGAGGAACATTCTGAACCCGGATAGTCAAATTCAGGGCTCCCATTCGAGCAACTTACAAATTGTTATCTCTCTCTCCCTAAGGAATTGGTGATGAAAACACGGGATGATTGACAAGGATGAGAACTCGTGAGACCTGGTAAGGCATATAGTTTAAGATGGAGTGAGCTCGCATATTTGGAATAAAGAAGCCAAAGAATGCCTTCCACCTCTAGAGGAAGTCTCACAGAGAAATGCAGTACCAGGGGGCGAAGAAAGAGATAAAGGCATATCCTGATGGTTCCCTTGATTCCGAAGACTCTGCTATTCGTTGGTTTCGATTAGAATCATTAGATTTTTACGTTAGATGGCCAAATTTGTTAGGTTCGTCACCCGTTCTATTACTTAGATCAAGATCCTTCGGCCATGTGCCGGAATGGCGGAATGTATCCGTGCGCGATATTGAGAAATTCCTTGTAAGGACCCGATCCCTGGGGACCCAGGTTCCAGCAAGACTGGCCTGAGAGAGAGAGAGAGAGATAAATGGCTGGAGCTAAGACAATGATGAGCGGCGAGGGTGGAGCGGCGGGACAACGGAGGTGGAGGCGCGGTGGCGAGGGAAGGTGGTGGCACACTTGGGTTGAGAATTTGGTTGTGTGTGGTGGTGTGAGCCTAGGATCTTGAGTCTTACACAAAGTGGAACTTACTTCAGTACCATCTAGTTGGGTTGGAGCATGATACTTGTAATTTTGAAACTAGAGGTAGTTTTTTTGTCACAAAGTAAAATCTCAGACGTGTTGCATGGCATTTTACCTATAAAAATTGCTTGCATGCAAGTGTTTCCATGGCACCTTTTAATTTTTCCTCAAACATTTTATATTTTGAGGACATTTGAGGCACAAGCCAAGACTATTCCTTTCCATTCCAAAGTTCTCCAAATCCAAGAAAAGGGAATCACCATATACTTTTATATCCCCTTCATTCATAACAATGAAACACAAGAATATGTCCCTTTTTTATTCTATTTCACGCTCTCATTACATTCCATCGTACCAAATATAGTATAAAAAACATATCTAGCGACGACAGACAAGTCCATGGCCTGGACTGATCTTGCTAGTGCAATCAACCATCGCCATAGAAGGGTCCAACACTATCGACTCGATCGCGGCGGTCTGGGAATCGGGCGCGGAGAAAATGCAGTACTTGCAATCTGCAGAGATGAGCGACGATGTCTTGTACTTATCTTCTCCACCCATGATCGGCATCGGCACACCTCTCTTCACGGGGCTCCGGTAGCCTGGGCGGTACGTCTGGCCTAAGACACCTTCCACTTGGTCAGAGAGGCGGAGGAACTTGAACTGCGCTTCCAAGTGAGCGAAGCAATCGTCGTCCGGTATTTGGTACTTGTGGATGCGGTCGTCCTCCTTCGTCACGGGGACAGCGTTGACTGAGATCTCGACGGAGCCATGCAGCAGCACCGTGACGCTGTTGAACTTCGCCGTCCTTTCGACAAAGAGCCTGCCGTCCGGGGCGGTCCAAGCGGAAAGCTGGCCCGGAGGGAGGAGCAGCGGCTTGCCATCGTAGGTTAGGACGAGTTGGTCCACTTCGTTGTCCCATCGGGCGACCTTGTTGGCGGCCAGCGTGAGGGTGTGGGGACCAAACATCAGGCCTAGGGCTTGGATCCATGTGTTGTCGCGCGTCCTCCCCTGGGGTCGGCGGCCGATGAACCGGGCATTTATGTGGAAATCGACGTCGGACACCAAGCTGAATTGCTCGTTCGTCTTGCCGTGGAAGTAGAACATGACGCCATCGCCTCCGACGAACCTCGGGTCATAGCATGCTGCTCCGATCCCATTGCAGTTCGGCCTTCGCCCTGCAATTCGAAACGGAAACAATTAGTACTCCTTGAACAATACCATCCTATCAGAAAAGTAAGGAAACGCGCTACATACTCTTGCATAGAGCTTCACAGTTCCTGGAATTACAGTCCACAAAGCAAGCTTTGTCCTGGGAGTTGGATGGCTTGAAGCTGGGGCACTGGCTGGGGCAGGAGATCTGAGCCCCGAAGCATTTACTCTGCGGGTCGTTGCAGAGCACCGACTGAGGAAAGTCCTTGCCAGAAACTGAGCTCGGCGGCGGCGGCGGAGTAGATCCGTAGAGGTCAGCCTGGCCACCCTTGACAAACAACATGGAGAAGATTACGACACAGTAGAAACCGAGAGTGGCCATGATGCGTGTGTCGCACAAACACTCGCAGAAAAACTACGAAACCTCGGAAACAAATTAATTTCCGTGGATCGACTGTGTTCTTTCTTGAGGTGATGGCAAGAACCCGAGTCTCTGCATCCAATATTTATAACGAGGACTGGATCTGAATCTAATCTAAAAGCTCCTGGAAAGCCGGCTTCACAAAGTCAAAACCTCATAAAAGAACTGTACTGAGATTCTCTTTGCTCTGCTGGTGTCTGCATCGGAATTCCAAAGTGAGATCAGCATCTTGAAGCAGAAGAATCATCGGCGCTCTTCGTGTTTCGTTTCATGTGCTCGCATGTTCGGAACGCGCGCATTAACCCCAGAAGCGACCACCGACTTCGCTGCCATGCACGACCCACTTCGCAGCTTCCTAAATTAAGTCTACTCCGCCATAACTTCCATGATCTGGAGACCCGAATCCACCCATTTTTAAAATGACGAAGCTACCAAGCTGGTCATATTCTAATAAAACGTTACCCCGATAAAAAGAATTCCGGCCCGAGCTTTGCAGGTCTATCTGTGCTTGATTAAATGCTGGTCAAACTTCCCTTACCAAAGAAAGAAATTCAGTGCTCTGAGTAATTAAAATGAAGGGGGAATCCACACGAAACCCGCTGCACTTTGGAGCGGTTCGCGCTCCTCATCGAACTTTCAACAATTACATAATACCCTATGAACTCTCGTTATAGCCATTGACTCTTCGTTTCTTTTTTTCTATTAGAGTGTGCAATGCACGTGACTTTTAAGATGTAAAAATATATTTTCATCTCTTTTTTTAAATGCAATAGAGGGTTCTTCTTTGCACCAATGAGTCGTTCTTTTATGGTTAACTCTTCATTTCTCTTGTGCATTTCAAACTTTAAAATTGTCATTCAAAAAATTCTATTTACATCACCGATATCAAGTCAGTTACAAAATTTAACACCTGATGTGACAAACGAGAGTTAATTGCATTTTATGCTCTAGGACTTTGGACGAAATTTGTTTTTATTTTCTCCAAAAGTACCTTCAATAACCTAAAACGCTGCTTAGCATATAAAGGAAACTATTTTATTTAAGCTCTGCATATTTGATTACCAATCTGAAAGTAGATTTTCATTCCAAGTGATCGTAGTTCTAGGAATAGTAGCATTCTTGTACAATTATTTGGATGTGTTTTTTTGTTTGCCCTGTCTTCTCTTTTCCTTTCCTCCCCGAGCGTCCAATGATGCAGAAGACCACCGCGTAGACCATCCATTGCCGCCCGCCCTTGGTCACGACTCCCCTGTTGCCGTCACGAGCCCCATGCCACACCTCCATCTGCCGATAGTGTCGTGGCTCCGTCCGCCAAGAGCCCTAACGCTCTCCCTCGCCCCTTATATGAGATGAAATTCTCAAATACGATTCTTCTATTTTATGAATAGATTCATATAATTATGGATGGCAAAAGAACGCTTCAAGTGCCATAACTTTGGTCAAAGGGACACTTAAGTGCCATAACTTACGAAAGGTACACTTAAATGCCACATTCGAAGAAAAACGGATCACTTGAGTGCCACTCCGGTCAAAGTCCAGCCAAAATGCCAACGTGGCGTTTTTCCGACGAAGCGCGCCCAAAACGAAATCGTTTTGCACGCTGACGTGGCCAAAACGGTGTCATTTTGAGCTGACGCGTAAAAAAATTTAAAAAAATAAATTAATTAAATTAAATTTAGTTAAAATATTTTTAAAAATAATAATTTAAAATTTTAAAAACTTTTAAAAAAAATTTAAAAAAAGGGAACAGGGGAGGCGGCCGAGAGCCCTCGGTCGCCACCGCCGCCGCGTCGGCCGAGGTCGCCGGGCCCTGGCCAAGGGCCGGCAACCCCGGCTGACCGGTGGCGAGGGCTCGCGAGCCCTCGCCGGATTTGGGCGAGGGCCACGAGCCCCCCCAGATCCAGCGGCGAGGGCTCGCGGCCCTCGCCCAGATCCAGCGGTGAGGACTTGCGAGCCCTCGCCGCCGGTCGGCCAAGGTCGCCGACCCCTAGCCAGGGCCCAACAACCCCAGCCGACCCTCCCCCCGCCATCACCGGCCCTTCCCAGTGGCGGCGGCCGAGGGCCGATCCCTCGCCCGCCTCCCCCCCGTTGCCTTTTTTTTAAAATTTTTTTAAAAACTTTTTAAAATTTTTTAATTATTTTTTTAATATTTTGACTAAATTTAATTTTAAATTTATTATTTTTAATATTTTAACTAAATTTAATTTTAAATTAAATTAAATTTAATTATTTATTTATTTTTTTTTCACGTCAATCCAAAACGACGCCGTTTTGACCACGTCGCCGTGCAAAACGGCATCGTTTTGGGCGCGCTTCGCCGGAAAAATGCCACGTTGGTGTTTTGGCCGGAGTGACATTCAAGTGATCCATCTTACTCCGATTTTGGTATTTAAGTGTACCTTTCGTAAGTTATGGCACTTAAGTGTCTCTTTAGCCAAAGTTGTGGCACTTGAGGGGTCCGCACGTCAATTATGGATGAATCAGTATTGATGCTTTACTACATTATGTTTTATGAGATTTTTTATGAGATGTATGATAATACAATATGATGATAATGATACAGTTGTGATTGATCGAGATTGTTGACCAGCTATGATGGGAGTTGTGACTGCAACTGTGGAGATCCTCAAACTCAAGAGAACACTATATTGGGGGTTTGTGCGCAGTGAGCAACTGCCGTTGCAGTGAGTTGACAGAGGTTGCGACCTTCCTCCATTTGGTCCGAAAAAGTCACCCGCCTTGCACAGCCCCGAACAAGTAGCGGTGAGAGAGAGAGAACGACGGTGGCAGCAATTGCGTCGTGGTGGCAGTGGCGGCGGCAGCGGCGAGAGGAAACGGGAGGTGGAGCTTAGGAGATGTTGCGTTGGTTTTTTGGGTTACTTTTTTAACAGCGGAAAAGTGGAATTGGAATCTTACGTTAGATTTTGCTCAAGTCATCCAGTTCCACATTTTTCAGGAATCTAATCCGCGACGCCAAGCAGCGTCCTAAATTAAGTCTATTCCGCCATAGCTTCCGTGATCTGGAGACCCGAATCCAGCTATTTAAAAATGACGGGCCTACCGAGCTGGTCATATTCTAAAACTTACCCCGATAAAAGAATTCCTGCCCGAGCTTTGTAGGTCTACCTCTACCGTCTATCTATGCTTGATCGGATCCTGGTCAAACTGCATTTACCAAAGAAAGAAATTTAATGCTCTAAGTTATTAAAATGAAGGGGAAATCTACATGAGACCCTCTGCATTTGGATAGGTAACCCCTCGCTCTTGAACTTTCAACAGTTACATAACACCCCTCGTGAACTTTCATTATGCTATAGCCATTGACTTCACATTATTTTTTCTGTCAGCATGTGTAATGCACATGACTCTTAAGGCGTAAAAGTATATTGTCATCTCATTTTTTAAGAGGAATTTCTCTTTTACCCTTAACTTTTGTATAAAAATGAGTAATATAGAAAATGGGCGAAAGATAACTTAACTGAAGTACTATTGACAGAAAAAAAAAAATATATCAACAACAATATTAAGCAATAGGATTTTATTAAAATTTGACAAACATAGCCACTTTAATAGATCTAAATGGCATATTTCAAAGAAAGAGTAAACAAAAATCTAATAGAAATTGGAAAAGGTCTCAACAGCAAGGGTGAAATGACTAAAATTGGTTACTCATTATGTATACTTAAGGGGTTAATTATGTATACTTAAGGGCTTCTTCTTTTTTGTAATTTTTTTCCTCTTTTCCTGCCCTCCTCCCAAGTGTCCCGATGATGCAGAAGACCACCGCGTACGCTACCGATGCCACCCGCCCTTGCTCACAACTCGCTTAATGCCGCCACGAGCCCTCTGTCACAACTCTATCTGCCGACGATGTCGTACCTCCTCCGCCAAGAGCCCGACCTATCTCCGGCTTGCTGTATGAAAAGGAAGACAGCGATGGTGGAGGAGGCAAAGGCTGCGACGACGGCGGTGGAGACGGAGGTGGGGGAGGTCGTGACGACATCGGTGGCTACAATTACATGGTAGACATATGGAAATGTTATGTCGGATTATTATATGTAACTTTTTCTTATGGTGGAAAGTGGAATTGGAATGTTATGGTAGATTTTGCTAAGTTTTCTAATTCCACATTTTAAAGGAATCTAATAAGCAAGTGATCGATTTTCATAATTAAACTTCTTTTCAAAAAATGATTATTTTTGTAGTTGGATCGTTATTGACGAATCTCATTCTACATTGAACCCAATAAAACTTTAGCGATGGTCGTTCATAATAATTTCCATATTCATTGGTCATTAGGTGCTAAAAATATTTCAGTTCATTTTTCGAATTCTGATTAATTTTGAGCGGGTCATGTACATATTCTATGCTTCTATGTTGGGGTGTACTTAAATTTGTTATCACACTCAAAAAAGATTAGAAAAATCCTGTAAAAAATTCAAAACAATTTAACTATCTATTTTTATTCAAATATCAATTTCCTCCTTTTTTTTAATTTATAAAATCACAGTATGAAATATTAGTAATCAATTCATATTTTTCTCGCATGATAACCAATTGTCCACCCAAACACTGTTTCATGGTGTTTCAATCTACTATGAATACGTATGCTTTTATTTCACTAAAAACTCTAATTTCTCTTCTGTTTTTTTTGGTCTAAGCTAGAAACTTTAATTGTTTTGCCCATTTTATACTTTAACACAGTTATGCTAACATGGCGATAATAAAAAAGATAATAATAATTCCAAATGTAGAAGAATTGATCGCTCAATTAAAAAAAAAAAATCCATTAAAAATTGGCTTTGATCTTGTTTCTTCTTTTTTCCTCTTCTTAATCTTCTCAAAAATGAACTTGTGGCTGTCCTCGCCCCACCAAGCACAGCAGCCATGGCTGTCCCCTCGCCTCTCTCTCTTCCTCCCTCTCCCTCTCTATGGCTCTCTGCTTTCTAAGTATCTTCTTGTCATGGTCCTCTGAGTATCTTCCTTTCTCTGGCTAGAGAGAGATAGAGAGAGGGAGAGATGGGTTGGACTATCAGCTGCTGGCATCATCCAGCTGCAGTGGAGTCCCTCTCACTTCGAAGCTCATTCTCCTCACTTCCCGCGCGCATGCCCCGTGAACATCTCTTCCGAAGATCATCGACCCAAAATGCAGCAACCCCTCCTCCTTCTCTCTTCACGATCACGAGGAAGAGAAACGAAAAACCCGGCTCCCGAATTTGCTGCACCAGCGAGAAGGTGGAGTTCAAACGAGAACCGTCCTTGGACGGTGCGGCCGCCGCCGTGGATGATGTGGACGAGAAAGGGTCTGCTGCGACGGCGACGACGTCGTCATTAGCATCGGCATCATCGGCGGAGGAGTCGCTGTGGGAGTGGGCCGTGCTGGTGTCGCCCTTCTTCTTCTGGGGCACGGCCATGGTGGCCATGAAGGAGGTCCTCCCCAAGGCCGGCCCTTTCTTCGTATCCTCCTTCCGTCTCATCCCCGCGGGGCTCCTCCTCGTCGCCTTCGCGGCCTCCCGCGGCCGCAAGCCGCCCTCCGGCCTCAACGCTTGGCTCTCCATCACCCTGTTCGCCCTTGTGGACGCCTCTTGTTTTCAGGTCACGCCTCTCTCTCTCTCTCTCTCTCTCTCTCTCTCTCTCTCTCATGTGTATATGTGTGCCATTTATAGTTTTCTTTCTTGTCAAAAAAGTGAGATTGACATGTTTGATTGATAATTATTTTACCCTGCTGATGGGTTTTTTGGGGCAGGGATTTCTCGCCGAAGGGTTGCAGAGGACGTCGGCGGGTCTCGGAAGTGTATGTTGAACTCACTGTATTCTCTATATCAGTTTAAATACCTCCATGAGAAGAAAAGGGCAAAAAAGTTTCAACCTTATAGGTGAATTATAAGGTTCTTTGATGTTAAATATGGCTACCGAGTAACGGAAATTCTTGCATATTGCTTTGGAAATGTGTCCTTGAGGAAATGGCTCATGTCAGAAGACTGATGTCACTTACGCTGAATCTTGTTCTGTTATCTGAAAAATCTTGCCTTTTTTCTTTTCCATAACACTAATGGATGAATGAGTATATGTAATACAAAGGTAGAATGGTCTCTTAGTGTAGCTGCAGCTATCAGTTGGATTAGTCTTTACACATTGTATCCTTGACATGGAATCAGATGTTTTGATATTTGTTCCCTGTCTGTTCAGTAGATTTGGCAGTTGATAGGAAACGAGCTATTCTGCTTGGCTTACTGGAGCTGAATTTGTTACAGGTGATAATTGACTCTCAGCCATTAACAGTGGCTATACTTGCAGCCCTGTTCTTCGGTGAATCCATTGGGTTAATTGGAGGTGCAGGACTGATACTTGGTGTTGTGGGACTTCTTCTTCTTGAGGTAATCCTTGTGTCACCAGTTGTATTGTGATTATGCTGGTGTTAAGTGAATATGCATTGGCTTGATCCTAATAGATTAGAAACTAAATGGGCTATGTTGTGCCTCGGAGATACAATGCAACATTCTTTATCTTGTCATTGAACCACCATTCGATGTTTTTATGACATGTCTGCATGAGACGTGCATATGATGGTCTCTCGTAAATGTGGTTTCATGGTTATACTTGCATCAGATGGAATCTCGCTCCACCTTGCCCTCCATATCCAGAACATCTGGCACCTGTTCTCCTTATCATTTTCATTGCAACTTGCTGTGTACTTTATTAAACATTGAATTCCCCTTGCACTTTAAGCCAAAGCATATGTGAAAAAATTACCACTTTGATCACATTTTTTATGCATTTTGATGATGGTGCAGTAAATTTCCCAGCTACATATTGTTAGATTCAAGTCTTAGATCCTTGTTCATTATTTTCAAAGATTCTGACTGCTGACAGAACTTGCTCTCAACTCCCCATGATTGTTTTTAACCTCTAACCTAAAAAAATCCAGTAATTTCCACTGCCATGCTGAATGTTAGTTGGCTGATTCTTGGTAGAAGCTGCATGTCTCTCACCTTTATCTCCTATAAAGATTCTTTCAAAAGGTAGCATATGACTTATTGGGCCTATAGCTTGATGCGATCATCTATGAGTTTTACTTGTTCGCACTGCCTAATAGGTTTTTCCAACAATCTCTCTCTCTCTCTCTCTCTCTCTCTCTCTCTCTCTCTCTCTCTCTCTCTCTCTCTCAAAGTGTCTGGCTTTTTATCACCAGCTAAATTGCTTGTTTGAAAAGGCATGTTGAAGTCTATTCAAAAGAGATCCACAAGGGATCCACCATCAAAGTGAAATGTTTAGTTGAGGTAGTTGAGGCATTGAGGTTGAGATCATTGGGTTAGATAATTTTTTGGGGAATGCACTAGAGGAGAAAGAGTACTTTGGTATCTATAATTGAGAAACAATGAATTGCATCAAATATTGAGTTATATTTTATGACTTATGAGACAAATGTTGAGAAAGAGTAATCAAGTATAACTGAGATTACAGTGCTACATCTTCCAAGAAATAGAAGTGGATTGCGTGGAGATTGGTTACTGTATGCAAGTGGGATGGATCTACAGGGTGAAATGTTGCAAGCACTATGTACAATCTGAAAATGCTGCTCAGGCTTTAGGGAAAACTATTTAGGCTGTAATAACATGGCAACGGTCTATGGAATGACGTGTTGGCCAGTCAAGCGTAACATGTAAACTATGTGAGTGTATCTGAGATAGGTAGACAGATATCTAAACCATTGGAAAATTTCAATAGGAAGCTCTGAATTGAGGCGGTTCAGACATGTGGAGAGACTTTAAATAACCATAATGCAGCAGCAAGAAAATGTTATTTATGTAATCTCAGAAGGTAGATCTTTTGGAGGAGGAGGAGGAGGAGGAGGCTTAAGAAGATTTCAACTGGAAACATTAAGAGGATATAGTTTCTTAGTCTGTTGTCTATTGAGAGACATGATACTTGATAGGAGTTAATGGTTCCCTGAAACATATATACTGGAAACAGGCCTTTGTTATTGTTGCCATCACCAAACCTTTTAGGTATGCTGAACTTAAGGTAAGGGTACATAAGGTCACAATTTACACTTGACAATGAAGGCCCAACCATAATATAGCGAGGGTACCACCACTACAATACTGGAGTTCCTGAGCCATTCATTGCTGTGTGTAGCCTGGATTACACAAATTAAAATGAGCATGCTACTATATCTGATCTATTTCGGTAGCATTTCAGAAGCTCCATACCATTTTCCTTTGGTCAAATGCAAGTGATCTACCTTAGGTGGAACTGGCATAGCGGCTTTTTCTTTTTATGATCATATTAGAGTTATATGTGAATCCATACTGATAAGCAATCTCTATTTCACATGGCTCTTGCACTATTTGACAGTGAGTTTTAAGCTGTAGGTACCGGCAGTTGCTATCGATGACAATAATTTTTCACTGTGGGGAAGTGGTGAGTGGTGGATGCTTCTTGCAGCTCAGAGCATGGCCATTGGAACTGTTATGGTCCGTTGGGTCTCCAAGTATTCTGATCCAGTTATGGCTACTGGATGGGTAGGCTCAACCTAGCCTGGGATATATTGAAGTGCTTAAATTTGTTTTTCTTATTTAGCTAGATGCCGGTTGTTAGTTTATTTTGCTACTTGTGTGTGTTTGATTTCTTAATTTTTTCCAGTGTTTAGCTGTAGTGATTTTATATATCTCTTTACTGGTCAAAATTATAACTTTTTGGTGTATCAGCTTGAAGCTAATTGCTGGTTCTCTAATCATTGGGGAGCCTGCATGATGCCTTCATAATTGATCTATCATATGGGCTTAATATTATATTGCCTTATGCAAAAGAGCGTAAATTTTGCATTGCTTTGTTGAAGAGATTATTAATTATCTGTACTTACGTTCCATTTCATCCATTAAAAAGTGGGTCTTTTGGCATTCAGGTATTTGTGAAGCTTAGCACAAATATATTACATTTTAGTTGCAAGATTTCATGATAAAACTTTACGGCACATGATTAACTCTTGACTTCTGTTTTTGGTTTTTTCATATAGCTTACCATTACAGCGGTCTTCCTCTTGTCAAGATCGGCCCTCTCAGTAAAAAGAGTTGAACAATTAGAAATTAACTGATGTCTTCAATTTGATTTTTTTTTCCCTGCAGCATATGGTTATTGGTGGTCTTCCTCTTGCAATAATCTCGATTCTCAATCATGATCCTATCTTTACCAGTGGTTTGTCAGAGCTTTCTGTGACTGATATATCAGCACTACTTTATACCTCAATTTGTGGAAGTGCCATCAGCTATGGTGTATTTTACTACAATGCTACAAAAGGTTGTTTTTAGTATCCTGAATATTCTGAGTCCTGTATTTTATCCTCAGCTCATCGATTATATTCCTTGTCATGCATGATGAAAGTGATAAGTATTCTTATCTCCTCCCGACTTTAGTTTATTCTGTTTTACTATTGCATGCAGGAAGTTTGACGAAGCTGAGCTCCCTAACATTTCTTACTCCAATGTTTGCTTCAATTTTCGGGTACAGTCCATCCTACCTAAGCCTTTTATTATCTGCAATCTATTTTTGCATGCCTTGTTTTTATGCCATAATCATAAACCGTACCTGCAGGTACATATTTCTCCATGAAACCTTCTCACCTCTGCAACTGGGCGGTGCTTTTATTACTTTGATTGCCATATACATGATCAATAACCAGAACAGCTTGGAATGATCCTTATGCTGAGCATGGCATGCCCAACATGGGAAGTATGTGAAACCTGAAACCTGTGTTGACACCTAGCAGGTGCTTTGCTCTCGGCTTTACCTCTGAAGTTTGAACTCGTTGTTGCTAGATCATGCATGCATCCATAAAGGTAGTGGAAACAGTAGGAGGTGAGATATGTTGTAAATAAGAGGGTATATTAATTACACTTTTCTCGGCTGAAAATGGCTCGAGTCATTAGAGCACCCATCTCGATGCAATGTATAGGAAGATAGAATAGAATGCTGTGCAGATGCATAACCTTTTGTTTGGGCTAGCGTTTTTGGAATACATATTCTTCAATTGGTTACTCCAGCAAGTTGTCTATGGCAGCAGGTCGATCATCTCCCTTTTTTGATTCTCTAGTTTTATTAATGTCCCTTAAGCATGAGCTCGTCAAGGTGACTACTATGTTTGATGGGAAGCCGCTCTACTAAAACCAATAGATTTTGTAGAGTGTAAGCACAATGGTTCTCCATTTTCTACTTCTGTGATATGCATATGAACTTTGTTATCTACGCAGTATATTACAACCCTAGATGCTTGACTCGCGTAAAGTTTCTCTATATGTTTAAGAATGGGCAAACCACAAAATAATGGTGTCTTGCACATTAGAGGAACTTCTATGAGTGAAGGCCTCATCCGTGCCATTTTACCAAGCTCCTATACTGATCAGTAAGTGGCTCCCACCTCCTCATGGCATTATTAAAATCCACACGGATGCAGCAATTAAGCCTCTGCTTGAATCAACAGTAGTGATCTCCAGGATCATATGAGTTTGCTTGGAGGGTTAAGTGACAGTTACTCGAGCTCCTGTACTCTGCAATTGGAAAGGAAATGCTTTTCCCTTAGCAATTGAATTGGCAAAGGAAAATAGACAGCTGATGGTCTAGTCTGAAAGTGAACCGTCCCTTGTTGGTACTACAACATCTGGAAATAGCATAATGCCACGGCACTGGGTAGATTCTAGGAGGGACATGGGGAATTTCACGATTCACGTTTGTCAACTGCATATTGGTCATCTAGTTCATCGAATAGGCGTGCTAATAACTTGGCCAAACAGGCCTTATGAATTGCTCATGACGGTCCGGTACGTACTTCCTCATTTCCCATGCTGCTGCTGTATTCGTTGCAATGTCTGGTACCAGCATAAGTAAAACAAAATATAACCACCAAAGAATATCGAAGGAGCGCACATTCGTACAGTTTGATCTAGCCATCAGGAGATGCTGTTTTCAGTTTTGGATTTCTTTCTGGCTACAATTGCTTTTAAAATGTTCCTCATGTCGTGGTAATGAAGGTTTGGCTGGTTCAGTGATTAAGGTGGGCAGTGCCATCGTGGGTCATGGACCAATTTTGATGGGACAAAATCCTCACAAACTTGGAAAACTCTACGTCACAGTAACTGATAAGAAAGATCAACAACATGGCAAGTTCTCTTGAAAGAGAGCACATAAATGAGTAACTTATGCACAAATCCACAGTAACTGATAAGAAAAATCAACAACATGGCAAGTTCTCTTGAAAGAGGGCACATAAATGAGTAACTTACGCACAATCTGTAGTGCAAAAAAGCTGCAATGTTTCCTAATGAAAGACTGGAATGTTGCGAGTCGCAACTGCCGAGAAATGTACGCCAAACCCTCGAAATAGAAACTAATCCGTCTCGCATCTTGTTGAGAGGCTTGACCAACACGGTAGTCACAGATAAACTGCCATAAGACTAGGAACTATGTCCTGCTTCTCCCGATCCCATTTTGTCGAACACCGAAGTCCTGCCTCTTAACGTTCAAGTCCCTTCTGGACTCGCTCAGTTGGCGACCCGATTCGGATTCAGCCATCCTCTGGAAGGCCAACGGACTGAAGTCGTCCGTAGCAGCTTTGGAATTGGAAGTCCAGCAATCGGATGAATCGCCAGAACCGGGCTCCCAGGAAGACGACACTCCCCCCCATTGCTGCGTTCCGGAACCGACGAAGCTGTTGCTCCCTGAGGATTCTATCTCCTCCTTATCATCCCCTTTCAGCATGCCACCCCTCTTCATCGTCACGTACTTGTGAATGGTCGGCTCCATTAGATCATCGTCGACTACCAGCTCCGATTCCACAAACGGGTCCCTGCCCTCTGATTTCCTAACGAGATCGTTACCTGAGTAGGAGGAACTGTAGCCGTTGTGGCTACACTGATTCGACGCAGCTTTTCTTAATTCGGACAAGGCGCTGGCTACATTGGAGCTCTTATTGGAGTTGAGGTCGGCGACTGCTTCATAGATCGAGCAGGCCTTTGTCACGCAAGCCGGGACAGTGGGGGTGGTAGCGTTCTGCTTTTGGTGGAAATTCTGGATGTCTTCGAGCAGCAAGGTCGTATAGGACGTGGGTTCGGCCATGATCCTGAGGATTCAGCTCGAGCTCCGACAGCCTCGAGGACCGGCTTCGCACCAATGCCTGTGGTTTCTGAGTTTCGAACCCAGACATGGGTGCTTGCCTCTTCAGCACTTCCACGACAGCTTGTTGCTCCTTCTCTGCATAATCGCAACCTCGAGCCTTGTTGTCCTCTGTCACTTTACCCCCGGCCTTGTCGCAAGTCCCGGCGTGTATCGGCCATTGTTACCGTCCACGGTCTGTTTCGCCATTCGAGCCTGGGATCGAGAAGGTAGCAATGGCCAATTTCAGTAAGGAATGTGATAAGAAACAGGAGTAATTTCTCAAAGAAACTAAACCGAATGTCAGCAAGGAGTACCTCGACTTCCTTTACCGTGCCGTCTTCCGCGGCTTTATGCGCTCTTGTTGGATGGCGGCTGAGGTTGCTGTTGACGGGCATTGGTATCGATCTCGCCAAGCGGGTTTCTCCTGTAGGGAGAATGTTCCGCCTTCCTGGACGAGTTGCGACTCAGGGAAGGCTGCTGGTTCTCACTGTTCTGCTGCCTCCCGACACCACCGGACATTTGCCTAGCAGGCGACTGGGAACGAGGCGATGCGGCGCCTCTCGACGCCGCGTGCGGTTCCCCTGCATTCCTCTTCACAGATATCCTCTTGACGGTGGCTTGAGATTCCGGTGGATCGCCACCGCCGTTACTCTTGTCCACCAAAGAAGCAGGGACCGACACCATCTTCCCGGGCCGATTGTTGTTGCCGGAGCCCCAGCAGCGGCGCTCGCGCTCGAATTCGAGAGAGAGGCGTTCTCGGAACGTCTAGCGGGCGAGCGGCTCACCCTCCTTTCTCTGCTTGAGGATCGCTGGTCTCTTTCCCTGCTCGGCGTCCTCCTCCTCGCCCCACTCCCCTGGCTGTGGGAACGGGAAGGCGTCGATTGGCGGTGGCGCTGCCGGTGCTGGCGTTTCTCCACCAGCTCATCCTCATTCATCGCGGGTTGCTCCTTCCCGCAGCATCGGCAGCCCGAGCGACCGGACCATCATCGTTTTGGTTATCGAAATCGTAGCTCCTCTTGGATCCCGAATAGACTCTGCCGCCGGAGGCAGCCCCGGTCCTCGCCGAGGAGCTCCGGCTGAGCCGGCCGCACTGAATGAGAATGGCATCGACCTCTTCCTTGGTGCAGTTCGACGTCCTCACGCCCGCACTCACGCCAACAACGCTCGCCCCATTCACGGGCAAGCTCTCGCCGCCATTACCCGAAGTGGCCAGAGGACCGACGGCCGCCTCACCCGCATCCTCACCGGATTTCCCGGCATCCACAACCGGAGCCGCCCCGTCCGGGGCCGGCTTCTCCTCAGGCGAGGCGCGTCTGTCGTGGCTTTTCCGGTGCTTGATGATGAAGACCTCCTTTTTCACGAAGCCCTCTTGTCCGGCTTCCTTCTCCTGCCGGTGACTTCGCGCCGGCGACGCCCTGCCGTCGCGCTCGCGCTCCGCCTTCGCGGCATCGATTTTGCAAGGTGGGTTCGAATCCGGAGGCGGCTTGGCGGCCGAAGAGCCGCCGGAGGCGACCGCCGAAGAGCTCTTCTTGCTGAAACAGCTACCCATTGAAGGCCTCTTGGTCCACAGAGACAGAGAGACAGAGAGACAGACAGAGAGAGAAAGAGAGAGAGAGAGAGAGAGCGATGCGGAGAAAACGAGCTGACCAGGTGGTGAAGAAGATGAAGAAAGTTGGTGGAGGAAATGGATGGGGATGGTGGGCGCGTGGATCGAGGAAGAAGATGACGCAGAGGAGCTTAGAGAGAGAGAGAGAGAGAGAGAGAGAGATGGGATTTCAAATTTTTGACGAGCGAGCGGGGAAGAGAGCCGTTACCAGGTGCTTTTTTGAGTTTACCACATTTATTATTTTTTTTTAATTCAAATCGAATCAACTGATGCTCAGAATTTCAAAAAGGAACCTTTTCTTTTTCTTCTCCTTTTTGAATTTAATTTGTCCCAAGCCCGACCCCCAAAAAAAAAATTTTTAAAAAAATTGATACTTTACGTCGGTCTCAGAACGGCTACTTGTGGATTCCACAACATGTCCTGAAATTCCTGACTCTGATTGGCCGGCCCAAGAAGACCTATGCTTTACCTGATTTTTGCGGTCGATAAGGGAAATTCCTATATTTTATTCTTATTCTAATAAAGTACGACGGCTTTTCCTAGATTCGTTTTTTTTTTGCATGCTGACTTCAGATGCATGGACACGAATAATTTCTTAACCTTGATTCGATGTGTAATATCGCTTATGAACTTTTAATTTCTTTTTTCAACATGGTTTTTGAATCTTTATCTAATGTGCAATATTGTGTTTAAATTTTTAATTTATTTAATGTAGTCCTTAAATATCGAGTCCCTAAACTACATTTATTCAAGTTTTAGGACAAAATATAATTTAAGAATTAAAAATTTCGAGGATCATAATTAATAAATTAAAAGAGCTTAGATATCATGTTAAATAAATTAAAAGTTTGAAGATGATACCACACATTATACCAAAGTAGAGGGATCATTTGTATCATTATCCATTTTTCTTATTTTGGCTTTTAAATTTTGCTTTCTTTTTTTGCACTATCCCATTTATTTCAAGAACAATTGAAAATTAGCATTCAAGGTAGCACCAGTTTCTCTTATTATTTTTACAATTTTTGTAGAAAATGCAAAAATGACCCATTAAGTGAGTTACTAATTAAATATAAACCCACAAAGCAAGAAACAACAAGCAAGACAAAGAGAACGTGACTGGAGGAAGTAGTTTAGGGAAAAAAAAATTGTATTTCTTCAATTCTCCCTAATGTACAAGGCTTTGTAAATATAGTACAAGATGTACACAATAAAATCGCAAGGATATATTCTATAGATCAATCTTAATCTCAATCTAATCAATTTCAGTCTCAACCTAATCCCTAATTAATTTAGTGCACAATCATAATCAAAAATGGATTCTCAAGCATATCTTACAACAACCCTTAAACAAGCTAAATTAAAATTTCACGGATGTCGTGGAGTTTTACTTTTCTTAACTTTATTTTTTTCAAAAAAATTACTTCAAAATCACAACTTTTGCTTGATATCAATTACTTCGAATTCTTAAGAAATCTGAAAGTAACAATTTATGGTGTTCAATTTTTTTTTTTTTGTAATTTTTAATAAAATAATATAATGTTTTGAGTTTGATGGAAACCCTAACGTGGCTGATTGAAGTGGGCAAGTGGCTTCATAGCTTGAATAAATGCTCTTGAGTTGGACATGGACTTTCCCTGAGCTTACTATTTAGGTGAGCCCATACCCAAAAGATAGTCAGCCCATTGGAGTTTGATTGGCAAATGAGTCTTTCCATTTATCGTATTCGTATTGCTGTCGCTAAATCTTTCCATTGAAGAATCGCATGAAAGACCGCTCTTAGTATTAGTACTAAACGTACGATTCTTCGATCTGAGGGGTCAACTAAGTAGAACTATTAATCAGAGCTAGCATTCGCCAGCCTCTGAAAATATAGGAAATTTTGGGGATTTTAAATGCTAATTTCATGTTATCTAATAACTTTTTACGTAATGGGTAGTAAAAGTAATTTCTCAAGAATGAGAAGATACTTAAGCTTATAAATATAAGTGAGATTGACTCTATTAGGCACGAATCGCACGGCATGCATTATCGATAAAAATAAATAAATATATAAGACAATATAGAGAAAGAGAAATTGACTTTGTCGCTTAAATTCATAATAGAACAGAGTCGTGCGAAACAGAATGTAATGAACAAAGAAAAATTTTAACAGTAAAATCACTATACCGCACACAATTATTATGTGACAAAGAAATTGTAGATATTTATTAACATGAAACAATGCTATACCGTAGATTGCAAATTACTTTGGTTCGATCCAATACTAAATGCAATAGAATACGAGTTAGACTCGATCTTACTTAATTAAAAAATGTTGATTGATTGGAAATGAGAAAATCATTGCATCCTGTTAAAAAGAAAAATAGTCTATCTTAATTTTATTTTTAGTAAAATAGGACATTTCAATACTTGATGAGTGTTTAGTGAATTTATATATAAGGCAAAATGTCCCTATACCATTCAATCATTTTGTACACGATACATGTTAATTTTTGCATGATACTCTATGATTATTTAAATTTTATGGTTATTGTACTGATATAACTTTGAAAGGTAATAAATTTTCTCATAACACGAATGTGAAAAAGTAGTTAAGGAGTTTTAGTAATAATTTTTAATGTAAAACGTATGCTAAGCATCGGCAAGTATACTAGCATTCATATGTTATCGAAAAGCTTGGATATTTGATATCACCTAGAACTGTTTTTTCATACTACTAGACATTACAGGATAAGCCAAGCAAAAACTAACCAGATGCCCCATCCTATCTACATCCAATTTTCTAGAAAGGATAAATAGATTGGATTTTTTTTTTTTTTTGTCTATCACACAATTAAGTCCTCAATATTATTTGAATAAAGTCATTTGACTTACATGATGTTGGCAATCGAGTCCTTTATCATTAACACGCACAATCTATCGAGACTGCACGATAATGTGTATTTTCTGTTGTTAAAGGATTAAAAAAAAATAAAAGAAAATTATCAAGAAACATATCTAAAGAGACAAAGAAAATATGAGAAAAAGGAAAATACGAAATGGATATTTTGTTCATTTTTTTTTATTAATTCCACAATAAAAACTCCAAACTATTATAACACAAAAACCTTGAGTGACAAAAATAACCAAAACTTTTTTTTTTTTTGTCATAAACACCTCGGACATATACTTGTAACAAATATACTTTAGAGAGAACAATAAAGAGTATATATGTCACACAAGTATAAGTTGAAGGTTTTTCATGACTTAAAAAAACTTAGATATTTGTATGGCAGTGAGTAAATTTAGGATTTTTAATGACATAATTTTTTTAAAAATATTTGTATTATAGTGGATATAATTTGAAGCTTTTTGTGGTGTTTATCTTTTTTATTTTAAGGATAAATATCCTAAAAAATCACAAACTAATATACATATGACAAATTTATCCCAAATTAAAAAAATTTACCTCAAATTAATATACTTGCGATAAATTTACCCTCTATTAATTTCCGTTAAATTTTACTATCAAATTATTAAATTAAATGCTTTACCAAAAAAATTATTAAGTTAAATGATATGTGACAGTTGGCTGATATATCAATTTGGTATTTTACTCTCCATTTGTCACAGTTAATTTTTGCGGTATTAATTTAATTTAACAAATGATATATTTGTCACAAATGTATCAATTTAGGATTTTTAGCAGTTATATAAATTACTTTGGGATCTTCACCAAAAAAAAAATAAATTACTTTGGGATAAATTTGTTATAAATGTACTAATTTAAAATTTTTTTATGATCAATCAAGGGAAATTTATAATAGGTATATAAATTTAAAATTTTCCATGGTTAAAAAAATAATTTCACATAAATTTATTATATGTAAATCAGTTTGAGATTGTCATGATATTAATTCTTATTTTAAAGAAGAAACTCAAGAAGAAATGATGAGGGCGAGAGAGGATTGGGTCAACTTTGGCCAATGCTCCTGCGACCATCCTCAATGATTCTGTCGAAAGTACGAACTCCGTCCGGTACGGAGGAACTCACATACTTACGGATGGTGGCAACATCATTTTGTCGTCCAATTCATTTCTTTTTGTTGTATATTCTCCTTTTGTCGTTTGAAATTCATTTGCTTTACTTATAATCAAGTTTCTTTTATTCTACAGTAAACCCCATATTCAAAACATCATGATGCACATTGTAGAATTTCTGAAACCTTAGGAGGCAAATTGCGATGGACCCAGAAAAAGCACAAAAAGCAGAATGCATAGTTCCCTACAAAAGGCATAGCTCAAATTATGGCCAAGAAAACTTAGCCCTCCTAGAGAAAATGACCCACTCTAGCCTAGAGGATAAATTAATCAATACACAGGTAATAGGTAACAGTTCGAACCATTTTAGAACCTCTCAATCTCATGCATATATACAATCTATTATAAAATATGGTCATTTATGACATGAACATTCATTCCCTAACCTTATCCGATGCCAATTAGTAATCATGAGCCACATTCAATCTCATTTAACTAGTTATCTTTTTGGAGTAGATGGTTCACAGTACTCATTCCATAGATACAATAAAAATCCAACTCGTGTTTCCACTCTATTTTCATCACTAAGATGCATCACTTTCCTATGAAATTGGGATCATCCTCAACAACACATTGAAATGGATTCCAATTTTTCTCAGCATAAAATTTATTAAAAATCGAGATATTGGAGGATAAATTATTCACAGTTTAAAAATAATAATAATTATAGACATTCTGAGACTCACCTACTAGATTACTAATTAAAATAATGTCATATTTCCTTATGATTGAATTTCTAGACGAGGTTTTTGGCAGTGCTCTGGAGGGTCAAAAAAGGCAAGAGCGAAGCGAAGCGTGTTCTTGTCTTTGCTCGTGAACTTTTCATAGCCCATGTCCTTTACTGAGCTGTGGAGCTGTGGTTGATTAGATGGATCGATGGTCTGATCCATTGCACCTTTCAGACAGCAAACAAACATTTGACAGACGGTAGTAGGTTTTGACCTTTCCAGCTCGGGAGGCTGCGTTCGGCCGGTGGGGTCCTCTTCTAGGATACCCCTTGGGATAAGGAAAGGAGACCGTGCAAAGGGGCCGCCATGATATTAAAATTCGTCCTAATTTATCTGAAATTATCATAATGTTTATATTCGTTTAATTATATGGGTCTTAGTTTATCTTTGATTATCGTTACTCATTTCCACTGGAAAAATTAGTACTTTCCCTTTACGAACGGTAGTTTTGGGTATGAAATTCGTAGCTTGAAAATGTTGACACAAAAACTAATCAATGGTATAATAAAATGCTACAATTGTCATAAATGACGGTACTTTTAGGATTCATTTGTTTCGTAAAAAGTTTACAATCTTTGAAAAATATTTGCCAAGTAGTCATTTTCAAGAAAAATGACTTTATTTTCTAGTGCTTGGTTGAAATAATTAAAAATTAAAAAATATTTTCCGTCATTTGGTGTAATCTGGTTTGATTTTACAAAGAAAAATTATTAAAAAATTCAACTTTTTAAGTCACTTCTATTTTTAAATTACTTTTCTTTATCTTTATTTTCTTTCTTTTGCTTTTTCCCTTCTTCCTCTCCATCGTTCGTTTGCTTCCTCACCACCATTCCCATCTCCTTCCATTGGTGGCGATAGCCACAAGTGAGCTGTGAGCTCATTAGCCTTGACCAAGCTCGGGCTTACCTAGATTTGCCAAGCCATGAGCTCATTGGCTCGTATCTTGATCGGTCATGAGGCTACTAACTATTACTAAGGAATAGTAGGTGAAGGAAGAAGGAGGAACGAAAAGAAAAAAAAAGAAGAAAGAAGAAAAACGAGAAGAATAAAAATAAAATAAAAATTTATTACAAAGGAGTTCACAAGGGCGAACGTGTTTGGTTTTTTTGTCGTCATAGAACATGTTTGGTTCGGGGGAAAGAAAGATGAGGGAAAATGATTCCCTCTTAATAATTTTCCCCACTTTTAAGGTGTTTTTTCATAGAAAGAAAATGTTTTCCTAGATTTGTTCATTTTTTATGAACAAAATGCCGGAAAATTCATAAAACATTCTTCTTGAAACAAATAGAGTCTTACTTATATTTAATAATTTTCTGCAATATTCATAATTTTCTTGTGAGTCCTTGTAAATGGCAAATTAATAATCTTCACTCAACCGCATGGGCAAGCATGTGCTAAGAAACATGACCGTGTTTGCATAAATAACCATGAACCAATTAAATCAAGGCCTTGCAACCTTGATCCCGAGTAGTTCGCATGCATTTTGTAAGATTTGATTAAGCGATTTCTAGTTTTTGAGTTGGAAATTCCATAACATACCAACCAGCTGCGCCAATCTTGAAGGGTTAAATTTGAGTTCTTGACTTCTTCTTCTTTTTTTTTTTTTGCTTAAGAGTTCTTGACTAGTCGGTCCAAACAATATCCCATCCCGGTTATCCATTCGAGTTTTGGCTCACGCGTTATATGATTCAGGGGAGATAATCAGAAAGATACATTCGTCATTTTCATGTTCGATTGGCGAAATCAAAGGCGTCAAACGAGGGAGGAAAGGGGGCCGGGAATTAATTAATTCGAGTACTCAAGAATGGAGAAAGTCAATTATTGGATCACGTATTGAAAGGCCGGCAATGAACATCAAGAAAATTAGGTGTGTCTGATTTCGCCAGATGACCGGGAACCCCATGCGCATGCAATTATTGCTGGCCCATGAACGTGTACCAGCTACGAATATCTTGTGATGGTGCATCGGATGATTGGAGTGTTTTATACTCCTAAAATGTCGGCAATGTCCTAATCAGTGATTCATCAGGGCATATGTCTTATAGTGCTGGTGATTGGCTAGCCATTGCGTGCACATTCGTGTAGGTACGTCGACTTTATTATCCAGAGAAACGGCATAGTTAATTCGACGCTAGGGCTAGGAGTCACGAGGTGTCTTGGGAAATCCGGCTCTTTTGTTAGGTTTCAGTGGGCGGAGGAATCCGAGCGTATCTTTCGTTTTATTAATTTAAGGGATCAGTGCGCCGAATGTCTAAAAACTTATTAAGAAAGTGGAATAAGAACGTAAAATTTATAGAAAATGCAAATCAAGTTTTAAAACTTGTCATTAGAGAGTTATTGGGTTTTCAAGTTATAAAACTTATTATAGAAGTGTAATTGAATTCTAAAACTTTCGAAAAGTATAATCAAGTTTTAAAATTGTCAAGTTGGTACGATTAAGTCATAAAACTTATCAGCGTTTTCCACTTGTCAAGTTAGATGGAGTTTAATGAAATGATTTGATCGCAAAAATTTGATAAATTTTATGACTTGATTGCACCTTGTGAAAGTTTTAGAACTTATTATATATTTGTGATAAGTTTGAGAGCTTCCAGTATATTTATCCATTAAATTAATTTGTCCACATATCCAACAGAATCCACTAAAAGCCAATACCGTTTGACATAAAACTATCTGGTTTGTGTTATAGAGAAGCTGAAGGTTGATAAAATAATGTTTTTTGTTTTTTTGGGTCTAAGTTCAAAAAATAAGTTGAAAGATGAAAAAAAAAAAAAGACTGAAAATTAAAATAAATGACAATCTTAGCAGAGGTGACCCCTTTAGTTGATGGCAACTGCAACAATTGTGGCCAAGCACCGACACTCTCCGGAAACCTTCATGTTGTGTCCGACACTCCGATACGTGTCCGACACACTCTAACACGCTTCGACACGTTTCGACATGCGGTTAATGAGTGTCGAGAAATTCAACACGTGATCAACTCTTCTCGACACACTCCAACATGCGAGTTTGAAATTCCGACACGTGATTCCGACATGCACGGGGTCAATTTTAAAAGTTTTCAATACTTGAGAGGTCAAAATATAAATATATGAAAAAATAATAAAATAACATAAATAAAGGGGAAAGAAGAAAATTATCATTCTCAAGTTTCTCACTTATAAGTTTTGACATTCTCGTGAATAATGAGAGAACACCTCTCTTCTCACCGGCATTGCTTCGCCGCTCCCACAAACTTAAAGTTGTGATTTTTTTTTTTTTTTGCTTCTTTCCACCTCTCGTAGGTGTCACCTATGAGTTATCTCTTACATTTTCCATGGCGAATTTAGTTATTTCCTTTTCTTTTGGTCGTATTTCGAGAGTTCTTGTCCTAGATTTTCATTTTTCAAGCTCCAAGCTAATCTATATTATGAACTCTGAACTTTGTCTGAGACTATAAGAAATCTCACTAATTTTTGACAAGTGTAAGAAAACATGACATGTTTCTTCAAATTTACTCTTTTGTATTTGCAATATTTGAATTTCTTATTCAATCTCTGTCAAATTAAAACAATAAATGATATTAACAAATGTTGAATTAATATTTTTATTATAAATTAATTCTATGCTCTTTTTATTATTTATTTTTGCATTTATATATAAATATAATTAATATAACGTGTCAGAATGCTTTATTTTTTTGAGAAATAACATGTCGGTGTGTCGCGTGTCCGTATCGGTGCTACATAGGATATGACCATATTAGATGATTTCTCAATGAAAGATTGGATACAAGCAATTTGATCATATAAATCACATTTTATGCATTAGATTTCTAGAGTTCCAATCTTGAAAATACATAACATTATATTATGCCAGTACATTTACGAAATAGTAGGTAAATTTCAAAATCCGTCGTTGAATAGATTTTGGCTTGTAACATCCGTTACTTACCAATAGTTTTATAAAAGCACTAAAAGAGTTATTTAGCTTGTTACATGTTTGTAAGCTACCAACAGTTTTGTGGAATTCCTAACCATACTAACAAATATTCAATTATCCTAAATTACGTATCATTTCCTTAAATTACTAATTGACTTGTGTAGCTTACCAACATATTAAATTCACTAACTCTTACAATAATGAAAACAAATCTTTTATCAATCCATTTACCAAGTTTTACTTGATTATGTCAAAATTACAAAAATTTTCTAGAACCTGTCAATATTTGTATGAAAAAGTTTGCATCAAAATAATTAACTTTTATGGACGAAATTAAGTTACTATCTAGTTTTAGCTGTACGAACTCTTATATGCTGGAGTTACCGACGTTTACTTTACTGTTTCAAATCACTAGCTGTCTCGATAGCTTACCAACATTCATTTGCAAATGTTATCAGCAATTGCTGTCATGAAAAATTATCAACTCTTATTTAAGCTCACTTGGTAATGTTCACGTTGAAAAACTCCTCACGTAAATATGGGTGTGGTTGGTACATTGAAAACAGTTAAATAAAAATTGATAAGTGATTCAAATAAGAGTTAGTAACTTAAGATCCAATACATATATTGAATACGATGGTAATCTTTTTGAGAGTACGATGGTAATCTTTTAGAGTAGCTGACAATCTTGATTTAATAATGTCATACAAAAGTCAAAGTATCGATAATGTCAACAAATAAATATTGATAAATTATAAAAGAAGTTGGTAATTTTGAAAACAATCTAATAAACATTACCAAGTTAACAATTAGAGGAGTAGTAGCCAGAACAAGTTGGTAATCTGTGCATATAAATGTTTATAAATCTATGAATACTTGGTAATTTCAAATCAATCAAACAAACTTTGGTAGTGACTCAAATTAAAATTGATAATTTCATATAAAAGTTTATAAATTTAACACCGCGATAACTTTAACATTTGAATGTTGGTAAAACATTGAAGTGACTTTATAGTTTCTAACAATCAAATATAACATACTGTTAAGTCACATAATAAATATTGGCACATTATTGAAATAATTGGTAAATTTTGAAAATATTGGTATTTATCAATATTTTACTAGCTAAACAGGTTACTAGTCGAGTTTGTCACCCTTGAGGTTTTGACAATTAGCATGCATTGCATGCGTAGGGGCTTGGAAAGATTTAAACTCAAGAGTTTCTATTCTCATATCATGTGAGATTTTATAAAATCATTGCTAATTGTTTTAAAAACTTAAATTATTAGACAAAAGCGTAGTTTAGTATTTAAATATTTTAACAACTAAAAGTAGTATTAGGGTGTGTTCCCAGAATTAGTTTTCCACATTCATCCGACGTCACCGTGGCCTGATGTGGCAAAGGAGAAAGAACAAGAAAAGAGAAAATAATAAAATGATTTTTCTTTTCATGATATTGATTTTCCAAATGAGATCTAAACACCGAAAAATATTTTTGGTTACATATCACTAAAAAAAGTGAAAACTAATTATTTTCCCGAAAATGACTTTTCGAAAAGTATTTTCCTTTTTTATGAAATTTTCCTCCAATAAAATGCATTCTAAGATTCAATCTTCTAGTCCTTTGAATTCGCGAGATCACTGCAACAAAAATTAAAATTATTTATTGATAATGGTTACAAATCCAAATAAAAAATCGAAACAATCCGTGCCCCCTTGTGCACTTCTTGGCCAAAACTTATCGACAAGGAAATTACACTGATGTGGACTGATCACTTTCACGAATAGGTACTGAAGATCCTTGAAACGTTGTATTCAACTCTTTTTTTTTTTTTTTTTTTGAATTGGATCCTTAAATTATATATTCTTGCACTCGAGTCGGTCATTCTATGAAAGTTCAAACGAAAATGGTGAAGCGTCCAATTAAGTGCTGACGTGTCATCTTACGTGTCGAAAAATCAATAAATATAAAAAATGGTTTTCAAAATCTTATAAAACAAAAATGATGCAAGAAAAAGAGAAATCAAACAAGGAAGGAGAAAAAAAAAAAAACTGAGAAAGTAGGAAGTAGCCGGGAAAAAACTGAGAAAGGGAGGGGTAGGTCCAACGGGGAGGTCGTGGTCCCCGCCGCCGGCCGATGAGGTCCGCCGCCGCCGCCTCCACCTCGGCCCTCGTGGCAGAGATTCCACTAAAAAGAGAAATGGATTAGTAGACATGACAATGACATATGAACGAGAGCCAAAAAGCTTTAACTTGAAGCCGAAGGAGGACGACATGCGGGCTGCAATTGGAGGCACGTCACGAGGACACAAGGACCACACTATTTTTTTTTTTTTTTGATACTTTCGAACATAGAGAAATAATTTGCACCCGGAGAGATCTTTTTTCTCCTTTCCAACGCAGAGGTCACCCCAGATCTGTGAGGTATGTGAGGATGGCAAAACCTTGCGGAGCTGCAGCTGCCGTCGGCACACCAGCCACAGCCACCATCGCATTCCGGTGACAGCCATGGCGGCGAAGGTCACCATCATTAGTGTGTCTCAAACCAAACTCCTCTAGATCGGCCTTTATTCTCCTACCATCGATGGGACCATTCTCTCCCTCCCTCTCTCTATGCATGTGTGCATGTCTCGCCTAGGATTAGAGACTGTTAGAATAATTAAATAAAAAATCATGTTTTTATCTACAAATTTTAATTTTTTTAAATAATTAGTAATGATTTTATAAAATTTCACATGATGTTGAATTCGAATCTTTTCAGATCCTACTTAGCAAAGACCAAATAAGTGTGGGACGAGTGTTAAAATAATTAAAGTTACAATCCTGCCAAAATTTCAGCGCCGCAATGTCTCCCAAACCTCTCTATTGGGTTTTACCTTTTTAATATTTTAGTTTAAATTGAATAGAAATCAGTATCTTTATTGACGAGTCTAGTAAGCAATCACATGAAAATGACATGGCAGTCCACGTCGCGAATTTCGTTTGCGTATCTAACAGAAGGACCGATTCGACTTAGAAAAATACATTATTTAGAAATTCCATCGTGTGAAAATAAGAAATTAAGGGACACCTTACAAAAGTTTAGGAATTTTTTACTGACGATATTCTTTTTATTTTTTACTTTAGCTGTTGTCCGACGCTACCTCCTAGGGTCGGCTTGTCCGCTACTCCATTGCAATTCCAAGAAACTACATCCAACATTAAAAAAAAAAAAAGATAAGGGAATATTGAAATCTTTTTAATATCGTTAATTTCCTTTTTCGATAAGTACGTTTTTTTTTTAATAATTGTTTGAAAAATGAGTACCTAAAAAAAAAAAAGAAGACAAAATCTACCGGAAAAGACGTTCAAACAATTACGACGTAGTTGCACCGAGGAGAAGTCCCGACTGCCACGTCACGTCCCGCCCAGGTTGTCCCCCCCCTTGCTTCCCTCCCGGTCAAAGTCGAACTAACGATGGCGCTGCTTTTTCGTTTAATTTAATAATATATTCTTTAATTTAATTTAATAATAATGGAGCCGGCTGTTGACTAGGGACGAAAAATTCGGGATTTAGAATTTAATATAAAAGGAAAAGAAAAAGAAAAGCAAAGAAAAATAACATAAAATAGGAAATTCTCAATCTTTCTTTCTTTACCAACACAAGATAATTTCTTTTTCATTTTTATTTCTGAGCCATTGAAAATGCATTGGTTGGTTTACGTAATCAAAACCGATTCTCATTAAAAACCATACCAAAACTTGACATTTATGATGCCCAATTAATTTTTGGTTTTTGGTTAGAATGGTGTCAAATGCAATTACTAAATATCGGTATACTAAAATCCTACATATCGAATGCAATCCTACAAAGAAGAAAAAGGGAAAAGAGAAAAAGAAAGGGAAACACCAATACCAATTTATAAAGTAACTTGAAAAATATTTAGCAGGAGAGATCCGAGCATTTAGGGCAAAGGCTATTTTTCTATTTCGGAAATTATTAGGAATTCCGAAATTAGTAGATTTCTTTATTTATTCATTACAGTAACGTCATAAATCAAAAAAGCAAAAAAGTGGGAAGGGCCGGTCGGAGATCTTTTTTCTCTTTCTGGCGTTTCTTGTCTTCATCTTCCTCCTCCCTCCTCCCGTCCCCTTCGCTCGATTCCATGCAAATTGCGAGCATCATCATCATCATCAGCAGAACAACAGCTCACGTACAGACACCCGTCGGTCTCCTTCGCCTATAAATACAGCGGCGCGCGGAGGAGGACGAGCACCGACGCCTGAGAAAGAGAGGCGAAGAAGAAGAAGAAGAAGTAATATTTGCCAGCTTTCCTCGCCGCGATCCGACCCATGCGACCGGCGCTGACCGACCACCCACCATTGATACTCGGTGAACTCCCGGCGGTGCCAGAATCGAAGGCGGGTTTGGGTCCATTTCCTTCCTTATGAGCTGTTTTGACGAGCTTCGGTGTTCCTCCAACCTCAGCCGCTTCGTCGCGGGCCTCCTCCTCCTCATTCTCTATCATTCCTTCCAATTAGTCTCCAATTTCCCGATTCCTATACACCCTTAATCGAAGAGGACCCCCCGTGTGCACGCTCCTTTGCTTTCATCTTTTCGTCCCCGACGTTGAGTTTGAGAGAGAGAAGGACGAGACGGAAATTTGTTTGTTTGTTTGTTCCTCGGTGTTGTTGCTGGTGCTCCTGATTCGGTCGGACAGGCTTTGCGTATGGATCCCAAGGAATCGTTATTGTCATCGATCCCTTTGCTCGAAGGTGGGTCCTTTAAATTCGTGCTCCATTGGAACTTGTGATCTTTTGTCGATCTTATTGGTTTGCTTTTTGCTTGATTCCAGCAATTGATCCTTGATAGATCGTGCGGTCAAATTGAGCATATTCTCGAATTACGCTATTGGCTTGTCGAAATGCCTATAAGAAATCGCTCTTTCTGATTTAGCAATTGCCGCAAATAAAAAATTAGTCCTCTTCTTTTCTCCCTGGCTTGTGGTTTGTTTCCATAGAACTTATAAATGTGGAATCACAGGATTACTATATAAACATATATTTATGCAAATGGGTCGGAGGAAAAACCAAATTTTGAAACCAGTCTGGTTCTGTGGAAACTGTAGCTATGACATAGAACGTAGCAATTTGTAATCTGCATAGTCCCTTGTATTATCGCCTTAATTTTTGTCGATGTACACTTGTTGATAATCTTCTTCTAGCAACAGATATGTCCCTTTGGTGTTATTGTGTTATTCTGATAGCAATTATTGAAGAAATATAGTATAGTCCCGGTAGATCTTTCGTTCGTTTTAAGGCACCTTAAAATCCTATAAGACACATAGTATGAAGGCACTGAATTTAACAGGCGTGGACTTTGAGTTTGTTACTCATTCATTAGACAATATATTGATCAATAGTTATTCTTCTGGTGAGCAGGCACCATATTTTCTCATTTTGAGAGAGAACAAGCTTCGTTCCCATCAGTCATCGTGATTGGTGGTGGAATATCTGGGTTAGCAGCGGCCCGTGCTCTTCATGATGCTTCTATTAAGGTACAGATATTTCAGTAAGTTGTCTGCTTACTTCTAGGGAGTAAAATGATTCTGTTCCACTTAAGTTAATGGTCCTCTGGCATTTTTTTCAGGTCATCTTGCTGGAATCTCGCGATAGAATTGGTGGTCGCATTCATACTGACTACTCATTTGGGTTCCCTGTGGATATGGGGGCCTCATGGTAAACAAGCACTTCACTATCTTTTTGACTTGCACGTCTCTTGTATGTATGTCCTACACCTCTGTCGGAGTTTAAGTTTGTGCTTCAAGTATATGGAAGTACTAGCTTTTTATATGGTTCCTTCCCCACGCTCTATCCTGGAGACCTGTTTACTCATTATATGAAGAAATGATTGTATATATGAGAACGCTCTGCTTTGCACTCTGTGCAGGCTACATGGTGTTTGCAATGAGAATCCAGTGGCACCTCTGATACGCCGTTTAGGGCTTACCTTATACCGTACCAGTGGGGACAACTCTGTCCTCTATGACCATGATTTGAAAAGGTTATTATCTCCTAGCTTTTGGTGTACACTTTCTTTGTTGCATTCTCTGTATTTTGAGTAGCTTCAGGGAATTTCTTCAGTGGCTCAGTCTAATCATGTATCAGATAGGATGACAGCACTTTCAGTTATCATTCTGAGTTCTATGAAGTCCTGTATTGTCAGCGTGTACTTATATCTGATGGTTGTTTCTTGTTGTTTCTCACTGTTTCTCAGTTGTATAATTTTTGATACAAATGGCCAGCAAGTTCCCCAGAACTTGGTCAGTGAAGTAGGTGAAAAATTCGAGATAATTCTCAAAGAGGTAAAGTTTTAAACTTCTCTTAGACTATTTATGATGCACTGCCGTGTTATTGTATTTGATTTGGTATTTTTGCGCTTCTTCAGACAGATAAAGTAAGGAACGAAAATACTGATGATATGTCTGTTCGTCAAGCTATATCGATTGTGTTAGACAGACATCCAGAGTTGAGGTAGGAAAAAGGGAGTCAGTTGTGCAAATGATGGATCTTTTCTGTTGGATATCTGATTTACTGTTCTGTTTGGTGTTGTTGGTTTTGCAGACAAGAAGGGCTTGCAAATGAAGTGTTGCAATGGTTTATTTGTCGAATGGAGGCTTGGTTTGCAGCAGATGTGGATAAAATATCATTAAAAAGCTGGGATCAGGCAAGTTGTGTATCAGATGATCTTCTACTATATCATGACTTTGATTGTTGCATGGCTACTTCTATATTTCTTATTCCATGTGTTAATAGGGACTGAAGATATCACACCTATAAAGAGTGCAAAATTTTATTGCTTTATTTAATCTGGAGTGATAAGATATCTTGGTCTTCTCTGAATGAATTGTGTGGTGCTGGAACTAATGTTTAGTCTCGGAGCATGTGAAATTCTTGCTTCATATGCAGAAGAAGTACTTTCTTCTTGGATGAAGAATGCCAAAATGAATGTCCACTTTTGTCAGAAGGGGATAATCTAACAATGAGGCAAGAGTGCTACTAATATGTAGCACTTTCTACTGACTCGCTAGTTTTTTGGGCCACATAAAGGCATATGTCTGTTAAAAAATGTATTGGCTTTCTGGTACTGGAGATCACACAATATCCATTGCCCCTCTCTGGATCTCTCATGCAAACTTGTGTGGCTAGTCAAATGGAAATGTGGTACTGTCATGCCTATATATTATTAAACGGTTGGATGTTGATCTTGATCTGCAGGAACAGGTTCTTTCTGGTGGTCATGGACTTATGGTGGAAGGCTATGATCCTGTAGTAAAGGCTCTTGCCAAGGACATTGATATACGCTTGAACCACAGGTAATATTGCCAGTTGGCGCATTGTCTTTGGGAAAGTTTCTTTGAGTATATCTATAAAAGATCCAGACACAATGCAAAGGACTCCTGTTTTGTGAATTTTATCTCATTTTCCCCCTTTTTCTGCATTTTGATGATTAGGGTTTCAAAGATATATTATGGACGCAATAAGGTCAAGGTCGTGGTTGAGGGCGGAAAGAAATTTGTTGCGGATGCAGCTATAGTTACAGTTCCTCTTGGTGTTCTCAAAGCAAACTTAATTGAGTTTGAGCCTAGGTTGCCAGAGTGGAAGGTTTCGGCTATCACAGATCTTGGAGTGGGCAATGAAAATAAGATAGCCTTACTATTTGATAATGTTTTCTGGCCAAACGTGGAGTTACTAGGTGTTGCTGCCTCCTCTTCTGATGCTTGTGGTTATTTTCTCAATCTTCACAAGGCAACTGGTCATCCTGTTCTTGTCTTTATGGTTGCGGGGATGTGTGCTCACTATCTCGAGCATCTATCTGATGAGTCTGCTGCCGGTTTTGTCATGTCGCTTCTTAAGAAAATGTTCCCTCATGCGACTAAGCCGGTAAGTTGTTCTCATTGAACTTTGTATTTATCGATCATCTTATGGCGTCCAAACTAATTTCATCTGACACCTTGAAGGGAAATAAATAGTCTGGACAACCTTTAATAGATCAAATGACAATTCTTTCTGGGTTTACTCAGCCGAATTTTCCTGTCATCATATGAAACAAATTACTGTTTTTCCACATAACATACTAACAGAGCTGGAGGTCAAAACACCTAACGCAAGTGTTGACAAATCCTAGGAGATGTGTTATAAGCCACACTAAGGAGGGGGAACTTTGATGTGGACAATGATCCCACCTTTGGAGGGTTTCGCTTGCCTAATATGTGCTTATTTTCTTTGTTTCTGATCTTTGTGTTACTCGGTTATTATTTAGACAGACTTGTTTTGTCTGAGAGAAGATGATGGTGACGATGACTTTTCTTTTTATACTGAGAGTGGCGTTCACATTTTGGCCTATGGAGTAACACTCCAGCCATATTGCCATTTGGTTTCAACATAGAAGTGGTATTTTGCAGTCTGTAACTTGCTCGAGAATGACAGTTTATTATTTTTAGGTGATGAGAAAATTGTAGCAACTGCCATTTCCACTCACTTTCTGTCATAATTTTTTATTGCATTATCACCATCACATTACTTATGATTGCTTTGTACGAGTTGGATCTACACACTTTCCTATTTCAAAGATTCATTGTTTACCATCACCAGATCTGGGTCTGAAATTGAATAGAACTCTAGTCATTTATGCTAATCATCTTCTCCTTTCGTCACAGGTTAAGTACCTCGTGTCCCATTGGGGTAAAGACCACGATTCTCTTGGCTGCTACTCTTATGATCTGGTGGGAATGCCGATGGACTTATATGATAGACTGAGAGCGCCAATTGGCAATCTTTTCTTTGGAGGGGAAGCCGTGAGCATGGACCATCAGGGATCCGTGCACGGGGCTTACTCTGCCGGAGTAATGGCAGCTGAAAATTGTCAGAGGCTGCTATTGAACCACGGTGGTTTAATACAGAACGTGAATCTGGCTTCTTTTCAGGTGGAGAGCGTTCAAGCTTCATCTCCTCTTCAAATCTCAAGGATGTGAAGCATTGGCATGCCCCCCGTGAAATCTATTTACATTTACTTAATAAATATTCTGGACAAGGATAATTTGAAAATTCAAGCAATGAATGATTTGTGCTGAAAAGTTTGATTTCTCACCTCTGTCTCCTATGGTTTTGATTTGTTAGAATGCATTGCTCGCAGCAAAAATCTAATGCAAAAGATAATATCCGGATTCGGCTTCAAAAATTGCAGCAGTGGATTCCACTCGTGCTGTTGGAGCTGAGATAAGGGAGCAGGCCGAGTGAAACGACCAAACCACTAAATTGCTTTGCAAAATCTTTTACAAAGTTCATTTCCCGAAAAATTATTTTAAGAGAAACGTTTTTCCGTTTTTAGCGGTTAATAAACTAGTCAAGGAGAATATTTTTGGCCAATGGAAAAAACACCTTAAAGAATAGGGAAAATGTTTTCCATTCTCTTTCTTTCACCTCTAAACCAAACACCTTTTTTTTTTTTTTTTTTTTTTTTTTTTTTTTAGAATTAAAGCGCAAATACCAAAACTTGACACGGGGGACACTTAGGCCCTGCTTGGTAAAAAGTGTGTATGTTTTTGGTACAAAATTTTTTGTTTCCAGGGAACAAATTTAGAACAGAAGCAAGAAGCGGAAAAAAAGTTGCTTCTTGCTTCGGGAACAATTCCGAGAAACAATTTTCTCTATCTTCTCTTTTCTTCTTCTCTTTCTTTTCTTCATTTTCTTTTTTCCTTTGGTCGGTTGCCGGCCTTGTCCATAGTTGGTGCTGGCGATCGGCCAGATGAGGACCCACCTTGCCGGAGGGTCATTAGCCCTCGAAGATGCTTCGCAATGGTGAGGCCGAGCTTGCCTAGACACCGGCGAGGCTCAGCCTTGATTGTCGGCGCGACATTGGCCTCGCGCTCACCTAGCCCAGGCGAGGCCAAGCCTCACCGGCCGGCGCGAGGCTTGGCCTCACCGGTGGCTTGGCAAGGCTTGGCCTCGCCTAAATCTGGTCGAGGCCGAACCTTGTGGTGCTCGCCAAGCCATCGGGAGGCTTGGCCTCACCAAACTAGGTGAGGCCGAGCCTTACCGGTGGTTAGGCGAGGCTCTGGCGAGCTCGCCCAATTGGTCGCCGGCCATTGGTGATCAACCACAAAGAGGAAGAATGAGAGAAAAGAAAAAAGAAAAAAAGGAAAATATAAAAAAATATTAAAAAACTAAAAGAAACAACAAAATTATACAATTTTACCAAACACATTTCTTTCTTGAAAGTAGAAATTTTATACGATTCTCAAGCGTGTTCTTATACTCAAAAATTGTTTTCGGGAATAGAAATAAAAAAAAAATTATTTATGTTCAAAAATTGTTCTTCGGAATAAAAATGTTTCCAAACATGCTCTTAAGCGCCATTTTCTTTGGAAAATAGAGCATTTAAGTGTCAACTTCGACGGAGATTTTCGAAAATTTGATGTGACTTGCTGGAAAGTTGAGTCAGTAAAGAAGAGTCAAAACGATGTCGTTTTGCCTCTTATTTGAATATTAATATTAATTTAAACTAAATAAAAAAAAGATTGTAGAATGCTTCATTGATGGCTGTGCAAGCCCTCATCATTGCCTTCCCATCGTCGCCGAGAAGGGCTGGTGACGGTGGGGGTAGAGTTGGCTGGGGTTGTCGGGCCTTGGCTGATTGACGGCGATGGCTTTCAAGCCCTTGCCTAGATCTAGGGCAAGGATCATGGCCCTCCCCTAGGTTCGACGGGGGAGTCGACCTTTCCTAGCGATGGTGGGGAGGCGATGGCGAGGACTTACACAGTCCTCACCAAAGGGTTATGCAATCTTCTTCTTTTTCTTTCTCTCTCTTTTTTTTTTTTTTTTTTAAAATTTAGTTTTAAATTTAATTCAATAGATATTAATAGTAAAATTCAAATATGAGTCGAAACAACATTGTTTTCGATTTATCTAGCCACGTCAGCATGCAAAACGATATCGTTTTTGGCTAATCTAGCCACATCAACTTGCAAAACAATATTGTTTTGCATTTATCTTATTGAAAAAACGTCACGTAAGCATTTTGGTCAAAATTTCTCGCCGTTGGCATTTAATGATCTACTTCTCTCCTATTTTGACACTTAATAATATTTTTTCAAACATTTGGCACTTAAGGGCCTGTTTGTTAATGTTCTTTGTTTATGTTTATGAACAAAATTTATGTTTTTTTGTTTCAGGGAACAAAAAAAGAACAGAAATACGTTTGTTTGCGTTTTTGTTTCAAATCTATTTTTTTGTTCCTAGGAACACATTTGGAATAGAAATAAGAAATAAGAAAAACGTGTTTCTTGTTTCTAGAACAATTTTTAAGAACAAATTTTCTCTCTCCTCTCTTTTTCTTCTCTTTTTTTTTTCTTCTTTTCTTTTTTTTTTCTTTGGCCGGTCGCCGGTTTCAGCCATAGCCGGCGACCGGTCGTCGAGGGCTGGCGACCTCGCCGGAGTGTTGTCGGCCCTCGGCGAGGCCGAGTATCGCCGGCCCCTAGCAAGGCTCGGCCTCGCCTTGGCTGGGCGAGCTCAGGCTCGCCCAAATCCGGCAAGCCCGAGCTTGCCTAGCCACCGACGAGGCTCGTCGGCCTGGCGGTGGCCTGGCGAGCCTTGTTGGGGCTAGGCAAGGCCGTCGGCCCTTGTTGGCCGGTTGCTGGCCATGGCCGAGGCCGGCGACCGGCCAAAAGAAGAAAAAAAGAAAAAAGAAAAAGAAAGAAAATAAAAATAAAAATATTAAAAAATTAAAAGAAACAAAAAAAGAATACAAATTTACCAAACGTGTTTCTGTTCATTTTTTATTCCCGGAACAAGTTTACCAAATGCGTTTTTTTATTCAAAAATTGTTCCCCGGAACATAAACACTTTTTTTCTATTTTTGTTCCCTGGAACAATTTTTAAATAGAAATATTACCAAACGCGCCCTAAGTGTTCATCATGCCAAGTTTTGGCACTTGGAATGTGCAGCGTTCTTTTTTCAATTAAACACATTTTCCTTTTCTTTTTCTTTTTTTTTAAAATTAAGTTTTAAATTATTTTTAATTTTTTTCCCTTCTTCTTCCGTCAATTGCCAACCATGGCAGTGATAAGCAACTAGCCACGGACGAGCTCAAGCCTTTCCCAATGTCAACAGAGGTTGGTAAGGCTTGAGCTCACTCGATGACCTCGGGTGAGCTTGGGCCTCACCAGATTCAGCAAACTAGGGGAGGCTCGCTTGAGATCAATGAGGCTCTAGCGACCTCGGGTGAGGCTTGAGCATGCCAGCCTTGAGCGAGCTCGACCTCATTGGAATTGGGTGAAACGAAGGGCCTTACTTTCTTTACATTTCTAGTGGTAGATGATATTTGCTTTGCATTGCGTGTTTCTTCCGGAACTATTGTTTCATCCTTTACATGTTTTGCACTTAAACGGGAAAATGTTCAAAATTCACCCCCACCCCACTTGGCTGTTATATTCAATCCAGTTCAAATGGTATCCAAGCCCGTGTGCTTAAATTTTTTTGAAGTGTTCTGATTTAAAGCGGAAGATCCAGAGTGACTGACATTATAGGAGCATCTTTTAGTGATGGTCAGTCTGTTAGTAGAACACCAAAAATTGATGGAAATAAATACGCTTATTGAAAATGTAGACAATCTGTTTGAATTTTTGTCTTGTGAAAGTGTTTGTTCAATCAAGTGATTATAAATTGTGGAACGTGATTGAGAATTGTCCATTTGAGCTACCGAGGAGAACCGCACCTCCACCTCGGCCTGACAAGGCAAAAGATTGGAGAGCAATCGAGACCGTTTCGCGGTTCTACCACAAGCAGAATGCGGGTGAATGGGGTTCTGATGGAGTTACGAATTTTATGAACGCAAGTGCGACAAGAGTACATCATGCATTGGACTTGAGATCATTAGAAAACGAAATGCATGTGGAAGTGAAACGATAAAGAAGGAAAAATACAAGGAATCGAAATGGGCAAAGAGATGAAAATGCAATGAAAAACGAATGTTTTCTTGGAATGGGTTCTGTGGGCGTGCTCTTCTCTTCAGCTCGAGATTGGCTTTTTATAATATGCACACCGAGACTTTCTAACAGAAGTACCAGCATTTTTATTAGATACCTCGTTTCCCGTCAAATGAGATAATGAAAAGCTAGTTGCTAACATGAAGCAAATATCAAAATGGGTATTAACATTCGCACATAACGGTGTATTGCCCAGAATTGTCTCCTCCAATGTCGAACTCCCTCTCTCAGAAGTGAATTCCCTCTCGAAACCAACCCATGGTAGTGAATTAGGTACTGACTCGTTCCAAGTTAAAAGGAAAAAAAAAAAAAACTTCGTCACTTTGATTGGAGACACTTGGGCGGAAGGACCAGCAAATCCTTTTTGACAGCACTTTGAAGGGATACATGCCAATAGAAGAACAAGTTGCCGTTTTTTCCCCCATTGAGTTCCTACAATCTTGTTAGGATAAAGGACACTGCGATTGAGGCAAAGTCAAGAGGGTGTTGCAATGGTGTGAAGTTGATTATCTATGCTAACTATTGTCTCTGCAAGAGATTGGATTAGGGATTAGGGATTAGTCTACCACATCCTCAACTTTACCGTGTCATGCATATTTGGATTACCCTATTGTCCAACGTCTCTCTTTTCCCCCTAGATCGTAAACTCCAAACTAGCTGGTAGATCTCTGTTTTTAGGTCCGGAATGAAAACAAATTTATGCATGTCTTACAGAATGCTGATCAGAAGTAATCTAGGAAAACCATTTCCTTAAATTTTCACGCGCACGTAGGGAAATTAGATACTGTGGTTTATGGTTTCTTTCATCAGGGAATCACGGTAAGATGAAAATACTAGCCAAAAGCCAATGGATTTCTTTCTTTCTGCTCGCAGATCCTTCTTCCTTGAACTTAACCAAAATGGACTCCTAATAGAGTGCTTCAAGGAATCCCACCTCAAATATCCTCGGGTGAAACCGGCAGCCATGTCGGTGGAGTTGGCATGGCTGAATGTGACCGAATATTGCTTTCTGGTGCACCTGGGAAAATTTGAATTTTGCAGGCTTCACGCTGACAAGCACGCCTTGCGGCAGAACAATTGTGACCACACAAGATGAATGGTCTTTGCCAACGTTACTCACAGTCCTGGCAAATGTCTTTGCAGGTCCAAGAATGACCGAAAATGAAGGGTAGTTCAACTCTCCCTCGGGAATGTGGGATGAGTATCTGACTCCTTTGTGGGCAATTACAGCCACCTGCTTGTCCGTGTATCTAAGACCACATAGATAAGGAATGTAACCATTGGGTTGATGTCGTAAACCATTCCAGGGTCCATGGCCTTTCCAGGATCCACATGGCCTGCACCAATGGCCAAAACATCCGCAGGTTGCAGCCTTCCGTCCAGGATTGGGTTTTGTGCGATGTTCAACTGTTTAGCCGATGTCATGATGGTGGATTTGATTGCTGCAGGGGACAAGTCCCGATGAATGCTCTTTTATCAAAGCCACAATGCCGCTGAGGTGAGGGCAAGACATGGAAGTGCCAGCAAGGATGTCGAAGCAATACTTTGCTTTCGTATCATTTCTGATAGGAAATGGCCATGCTACTAATATGTTTAAACCAGGACCTATTATATCCGGCTTCAGAATTCCAGGGCTAATTGAGTTGGGGCCTCTCGAAGAGAAGGCAGCAAGTGCAGGAGCAGTCAGGATTCTGTACCTGGTTCCTTTGAACACAATCGTAGCAGTAGGAGTTTTAGTTGAATTAATATAGGTTTTGATCTTCTTACCTGCGAAGTAGCTGACATGAGACATGGGGAGGGCGTAAGCATCCACCCAAGTAGTGAATCCATTGGATTTGGGGTTCATCAAAATCACAGCAGCCCCTCCTGCTCTTTTCACCTCGATGGCTTGTTCAAACAGGTCCCAATTTCCTAGTTCACACAAGACAACCTTCCCTTTCATTTCACTGCTTCTCAATGTCCCTGTTACACAATATTTCGATTCTTCTGTACCATCAATCCCTGGATAAACCAGAGGCAATAAACTTGAAGGGAAGGTGTGTTGATATACTGTCTCACCTTCATATTCCACTCCATTCCCGAGTTTTACGTTGGAGACAATGCTCCTATCAATGGAGCTCACTCCGACAGTGAGCATCCATGGGGCCACATTGGATAAAGAGGCTGAGTGAGGGCCAGAGTTTCCAGCAGAGCAGCTGACAAAGATACCTCTTTGGGTGGCTGCAATATAGAATGGAGTAGAGGGACCACCAAGTGACATCCAGATTATGTCAACATCTGTGAGGGCAGCATCAAGTCGAGCGAGTATGTTGGCCAAAGAACAGAATTCTGTAAAGCACGCTTTGTAGATTGCCAGGTGAGCACGTGGAGCCATGCCAACAGCTGTGCCTTCAGCCATCCCAAGTGTATTTGCTTGCTCCACAGCGGCACCGGCTGCAGCACCTGCCGTGTAAGTACCATGGCGGACATCGTTGATTGGAGGCGTGATAACATTTCCTTTTTTTATTACATTCAGAATGCATAAAATCACACCTCCCTTTCCATTTGGCTGGCGGAGGTGGCATTCCAGCATCCCTGAATGAAGGGTGGTGACGCATTACACTTGTGTCCATCACGCCAATGATTATTCCCCTTCCCATAGTTGAACCATTGAAAGATCCTTGACGCAATGGTAAGCCCAAGAACTGGGTGCTCCATGTTGTTTGGATGTGATATATTTGTTCCAGGTGAGCCGCCACAAATCCTGGCTTGTCCTGCATCGCAATGACATCATCCAGAGTCAAGCTTTGCTGTGAAACCAGTCATCACATTGGGCAAGAGTAAAGCACAAGCTACTGTTTCTCCAAGGCGGTAGAGTTTGTTGGCAAAAACGAGTGGTACCAGGATTCCAGATCTTCCAATTCAGAGGAGTCCTGGCTGTTGGGAGGAGTCACGTGGATAATGTAGGTTAGCAAGTTGCTGCCCCCTGATTCAGTCAGAGAAGACAGGTCATTGGCAAGACAGAGGTTATCATGTGTTGAATCTTACGGAAACGTGGTACAAATATAATTCACGAAATATAACTTTCACTATTAGAATATTTTCTCGCACCACATACAATACTCAGACAACTCTACACAATTTCTCTCACTCACGTGCATACATAGCACACTCTACTCAACACACTCTCAAGACCCCTACACACACCCACACACCCCCTTGGACTTCTTACTCACACACTCTTTGTTTGGACACTCAAATGAGGAGCAAGTTGCTCCTATTTATAGGATGGAAAGTTGGTGACTTTCCTAGCTTTCTACACTATTCTAGAAATATTATTATTATTTTATTATAGCCTCACAACTAGATTTCTTTGGAGAAGTCTAGAAGTGGTGTAGCTTTTCTTGATGAATTTTGCTAGAACATTCTAGAGAAGGGAGAGATCTAGAGAAATCCAGAGAGAGATATGGAGAACTCTAGAGAAAGATCTAGAGAAATCTATGAGGGAGAGAGAGAGGCGGTGATCTTCAACATCATGGACATTGGGAAGCAAGACAATAAGGCAGATGAGATGAATGAAAGCCATAGTCAGTGTTGGTCTACAATGCAGGTTAAGTGTTGGAAATGGTGTGGTTTCTATCGGCAACTAACAGGAGCATCTATTTATACAGAAGCCAGGATGGAGATCCAGCCAGCTTGTGCGTATCAAGTCTGTTGCTTGTTACTATAAAATCTCGGTCAGAGTCCAAGAGAATAATTTAATTGGCTTCTGTATCTAATTCCAGGAGTTGTTTCAAGAGCATTAACGTTTGACTTATCTAAGCACGGGAGTTGCAGCAACCACGAACTTGCTTGAAATAGTTTCTTTTGATGGGATGATGTGATGTTCAACTGTTGGATAGTTTGCATATCATGGATGTTTGTTGCATTGATGAGGATATGTGAAGGAGGACCATCTTATTTCCGATAGACTTTGAACCATTTTTCTGTGATTCGGCATTGCATATGCCTTCTGATCGTAAAGAGAATGGCCAGAAAATCCAGCAAAGAATAATCAAAATGAAAGTTATTGATTCTTGCCTGCAAAACAAGTTCAATGAGAGCGTAAAATCTGCAGGTGACGCATAAATTTACTGAGCTAAAATTGCCCTGTATCCGATCGATAATGAAATGTTGTCTCAGTGCCATCCTCTGTCCATGAGGTTCAAGCAATGGAATTTATGTCAAAATGCGGTTTGATTTCTCAAGTAGGATCAAGTCTTTTGTGCCAATTCACTTCAATCCAGTAACAATTTGCGGCTTTATGGATACTTACTTGCTCAGTGCCACAGTAGAATATGCAGTTGTTACCAATCAGCATCCAGAGCAAATGGAGTTCCTAGTCAGAAAGACATTGGCTGACGCTTTAGCATTTGGGGCAGGAAAGATGGAGATGATACCAAGGAAAGAATGGAAAGAAAAGGCCGTTAAGGTCGAATTGGAATATGACAATGAATGTGACATTGGCTTTGTTAAAAGGGCGCTTTACATCAGTGGAAGATCAATTGCTCCTGCTAAGTGCTTTGTATAGGTGTTATGGAATGAGGTCTGTTTAAAGCTAAACCTCAAGAGCCTCATCGGACATAATTAACCCCTGATGAGCTTACCCAGGAAAAGGAAAAGGAAATACCCTTACACGAGACCAAAAAACTGGAAAAAGGACAGAAACAACTTAAGGTAAGACTCAAGGCAAGACAAATTTGCCATTCTGCGTATTCTGACTCTTAATGAGTGCAGGGTGTCGTGACATACTCAGATCTTTCGTCGAACATGACTTGTAATCTCAAATTAGGGGTCTGCTTCTAGAAATGCTCTTTACGGATCAACCGAGAGTCTGATGCTAGAGTACTTTCAGGATAATATAACTACAGTCGTACAAGAATGATGCAGGAGTTGCTCAAGAAAAGAAGCCCCTTTATGAAACGTAACAAGATCGCATGATATGCTTACAAAAGATTTACCGACGAAGGGTTTTTTCAATTTTCATTTGCAGCTTCATTTCGTAGCACACATTGCCAATTTTTCCTTTGCAAGATACATGAACAGATTAGTGACCTTTTCGCAGTATTCGATCGATTTGATCTAATCCAATTTGAGACAGAAGCCGATGCATCAAAGTTCTTGAAGTTTGAATTACATGCGAGTGGGCCGCTTGTATGAAGGTCATGAGTTAAATATGGAAAGCCCTTTAATCACTTCAATAGTGAATACAGAAATAGGAGAAACAGTTCACTGTTGAAGTAAATGCAAAACCAAGTTTTCTTTTTTTCTTTTTTTTGGTCGGTTGTGCAAAACCAAGATTAAACCTGTTCATTTTCTTCTGTAAAAGGCTATCCATGCCAGAATCTGTACTATAGATCACTGAACCGGATTTTTCTATTTAGAAAAATCTCGAGCCAAACTCAAATCAATCTAATTAAATCACAACTCGAACCAAACTTCGGTTTGGTTCAGTTCCAAATCATTAATATCATGTCAACACGGTCGAGAAACTCGCTATGTACTTGGAGGATGAGAAAAGGTCCTCTGTGAATTAAAAGGTATATTCGAGAGTACAAACCAAAAAACCTCTGCACACAACTTATTATGTTTATGTCTCATCAAGACACTATGTTAGTGGAGAGCTTTCTTATTCTGTAAATGGAGAACAAGAAACTGAGTCGATAGTCCTAGAGTATGGGATTTACGATTGCAAGGTACTTGGGTACACCAAGTAGAAAAGAGATCAGCTTGGATAACTTAATTAATATAATATGCTTGGAAGGACCTAAGTATAGCCGGTGAATAGATTGGAATTTGGTAAAATCTACTAGTCTACATGGACCGTGTTGTAGAGGGAGTTCACCCTCTAAACGTACCTAAAAATGAAGATTCAGCTCTATATAATTTGGAGCTAATTTCAAGTCCTATAATTTATGGAGACATAGGGGCCGGCAAATCTGATTCCAGAAAACTCTTCATTCAAATTCTTGAATCTTAATTACGGGAAAATGAAGAAGGAAAGCCTCACTTTAGTTGAAACAACGAACGTCTAATGGAACCATCAATTTGAATTATTTTCTTCTGTGAAACTCCCATGACGACAAGTATAGAATGAGTTATCAAATTAACTATTAAACTTAGTTTGGACTCCGTAAGTTACTCTATGTTTTTTTTGGAAAATAGCCTAATATTAATTTCCTAAAATTTGAAACGAAGTATTGCTTCCTTTAGAAAATATCATTAGACTAAAAAAAAACTTATTGATCATAAATTTATAACTTCTGATTTTGAAAGTAACAAAATCAGTTCGTACTTCTAATTCTTCCGGCCCAACCCCAACCTTCGCTCCTGCAAGCAGAAAAAGATTGTTGTTTATAAAATGCATGTAGAATAATGGTTTGCTAAATTTAATTAAAACAAAAAAGACTGCCCGGCTCTTGAATTTATTCTAATATTCTGTAGCTAAAATAGTTCATTAATAATTGAACAAATTCCAGTTGCATGTTATTAAGTGAACAGAATAATACCTCATTAACATGCGACGGACAATGGTATCAAAATGGCATATAATCTAACTATTAGCCCAGAGGCAAATCATGTTTTAACAAATCTTTTTGAATATTAGGTGAATGTGTTAATATTAATCATCTGAAAGAATATGAACAACATTTTAACGTGAAAAATATTTATATTCTTTTGAGTCACTAGAAAAATATTTTGACACTTTGTAAGATGGTACAAGCTATTGAGACAAAGAACAGGCAACGCAGTTTCTTGTTACTTAGGCATACTAAGGCAATAGACGTCCAAAACTTAGGTATAAGACATAGAATATGTAATTAAAAATAACATGGAAGATAGAGCAACTTTTAGAAAGGTACAAATATGTTATTAAAAATGATAACAAAGGTCGAAACTAATATTTCTCTCGATTCATAATTCACTAGGCCTTTCCTAAAGTGGAAAGTAAGAAGTCACTTTTACTATCAAGGAAAAAAGTAAGTCCTAAAAGAAGAAATTCAATCACTATGCCGCTGACTCTATTAGTATCTTCTAGACCAATTACTATAGAAAGGGTAGGGGCAAGTAAAGTCATTTCGTCATTCAAATGTTGGATTGAAGTAGCGTTAGGGAAGTCCTTAAAAGAAAAGAGCCCTCTAAAAGAAGATATGCACGTGAATAGCGAACTATATTTTTATTGTCAAATTTGTATATAGCACCTGATTTAAAATGAAAGCGGTTGCTTTGATGGTCATATTCTTTTATTTTTCCTGAAAAATTTAACTTTAAATTCCTGCCGATGCATTAGGGCGAAAATCATCACATTGCGAGCAATTACTAATCAGATAATAGGTAAGATAAAAGATGAGTTATTAGATTCGAAAAAGAGCCAGACAAAAAAGATTAGAAAGAGTTCTTAATTAACACCTCATCATAAATGTGCTAAAACTCTCTTTCTTTATTATTATTATTATTATTATTATTATTATTATTATTATTATTATTATTAGTATTCTATAATTAAAATAAATGAATAAAAGCAATCACACATTTTATGACGAACCCTAATTGCAAAAAGAGTAATAGTTAAGGGTGCGTTTGTTTGTGTTTCTGTTCAAAAATTATTCCAGAAAACGGAAATAAAAAACACTTTTTTTGTGTGGTTGGGCAAGGGAACTTTTCACGAGAGGTCCCGAGTTCGATCCACGACGTCGTCAAGCGATTTACTTGGCAGTCAAGGGTGGTGGTGACTCTATCTGTCCCGAGGGTTTACTTCGCTGTGAAGCGGCGCACGAGGTTCCCTGGGTCACCAAAAAAAAAAAAAAAAAAAACTATTTCTGTTTTGAGGAACAATTTTTTACCAGAAAAACGCGTTTGGTAAACTTGTTCCGGAAATAAAAAAAGAACCGAAACACTTTTGATAAAATTATATTCTTTTTTTGTTTCTTTTAATTTTTAAATATTTTAATTTTATTTTTTCTTTTTTTCTTCTTTTGGTCGGCGGCCTTGCCCAACTATGGTGAGGCTTGGCCTTGCCTTGGCTGGGCGAGCCTAGGTTGGCCTAGCCATTTGTCGCCTAGCGATAGCCCAGTAAGGCCGAGTCTTACCGGTGGCTAGGCGAGCTTAGCTTTGTCAGCGCAAACGACGCTCGGTCTCGCTGGATTTGGGCAAGCTCGCTGGATTTGGGCAAGCTCGAGCTCGCCCAGCTAAGACGAGGGCGAGCCTCACCAGGGGCCGATGATGCTCGACCTCGCCAAGGGTTGGCGACGCTTCGGTGAGGTCGTTGGCCATGGCTAAGGCGGGTGACTGGCCAAAGAAAAAAGAAGAAAAGAAGAAGAAAAAAAGAGAAGAAAAAGATAGGAGAGAGAAAATGTGTTCTTAAAAATTATTCTAGAAATAAGAAATAAGTTTTTTTTTTGTTTTTTGTTTCCGTTCCAAATGTGTTAAAAACGTAAAAAAACATTTGAAAACACATTTGGAACAAAAACGCAAACAAACGTGTTTCTGTTCTTTTTTTTTTTATTCTCGAACAAAAAAATAGAATTTTTGTTCATAATCAGAAAAAAAAAATACAACCATGCATGCCCTAAAACTCCACTTTCAAAAAAATAAAGCACGATCATGTATGGATCGTTTCGTGATGGTTCGGATTGGGCTTGCGTTCAACCGTACTCAATAAAAAGCTTTCTTGTCAATCCGGTGTTGATGAAAGAGAAAAAAGACAAAACCAAAAAAAAAGGGCTGCTTCACGTTCCACGTTGCTCAATTGCGGCGACATCCAAGGCGGACGGTGGCCCAGCCCCTTTTCTCTATTTGCAACTTGTTTTCTACGACAATTTTCATCCTGGGCAGTCCATTTTCCAAGCTCTCTCTTTGCTTTGGAGGGGTCGGGCAAGTAGCTGCTTGGCCACCATCAATCGAATCATGATTTCTCTCTATATGAACATGGCGAATCGGTTGCTATCATATCGATAAAACAGTGACAGTGACACGGGGGTGACACGGGGGCCTCGACATAGTAAAGGAGTCAACATACTCTAAACTTTCAAAATTCGGATGCATAGGTTAAGGATGATTGGTTCTCTGTTCCTCATTAGTGGGATCGAGAACCGGGCCGAACGGTCCTAGGACCAAGAACTGGACTGGACCGACCAGTGTGGTATGATATCATGAAACCGATCACTTAGTAAAAAAATTAAAAAATATTAGAGTTGTTACTATTTTTAGGATTTATTGTTATTTTTAAGAAATAAATATATATTTTTTTAAAAAATAGAATTTGTTTGATACGATTTGGTTCTCCTCCGGAATCAGGAACCAAATCGACAATCACCACTTTTAATTTTATGAAATCGTGAGCCGGATCCAATTGGTTGGTTCGGTTCGATTCAAGCAATTCTTGATTTGGACGGTCCAATTATGGTGGCAACCCCCGCTAGTTTGAGTAAGGATCACAAAATTCATATCACATGAAAATTCGTTTAGACGAAGTAAAATAGATTAATTTAATTCCTACACATACTCAATGTACTCCAAGCGATCATGATGGACCATTTTAGCACCTCTAGATAACTGACAAATGACATTAATCGATTTGAAGAAGAAAAAGAAAAAGAAAAACCTGGATTGTTTTGACCAAATTTCGGCCCTCGTATTTGTAGGCAGCTAATCCTAAAATCCCCCTCTTTCTCTCTCTCCCCTGCCGTGTCGGCGTCGTCGTCGTCGTCGTCGTCTCTCTTTTGTTGCGTTGCGACGGGCGAGCTGTCGTGTTTATCGCGTGCTGGAAACAACGAAGGAAGGAACGAAGGAAGCACTTTGCGTGCTGAGATTACTTACTCTCTACGGCGGCGTCCCGGGCGAGAGCTCCGATTCGGTTCGATTCGATTCGATTCGATTTGCGATGGCCGGAGGAGAAGCCTTCTCCTCGAATCCGCCGCCCAAGCCGGCGATTCTCGGGAGCAACAGCAAGACCATCAATGCGAAGCTCGTGAGTCTCTCGTGACGACGGCCTCTTCTCTTTTTGCTGGGTTTCCCCACCCCCACCGATTTCCGCTCGAACGATGAATGACTCGTGGAGGGCTTTGCTTGTTTTCTTGTTCAGGTGTTGCTGGGGGACATGGGTGCCGGCAAGTCCAGCCTCGTCTTGCGCTTCGTCAAGGACCAGTTCTTTGATTTTCAGGTCTTCTTTTGCGCATCCCCCATTTCTCGTCCTTCTTCTTCTTGTTTGAATTTGCGATTTGATTTTGTGGGTTGATATTGAGGATGAAACCTGAATCTTGCGAGCCTTTTTTTTTTTTTTTGAATTTGGAGAGGTTTGAGAGATCAAATGACATTTGTTGAAAATTAGGTTGATATCTGTATTTTATGGTTTTTTTTTTTTTTTTTTTTTGCATATGTTGTTGAAAATTCAGGGTGATCGTGAGGATGTGTATGTAGCAATAATGGCTTCTCATGCATAATGAGACGCATTGGTGGTTATTGCCACCTTTTTTTTTTTTTTTTTTGCGTATGTTATGGGTTTCTGAAGAACGTAAACGGGGATGCGATATTGCTAGGTTTCTGTAGAAATTAGCAGTATTTGGTTCATGCTTGGAGCGAGACTCGTGAAGGATTCCTTGGAGATAAGGCTCCTTCTTGTCTCTGTCTTCTGCGTCTATAGTAGGAAGTGTCCGCACAGTAAAGTAATGCGAGGGAATAACCTATTGCAAGTCCCCTTGCCAATCTAAATCGGAGCTTCATTGGAGAATGGGATGAAAGTTGGCATGGTTAATAGAGTGAGATGTGAGAAACTAACGTTGCATGTCTATGTTTGGATAGGATTGGAAACTGGAAAGGGAGGGTGGGAGGGATGCACCCAAGAATTAAAATATGAAAATGGTCTTGGATCACTTTATCATCTCAAGATAGAAAAAGCAAATTAAGTACTGTAAAGATTGCATTTTTAAGTGATGGGGAAAACTCTTAACATGTGAAGGATGATAGCTCAATAGATTAAATAAGTGGAGAATTCTTGACATAGCAATTTCCTTCTTCAATGGTGATAGGGTGGGGAGAGAGCTATCCGGTGAAAGTTTGCATGCTTGGAAATGAGCAAGCTAGTTGTTCTTTTCCTAGGTAATAACTTTACAAGCCAGTTCTATTTTAAACTAAAGTTTTTTGCATGTTTTGAAGTGGTTTGGAGAATATTCACTTTACTGTTTCCCATTATGTCTCTCTGGGGTGCTATATCCCATTCCCATTCTGCTTGAGATGGAACCACAGATGTTTGTTTTGGAGAGGGAGGGGGTGGTACCATGGCAGGGTACATCTTGGGTCTCATTACATCCATCCCTTCATTACGTCTCATTACATTTATCCATCCATCCAACCTATTGGGTCTCATTACGTCCATCCATCCATCCATCCATCCATCCATCCATTCTGAGAAGTCAACAGTGCTGCAGATCTGCTGGAATGTTTGCTCATCCTGTTCTCAGTGATTTTATTTCTGTCGTTACTTACTGATGATGGTAGGAATCAACTATAGGAGCAGCATTCTTCTCGCGGACAGTGGGTGTCAATGATGCATCAGTGAAGTTTGAGATATGGGATACTGCAGGTCAGGAAAGGTACCACAGCTTGGCTCCTATGTACTACAGAGGCGCTGCCGCAGCTATTGTTGTCTATGACATCACTAGCACCGTATGTAATCTTCCCATTCTCTTTTATTCATCTTTTGTAAGTTTTGTGCTTGTGAATGAACAATCAGTTAGGAAGGTTAATTATCTCTTCTGTTAGGAATAGCTTAGAAGTTTTAAACCTTAGGATGGAAACACGGTAATAGGAAATGTGGAAGTAATGTTAAATAGATGGCTTAGAACAGAATGAGTACGACAGCAATTATGGAAAGTTCAAACAATACACCGACCCAACATGCTATAGCTTTGGTCCCTTTTAATTTCATTCTGTCTAATGTTCTTGTGCATTGTAGGAGTCATTTGAAAGGGCTAAGAAGTGGGTGGAGGAACTTCACAAGCAAGGTGCCTTGCTTATCCTCAAACTTGTTTACCATGTAAAGAGAAAATTTACAGGGCTTGTAACCTATTGCACAAACCTTATTGTAATATCTAAATGTCTTTTCAGTCTTTTGGTAATTGATTCTTCTATTAAATGCATATAAAAAATATCATCGTTTGGTGAAAAGCACCTACTGAATTTTTTTGGCTATTCTTGGATCTATTGGAAACAATGCAAGAATGTCAGCTCACAATGTGGTCTTGAAAGATTTTGAAGTGCAATCAAGTCCTTGAATCTTGGAGAGTTTATGATGTTGATTTTTGAATCCTTACAAGAATGACTCGACGGGGGTTTTTTGGTCTTTTTACGGTGTTTGTGAACCGACCCTTAAAGCAGCCTTCTACACTGTGTTTGGAAAAAAGCTACTTTGTCTCTACATTTTTTTCTTAGTGAGCTCCCTCTCCCATTTTAGAAGAGCAGGCAGCTACTTCTAGCTTATGCATATGTGCTTATCTCAATTCGCCTTTTGTGCTGTGGTTCAGAACCTCCTTTTTCCCTACTCATCATTCAACTTCTATTCTTATAATGTGATTCAAGTCATGATACCATTGTCTGTCGTCATTCTGCAATTTACTACGATTTTCAATAAGAGATGATTTTATAATTGTTTTAGACTTCAATGTGTTGCTTACTGTGAATTTTGAGTTATAACAGGAAATCCCAATTTGATAATAACACTTGCTGGAAATAAGACTGATATGGAGGATAAAAGAAAAGTTGCAGCTGAGGTAAACACTGATATTTCTTTAAATTGTTTTGATGAGTTTGATGGGGAATTCATTTTGGTTCATTGTTCTGCAATTCTTGTGGTCCTGTCTCATTTAGCTTCTTAGAGAAAGAAGTGGGTAGTTTTCCCATCAAGAAGATGGGAGTGCATTTTCTTGGCTGTTCCCGTTTTTTGTTTTTATTATCTCAATGACAAGTTGTCACAGGCCACTTCAATAAGTCTTGTAGATTTTTACTAATTTGATTGATTCAAAGGGATTCAGGGTGTAATGGTAGGCTAATCTCTATCCACCTAGCTCGTTAAATATTACTTAGGTAGTTAGCCTGGTCTTGTTAGCATTTTACCCACAAAGGTAAGGATCTTATAAATCTTTTTCTATCTGTTTTTTTTGCAGTTTCCTAACCTTAATGATTCCAAATAATTATGTAAAGGCATTTTGTAAATCACTTACTCTCAAATGGAGTTAAAGAGCAAGAAGTCTTGGTTATGGTAGAGTTAGCTTTTGCTACCATCAAGGATGAGAGTCTTTTGATAGCTTTATGTGCTTGAAGAAATTTCCAGCTTATATTTTTGTTCTATTCAGTTTGGAAATTGGTGCTCTACGCAGAATTGGTCTTATTGCAGAACTGTTTTGAGTTGGTCTACATCTCAGTTTCTGCATCGCAGCTCTATAAGCCTCTGCGTGTTCATTATATGCTACGATGTTGCAGGAGGCACTCATGTATGCAGAAGAAAGGCGACTTGTGTTCATAGAAACATCTGCTAAGACTGCCACTAATGTCAGCAAACTGTTTTATGAAATAGGTAAGCCTCTATTCTTCCACAGAAGCATTGAAAAAATGAATAATGTGTTCTAGCTTTTTTTCCCCATCGTTCTCATTATATACGGAGACTAACCCAATGATCTGGGGGCAAAATATGGTTCAACCCCACAAATAAGCATCATCTTGTCAACTCTGGAGGAGTGAGACCCAAAAACCTGTGTCCATTCTATTAGAAGCCATATTTTCGAGAAGATAGTTTCATTTTCCCTTTCTGCCATACCCCCCTCTATATGTTGGCATTAGCTTCTTATTTTTCTGGCTGCATAAGGATGTGTTATCATCAACACTGACATCTATCATGACTATATACCCATTACCTTTGCTCCCTGCTAATTCAAAAACAAATCTAGCTGAAATTGGGAAAACTGCATTTGTATGAGCAGAGAAGGTTTGCCCTTGTGATTTTCTTGCCTCCATCATAGCTCTTTTTTGGTGCAAACTCATGATATAATATTGCAATTTTCTCTTGGTCGATAGTAGCATTTGTATATTCTGGACAGTCTTTAACTGATATTCCTTTTGTGCTGGGAACAGCAAAGAGGTTGCCTAGAGTTCAGGCTATGCAGAATTCAGCGCCAGCGGGAATGGTTCTAGCAGATACAAGCTCTGAAGAAACCCGATCTGCATCCTGTTGTTCATGAGTTCTTATCAACTCTCTGTCCATTCCTTTCCTTTTTCCCCTCACGTTCTATAGTTGTCTCCACTCAAGTACCTTGATCTTTTAGTTCTTGATGTATATGAATAAAAACAAATCCGAACACCACTTGTGAAATTGGAAAACCAATTGGAGTTGGGTAGTTAGTCCATTTAAACCCAGTAAATTCCTCGGTGAAGACTGGAATCTCTTTCTCTGTCTCTCTCTCTCTGTCTCTCTCTCATGAATAATGGACAGCAATCTTATCCTTTTGTTTAATCTGAAGTCATCTGAAATTGACCGTTTACATCATTACGGACACTTTTTTCCTTGGATGTATTCATTTCTAGATTTGTCTTCTCTAATTTCTCCTCCCGGTCATCCAGTCCTCCCTAAGCATATTTCACTTTCTTCTGGTCATTCTCTCTTTTCCAGGTGATACTCCTTTTGAAACTTCCCTTCTAGACAAGCTTGATCGCAAACTCCATTTTCCCACTTGCGTATTTTCTTTAAAATCGCTTCTTTATTAAATGGCTTGTCTCTCTAATCAGCCCCTGCTCATATGTTATACTGTCAAGTGTGATCTGTGTGCTACGCCAGTGACTGCGGGCAAATAAGTCGAACAAAACATTCAAGATGGGTGCTTCGACGGTGAGATTGTCATGATGAAAAGATATCAAAGATATTTTTATGAGCTGGGAATATTATTGAGAAAATCCACTTCGACTTTCTAATATTCATTACTTTCATATGGTATATTGGGTCGTCGCCATCTTTGTCGTGAAAATGGTTGGACTATGCAGAAAGCCGCCTGCATTGCCAGAAAGCGAGAAACCTGCAATGTACTGGAAAATTCTGACATTGCACAATCTTCATCACGAGAAAACTGCTAAATAACAGAAACTCAGGATCGCGCTATGTTCATCGTGGTCATCTGACGTATCTCAAAACTTTTATAGCGATAGCAGCGGGCAGGAATATAAATTACAGAAGAAGTTTCAAGACTCAAATGATTATTAAAAAAAAAAAAGTTCTGACAGAAAAATTAAATCATCTTAAATTATATTAGGATTACAAGTTCTCAATAGAGAACATCTTTCTGGTATTAGCCTTATAAAGGAAAAATCATGAGTAAGGAAACGCTCTCTCTTTCCTTTCCTTACGCCAATCCATCTGAGACCAAAGCACAATGCTTGCTTGATCGGGGCCATTCACTTATTTAAAAAGTTACAGGTTAAGGTTCGAAAAATTACTGATGAAGTATGGTCCAAGCAAAACATTTGATCATTGTAAGTAAGCATTTTTATATTGAAGGATTCATATCTTAAATGTTTTGTATTGTGTAGCAATTAAATTAACATATTCTGTTTGAATTTAATATCGTGACATAACAAATAAAATGTTTTGTATTGGGATTGAATCTAAATTTGAAAAATTGCGAAGAGATTGAAATTGAACAAAATTGATGAATATTCCAAAATATTCCACCTCAATGATTCTAAGGAAAGGAACCTCATTGAATCATTGAATCATTTATTAAAAGTTCAAGAACATCAGTTATTCAAGCATTGCAATGGTTTTAGATTCCTTTTCCCTACGTCAATGTTTACTTTAATCGCATACAACGACTTGCCTTTAATTGCATACAACGACTTGCAATTTTGCTATTGAGATTGATTGAATAGAGAGAAATAAATGAGACTCAATGATTTGATGCCACTATTTTGCGTTGTTTACAGTAAATTGTAGCAATGATATTTGATTTGATAGAGTTGTTGTCTAGGATAGATCTCACATGTGTTGTTAGGATTACCAATTTGCCTATGTTGGCACCGTAGGTCCATAGCGTAATATTGCGATCTTTTGCAAGAGAAACAAGACTGGCAGCAAATTATGCAGAAGCCAACATTCGACCTAAAATTTCAGCTGAACCATAATGCATTTGCAGAGGATATAGCATTTTATTGCAATATTTTTAGGTCAAAGATAGATCAATTTGTGACCAATTCTCGATAACAAGAGAGGAGGCAACTGAGTATTGAGTTGAGAAGAAATAGAGACTATATATATTTGAGAAATATAAAGTCACAGCTTGACTATGGCGAAAGGAAGTCGAATTTGATAGCCCGTCAGAAGACTATTGCAACTTTATTAATAGAGAAATTAACAAGGACGAGAAAAGCACGGATACTTAAATCAATAAACAACTGATTTTATCACCTTGCCCTTCCAATTGAGTGACACTTCACGTGACGAATACACGCACCCAGAGCTGATGAATCCTGCCACATCCACAGCCTTAACTCCGTTGGGATAGACAATTTCGTCTTCGCCGAATCCATACATATCAAAAGGATACTCTCCTGCTATCTTCGGGTAAACATGGATACGCACGTAAGTTACAGAAATGCTCCATAAGGGAAACGATGGTATGTCAATATAATCTCCGGGCATTAACTCATGGCCGAATATCCATCTCCTAATTTTCTTTTTTGGGTCAAGAGCATCCATTTATGTGTCACGCCATAATTATGACCTCTCGGAAAAACGTATTTGTACACATGAAATTTTGCTACACACATAAAAGGAACACTCGAGATGTTCTTGATCCGACATATATGGCCCGAGGATACCCTATTTACTGCATAAAGGTACCAGCTTGTAAATCTTCGAAAGCCTGCACAATTGGCTAGGGTTACAACTTTCTCTAGAAAAGTCCCACAAAAGGCAATTATTTTCTCACGACAAAGTTGACCTGTAGATTTTCCTAACATGGGGGTTATATATAAATTAATTGGTAAAGTGGACCATGCTGATTTGAAATGACAAAAAAAAAAGAAAGTACTATTACAAATAGGGCAGTATGAAAACCAAAATAATAAGCCTAATTTTAAAAACTGTTCACCTTGTGCGGTCAGTTGCTTGGCCCGTGTTATAGTAGCCCTAAGATGGCTAAGATCCATCTTCTTGACACGATTTTTGTTGTTCTTGGTGTTGTGCTTGAGGCAAAACTCAACAAAGTCAACAACTTCGCAAAATGGCAAATGCCCAACAGAAGACCCAGATTTATCAACTCATTAAAGCAGACCAGTATAAAGAAAGAGCCAAAAAGGTATACCCGTCCATTCATCTCGTTGATGGCAGGGCCATTGAAAATAACACGGTCTTTCCATTCTACCCTCAGCAAAGGCAAAGTCAAATTCACCTGTCGCACATGAAGATAATAATCAATGGATGTGTTCAGAAACAAAACCTGAAACCTAAACAGCAACCAAGTCAACTCGCAAGCCTCCACAGCGTCGTCTTCTGGATCGAAGAAGCGAAACATGTTGCAGACCACCACTGAGCTATCCTTCTCCGCGTCGTCCAGCGTCTTCTCCTTCTTCTCTGCCATATATATCTCTTGTAGTGCCTTAGAGATAAAGAAATATTTAAAAGATATATCGGATCTGGAATCTGGATCCTAGATCGAGTCGGTTATTGGGGATTCTGTTCCAATTTTGAAAAAAAAAAAAAAGAGAGTAAAACTCGTGATCACAATGAATAGGCTAAGTAGTAAGTTCTATCCTAAAATCTGCACGGCCTTCTTGTTTAATTATTTTAAATTAACAATTAAATAGTAACTTTCCAACTTAAAGAAAAAAACAAATTAGATGCATGCCCGATTTTCTTTCTTTTTTTTTTTTAATAGAGAAAACAAAAAAAGCTGATCTGAACTCAGCTCCATGGCACAAAGTCGAAGCTTTAGTCGATGGAACCCAAGTACGAGAAAGGGAAAGGCAAGAACGACGTCCATACCTGTGAGCTGGACAGCGCCAGATAGCCAAGCTCTGAAGCTGAACGTCGACTGCTCGTGGGTGGAAGGCAACTCGTCTAGCTCGATTGCTGGGATTCTGCGAAACTCCAACGGAGTGATCGTCGATGGATTTGCCGAAGAGATCCACGCCTCTTCATCCCTGTAGGCGGAAACCTTAGCTCTGCTCCATGGACTGCTGCAACTGCTGAAACAGAGAGAAGAACCTCACGTGGGAGAAGTACAGGAACAGAAACGTAATCTAGTCTGCGGCAGACGCTCGACATGGTTGAATTTTTAAATTGAAGTTTTGCATTTAATATCATATAAGAGTCGATTTCTCAAACATATTATGTCATGCAATGTATTTAATATCATGCCATGGTTGAATTTTTAAATTGAAGTTTTGCATTTAGGCAGGACATGTATTTAATTCTGCAATAACACGATAATGCAGTCCAATCCACCAATTTGATTATCAGTGAACATTAGGTTTTTTTTTTTTAAATTGTAAACTTGGGATCCATGTGTTGGCAAACAAAAACTCCACCAAATCGATTATGGCGTGTCTGATGAATTTCACTCCATTATTGTTAATGATCAAGGTAATTTAGGGAAATTTATGATATAGGCTTTTTATGAAAAAGAATAAGATAAACATATGTAAAAAAAAAAAGTCAAAACCTTTCTTTCTTTTTTATTTAGACCCACTTTGCTTGATTTCTTGTAAATCGGATGAGAATGTCATTGCATATGTTAAACAAATTAGTGATTTAAGAAATTCCATCACTTCTCTTTTCCCACAGCAATTAGCAAATACCCTCGCAATTTGTGAGGATATTAGGTTGGAGGACTGGCCGTGGTATGTTGTAAATGGTAATTGTATAAAAGGGCAAAACCTTTCAATGTTCTACCTTGTCGGATGGTAAGTGTCTTTACCAATACACCATTAAAAGAGTGAGCAATCGAAATGTGTACTTGTTCAATTTAAGAAATATGGGGGGATTGTGTATATTTACTTCCAAATAGTTAGATTCGGATTAGCCAAAATGTACTCAATTGTTTTACCAATTTAATTTCCACAAATTCAACAGGTTGATAGTTCTTCACTTTGACAGTAGCATTAAAAGTGTTCTTTTTTTTCCTAATTGTCAATCATTATCTTTGTAATTATACTACAATATATTTACCAACCGATAGGCTCCCTAGTGTTTTAGAGAGTCAATCTTGACTTGATCTCCATCTTCTTCTCTTGAGAAAGCTCTTACAATCATTATACCTCATTGAATTCTAGAATCCATCTGAAATTTCAACAATGATATTTGCTCATTCCTTAGAAGTATCTTTCAATGCATAGCAAACACTAATCAGGCTTGTAAACACCTGCTAGATGTTTGGTCAACATAATCAAATGGATTGATAGAGACTCACCATTATATACTGGACCAACAATGATCTTACTTATTACTTACTCTCCTTTATGTCCATCCTCTAATCTAATGAAAAGAGAGCACATTATTTATTAATGAAAATGAACTGTCCAGGACAGAATATTATCCAATTTAAATTAGAAACTAATCTAATTAAATCCTACTCTTTTCAAATAATTATCTTAACTTAGATAGATATTATCCTAACGTGTGATCTATATAGTGAATAAAATCTATCTAACATGCCATATTATTTAAATTCTAACATAACCTATCAAGCAATCTTTTTTTGCATAAAATAATCAAATGAAGTAGCATCAAATCGCAAGAGATAAGCATCCCACCAGTGGAATAAAATAAACACAAAGATTGTGAAGAATATTCTCTCAAATGAAATTTGGTAGCAAATAGAATCGATAAACCAATCTTAAGCCATAAATATCAGGTTATTAGATTTTCTGTGCAACCCATAAACCGATCTCAAGCCTAAAAGATAGAATTACCAATTATATATGTACATTGGTAACTAAAAAGACTTCCTAATATGCTCGTTAGATATCGATATCACTAAATTAGGAAATAAAATATTTGAATCAAATCGAGACCAGATTATTAGCTAGTTAGTTCGAGTGTTGTGCTCCCGGAGATGGACCGGTGAACGGTGCTCACGGATGATGGTGGCCGGCCGCTAGTGGAACTGGACGGTGGGGCGCTGACGGCCAACGAGTCAAGGACCTGCGGGGAACAAACTCGCTAGTATGGTTATCGAATTGATAAACAGATTCTGCGAAAACAAGAAGAAGAACCCGAAGGGATTAAATTGGACAACAGCTTGAATGTCGGGACAACAGCAGCGCTAGGATGAGCGAAGGACTTCGCAGCCCTAGTCCTTTCAAATTTTGTTGTCACTTCTTGCATCTCTTTTGGCTTTTTTTCTCTAGGAATGCAGGTCACTCTAATTTTAGGACTCTGTAGCTCTTAATGCAATCCCTTGACAAGCCATGCATTACCCAAGCTAAAAAAAAGATTAATACAAGATTAATTACGATGAATAACAAACACATGAAGCGTGAATTGACCATCTTGTCCATCTATAACGTGCTTTGACTCGTTTATTTATATAATCTAAAACGTTTCATGTTCTAACACGATACATTTAGAAACATGTGAAGAAACTTACAACACATAAACGCAAGTAAGCATTTTTGTATCGAAGGATTCATATCTTAAATGTTTTGTACTGTGTAGCAATTAAATTAACATATTCTGTTTGAATTTAATATCGTGACATAAAAAATAAAACGTTTTGTATTGGGATTGAATATAAATTTGACAAGTCGCGAATAAAAGCATGAGATTGAAATTGAACAAAATTGATGATAAGTACAGAAAACAAAGCGAAATATTCCGCCTCAATGATTCTAAGGAAAGGAACCACGCATTGAATCACTTATTAAAAGTTCAAGGACATCGGTTATTCAAGCATTGCAATGGTTTTAGATTCCTTTTGCCTAGGTCGATGTTTACTTTAATCGCATACGACGACTTGCAATTTTGCTATTGAGATTGATTGAATAGAGAGAAATAAATGAGACTCAATGATTTGATGCCACTATATTTAGCGCTTTTTTTTGCAGTAAATCATCTTAATAATTTTTTATTTGATGGAGTTTTTGTCTAGGATAGATCTCACGTGTCGTTAGGATTACCAATTTGCCTATGTTGGCACCATAGGTCCACGGGGTAATATTGCGGCCTTTTGCAAGAGAAACAAGATTGGCAACAAATTATGTAGATGTCGCTTCTTGCAGTATTCAACCTAAGTGTTGAAAAGTAATTTTATATAGAAGTCAGTTTGTCATATACTTTTAAGCTTTGCGGTTTGCCCAGGCTAAAATTTTATATTCTAGAAGTTAGCATTCGACCTAAACTTTCAGTTGAATGATAATGCATTTGCAGAGGATATAGCATTCTATTGCAATATTTTTAGGTCAAAGATAGATCAATTAGTGACCAATTCTCCATAACAAGAGAGGAGGCAACTGAGTATTGAGTTAAGAAGAAATAGAGACGGTATTTAATTGAGAAATATAAAGTCACAGTTTGACTATGGCAAAAGGACGTCAAATTTGATAATAGAGAAATTAACAAGGACGAGAATCTCCAATCTTAACAAGAGCACGGATACTTAAATCAATAAACAACTGATTTTATCACCTTGCCCATTGCGTGACCGATCACCTTGCCCTCGCCCTTCCAATTGAGTGACATTTCACATGGCCCATCCCCGCACAAAGCTGTGATGAGTCCTGCCACATCCACAGCCTTAACTCCGTTGGGATAGACAATTTCGTCTTCGCGGAATCTATACATATCAAAAGGAAACTCTCCTTGCTATCTTCGGGTAAACATGGAGACACGCGTAGCTTACAGAAGTGCCCCGTGTGGACCAACATGGCACGTCCATATAATCTCCGGGCATTAACTCATGGCCGACTATCCATCTCCGAATTTTCCTTTTTTTGTTGAAGAGCATCCATCGATGTGTCACGCCATAATTATGACTTCCCGGAAAAACGAATTCAAACAGATGAACTTTCACTACGCACATCAAAGGAACACTTGAGGCGTTCTTGACCCGACATATATGGCTCGTGAATACCCTATTTACTGCATAAAGGTACCAGCTTGTAAATCTTCGAAAGCCTGCACGATTAGTTAGGGTTTTACAATTTTCTCAATAAATTTTCTTATGACAAAATTGACCTGTAGATTTTCCTAACATGGGATTGTATATGAATTAATCGGTAAAGTGGACTATGCTGATTTGAATTCACAGAAAAAGAAAGTACTATCACAAAGAGGGCAGTACGCAAAGCAAAATAATAAGCCTAATTTTAAAAATTGTTTACCTTGTCCGATCAATTGCTTGGTCCGTGTTATAGTAGCCTTAAGGTGGCTAAGATCCATCTTCCTGACACGATTTTTGTTGTTCTTGGTGTTGTGCTTGAGGCAAAACTCAACAAAGTCAACAACTTCGCAAAAGACAAACGCCCACCAGAAGATCCAGATTCATTAAACCAGACCGGTATTTCGACCCAAAAAAGAAAAGCAGACCAGTATAAAGAAATAGCCAAAAATGTATACCCGTCCATTCATCTCGTTGATGGCAGGGCCATTGAAAATAACACGGCCTTTCCATTCTACCCTTAGCAAAGGCAAAATCAATTTCACCTGTTGCACATGAAGATAATAATCAATGGATGTGTTCAGAAACAAAACTTGAAACCTAAACAGCAACCGAGTCGACTCGCAAACCTCCACAGCATCGTCTTCTGGATCGAAGAAGCGAAACATATTGCAGACCAACACTGAGCTATCCTTCTCTGTGTCGTCGGGTGTCTTCTCCTTCTTCTCTACCATATATATCTCTTGTAGTGCCTTAGAGATAAAGAAATATTTAAAATATATATCGGATTTGGAATTTGAATCATAGATCGGGTCGGTTAGTAGGGACTCTGTTCCAATTTTGGAAAAAAGAGAGTAAAACTCGTGATCACAATAAATTGGCTAAGTAGTAAGTCCTATCCTAAAATCTGCATGGCCTTCTTGTTTAATTATTTTAAATTAACAATTAAATAGTAACTTTCCAACTGAAAGAAAAAAACAAATTAGATGCATGCCCGATTTTCTTTCTATCTTTTTTTTTTTTTTTTTTTGATAGAGAAAACAAATAAAGCTGATCTCTGAACTCAGCTCCATGGCACAAAGCCGAAGCTTTAGTCGATGGAACCCAAAGTACGAGAAAAGGAAAGGCAAGAACGACGTCCATACCTGTGAGCTGGGCAGCGCCAGAGAGCCAAGCTCTGAAGCTGAACGTCGACTGCTCGGGGGTGGAAGGCAACTCGTCTAGCTCGATTGCTGGGCTTCTTCTTTTCCACGCGGGCCCAGGGCCCAGCCCTCTTTTTCTTAAGCTTAGGCCCGGTCCTCCTCCTTCTTCCTCCTGTCTTCTTCTTCCTCCTTCGCCTCTGCATCTCACGCGCGGTGGCCGGCGCCGTGCTGAACCGCCACCACCGTCGCTGCGACCCAACCCCCAGGCCAGACGCCGTCGCTGCACCGGATCTCCGCTGCGTCGCTGTGGCCCACCACCATCTGCTTCAGCGTAGTCCCGACGCCGAGCCTGCCGACCAGAGGAGAAGTCGAGATCTGACGGCAGATCTGGAGATCCGCGGGAGTTACTAGTCGCCCCCGAGCTGTGCAGCCGCGCAGATCCACCGCTGCTCACCGTGCCGCCGCTCTCCGACCCCGACTGCTTCAACACCTGGGCCCGACGTCGCCGCTGCCCATCCTCCCCGACGCCGTGCCGAGTTACTCGCCGCCGCGTAAAATTCGGGGTTCGATTCGATTCTCATTAAAAATCAACGGAACCGAAAAATTCGGTTTTTTCGGTTCGGTTCGGTTCGGTTCGATTCGATTCCCATTAAAAATTAATATTTTTTTATTAGTTCGGTTTTTATCGGTTAACTGAACCGAATGTGATAAAATTAAACCATTAAAAATTCGGTTTTTATTTCCCTCGACTGAGCCTCCTCACAACGTAAACCCAGAATCTCTCTCTAGTTTCTCTCTCCCTCTCTCTCTCTCTAGCTCGCTCGCCCGCTCGCTCGCCGGCTTCCGTCTTTCACTCCGGCGATCTCGGCATGTAAGGCTCTGAACCTCGATCGTCCGTCGAGACGCCGTCGATTTCCCTCCGCCTTCTGTCCTTTCAGGGTTTTTCGAGTCGGCGTTCACTTCCTGGTCATTTGCACCTCCTCTTTTTCTTTTTTCTTTTTTTTTTTTGAATTTTTTTGTGAATTTTTCTCGATCGAGATTGCTGTTTTGCTCTGTCCGGACGTCGCTTTCCAGCAGCAGCGAGTTTCGACCGCACCTTTTTTCTCTTTTGTTTTTATTTTTAGTTTTTCTTTCGACTTTGTCCATCGTTTCCCGCGCGCGAGATTAGGGTCTCCCCCCTCTCGGATGCCATTTGCTCTGAATTTGCTTTCGCCGACGAGGTGCTTGCGATTCGGAATCTGTTTCATCGTTCTGTTTTCGGGTCGTGCCGATCATTTTTCTGTGCAGGCATGTACCGGCCGCATTTCGTGAATTATCGACGGAATTAGCTTGGCTTGGCTGTAGCATGGCTGATTCGGCTTTTTTGATATGGCTTGTTGGGGCTTTTGCTTGAGATCCGCATATTTGTCTCTTTTGTTTTGTTTCTTTCGGTTTTTAAAACGCCTCACTGAGAATTATTAAAAAAAAAAAAAACCAAAGATCAAAAGCTGAAAACAAAAAACCGAAAAACCAAACCGAATATGAACTGAAATTTCTGTTCGGTTTGTATTTGATTCAGGTCTCATTCGGTTTGGTTTGAAAGACTTTTTTAACGGTTCAGTTCGGTTCGATCTTTCAAAAAAACCAAACCGAACCGTGATCACTAATTCTCAAAAAATAATATATTTCTGAAATTTAACTCTCCAATGAAATGATCTTAAATTACATTACGATCACAATTTCTCATAAGAGAACATCTTTCTAATAGTAACTCTCTAAGGGAAATCACAAGTAAGGAAATGCTCTCCCCTACCTTTCCACAGGCCAATCCATTTAAAACCAAAACACAGTGCTTACTTAATCGGGCCATTCACTTATCCAAAAAATTATAGGTAAAGGTTCAAAATTCGAGCGAAAACATTTTATTGCTTAAGTTACATGTGAGTTACATTTCGATCATTAATTCTCAAAAAAGAACATATTTCTGGAATTTAACTCTCAAAGGGGAATGACAAGCAAATTTAATGCTCTCCTTACCTTTCCATACACCACCCATCCAAGACCCAACACCAATGTGCTTCCAATAAATACATCAACAACAACTAAGATCAGCTATTGTTTACAAGGATGCTTCAATCTCTTAAGACATTTCCCGGAACCTAGCAAGGGCCTTCTTTTGAATGAGAGTCTTGTAGCTATCCCCAGCTTGCACCTCTAGGCTAGGATCGAGCTTCTTTTGCTGACTCCCAAGACCTGCTCTACTATCCATCGCTTGTGCTTGGACAGGCTCTATCATGCCACTGCCATCCTTCCCCAGTCCCTGCGCATCATGTCATATACACGAGGACACAAACACACACTGAACACATCAGCGGCAAGTACCGACAAGCATGGAAACATCCCATTTCAGACTGCCTACTGGTCCCAAAAATCAAGGACTTTGTGTACAGGCTAATTCATCCTATGTGAAATAAGGGGCACGGTGCCAATTCTTTAAAGCATAAAGGTTAAATCAATGGTCTGCATGCAAACTAGCCTGAAATTTCCATGTTTCAGCAGGAAAAGGAACTATCTTTTTCCAAGTTAGTCACCCTAAAGACTATACTTTCTTCGACCCAAAAACAAAGGCTACATTCTATAGTTTACTGTGGCCAATAATTGATTTTATTGCTCATAAAATTCTATTTAAGTCATATGCAGGGTCACTTCTGCCTAAAAGAAATCTACCACCGATGCCATCAGGATTCTTGAGCAAAAAGGTCTAACTTATTGATATAAAACTAAGGTAAAATGTCAGCCTACAAGAAAAAAATGTCCGCTTTGATTTTGTTGAAGATGTTACTTGGGGTGGGGGCAATGCTGATAGTATTTACCAGTGGCACCATAAAAGGAAAAAAAAACATAAAAGTGGGAAACAGTACCAAGCCTTCATGCCAGCCCATGCTGCGGAGCATCCGGTTCCCTACATTGTTCTCATCAATTGCTTTTTCTGCCGTAATCACCTCATAGCTCTGAGCAGTGACACTCGCATCTCCAGCCCCACGTGAGCCCCCCACTCCAGGGGGAAATGGCATTGAATCCAAAGAACTCTTTTTGAAGGCCGAATCTCGATCTCCAATAGATGAAGAAATGATGGGGCAGAATTTCTCACAAGTTAATACATTTTCGACATTACATGCAAGCAATGGACTAACCAAGCCTAGGTTTCATTCTTTGGAAAGGGGAAGGATAATGGATATATGAACATTAAAATTCTCAAATTGCACTTGCGAAGCAAGACTAGAATGAGAAGAAAAGAGGAAAAGGAAGTGGACGAGGAGAAGGGAAGGAAGGACAGCAGGAAGGGATTAACACCAATGACAAGTTATGTGAGCTTACTCAAATCCATGGTGTCATGGTCCAACATATCATCTCCAACAGAAGAACCATATAAGCTCCTCCTCTCAGCAGCTCGATCCCTATAGCTCGACTGAGGTTGTTCCTTGTTAACTGAAGCAGAACTCAAAGGCATTTCAGAGAATCTCCTCTTGCCACTTCCAGCAGCCGAAGGTGGTGTATAAGAACCCAAAGCAGATGCATCTGTTTTGAACGGAGTGACAGCAGTTGATGCATCGGTATTTGTCAAAGAAGATGAACCTGCAGCAGAAGCAAAAGTTGAAGACATTGAAACAACACCAAATGACCCTGAAAAAACATCTGATTCAATAAACCTCTTCCGGAGCCCCTAATAACACCCATCAAAGCCCCGCCTGAGCTATTGCTAACAGGCCATGGTTTTCCCTGAGACTCCGAAGTAACATTCTGGACCGCAGGTATAGCAGTGCTAACTCCTGCATTTGATGTGGTACCATTCCTTATGGTATTCAAATCGGGTTTAACCTTCCCCTTGATGGATTGTCCAACGCCAAATGATTTGTCATCTGCAGAAGCAGACAGCGGGTTGTCATCCAGGGCCACACGGGTCGCTTGTCCTTCATGACTCCTCTGTTTCCACATTGTCAACACATTGCTCATCTTCTTTTTGCTGGCCATGATACTACTTTTGGATGCAAGTTTGATCTCCTTCAGTTTCTCCTTCTCTTTCTTCTCTGCAGCTATTGCAGCTGCAGCAGCAGCCTGGACTGCATCTGGTAGCGAAGCAGCCTTCTCAGCTGAGCTTATCGTTGCAGCTGGCGCAGAGATCACAACCTTCCTATTACTGGAACTATCTGCTCCTTTACTCGGCTCAGTTTGCTTATTAGATGAGGAGCTGGCATTTTGATCGGTGCAAGGAATATATTGCTGAGTTTGCTGATCAAATGTATACCAGATGCCATTATTACCATCATAATAAAGACCTGCAGATCCACCCAACCAAAATGGAATCAAGAACTAGTCCATTCCACTGAACGAAAAATATCCTTCCTTCTCTCTTTCTTCCACCGGAAAGGCAGAGTGGTTGATTATGAAAAATACTGTGATGATCCGTATTAGAAGCCTAAGGTTCTTATGGAACCAGGTAACCCACAGTAAGAAGTGATGCATCATATCCACTTATTAACTCCTCTGACAACACCAAAAAATCAATATTATCAATGGCTAGCTATTAGATATATTCATCTAAAAGGTACCAAGACTTTGACTAGAAAAACTATCATCTTCTTGGCTAACTCCGGATATTTTGCCTGCAGTAGGATCCTATCAAGATCCTTACATTGCAGTCAAGACACAGGGCTAGGCACAAACAACACAAATAACCTGGGTCCATAAGAAAGATAGCTAAGCAGTAAGCACTGAACAATGAAGATGGGGGAAATCTATATTGCATGCTATCTCTGATGCTTGTATTTGTAATCCATGCCACGCTTAAGTAAATCAAATAACTTCAAACTAACCCGCTGCACAAACTCTTTAGAAAAAGAACTATGAAAAGGTAAAGAATTTCTGGGAGACAAAAGGCATATGAACTATTTTCTCATCCACTGAATCCTCCACATAGAAAACAAAAGCTTCTCTGCAATGAAAGAAATGAAGCCATGATACCGCTGAGATCATGAAATTGTCAAGAACCAATAACTCATCAGGAAGTCCACACAAGAGAGAGCAACTACTTGTTTAAGAACTATGTAATTCCCTCTACAACAAGCACATCCACTTCCTGATAGATAGCAGGCCCAAGAGCGAGAAGAAATCTGGATTTATCAGAGAATCAGAGGAAAAAGGGAAAAAACACGAAACCTGAAGTTCCATCATAGTAGAACCCGGATGCAGCATCATAATAGTAACCAGATGCTTCATCCCATACGAAGCCAGATTGTGGAGCTGAACCATCATTTTTAGCAGAAATCTCTCCACTCCCATGTTCCTGTCCACCGGTAGATTGTTTGTCTTCCGGGTTATATTCCTTTGGGGCCCATCCAACAGCATCATACTTGAATGACAGAGAGAAGCAATCAGCTTAATGTCCCACTGCTATTAAAACTTCGTATGTGTATGAAAAATCTCAAACTAAGGGTACTCCTCATCCATTTCTATGCATGGATACAGGAAACAAGTCAACTGGTTGATTGACCAACAACATCCTAAAAAGTGCATAATCTGAAAAATTATAAAGCAATAAAACAAGGGAAAAGACTCAACAAAAAGAAACAGATTACTTGCTGAGCAAATGTCGCTGCCTCAATTGCTGCTGCAGCTAGGCTGCTCGACTGAGACGACGCTGATGGCCCCGATCCTGGACCAAGAACACTCTTTGCATATGCTACTCTAAGTATCTGCCCATTCCTCTCGAGTGTCGTCCCATTTGTAGCGTCAAGAGCTTTAGTTGCATCCTCAACCTACAGAAGGCAAAACCGCAAGGCTTCAGATTTAATGAAACAAACATCACATCACCAACTGACTTCTCATAATGAAGAAAAAGTAGATTCGAGAATCTGAAAAACCATTGAACTGGATTTTTCACATCACATGGTAATAAATAGCAGAATGAAGAAAGAAGATTAAAGCCGAGTATATTATTAGTTAAAAAAATCCATTAATGCAACAGCATCTATTAAATTCTCACAAAGCATGGTGCAGCTAGATATATAATAAGGTGAAAGTAAATCATGAATTTTCATACAAGTAAACAATGGTAGCCGACAATGCAAAATTACTTCACCACAGCATAAAAGTGCAAAAGCAAAATAGGTCAATCTTATCAAATTGAGCCCCTCCATCCCTCCCTCATACATGAATTTGAAATACTTTGGAGTAATCAGATTGATAAATTCAAGTCTCTGATTGAATATGAATGGTTGAAAGCATGAGGTTAGCCTATCGCTTAAATAAGACATGCAACATGTCATGCCTTTCTGAAAACCACAGTCCATTACACGCTCTGATTAACTAAGCCTTAAGTGGTGGGATGGAATAGGGCCAGACAATTCGAGTAAGAGGATAGCACACTCAGACTGGTCTTGGAGCAAGTGAACAAACTTGGACCGTAACAGTAGGTAAACATGCCCTGAATACAGGAACCTTTATTTTTTAATGAAGATTAAGGTTCGTCATGTAACCTATTTCTGTACAAATAAGCTTCGGCTCCCTCTGAGGGTGGAAAAAAACATTATTTTTAGTGTCAGATGCCATTCCTGTGGATATGGTCTCATTTCTTTTAACTTTTGACATTTTCCAGAATTCACATATGACTTTTATTTAACCAAAAATACTTGAAATTTTTAATTTTTTTCATAACTCTCCACACTTAGATTAGATTTAAATTTCAAAGTTTTAGGGGAAAATCATAACTAGAAGCCAGAGGTAGCAGATAAGTGCATACAAAAGAACTATCACACACAAAACTGAATTATATGGTCCATTTCCAATTTTTAAAGAATTGCATGGAGAAAATGACTTGGAGGAGGTCAGATGACGCAAATCACTGTTGACTAGAAAATCTACGAACAGAGAATGATCATTTTCATACAAACATGTTACCCTTGAGTTACCACCACTTCTGGGATCTAGTGACTCGATCAAACATCTTCCTACCTACCACTGATTAGTTGGCTCCTTATTCATGCGTGGGCCAGATTAAGCACATAAACTGGAAATACCATAAAAATCAACTAATGTGTTCCTCCTAAAGCTTTACAGTAATGCAAGTTTCCAAAGACAGCCGTGCACTAAATTCTGACAGTATATGCAGTTGAATATTGAAGTTAAACGTCCACCATTAACAACTCAGCAGCCCTATAACCTGACTTTAATTCCTTACAGACTTGAGATCAGGTTTTTCTATAAATAAAGAAGACATGAACACGGCATACAGGAGCAAGAGAAAATGTGATGATGGGAAATACAACGGAGAAATGCATCAGAATAAACATACCGAGTAGAAGTGTACAAACGCAAATCCCCTTGAAACGTGAGTAAATTTGTCTCTGACAAGACGAAGATCCTGCAAAAAATAATATTAACTTCTATAAGTAAAAACAGAGCACATTAAAGTCATCTTATGTAAAGGCCCCAAAAAGAGATAACAAGGAATATTACTTTAATTGGAGCATGTTTGGAAAATTCATATCGAATCATTTCTTCATCAGCATTTTCATCCAACCCACGCACCACCAAAACATGTGTTGGCCCTGATCACTCAATTGACTTAGCATACCCAAAAACATGTCAAGGCACATTGCATATCAATCAGGCAACATGGACATACCTGCCTCCAATCCCTTCTTCCCTAATGTTGATTGACTTGATATCACATCTGCTGGTGGAGCATCATCTGTTCGTGGCTCATTACACTGATATCCCAGAAAAGGAATGAACAGATTAAGACTATCACAAACCGGAAAAGCAATAATATTTTTCTTTCCATCTATATTTTAAAATGCAGGCTATCACCAAACTGGAAAAGAAAGGCATTGACCTGAAGGCACACATACTGGTGCAAAAATAAATATGGTCAATATCATAAAAAACCCCAAACTATGCCAACAGTGACACAAATACCCTTAACTTTTTTCTGTCTCACCAAAAACCTTACACTTGCCCATTGTGACACAAATACCCACAACTTTTTTGTGTCACAAAAAATCCAAAACTATGTCAACGTGACGTATATATCATTTATTTCAATTCCATTCAGAGCATGTCACACTAACATAAGTTCAGGGTTTTTTAGATACAAAAAGAATTTGGATTATTTTGTCACAATAGGTAAATTTAGGGTTTTTAGTTAAACCAAAAAAAAAGTGGGGTATTTGTGTCAAAGTGGGGATAGTTGGGGGTTTCTTGTGGTATTTGCCCAAATAAATGTAACACTGAAAACTGAATACAATCAGAAAACACTATACAGTTCGAGTCACTGGTACAAATGCGAATTAAGGAGAAAATTCACTGATCACCTACTGTTCCACAATACTTCACTATAGACTAGGCATCATCAACTGACTGTACTATGATCATACCTTTTATCACTGAATTCTTTTCAATTATCCAAAAAACATAAACAAAAGCAGGCACCATCCCACTTCCACATTAAAATGGTAAACTAAACTAGGATGGCATCCATCCATCGAAACTGACAGAGAGGAAACTTAAATTAAATTACCCAGTCACAATTCAAGGATCACTATAGAGCATCACAGGAAGACACGAACCTGGAAGCAAGATGTTCGCCTTGCAAAATTGACGCAATTACAAATCGTGCACATCCAATCAGAAGGAACCATGATACTCCTATAGCTACCATGGCCTGATTTGACAGTACTCTCTTGACCAAAGCCGCCTGACACTCCAGTTGGCTTACTACTGCAGCAAGACATTTGAATTGACTGTAACTAAACTGGCCAATAAAAAGAAATATAATTGAAAAGCAATATAAGTTGCAAGTCTTATTATTTGTCGGATAATGTCAGAGTCAATAGCAGAACTGATTCTGAATAACGTTTTGTGCTTTAGAATATGATCTATTTCTTTGAAGTGCTCATATAAAACAATCAGAACCAAGACTCATCCAGTAGAACTGGTACTGTGTCTACAAAGGAAACACACTACTCTAATGAATCCTCCATATATAACAGTATACCTGTACTCGAAAAAAATTTTCCTGCCATCAACAACAAGGCCATCATCCCCAACTTTCTCCATCATTGCTTCTGCTGCTCCCTACACACGAAAATAATTGGCATTAGCGTCCACTTTTCATAACTAAATGCTAAGAGTGGGAAGAGATCCCACTTCCAAAGAAGGAACAGAATAAAGGCTTAAGATTAGATTAAGGACTAGGCAAAACAATAATGCAAAAGATATCTCTAGTTGCCTGCATCTATTTGCTTCAAACCATAAATTCAGGGATCACACATGGCAAGGATACATACCACAGAAGGGAAATCGATAAAAGCAAACCCACGTGACAGGCCAGAATTTCGTTCTTTAATCACACGTACATGGCGAAGAGGTCCCCACTCAGCCTGATTTCATGATTGGTAAATTTGGAATTAGCAAATTGAATGGTGTGAGAACTAAGGAGAAACCAGCAAGGATTAAGAGGGGCAATACAAGGATCTGATATAGATCCTCCTCAGTTGTCTTCTGCGAGAGACCTTTCACCACAACAGTAGCAGATGGGGCCTAGGAAAGGATGGGTCACCACGTAAGTCCAATCCACAACTGTAAAAATTAACACATGAAAAAGAAAGGAAATACACAATTCACGTACCACACCGTAATGTTCACGTTGGCGCTTGTCCTCACGGTCCCTTCGTCTCTCAGACCTATCATATCGATCATCATCATAGCTGTCCTCGCGATGACTGCGACCACGGCTTCTACTTCTAGGAGACTTAGACCTTACATGATCATCACGTCCATGGGACCTAGATCGAGATGGTGATTGGGATCTCGAACGAGACCGAGATGGTTCGTATCTTCCATATGGACTGTGATCCCTTTCCCGATTTGAACTTCTTTTGTCATGTTCACGGTCACGATAATCACGCCTCCTAAAGTTCACATCTCTCCTACTGCTTCTGTCATAATCAGAGTCATAACTATGTCGACCATGGCCATAATCCTTTTCACGGCTACCCTCTCTATGCTGTGAAGTACGTGACCTATGGCCATAGTTATCATATGGATAGTCATCACGATCTCGTCCTCCAAACCTAGCAGGTCGATCAAGATCGCGACCACGAAAATTGTCAATTCCAGGATAGCCATCTCGCAATTTGTCATAATCTTGAAATGATGAATCGCGATCATGAAACGTATCCATCTCATCATATGCATCAACATATGGCTTCTCATGTCGCCTAGATTCTCTTTCAAGTGGATATTCATCTTCATAATTCCTCCGCCTTGATTGGGCCCAAAACCCACCAGCAGAAGGTGGAGGTGGATAAGCATCCCTCTCCAAAGGGTATGCATATCTGTCATCTAAAAACCGTCTCTCATCATATGAACCAACCCTGGAAGAAAAGGAAGTGATGGGATGAAGGCAGCAACATGTAATTTAACTAAGAAACGGAATATCTGTAAAACTCAAAGAACTATTGCAAGAGAAAAGGTGGAGCATGTGTGCAAAGTAGTTGACCTACAGAGGCGAAAAAGATCCAAATACCACTAATTTTGGAAATCAATAGCGCTTTAACAATGAGCCAAGAAAGTCAGTCAGTACCAACCTAAAATTAGGCTCATGCGCGGAACTATAACCCTCCAAAGCCTGTGGATTGAAGAGAATAAGCTAGTCAGCAACAAATAATCAACATGAAATGAGGTTAGGCAAACTCCACTTCATTTCCACGCAGGCCCACTCCATTATCATTTTTCTTTAAGGCCCAAAAATGTGGACAATCACATGAGCCCTAGAATTTTCTCGTGAAATCATCCCACAGAGGTGTTTATTAAGGAGGAAACCACAAATTACGCTGTTATTTTCCCATCCTTGCTGATGACTGTAGCGATTAGGATCCATTTCTCGCATGCGCAATACCCAGATGCCTGATCCCTGCAAGGTTCTTGATGATCTTTCAGAAGTTTCGGGCGCAGAATATTGGGAAAGCTTCCCCTGTAATAGATGCACAAACATTCACCGTTATGCCCCGACGAACCAAGAATGAATAAATCCAATGGCCTCGGCCTCAGCCTCCCTTTTCACAACTGGAATCCTCATAAAAAAATCAAATCCTTCCCACATATCGAGAAACACCCGTCTTCAAGGGCGCCTAACACGCATACAGAGTCATGACAGAGAAGGCCATCAGGAAACATTTAGTGCACATGATCTGAGTGTCAGAGACGAGGCAGTATTCACAGTGAAAGACACGCTAAAGACGAATGCTAATTCGACGAGAAGCATATGGAAAATAGCGGCACAATGCAAGGGGAGGGGCAACTACCAAAACATGCCATGGATAGTCCATTCAATTAGGGTTGGAAACAGAACTGGACGCGGAAAATCTGCTCCGCCGCCGCCACGTGCCTCGTGCGGGAACGTGGCACCGGCGGGTTCCGATCGCCCCGGGCGGGGGCACCGCCTCCCGGTGATCAGACGAGCAGGCACACACAACAAAGGGGGGACGGACGAGACTCACCCCGGTTTCGACGGCCAACCAAGCCGGCGAGGCGCGGCGGCTGGGGTCGCGCGGCCGCGAGCGGAGGTCGGAGATCGAGAGAGGTCCAGCGATGGCGACGGCAGCGGCGGCGGGCGGCCGCTAGAGCGTGCGACGGCGAGAGGAGGAAAGAGAGAGAGAGAGACGAGGGAAGACTTGGAGAGGAGAGAGGGAGGCGCAGCTGATGTTTTAGACGAGGAAATTGCAGAGAGGTCTTCACCTTCTGAATGGATTTCAGAATAAGCCTATTTTATATTTTAGATATTTCCAGATTCTACTAATTATTTTTTGGGTTAATATCCGAAAAATTTCAAATCGGTATACATGTGATAAATTTAGGCCAAATTAATTTTTTGACTGTGCAAAATCCAAACTAATACACCTATAATAAATTTATCAACTAATCATAAAAAACCATAAACTAGTATATTTTAATGTTCAAAAACCCTAAATTAATATATCTGTGACAAATATACCCGATTAATATCACAAAAAATACCTATGACAAACAGAGAGTAAAATCACAAATTGGTACGCCAGTCAATTATCAAATGTCATTTAACTTAGTAATTTGATAGTAAAATTTAATGGAAACTCATATAAGGTAAATTTGTCACAAGTATATCAGTTTGGAATAAATTTATCAAATGTATATCAGTTTTGGGTTTTTTGTGATAAAAAAATTAGTTTTGGATAAATTTTTCATAAGTACACCAGCTTGAAGTTTTTTAAGATATTAACTTTTATTTTTTGTAGACTAGTTTTACTTTTTATAAATGTATTTCTTTATGCTTGATTTTCATAAAAAAAGGAAATGTTATAACCTGAAATTAAGTGGATATTATCTATGATTATCGATCAAGCACGTTATTTATAAGATTTTCATATTGATTATTTAAATAAATAGGCACAAGGAATAATGACATAAATGTTTCGCAAACTTTGACCCAGCGTAATATGTTATCTTTCAACTTTTACTTTGTTTAGTATGGTCCATAAACTTTAGCTTAATGTGTTATGTGGTCCCTAAACTTTTAATTTGTCCAGTATAGTCCATGAATTTTTATTGCAGGTTCAATATAGTTCCTGAAATTTATGAGAGATAGGATAAATTGAACATAACTAAAAATTTAAGAATCATATTAAACAAATTAAAAACATAGAAACGAGGTTACCCAAAAAAAAAAATTAAAAATATAGAAACGACATTACACATTGAGTTAAAATTCAGAAATCGCATTAAATAAATCAAAAGTTTAGATATTACATTGCACATTAAACTAAAATTCATGAATCATTTGTGTCATTTTCCCTTAGACACAATATGCATATATAGTCTACAAAGTTATATCCTTCTAATTTACGCAAGCTTGGTAAGCAACGACGAGGTAGAAGATGAAATGAAAAAATTGCATTTCCCTTTCCAAAAAATGGCTTCGTTAAAATCGGACTTGACCAATTTTATACCAAGAGATGGACTTTGAACCTAGGAAAATAATTAATATCTTAACCATTGGGGGCACGAATTTTTCACATGTTATATTTTCTTAATTTAATAGTTATATCACTTGAAATTAGGTTCGATTCTTGAGCCAACTCTGAAATTAGCCAATTCATTTCCCGATTATTAAATTTGAGAATCAACTCTAATGGGAAATTTTCTAACATGTTGATACACTTTAGAAGATTGTGTGTACTCATGGTCAACTGTTCTAAAGGCTTAAGTCCATTAATGAAAGCATGTTTTGATATTCACATATTTCAACATTCTCTCACTCATGATAAGTTAGACTTCGTCCCGAGGTGAGAACGTAGAAATATAAAATAAGAGAGATAAACAAAGGGCCTCGAAAAAAAATTAGATAGTGCCCCAAATAACAATTCCCTTCAAGGCTTACAAATCTTTGCTTTTTTGAATTTTTTTTTTTTTTGTGGATTCTTGTCTTGATTATAATCTATCCATATAAAAAAAAAAGCAAAAATTTCACGAAAATATATAAGTCTATGTTCATCTAGATTCCTAAAAGAGAAGAGTAGGACAAGAAAAGCATAATAACTAAATAGAAAAGGATAGGACATGAATGAAGCAAAGGAGGTTATGAGTAAGAGAGTGACGAGGGCAATGTACATTATAAAGATCTTTGCCAATACAACTCATGCACAATTTATTAGGGATAAACACACTCTTTTATTTCTTGCATATTTTAACCATCTTTTCAATCAGGTGAAATTCAATACATTTGAATTTGATATATAGAGAGATTGCATCGCCATATGTATTTAAAAGATAGGACATATATGATAATGTTTTGCAATTGACGTCATTTCATGTGTATATGACTAAAATCATTTCAAATATTATTGTGAAATTAATTTCACCTCATAAAAAATTAATATCCTAATTATGAATTAATATTTCCTATATAAATTTTTGATTTCATGCGGTGCCCAATTTGCATTAATGTATTGTACAATCTGTTGACACCTAAATTTTGGCGACCCGTTTAGTCATTTATTGCATAAAAATTAAGGGTTAATTTTATCCTTGAAAAAATAGTCAATTGCATAACATATAGTTTTAGGTGCATTTATGTTTTAATTTGCATTTACATTGGGCCGGTGACAAATGGGTTCAAATTAATGGTTAAGAACTTTAACTTGATGAGTCGGGCTAAGCCCACAAAGAAAGCAAATCAGCCCAAGCCCATATCCTCGGAGAGATTTTATGGATTTATCTTTGTAAGATTTCAATTGAAAAAGCAAATATTCCGTTTGAAAAAAAAAAATATTGCATTTCGAAAAGAAATCTTCGTGGAGATGAATTTGGAAAATTTTAAAACCCTAATCCGTGCCCTATAAATACGTAAAAAAAATACCTAGGGTTAGGAGGCCACACAATCAATACATACGGCCACAATTCTGAGAGCATAGAGGGACACACGTGAGAGAGAGAAAAAAGAAGGAACTCTCTCTGCCGAACAGGGGGGCCACACATGACATTGTATACATGGCTACATAATATGGAGAGAATGGCAAGATGTACAGAGAGAGGTCGTGAGCGCTCTTGAAGACTGAAGAGGGTGATGAAACGGGTCATCCTCGTGAGTGCGATCTGACAATTTAATTGGACGTCCACTCTCAAAAGGAGGCTACGATCTCAACACAAAAGCCACGAGAAAGAAAGGCAGCCAGGCTTTTCTCCGCGCCGTACCCACGACAAACCCAGGAGATCCTCGTGACGCCGTCCTATGACATCCTTGTTACTATCTGCGACGACGATTGAGCCCGCTGCCTCATCCCGCGACAGCTCGAACCAACGTCGATAATTTTGTTGTGTCCCGAAGCCATCGAGCGTCACCCACTCCAACGGAGCTTTTGTCTTTCAACCCTCGCAGCGTTTGCAGCGCTGTGTTTCATCGTGTATGGCTCCGGTTGACATGTCATCAAACCTGGCTCGAATTCTTTGAACTCTTCGGTGAATTATTTGCAGGTTGACCCGCGAAGATCGTGATTTTGGTGTGACTTTCAGCAACATCCAGCAAATTCACAAGTGCCTCCACAGTGAAGTCTTAGTGGGCTTTTGGTCACTACCAAGCCCAGCAAATCTAGTGCTACTCCAATCCACGATTCTTCTTTTTGGCAGATTTGTTGACTTTCATCAAGCGTGCGAATTTTATCGAGGTGTGGCTTTCACAAGTGAGAGTTACCACACCGTGAGCTTCGCTGCTTCCTTGGTCTTGCAGAGAAGTATAATAATTCCTCACGCGGGAGTCTATTGTTGGCACATCCATCCCCACTTGCTCCTCGGCATCCTAGCGAGTTCCGGAGCCCACCGCCGTTGACGTTCTAACCCGTTTCCATCGAGACCATGGAGCAATAAGCCATCGTTGATGCCACCATCATCCGTCTGAATTTGGAAGTGTCACTCGCATGACATCATGAATTAGGTAAGACTCTCGAATAAACTTATTTTCATATATGTCGCTGCCTAATTCATAATATCGCAATATTTCTTTGAATGTTTGATCGATATTGCCATATCCAAGAGATCTCTTGATCTCTCATGAATTAGGAAATTTTCCTAATTTCACAACGTGCATACGATTGATAGTCCGATTTCACGCTCAAAATACAACTCGCAATCGCACGGAAAAATCGCCAATCCGATCTCCCGCTAGAGATACGATTCGCGATTTTATTTGAAATTGGCCAATTCGATTTCATGCGCGAGATATGATTCGTCAATTTATTTCCAAAATGGACATGGATGATATCTTGCTTGATTTGTTGCTGTGCTGTTCCCGATTGCTCCCGTAAAGGAAAAACCCAAAACTAATTGAGTTAGGTTAAATGCATGTTAGGATGTTACTGGTTTTAATGTTATGTTGCATGTTTAGAATAGGAAATTTATTTCGAATTTCTTAAATAAAAAGACCAAAAACATTAATTTAGATATCATATTTTCTTCTCATTAATTTAAATTGCACGTTTAATTATTTGGCAATTTTAAATTTCGAAGGTCATAAAAGAAAAAGACAAAATTAGAATTAGGACATTCTATACATGTCATTGCATATTAGAATAAATTGCATGCTTATTTAGAATAAAAACCATGTGCACGTCACATAGAATTATGCTCATACAATGCACGTCATTTAGTGATTTTTGTTAGGTCCATTTAATTAGAAATTGTCGGTCATTAGATTAATTTAGATTGCATATTTAAATGTTGCATTTCTTTAATTTCGAATCTCATAGAAAATACAAAAAAATTTATTTAGAATAAATCATCTCATGCTTAGGATAGACTACATGCTTAGTTATGTCATATTGCTTAGGTCATATAGCTAAGTCATGTTGCTATGTCATATCATTTCATGTTAAATTAGTGGCATGCATTGCATATTGCATGATTTTCATTAATTAAGTGAAAACAAAACAAAAATTGTGTGTTAATTAGAAATCATATTTAGGACTGCTGATATGAATTCTAAATTAACAACGCAGATGCTTTCGTTGCTATGAGGTAAGTCCTGCAATTTATTCATTTGCTTTCTTGAGTGTTAAATTGGTGGTTTGCGTACCTGCATGGTCACCTCACATGTTAAGGAATTAAAATCAATTCAAGTTGCTTGCCAAACAATTTTTTCAAAATAAAAGATAAAGGTACCGAAAGGGCGTTAGAGAAATCTAACGTGACTAAGTCCCCGAACTCACAAATCTCTGGTTCGTAGGAGTAAGGTAAAACTCCCATTACTTTACTTGGGTTTCTAATCGACCCACCAAAAATAGATTAGTGGCGACTCCTGATTGAAATATCATTTGCATGTTAAGAACTTGAACCTAAGTCGCGAATTGGTATGGGCTTGGGAGAGCCTGAGTTAAGTTTAGGCTTAACAATCCATTAGCCAAACCTTAGGTGGTTCACACCCCAAAAAAATTGGTTGCGACACAATCAAACGATGTTTACCATGTGTTGAATTGCGTAGTGTTGTTATAATAAGACTTTCTTTTATTATAAGAATACTCTATTACATTACTCACATGATAGGATATCCTATAAGCTCTATTCACTATTATACTCCTTTTTTTTTTTTCTCTATGCATGCTCACACTCTTCTCCTTGACTCTTTTCTTTACACTCTACACCACTCTCTACTGATACCACTCACTACACAACGCCAACATACTACTTAACACTCTATATAACACTCTACATCCACTCACTATCTAATAAGGGGGTTGCCTATTGTTGACAGCTTTTTTTTTTTTTTTTTTTTTAAATCTTTCAAGTAGTATAAAAAAAATCAAAATCAAATCAAAAATCAAAAATCAAAATCAAAATCAAATCAAATCAAAAAAAAAATCAAAATAAAAAAAATTTAATTATTAATTTCTTTAAAAAAAAAGTTGTGCGAGTCCAGGTTGGGCCAAATCCGGCCTTGGCCCGACCTGGCCCCTTTTTCCTTTTATTTTCTCCCTGTGTGGACCTGGGCCCAATCCTCCCCTTTACTTTTACTTTTTCTTTCTTTTCCCCATCGCGTAGCCCAGCCCTCTTCTTCCCTTCGGCCCGACCTGCCTCGTTGTCTTATCCCTCAGCCGCTTTCTGCATAGGGAATCGGTGAAGATGAAAGCAAAAAGTAGCCGTCTGCGTGGGGAAATGGCGAAAGCCGAAAGCAGGGGTAGTCAAGGCAGAGGAGATAGCATCATCTTGTAGGGCAGCCGAGCATGGGGAGGGAGAAGAGAGGTCAAAGCTGGCTGGCAGGTCGGCGGGGTTGGGGGAAAGCCGAGGGCACGCGCACGCAAGCTGGAGGATCGAGAAAGGGAGAGATCCGGAAAGGGGGAGGGGAAAAGAAGAAACGAACAGGAAAAACAGAGAGGAGACAGAGAGAAAAAAATAGGGGGAAGGTGAGAGAAGCAGGGAGCAAAAGGAGGGGGAACTCACTGAGGCCACCGTCATCGACACGTCTCTCGACTACTGCAACCGCCGCTGACGCATCTCCGGGCCGCCATTGCCACCGCCACCGCCGCAGACGCGTCTTCCAAGCTGCCATTCCTGTCAAAACTCAGGTTGGCATTTCATCAAATACCTGGTGTGCATTTTGAGTTTGAGTTGGCCAGAGTTCGTTCTGTCCGTTTCGAGCAAGCTCCGGCCTCCGTAGGGCCCCCTTAGGTTCCTATTTGTTGTTAGTTATTTGCTGGTCACCACTGCTGCCGCCTCGAAGCCCCATTAGGTCGGAAGCCGCTCGTTCGTTATGCCCATCACCTGTTCACCGTAATGCCCAAGCGGGCTCTCCCTCCACGTTTCCTCTGTGTAGAGTCCAACATAGTCTCTTAGTCGCTGGAATGCTGCCGCTGTCTGCCGGAAAGCCAAATCGCGTCCTTTTGAGGCGAGGCGGCATCGTCACGACCCTAATCGGATCGCCGGTCCCCTTTGCTCTTGTCTTCCTGCCATTGCAGCTCCCTGGTCGCGACTGAACAGTCGCTGACCAGTGGAGCGCGGGCCGAGTTGGGCCAGGTCTGTGACCTAGCTCGCTCGGCCTCTCCGGGCCTACAAGCCCACTGTCCGGAATCAACCCGGACCGCGGGCCTGCGAGTTATTTAAAAAAAAAAAGATTTGGGCCCTCCGAATCGAGCCTAAGTCCGGTCTGCCCTTAAGTAGGCTTGGTCGGGCGGACCCGACCTGTCTTGCTTGGGCTGAGCCCAAGTCGTGTTGGACCCGACCCGCTCCAGCCCAAAAAAAAATTATTATTTTTTAAAAGAAAACGATTTCGAAAATCCAAAAAAAATATTTAAAATTTTAAAAAAATTTTAAATTTTTTAAATTTTAAATTTTTTTTTAAAATTAAAAAATGATGGGGTTTGATTAGGACTTGCCATGTATTTCTTTTTTTTTTTTAGTGTAATTAGACCTTTATTTGCTCATAGTTTGATTATATCGTATGTTTAATTTGCATATTTGATTATTTTTAATTGTACGTGTTTAATTTTATTGCAATTAGGATCTTGGTAGCTATGATTGTTACTTTAATGGTTGTGCACATGCATTATCACCTCACATGTTAGCGAATAGGTATAAAATCAATCCAAACTGCTTGCCAAAAAATTATTTTGATAAAATGAACAAGATTAGGTACTGAAAGGGCACTAATTAATCGATTAATGTAATTAAGTCACAAATCCTAATTTCTCTGGTTGTGTAGGAAGTGAGGTACACTCCCATATCTCGCTTGGTTTCTAGCCGACCTCAATAGGTTAGTGGCGACTCCTTTTGTGCAAAATTCTAAAGAATATCACAATGTCATGCGGGGTATGGGCTTGGGAGAGCCCGCGCCTGATCATGGGCCTTAGGCCCGTCCTTTAAGCAATACCTCTAAACCTGCTCCCTCCCCCAGTGGGTATGTCACGACACCTATTTATAGTTATTTTTCACCTACATTTTTTTACTCAATGTTGAAGACATGGTCAACATATCTTGCTCTATTCCATAACTCTTAGACTATCATGCAAGATCTCTTGTTGCTTTTTATTTTGAGCTTCACAGTTCACCTAATCACTAACAAGATAGAGTCTTGTAGCCATTCCTAGAAAATTCTGGAAAGATGTGAGAGGAGAGAGAGAGACGGTACTCTTCAACCCTCCCCCTCATCGATTACTCCCTCTTAATTCAAATCTAGTAGCCATGTTAATATTGCTTTCAAATTCTTCAACTGTTTTTCTTCACCCGTACCTTGCGAAGCTTCCTCATATGGGATTGCTCTATGGCTCTATCTTTAGTTGCTTCTCTTACTACGACTTTCCATTGGGCTTTATGAAGTTTGGGTTTCTACACTATCAATTTAATTTGTGTTTTAGTCTCATATTTTTTCTTCTCACTTGATTTGGTCTTCATATTTGGCAAATCTCCTGTAAGAATTTTGAGTTTGAAACTCACTTGATCAAGCCTCTCATTTATGATTTTCATTTCATGCTTCAACTTGCTTAATCCCATTTGAAGCATTTCAATGGAAACATCTTGATCTTTTTTTCATAGGATTTCTTCTCCTTGATCTTATTCTATCAATGCTTGCACCATAATAGAATAAGATGGAGATGGCGTCTTTTTCTCAAAGAAACCTTTCTTTTTCTCTCTCATGTGTCTATTGTCGGTAAAAGAGCAACCTAAGTGCCAAAACTTGACACATGAGACATTTAAATGTAAAAAAATAGAAAAGTGCACTTAAGTGCCACTTTTTTCTGAAAAATGGGACATCTAAGTGCCAAGTCAGGTGAATCCCACTAAAAATCCTATGTGACAATTTTTTATTAATATTGCTCACCTATGTGGCTCCTCGGAGAACTAACTTGGCAAAGAAACTCCAAACGATGTTGTTTTAGCACGGATTTAAATTTTAATATAAATATTAATTAAATTAAATTTAAATCTAAAATATATATATATATATATATATATATATATATATATATATATATATATATTTAAATATATATATATATATATTAAAGGAAGATGGAGATTATAGCAGCCCTTGCCACAGCCCAATGCCTGGCAACCCTGGTCGACCCTTTCCCCAATGTCACTGGCCTTTCCCGGCGAGGGCTACTTAGCCCTCGTTGCTTGCAATCTCCATCTTCTTTTTTAATATTTAAAATATTTAATTTTAATTTTAATTTTAATTTAATTAATATTTATATTAATTATCTATCCACATCAGCAGCAAAATGATGTTGTTTTTGCACTTATTTAGTCACGTTAGCATGCAAAAGATGTCCTTTTGCACTTGCCTCACTGGAAAATCGCTATGTCAGCATTTTTGTTAAATTTTCTTGCCGTTAGCACTTAATTGATCAATTTTACTTCGATTTTGGCACTTAAGTATTACTTTATTAACTTTTGGCACTTAAATTCTCCTGTGCCATACCACGTGCCATGCTGAGTTTTTGCACTCTATGGGCGCATTTGGTAACTATTTTGTTCCGAAGAACAATTTTTGATCAAAAATGTTTTTTTTTTCTAATTTTGTTCCCGGGAATAATTTATGGGCAAAAAAAATTTATGTAATAAAAAAAGAACAAAAATGCGTTTAGTAACTATACAAAATTTTATTTCAAATTCTTTCAAGTGTTTTTTTTCAGAGAGGTATAAACTTGGTATTGAATTCTCATTCTCATGAAACACTCACCAATTTAATTTTGTTCATGGTGAGTAAAGGAAACATTCTGAACATGGTCATATGTACGTACTTGGAAGAAAATTTTGTAAAGCACAATATTATAAGTAAAGTTCGTACAACAAGAGCTAGCAAAAAGAAGAGTATCTTATAGATCTCTACATGGATCCTTTCATACATGACATCACAATAATAAAGTGATGTAGTTCATCGTTCAACTTCATCAGATTGACTTTGACAAGTTATTACTTAAAAACAATATTACAAAAGTCAAAAACATAAAGTCATGAAATCTTAGGCATATTGTGATCCATTGCCATTTTATTTGCAATACTTTTCCTTACTTCTGCATTTGTATTAAAACGAGTAGGTTGGCGATGCATCTTGAGACGTCGCTATTAATCGATCGCAGAGGGATGGGCACGTGCTCGGAGGATCGGGGCGTGACATCCCCATTTAAGTGGTATCAAAGCACGGTTAGTGATTGGAGTGATAAGGTGCGATGGTTTTTGGATAATCAGTAGGATTGGCCTTTATTTCATGCTAGTGCATGTTTGTGATAGTTGATGGGTAAAATTGTTTGTGGTGTGGATTGCTCGAATTCTAATTCGGTGTAGAATTGGAAAGCAGGTTTCCCTAAGGATCCTGCAAGATGAGCGATCAGAAGCAGAGGACTCCTAGGAAGCGTACCATCGGGCCCGTGACTTGGGGTAGAACGCCAACGAGAGTCGGTATGCGAGGAGGCCAAGGTAGAGCGCAGGCTGAAGCCAACGCTAGTGGAGTAGCACCACCCCTTGTTGGTGCTAGGGTAATAGCCCTTAGTGATCGCAGAATGGAAGGGATCATGCAGGTGCTCGAAGCTATGAGGGATCTGATAGGGCAGCAAGCCCAAAACTAAGCCGTCGTTGTTGCAACCGCTGCTACTATTGCCGTTGCCACCACCGCTGAGGCTACACCCATTGTCACGCCTGTTGTTGCACCTACTGAAGTTCCACCTAGGAACATGGTTGCTAGGGGGTGCATGACAAACCAGAATTTTTGTTTCAGAAATAATTTTTCTATTCCAGACCTGTTTCTGAAATAGAAATCCGTTTGATAAATCTATTTCGTTTTTCTATTTCTGAAATAGATTTCTGTTCCAGAAATAGATTTTGATCATAAATCAGAAATAGAAATTTTCTATTTCTCTATTTTTGAAACAGAAATAAGAAATAATTTCTCCATGAAATTTTTTACTAAGATGAATATGCTTAGAAAAAGTATTGCCGATAAGATGTCAAGAGATCATAATATGCCGGAGATTCCATGAGATCGTGTTTTCAACTTTTGTAATGTATTTCTATTATTTTGTATTTGGGGATTCCCAATCTTTGCTTTTGTAATGTGATACTGTATTTGATAATTCCTATCTCAATTCTTATAATGTGATATTCTACTTGAGAATTTCCCTTATTTGTAATGGTCCTTTATGATTACACTTCGTAAAATTCGCTGATTTTGTAAAATTTGCCACAACTTGCCTAATACACTTTTTTGTGTTTCTTTCTAAAACGATTGCTCGATATCATAAACCGTGGCGGTGATTGACATGACATACTAGCATGAAGGAGATTAGAATTTGGTTGCCCACTTTCATTCTACTAGAGTTTTGGAAACCTTCTATCATGCTCAAAAGTAATGCATATTGATTTCTTTTTTCTATTGTATGGAGACTATTGATAAGTGTATTGTTTGACCGTAATTGCCTATCTAGGTGGATGCTAAATAATTTTGTGTGAAAATTTAGAAAATTTGATATAACAACTCCTACTTTGTATTTTTTTTTTCAAAAAAGGGAGACTTTACCAAAAAAAAAAACTCTTACTTTGTATTTGGGTCAATGGGTTCATAAGCATATGAAATTTGTAAGAATGGACATCTCATTTGTTCTAAAAAAAGAAAAATTTGTTTTAAGAAATAGAAATTTTATACTGTTATCAAATGAATTTCTATTTCTAAAATAGAAATTTTGTATCGTTATCAAACATATTTTTTTGCTTAGAAACTCGTCTAGAAATAGAAATAGAAAAATATATTTCTGTTCCAGAAACTATTTTTTGGAACAGAATGGTTGTCATGCGCGCCCTAGGAGACCAATTCATAAGTTGGTGGAGCAGTTCTTGAAGCTGAACCCGCCAAGGTTCACGGGTACTGGAGATCTGGAGGCTGCGTCTCTTTGGGTTCGGGAGTTACATAAAGCTTTTGCACTGCTGAGGTGCACCAAAAAAGAGAAATTAGTCCTGGCAGTGTATTAGCTGCAAAGTAATGCCAATACCTGGTGGAGAGCCGCTAGAGATGATGTGTTCCTGGGAGGAGTAGTCCTGCTGTGGGATGCTTTTCTCAAAGTGTCAACGATCAATACTTCTCAGGAAGTACCCAAGAACAGAAAATGGAAGAGTTCCAGCGTCTCCATCAAGGGATAATGACTATTAACCAGTATGAGGTCAAATTTGCGAAGCTTTTCTAGTATGCTTCGAGGCTAATAGAAGACTAAGAAGAAAAAGCTCGAAGGCTCAAGGTTGGCCTTCGACTAGAGTTGAAACAACCGCTAGTGCCGTTGGACCTGAAGGATTATCGAGAAATTTATTGTCGAGCCCAGCTATTAGAGATAAGTCTGAATGAGCAAGCAGCCTCATTTGGATCGAGGTTTAATTCAAGCAGAGAAGGGACCCGACATGGGAAGAGGCCCATGACTGGAGGAAGGTTTCAAGTTCCGCCCAACCGGAAGGACGGAATTGGAAAATCAGGGCCGAATCATAATGGCCTATGTCGTTTTTGTGGGAGGCGACATGGTTCAACCCCGTGCCCTCGAAGGATGGGTGCTTTTATGAGTGTGACCAACATGGTCATATAGCTAGAGATTGTCCTAGGCAACTAAGAGGAAAACCACAATTACTGCCGCCACCACCATAGGCACAGATTAAAGGGTACGCGCCATAGAACGCACTGCAGGGTGGACAACTCAGACCCTTAGCTCAAGGAACGGTGTATGCCATCACCCGAGGTCAGGCTGAGGACGCGTCTGACGTGAATATAGGTACGGTTTTGCTGAACGACCATGCTGCTTACGCTTTATTCGATCTAGGAGCAACTCATTCTTTTATTGCCGAGCAGTATGTTAAGCTAATAGGATTAAATCCTGTATTATTGGAGTCAAAAATTAGTACATCTACATCGTTGAAGGATAATGTGTTGTCTGCTTTGGGTTGTTCTGGTTGCAAGTTAGCAATTGGTGAGCGAAAGGGGAAAATAAACCTATTAGTCCAAGCCATGTATGACTTTGATTTGATAATTGGCATGGACTGGCTCACCAAGCAACGAGCTAAGATGGACTGCTATCGCAAAGCGATTCAATTTAACCCGTTAAAGGGTGGAAGTTTCGAGTTTGTTGGAAGTCGAGGAAGACCCTTGATTACATCGATCTCGTCACTTGAAGCAACTCGTTTGTTAGACGAGGGTTGTCAAAGTTACTTGGCAACTGTTGTGGATACGACAGTTGAGAAGCTTAAGATGGAAGATATTGCAATGGTGCAAGAACTTCCAGATGTATTTCCGAAGGAATTACTAGGTCTGCCGCTAGAGAGAGAGATCGAGTTCGTGATTGAGTTAGCACTCAGGACCGAGCCGATCTCCAAGGCTCCTTACCGGATGGCGCTATTAAAGTTGAAAGAATTGAAGGTACAGATGTAGGAGTTATTGGAGAAGGGATTTATCCGTTCTAGTGCATCACTTTGGAGAGCACCAGTTCTATTCGTAAAGAAGAATGATGGTTCATTATGGTTATGCATCGACTATTAGCAACTCAATCAAGTGACGATCAAGAACAAGTATCCACTCTCAAGGATCGATGACTTGTTTGACCAGTTGTAAGGAGCGTCAATATTTTCGAAGATTGACTTGAGCACAGGATATCATCAGCTAAGGATCAGGAAAGAGGACATACCGAAATCAGCATTTCGTACTCGATATAGTCATTATGAGTTCATTGTAATGTCGTTTGGATTGACGAATGCTCCAGCTGCATTCATGGATTTGATGAACCGAGTATTCAAGGAATAGCCGGATCAGTTTGCGATCGTGTTCATTGATGATATTTTGGTGTATTCGAGGAATGATGAAGAGCATGAGAGTCATCTGAGATTAGTATTGCAGACTCTAAGGGTTCATCAGTTGTACGCCAAGTTCAGCAAGTGTGAGTTTTGGTTGACTAGTGTTGCGTTTCTAGGTCATGTGATTTTAGGGGAAAGATTCGTGGACCCGTCCAAGATTAAAGCAATGATCAACCGGCCAAGACTGACTACAGTGATAGAGATAAGAAGTTTTCTGGGTTTGGTAGGTTATTATAGATGGTCCGTGGAAGGATTTTCAATCCTAGCATCGCCATTGACTATACTCCTGAAGAAAGAAGAGAAGTTCATATGGACAGACAAGTGCAAGAGTAATTTCCAAGAGCTAAAGCAAAAGTTGACTATCGCACTTATGCTAACTATTCCATCTGGTCCTAGAGGATACGAGATCTATAGTGATGCATCGTTCAGAAGATTGAGTTGCGTAGTGATGCAATATGGTAGAGTAGTTGCATATGCCTCTTGTCAGTTGAGGCCTCATGAGCAGAACTACCCGACGCATGACTTGGAACTCACAGTGATTATTTTCGCTCTAAATATTTGGATACATTATTTGTGTGGGGAAAGATTCCAGATCTTCATTGATCATTAAAGTCTCAAGTATCTATTATCTTAGAAGGAGCTGAATATGAGACAGCACCGCTGGATGGAACCACCTAAAGGATTATGACTGTGATATCCTATATCACCCCGAGAAGGCGAATAAAGTCACCGATGCTTTGAGTCGGAAGTCATTAGTCACTCATCTGCTGGTTAAGGAGTGGAACCAAATCGAGAGAGCTCGAGATTCAGTGTTCAAGTTTGAGGTAGGCCACCTTTCACATCTTATGGTCACCCTCAGAGTTGAGCCTGATGTCCAGATCAGGATCAAGTTACTTCAGTCGACAGACCCAAATGTTCAGAAGATTCTGCAAGAAAATACTGATAAGAAGAAGGCTGACTTTCAAATTTCTAAGGACGAAACATTAAGGTTCCGAGCGTGAATGGTTGTACTTGAAGATGCCTAGCTTAGAGAGGATATCTTATTAGAAGCTCATTGTAGCAGTTACAGCATTTATCTTGGCAGTACTAAGATGTATCAGAATATGCGTCAACATTATTGGTGATTTGGTATGAAGGCGAACATCGTCAAGCATGTCGCTAAGTGTTTGATGTGTCAATAGGTCAAAGCTCAACATTGTAAGTTGGGAGGACTTCTGCAATCTCTTGAGATCCTAGAATGGAAATGGGAGCATATCATGATGGACTTCGTGACCGGTTTACCGAAGAGTTAGAAAGGTAACAATTCTATTTGTTATTTGTCGACAAACTGACAAAATCGGCTCACTTCATTGTAGTACAAAAGGACCTTAGTTTGGACAGACACACGCAGATCTGTATGTGCGTCAGATTGTTCGTCTACATGGAGTGCTGGTTACGATAACTTCAGATCGAGACCCGAGATTCACAGCTGCTTTTTGGAAAAGCATGCAGAGTGCTTTAAGTACGAAGCTGCGGTATAGTATGACATATCATTCTCAGACAGATGGTTAGTTTGAGAGGACAATTCAGACCCTGGAGGATATGCCATAAGCTTGTGTACTAGATTTCAAGGGAAGTTGGGAGGAACAACTTCATCTGGTCAAGTTCGTCTATAACAACAGTTATCAGCAGAGCATTCAGATGGCTCCTTTCGAAGCGTTGCATGGCAGAGTGTGCAAAATGCCAGTTTGTTGGAATGAAGTCGAGGAAAGAAAGATTAAAGGCCTAGAGTTGGTTCAGTAGTCAGTGGATGCAGCTGCAATTATCAGAGGCAGATTAAAGACCACGCAGAGCATACAGAAGAGTTATGCAGATAAGCGCCGGAGGTCATTGGAGTTCCAAGTTGATGATCACGTTTTTTTGAAGGTGTCACCAATGAGGGGTACTTCGCGCTTCAGTAAGAAAGGAAAACTGAGTCCGAGGTACATAGGTTCATTTGAAATTCTTGAGAGAATTAGGACCCTCGCGTATCGCCTTGCATTGCCGCCGAGATTGGCACAAGTGCACGACGTCTTTCATGTGTCGATGTTAAGGAAGTGTGAGCCTAACCTGACCCACATGCTTAATTTCAAGGAATTGGATGTGGACGACCGAGTGTTGTATGTTGAAAGCCCAGTTTAGATAGTGGATCGAAAGTAACAAATTTTGCGTATAAAGACCATCCCGTTGGTCAAAGTGGTCTGGCAACACCACGGCATTGAAGGAGCAACCTAGGAGACTAAAGAGTCGATGAGACAATTATACCCCCACCTTTTTGCTTAAAGTATTGTAATAGTTTAAATTTCGAGGACGAGATTTTTATAAGAGGGGAAGAATTGTGACATTCTAGATTTCTCAGTTCCGTTTTCAATTAAATTAATTGAGCCTTTCATCGACGCGTTTGTAGTGCTATTCTTAGAGCTGATCACTTATGAGATAACTCGACTATCAGGGTAAGTCACTAGGGGATTTTAATACAATAGACTCGAGAATTCGATCATGACTCTACTACTCGACCGTGCTCATTTGCTGAGGTCATTATAGCACAGTTATAAGTCAATTAAAAATCAAAGATAATCAGTTCAACTGAGATGTGTGGCTAAATATAGGTGATTCCACTAAATTACAAAATTTTCGTCGACCGGTATTAGACTGATTTTTCTATCGTTTTGATACCCTATGTCCGTATTTGAATTCTCAAGATTTTTATAACAACTGAGAGTTGTCAATGTGTCGAAGAGGTTCATTGTGGCTTGAAGAAAATCGACCATTGGTCATTTGCACTAAAAATTTCTGAAAGTTACTTAATAGTCTAGGTCACACTAAAATCACACCAGATTGAATTAATCGCGAATTTGAATCCGATTTCAGAAATTAAAAGTTCTATCATGTCACAAGTCACTTTAGGAACGTAGACTCGCATTCCGAAGATTTTTCTGCAAACTGAGACCTTTTGGAAAAAAGTCGAGGTAGGACCGTTTTCGATTGGAAAAATCAGAGAATTGTTTTTTATCGCAGAATTGGGATGTAAGTGGGTTTTAGTGGTGAGGAAAAATGCCAATTTGATCATGAGCTTAATGGTTGAATTTTTAGTGACCGAATTGAATTGAATTGAGAAGCATTTTGGTCCAATTAAAGCAAAATCATGTGCAAATTCGTATGCCCCCTCACCTATGACTTGTGGACCATCTCAAGAGCTTCTAGAAGGGGAGTGGTGGCTGAAAATTGGCCATGGAATCCAACTAGTGGTGGGCCAAAACCAAAGGAACCAAGGTGGTGAGGTTGAAGGCCAAGAGGATCCACCAAGCCCAACTTATCTCCTCCCTCCATCCTCTCTCTCCCCCATCGTCAAGCAGCCTTCCCCCTCCCTCTCCATTTGCAGTTTTAGAGCTCAGCAATCCAATGTAGTTGAACCAGAAGCTTCCCGCATTGTTGAGCCACCGCCAAAGCCTGCCAGAGTGCCACTACGACGCCGTCACTTGCTTGCATGCGCCTCCGCCTCTGCACCATCCAGCTACGTCATCTCCGCCCGTCCTCACGTCTAGTAGGTCCTTTGACTAGCTCAGGCCGCCGTCCAATCACCTCGACTGCTGTGCAGCCCCGCCTCAGCCCGCTTGACCCCGCTACATCATTGCCGTCCACCCTCGCCACTTTGAGCCGCCTGGTCCAACTTTTTTCAACCAAGATCAAAACCACAGCAAGTGGGTTTTTCAGCTGCTGTTAGGCCTGTTTTTGGTGTTTTCCCGACCCCGAAAGGCGGTTTCCCTTTGGAGTTTATCGAGTCTGACAGCGTCCCTATCGATTTGATCTGTGCGGATCGCTTAGCTAGTGAGTTTAACTCACTAATATATGTTTAGTAAGTTAATGACGTTTAAAGGTTGATTAGTTTAGACTAAGCATGATTTAGGTGGATATTTAGATTAGATTATCAATTTAATTACTAGTTATTACATGTTAGGTGGTTAGAATAGTGTAATTAGAGTCTAGACAAGTTATAGTATTTATCTAGAGTGATTCGGAAATTTTCCGGATCCGTCTCGGCTTTTAATTAGGCTTTACAGGCCTAAGTTCTATTTATTTGCATTTAATAATTATTTTTCGTAATTAATTCATTAATTATTTATTTTCCGAAAATTAGACCAGGATATGGTGACTGGAATTTTATGCTGAATGCAAATGTGTGATATGTTTATTTAATTGAGCTTTAATTTGTGCAAATTTTGTGTGATTTATATTTTAGGAATTTATTCCTAAATTTATTTAGTTTCAGTAATTAATTAGAAAATCATAGGGTGTCGGTTTACAGCGCCAAAAATGGATTGGTGGATTGTTAAAATTGGTGGGAATTTCAAGTGGCAAAAAATTGTATTTTTGGCTAAAACTGATTGCATACCCACACATGATTATTTTTATCAAGAAGGATAAAAATTGTGATTTGATCAAATGATCAGAATTAATATTTGAGGCAGCTTCTGGCGAGCATAATAATATACTATATCAATATTTGAGGCGGCTTCTGGCGAGCATAATAGTATACTATATCAATATTTGAGGCAAATTTTGGCAAGCATAATACATATCAATATTTGAGGCAGCTTTTGGTGAGCTATATTTAGAGGTGTCAAAATGGGTCATTGACCCATTTATGTTTAAATGGGTCATTAATGGATCAAACCTTACTTCCTAAAGCACCCATAATTGGTTTAAAAAATAAAAAGATTGAGATATATGGGTCTTAAATGGGTTAGAGACCCATATATGGGTCAGCTCTCTAACCCATTTAAGACCCATTTATCAACCCATTAAAAATGAGCAAATTTATTTTCACTCAAAACTTCACAATCTCTCTCTTCTCTCTTTAACTTTACAAAAATATTTTTTTATTTATAAAAATCGAAATTATAATTATTTTTTATTAATTTTCTTTTCTTTTTTTCTTTCTTCTTCCTCTGGTCGCTGGCACAACGATGGCCGGCGATCGACCAGGCGAGCCTCGAACTTGCTGGCGTCGGGCGAGCTCAAGCTCGCCGGATCTGGCGAGGCAGAGACCTTGCTGACGCCCGGTGAGGCTCGAGCCTCACTGATTTGGCGAGACTTAAACTCGCTGGCGTTGGGCGAGGCTCGAGCCTCGCCAAATCCGGCAAGGGGCGAGCTCAAGCTCGCTCAATGCCGGCAAGCCTCGAGCTCGCCAGATGTGGCGAGGCAGAGACCTTGCCGATGTCCAGCGAGGCTCGAGCCTCGCTAGATCCGGCGAGGGACAAGCTCGAGCTCGCTAAATCTGGCGAGGCGGAGGCCTCGCCGATGTCCGGCAAGGCTTGAGCTTGCCAGTGTCAAGTGAGCTCGAGCACGCCGGATTTGGCGAGCCGCGAGCTCGAGGCTCGCTTGTGGCTGGCCGCTGGTTGTCGTCGTGGCCGGCCGCTGTCCAAAAAATAAGAAGAACAAAAAAGAAAAAGAAAAAGAAAATTAAAAATTATATTTAAAAATAAAAATAATTAAAAATTCAATTTTTTTTTAAAAAAAATTGTGTTGTATTTCTACAATATATATATATATATATAAGAAACATTTTTTTTTGAAAAATTACTGATTGGATTTGCATTGCTTGGAAGTTTTTTAGTAATATAATTTTTTTAAAAAAAAGACATAAGAATAAGTTTTCCTAAATTTGGTTAAATATGAAAATATATTATTAATATGAATCGAGTCGGGTATGGGTTGGGTATGGGTTGAAAAATTTACATTAGCCATAAATGGGTCATAAATGGGTTAATGGGTCAATTTGAGTCGATCCATTAATGACCTGACCCACCTGTTTGACACATCTAGCTATATTATATATTGCGGCAGCTTCTGGTGATCTATATTATCTACTACCAACTTAGAATGAAAATTCCTAATTATGATCGGACTTTATAGATAGTATTGATTGAGATGACCGGGGAATGATTTCGTTGACATGGAATCGACTGAGTCGATTGATCGATGGTTCAATCTATTTGGATGATTTGATTGGTTGAATTAATCGAATGTCTATTGGACTTATACTGACTTGCAAGAAGGAATATAGGCAAAGGTAAGACTTCCGACTCATGTTTGTGCTTAGGCAGCCTTAGAGTGTATTTTCTTCCTAGTCAGGTCTTAAGGGGTAAAACTCGCTGAGACATCGTCTCACCCTATTGTGGGATAACATTTCAGGTCCTTAAATGGCAGCTCTTGAGTTTTTTAGACAACCTAAGAAGGTTACGGAGCAGACATCTTATATTCCATTGCATGGGAGCCCTAAGGGCTTGACTTATGAGCTGGTGAGGTCCATAGTCTGGGTCGACGCGGGTCTCACCCACAAGGTGCTCCATCGATACAGGTCATGGTATCGCTAGGCTCAGGATGGCTAGAGAGAGGGTCCCATCTCGGAATCTAAGATACCTCTGTATGTTCTGGAGGTCGCTTTTGGAAAGGGTATTGCAGATCCTCCTCAAGGCTCGATCGTAGACGCGGTAGACTCGGCTCTTGAAATACCCGAGTCCCTGGTGCAGTCTACTGAAGGCTTTAATTGGAATGTGGAAGAAGGTGAAATCGAGAATGAGGACCCGTAGCTGTTTGAAAACCCCCTTATTTGGCAGACCTTATGTATATATATATATTTGGGTTGGTTTGTATTGTAATATGTAAGACTTGACTGGTTATGTTATATATATATATATATATCCTAGCCATTATCCTACTGCAATAATTTTTGTTAAGAAGAACCCCCCATGTTGTGGCAATTCCACCCAGAAGGTAATGGATTACTCCTACAGCACGTCCTTGTATAATGCTCAAGGCTCTAGGCTGAGTAGCAGGAGCAACTTTTAATTTATTATAAGCCCAAACGATGGATTCAATAAGTTATTGCCAATAACCACGCCCGCTGAATCAAAACATTAAACTAAAAGCCCATACAAAATGAGCACCTAGGAAAAAAAGGCCATATGCAGATAATGAAGAACCATAAGACTGAATTACTTGGGATGCCTATGCCCATAAGAAATCGCAGAGCCATATATATATAAGTGTGGTTGTGTTTTCAGTTGAAGAAAATTATGGCCCTACTTTTCTATCCAATCTGATTGTTGTCTGGGGATTATATATCTACTTCCGCATGTGCATTAAAACGAATGGGTCGGCGATGCGTCCTGAGACATCGCTATTAATTGACCGCAAATGGATGGGCACGCACTCGGAGGATCGGGGCGTGACAATAGCCTTTGCATATTCCTCATATTTATCGTCCAAAAATCTGAAATAGGACTATTCAATTAGTCTTGAATAAAAATCAACTTTCTTGCTTATAGTGATCAGAACAAAATTATATGCATACCCAATTGACAGCAACGAAAAATTAACTAGGATACCCTCTTGATTACTTTTTTTTTCGCTGAAAAATTCTTGCGATCATGAATAAAGTTGCTCATCTATTGGCCATGTAGGAACATGCATGCGTCCCTTCCAGGTCCTTCTTTTTGTGTGCTTGATTTTGCAGAGATTTTAGAGGGGTCAGAGAGAAGAGCCAAATGTGGTCTTTGTGTTCATTTGGTAATACTTGTGTGCGCCCGTGGACTAACAAAGATACATTTTCCACTCAAGTAAGCATGTGTAGTGATATAAGATTTTGTTGTGGTGAATTTCGTGTTTGCTTGGAAAAGAATGAATTAAATTCTACTGGAAATAGATCGGTGTATGCTGCCTCTGTCTTGATATCTTTGACTTGGTGTACTTTTGACTCCATCTTGAGTCTACTTTAGTTATGGGATCATAGCTTGCTAAAGTGACAAATGTTGAGAAAAAACTGTATCGCACCTACATCCAGTCAGTTCAATGCTTGAAGTCTTCATCTCATTAGTGGGAATGTCCATGACTATTTTTCATTTAATTCACTATTTACTTTTCTTCTTTTCCTGTTCCTTTTGCAGCATTTTTCTCAAAAGAAAACTGCATTTCTCACATCTCTTGAACAAGGCTACTGTAGAAGTACAAATGTATACGCATGCGGCACATACATTAGCGGATCGTATACAAGAAGTGTAATACATACTAAAAGAGCCATAATTTGCTTATACATATGAAACAGAAAATGCCTAAAGAGAACAGCAAAGTCTCACGCTTGTGATGATTGTTTTTATGAGTTCTTCCGAAATCTCAAGATTGGCACCACAGTTATCGACTATGCAACTGCTTAAGTCCTTATGTGGGTTGAAGTTCTTTTGTGGGTAGAAGTTCTTTCGGGCTATGCAACTTCTCTAATTCTCTCTGCTTGTCCCCGAGTGCTTCCAAATACATTATAATTCCTCTTCATGGTTATAACTTGTTTTGCACTAATATTATTTTGTTAACAATATCTAATATATACATAAAGATGGGTGGGGCATTTCTCAGTGGGCTGAGTGGCACGTCTTTGGTTCAACGATGTAATAATGGCCAAGAAATTATGCTGAGTGAGCTGTTGATGGTGTGTTGACTTCAGAGATCTTTAGCAAATGACAAAGTTATGAACAAAGTAAACAATGATTGTGAATCTCATGCAAATATTGTAAGAATTATAGTCATCTGATTGCTTTGTTTGATTCGCCTCTCTGCTTCTCTCTTCACTCAGAATCCAAGTGTTCTACTCTCTCTTCACTCACAACCAAAGCAACTTGCCTATCTCTTCGCTTAGAAGGTGTTGGTCGTCCCACCTTGAATCCAGGTTCTTTCGCTTTTATTTCTTATGTTTCTGTTCTTTTTTCCCACTCATGTCCGGCTTGGTGTGCTCTTTCTTGGGTTTATGTGAATTGGATTTTGATTTATTTCCAATGCCCCTTACTTTGTAAATTTTAGAGGGTTGTCTTTAAGGAAAAATGTATATTTAGTAAAGCCCTTTGTAAAAAATAAGTGGCCTCATGTCTATCTTAATGTTATGTCAAAATGTACATATGTATGTGTTTATCCATGTTTACAGAATTTGGTCATAGTTAACCTCATTTGTTTTCATTTTTCAAATATGTTTGTGATTATTTTATTGGAAAATGGCAAGTTCATTGAAAGAAAAGGCATATTAGAGTCCTAAAGATGTAGAAACGTTTTGTCGATTATGTATTGAACAAATTGAAAAAGGCAATCATCATGCGAGTAACAAAAGGAATGGATGGACCGTTATAATTAACAAGTTTGAGGAGTTAAAGGGAAAAAAGTACGATAAAAATCAAATGAAGAGTAAGTGGAACAATTTAAAGGAAGAATGGAAAATATGGAAACAATTGGTTCAAAAGGAAACAGGATTAGGGTGGGATCCAAGGAAGAAAACCATTGACGCGAGTGATAAATGGTAGAAGGAAAAAATCCAGGTGTTTATCTACTCATTTATTACTTTTTTTTTTTTGGTAAGTTCATATTTTATGATACAACTCATAAAAATATTTTATTACAACAGGCCAATCCTAAACTTAAAGTTTTTCGAACCAAAGGCATACATCTAGATGTTGAAGTTTTGTTGTTACAAATGTTCTAGGGTACAATTGCTACTAGAAGTATTACTTGGAATCTTATACAAGGTTTATGCACTAATTAGAATGTTCAGGCCACACAAGTCGATATTAGTGATTGTGTAGGATCTACTGATGATTTTTTAGAGCGTCATATGTGGCATCCTAGAATTTCAGACAATACCTAGATGTGCTATGAACCATGGATAAGTGATGGAAGCACCATCAAATTATATTGTAGACATTAGACCCATGATTTGCAATAAAATTAAGGTCGAGCTTTTTAATGGATAATAAATTGATAGGAAAATTTATTCTTGGCCATATGTTTTATAGGTTGGATTTTATTGAATTATGTTACTTAATATTATGGTCATATGAATTGGTAATTAGGTGATGATTAAATGGGAAAAATTAGAGGAGAGTGGGTTGATTTTCTTAAGCCTAAGACGAGCACCACCGTTCGGCCACTAAGGCTTGGCCCGCAAAGCCTAAAGGGAGGGCTACTGTCGACCGGATGGAGGGAGAGGCCTAGCCCAAGGAAAGCCCATCAACCTGCATGGGGAAAATGCCAAGTGACTAAGGGGATCAGCCAAGTGGCATTTGCATGCAAACAAAAAATTGCTAAAGGGAAGAAAAGAGAGGGAGATTGGGTGGAGTGAGCGAGGAGTACCGAGAGAGAGAGAGAGAGAGAGAGAGAGAGAGTTGTCGTGCGAGAGGAGAGGAAGAGAGAAAGAGAGAAAGGAAGAAGGAGGCCCATTGCTGCCGTGCGTGCCACCTAGTCACGCCGTCGAGCCGCTTTGCCCCATCGTTCTTGTTTGCTGTGATTCTCTTTGGATTAGAAGCAAGTAGAGTCCATTGACTTACCCTTTGCTTACTGTGGTTATGATGTTGAATGCTAGAAATACTTAAGCTGTGATGTTCAATACTGAAAACTCGAATGAATGGTGGTAGTGTTTCAAGTGAATTGTTACATGTAGAAATAGCCCGACCTTTGGTGATTTCGTGAGTTGCATGCAATTTTCTAGTTGGAATCTCACTTCAAATTCTTGATGAAAGTTGTAGAGAAATTCTTGAAGATTAACATACTAAAAATTGAGATGAAACGGACAAGTATTGGTTGGTGAAATGATTTTTCTTTGAAGAAACTAGATCTGGAAACTGTTATATTGGTCTATTGTGATTCGGTGAATTTTGTGAAATTATCTAGTCCAAATTTGATCTCGTGTTCTTGATAAGAGTTGTAGAAGAAAGCTCGAGCAACATACTGAAATTTGAGAATAAACGGATCAATATTGATCAGGGCAATGATTTTCTTTGAAAGAGATTAAATCTGGAGATTTAGCTGAGGGTTAGGGTGAGTTGTAATAGTCATATATTTTAATCTAGAAGAAATTAGACTTCGATTTCTTCATGAGACTTTTACCTTTAGATCTCATCTATAACATATTAAAATCTCATAATTTTCAGAGTTCATTTAAGGGCTTAATCGAAATTATTTCCGAAACTGTGCAAAAGTGGCGCTGGAATTTCTTTTACTGTGATGTATGGATCTATGTGATTGATGTGAAATTTTCTTGATATGGCGTTCTTCACAAAATATCTTCCTCTGGATCTTGTTTACATCATGTTAAATTTTCAGAATTTATTGAGATTGTTTACTAATTTTCCAAGAGTTTTTACTAAAGAGGTGCATTCTGTTTTACCCGAAAATTGGTTCTATTTACAAAAAACCAATAAAGTGCATTATGAAATGTGATATCATGGGTGTTATGTGCACTGCATATATGATGACATTTGGCATATTACATGACATCAAAAAGCTAGTTTAGATCTTTGATATTGTTGCATTAAATGCCATGTTGAAAATGAGACATATATGTGATTATGAATTGTGATAATAATGATATCGTCGGAGGTGTGAGCCGACGATGCCCCGGGAGTGTCGGGATGCCCGGAGTGTGTGTGCCAGATGCCCGGAGGTTTGTGTCGGAGGGTCCTTGGGAGTTTCGAGATGCCCGGTGGTATACGGTACGTAATTATAGGGGGATACCTAGTGGTATATTGGTATGTAATCTCGGAAGCCTTGGAGGTTTGTGCCGAGGGGGATTCCTCGTGATGCTAGATGGGGTGCGAGATGCCTAGAGGTTTGTGCCGGATGCCCGTAGATGTGTGCCGGAGGTTCCTCGCGACACCAGGTTTGGTGTGAGCGATAAATTGAGGGATGCAAACATTGGTCCCGGGAAGAAAAATGATGAGATTCTTTTGAAAGTGTCGCGACCTAAATTTTCAGGGCAATCCTAAAGTTTAGGTTAATGGATTACTAAGTCTGAAAACTTGGCACGGACCCTCCCAAGTCCTACCAATCGCGACTTGATAGAAATTAACTCATTTAAACATGCAATTTCAATTCAATTTGGACACGCCACTAATCAATTAGGGTTTGATTAGAAACCCAAATAAAGTATGGGAGAATATTTTATTTTTACGAACCAGAGATTCAATAAATCCGGGGATATGATTACGCTAGATTAGTCTAACGCCCTTTCGGTACCTTTTATTTTAATTTCAAAAATATTTAGCAGACAATGTTGATTAATTTTGATCTAAGCTACTAACATGCAAATGGTGGTCATGCGGGTGCACAATCAATAAAATAACATTCAAATAAATAAATAAATAATGCTAATAAAATGCATGTCCTAAACATGATTTCTAAATGACAAGACACCTACTTTTTCTTTTTCTTTTAAAAACATTAATTATATGCAATCTTAATTTAAACTTAATATGCATGAATTTTACTTTAATGACATATGAGATGCAATTCATGTGGCATAATTCAAATCATTACAATATGTGTGCAATCTAATTTACATAACCCTAAATATGCATATGTTGTATGATATGAAATGTATGACGTGATAATTTTATATGCATGTTCTTTTTATGATTTTTTTATGATTTTTTTTATTACACATATGCAACCTACACTAACAATGATGACATAAAATGAGATTGATTATGAGCTAACCTATTAACTAACCAAATAAAAGACCTTTTGTGTTTTTTTTTAATTAGAATGAAATGACCTGATCATTTTTATTAAAAAGTAACGTAATGATGCAATGCTAATTTTTGGCATTTTTTATTTTTATATTTAAAAAAATACTACATGATGAGAATGTTAAAACATTAACCTATAACCCACTGATTAAAACGCAATATGTAATGTGCGCATTATAAAATCTATATAACCTAAATAACATCTTCTTTTTTTTTTTGGTTTTATTAAAGGAAAATAATCCTAATTCTACATGAATCTTAAAAAAACTAAAATACGTTGCTTCAAATGTGAAATGTGTATAGACCTAAATATCTAATATAATGCATGATATGTGATGAGCAAATAATAATAGCATGCCAAGATAAAAATCCATCAATGTAATCAATGGCATATTATTTTAATATGAATCAATGATGCAAAGCAATTCATGAATTTTGCCATAAAAAGTCGAAATAATCAAAAATCTAATCCGACGTCTCGCGGCTTAATATTTTTGATTATCATGACTTAATTTGACAAATTTCCTAATCGGATAATGATAAAATATGACAAAACAAATCAAGTCGACTACAAGCTTAGAATCCAAATACTACCTGAATTTAATCTAAATATTTACCTAGTTTAACGCACGGCTGTCTCGAGAGGGCGACAGCAAGGCTTGCGGATCGAGGAAAGAGGTATTACTGAAACCTCACGGGACCTTGTTGATGGTCTAATGACAATTCCACCTCCGTGAGGCCCAGCCAAAAAAACCTGCGAAAATAAAAGACTTCCGAGAGATGGAAGGTTGACGCTCAGTGATGATGAACCCCACTATGGACGCTCGACAGTGGCATTCATCGGGAGTCCGCGAAACATAAGATAATCACCACAAAACTCGGCAAAGGCATCTTAGGAGCGTCAATGGGAAGACCACAGTAGCATCGAGTAAACAGCAGGGAGGCGTGGCATCAGTGACCAGCAAACTGCAGGGTCGTGGGTCGACGGCAGAGAGAGGAGATGCGTTGGGTAGTCGCCGTGGAAGGGCAGCGGTCTGGCTTGGGCAATGGCGGAGCGGCAAGCTAGGGTCAATCGCTCGGGTGTGCAGCAAATGGACCACCGGCGGCGTCGATTGAAGAAACGTCGGTCGAGCTGGCGCGGTGGTGGTGTGAGCACGACGGTACGTATGCGGCGAACGGCACAGGCACTTGCAAACGAGGCCGGCAATGGGCTGGTCCACGAACGAAGATGAACATAGGCCCCTTTTCTTTCTTTTTTTATTATTTTTTTCTGCTAAAGCCCCTCACATCTTCTCTCGCACGTCACTTCTTCTCTGTCTTCTTCTGCAAATGCTGCCCCATTGCTTTTCTTTTTTGACTTTTTCTCTTCTTTGTGTTTCTTCCTCTTCTCTCCCCCTTTTTTGACTTTTCTCTTCTTTTTTCAAACTTTCGATGGCCCCTCAGAGAACTCTCCTTCCCCTCTGACTTTTCTTCGACGAAAACCAAAATAACCCCCCCTAAACGATAGAATTTTTGCTCTAAATTTTTTTCGAATTTCTCTCCCTTAAACCGAAGCCTCGGCTTCTCTATTTATAGACAAAAAAAAAATCCCGTTCATTTTTGCAGGTGAAGATTTCCCAATATACTTGCACATATTTACTCAACCACTCAACAAGAAAATGGCTCCAAAATCAAACAACTATTTTTTTTAATTTTGAAATGAGAATATATTTTCAACAACAAAGATTTTCAAAAATCGAATTTTATTTAATTTATTATTTTCTAAAATATTAGGTGTCAACAGCTGCCCCTCTTTAAAGGGAAGCTCGTAGAGGTTTCCTTCAAAGATAAATGACACTTAAATTTAAACTATGCAAAATGAATATGCAAATGCTAATTGTAATGACCTTTTTTTTTTTTTTTTAAAGAAATGGACTCAAATAAATGCAATGTCATGCAATAAAGAATGCCATGTAAATGCAATGATTTGGTCAAGAACATATATTTCAATGTGTCTATGCTCAATGAAATGCAAATGCAAAATGAATGCAAAATGAATATGGAATGTATATGCAAATGTAAATGACCTCTTTTTCAAATAAATTTAATTCTTTTTGAAATGCAAGGTCATGCAATAATGCAATGTAAATGCAATGATTTTATCGAGAGCATATATTTCTATGTCTCCATGCTTAATGAAATGCAAATGCAAAGAAGAACACGTACCTGTCATACTTATCTGGAGATTCAGAAAAGTATTATTAGATGTGAAATGATTCCTATAAGACCTGACCAACATCTGGAAATCTCTTCAGATAATTGAAAGGCTCAAAGTCTTTAGAGATCTGGAACTCTCATCAGATCCTAAGCACTTGGAAATCACATTCAGATGTTTGAAAATACAAATACTTGGAAGTCACATCAAGCATTTAAAGATTCAAATTCTGGAATTCATGCTGGACATTTGAAAACATTTACTAAACATCTGGAAATCACATCAGACGTTTTAGAAGGACAGACACTTGGTATCACATCAAGCCTTTAACGGTTCAAATATCTGGGGTTTTTACTAAACATCTGGAAATCACATCAGACGTTTGGAAAGACAAACACTTGGTATCACATCAAGCGTTTAAGGGTTCAAATATCTGGGGTTCACACTAGACATTTGAAAATATTTTACTAAACATCTGGAAATCACATCAGATGTTTGAAAAGACAAGCACTTGGAAATCACATCAAGTGTTTAAAGGTTCAAACATCTGGAACTCAAACTAGACATTTGAAAACATTTTATAAATGGGTACTTAGAATTCTCATCAAGCACCAAGATGATTGAACAAACTCAGGGTTTCAAAGACAATTTTTTGGTCTTTGAGAAAAAATTCATTCATTTTATTTTATTTTTTTAATTCAATGAAGGTCCTTACATGATGGCTTTTTTTATTTTTCTTTTTTCAAACTTCCACTGGAAAAATTATCATTAAGATAATTTTCACCAAGCTGTGAATTTCTTAAACATGCTAAACGAGACACTTTTGGTGTAAAAAAGGCTTTTCCACTCGCTCTCATTTAGGAGGGGTTATTTGTCCCGACCATTGATGCGGGAATATATCACTCAATCTTATCATCATCTTGTCGACAAGAGTTCGAATTTTCTTGCAATCAGTACAACCTTACCAATTTGAGAGGTCTTTGACAAGGATTGTAATGTGGGTTTGGTCAATGGCTTAGCAAAAGGGACTCTTTGAGTCAAGGCTATTGAAAGAACCATTCTGTAATCATCTCCGGGTTTACAAGTCAAGAACCCTGCAAAATGAGAAAGAAATAATCTTGCTCGCACTTCTTCGAGCAATGCTTAAAACATATGAATTCCTATGTTAATTCAAGTGCCCTAATCTGAAGAGACTTTGTAAGGGACGTAACATAGGCTTGGTTCTTAGGTTTGAGAAACAAAAGGATCGTTAGGCTCAAAGATGTGTGTAATGGGTAAGAGTTGGTGATCATCTTGACATTACCACCAGTTTTCTTCGCCATGGATTGTCTTCTTGACAAATTTCTTTATTGGTTCAAGAGTTTATCACCGATGCCAATGATTATTCAACTGGAGATTTTTTCTCAACATTTTTTCTTTTAAAATCATTTTCTTTGATGATGGGCATCGATCAGGGCACACCGCTTTTTTCATGCCCCCCAATTCATCAGTCATTTCTCTTATTTTTCATAGGCATTGGCCTTGCTTTTACTAGGCACACTGCTTTTTCATGCCCCTTATTTTTTTGCACTTATTTTCTTTGGACTCACACAGTCTTCTTTCATCAGCATTTTGGACCATGCTATTCGAATGATTGTCTTTCATCTTGTCCCAGTGTGGGGGATGATCACCAACTAGGTTTGACATGAAATGAATTCATAGGCTCAAGTGGGCTATGCAAAGGATATAAGTGTGTAGGATAGTGAAAAAATGCTCTTCATCATCTTAAAGCACTTAAATTACCATATGAATTCAATGTAAATAGCATGACTTGAAGATTAATGCAAGTGAAAGCAAGAAAATTTCTATCCATTTCACTCTCCTTCAATGTCAACTTACCTCCATTTGCCCCGATGTGGGGTGGTCCTTGATAGGGGTAGTATGAAAGAAATTCTTCAAGTATTTAGGCTCAAAGAGGGGTTAAACAAGGGTTCACTGATAGAGAAATGAACTGCCCCTCGTCATGTTAGTTGTCGTACTTTTTGCAAGAAAACTCTTCACCTTGAAGTACAAGACGTTTCCATACTCACCTCACAATGTATAGACAAGGGACTATGTATGGGGTAAGGCTTGCCTTTCACGCTTCATTTAGCATCATTTAACATGTTCAAGTAACTCAACATCCTTCACTGAGTTATCCATTTTGATGAATTTCAAGTGGAATTGATGAATTGTTCAATATCATGTGAAAGCATTCTATAATGATAAAAAGGCCATGCTCTATTCTAGCACATCAAATCATAAAGTCAAAGCTGTTAAATGTCTGTGTCTTGCCCCTCTTTGCAAGGGAGCTCATAGAGGTTCCTTAAATATGAGCAGGGCTGCACCTGAAACATAAAGCAAATAATTAAATGAAACAAACAAGGTAAATTAGATGCATGCTGGAAAATTATTTTATTTTGAAAATTTTTTCAAGGGAACATGAAGAAGCCCCGCCTTCAGAATTAGCTCCTTGCCATTTTCTTTTTGGTAGGATTTCATCACAGGGCTAGTTTGGTGTACTTCAACATGCCCTTAAAACAATGAAAATCTTCATGTATTTTAGCAAATTACATTATTGAAATGAGGGAAATTCTAGAATTGAAAATGCAAATATGCAAATATGGAAAGCAATAAAGACTCCTGCGTAGAGGAGTGTGTAAATAATTAAAATTTTCCTACTCTCGAGCTTTGTTGATGGCAAACACTAAATTATCTTCAGACAACTCAGTCATTCCTTCAAGTGTGTCATTAGAGCTCTCAATCTTTGGAGGTGCGAAATCATCTATACCACCCCATCCATCTGGGATGATATCCCGTGGGTCAAAGTAGGAGCTGAGAGGAGCCGAATACTTTACATAATAATCGAATTTGCCACTTGGTTGCCCCAGGGTGTCCATCACTTCTGCTTCCTCATGCATCATCTGAAACATGGTGGGATCAGTATCAAAACTGAAAATGGCATTCACAGTTTCTAGGTGGTCAGGGAGTGGGTTATTCTGGATGTTCGGCTGTGCATCGCGGAATGAGACCACCTTGGCATCCAAAAGATTTTGGATTTTGTGTTGCAGCGTATAGCAATCGTCAACAGAATGCCCTACCTCCCCCATATGGTAAGCACATGTCTTGGAAGAATCATAATTAGGGAAACGCTCGGAATTAGGTCGCTTAGGCTCCTTAGCGAGTAATCCTTTCTTCTGAAGGGTTGGCAAGATCTTTGACAATGGCTTAGGAAGAGGCGTAAATTGACACCTGGAAGAGTTCTTCTGCTGGCCAAAGAATGGTCGTGCTCCTCCTTGATGGGTGTTCGAGGTAGGGCGAGGTGGTTGCACATAAGTTGCATTAACCTCTGCTACAAGTTCCTTATCCTTCTTGGTTGAGACTCTCCCATATGAGCTGGTTTGATCAGACGTCCATCCATCACGCAATGCTACTTCAATTCGCTCGCCAACAGGGATTAGCTGATTGAATGACTCGGCAGTCAATCCCAGCATTCGATTTCGATACTCAGGCGGGAGTGTCTTCATGAACAAATCCATCAGCTCCTTTTCTGTTGGCTCTGGAGTTATTTGAGCGGCTACAGTCCTCCATCTCGTGACATATGCCTTGAAAGATTCTGTCCTCTTCTTCTCAGTGCGAAGTAAATCTTCTCGAGATGGAGTGACATCAATGTTATACTTATATTGCTTGAAGAAGGCATCTGTCAAATCCTCCAAAGTCTCCAGCAGATTAATCTTTTTCATGATGTACCATTGCAACGACGGTCCTGTTAGGCTTGCTTGAAATTGTTGGATCATCAAGGGGATGTTATCAACATATTGGGTCATCCTGACCACATAAGTCAGCAGATGGATCTTTGGGCAAGAGGTGCCATCATACTTTTCAAAATCTGGCATTTTGAACTTCTTTGGCATCTTGATCTTTGCATAATGAGACAGATCAGTTGGGTCTTGGGTAAACGAACCCTGCAGCTGCTTAAGTTTCTCCTCGATTTTTATCAAACTTTTTTCCGGCTCAGTTTTTGGTACAGCTGAAGGTATCACTTGTACCTCATCATCAACAACAATTTGAGGCTCGTCAGTAATTTTAACCTTGAAGGCATCATCATAGGATGATGGATCAACTGTGGATGTGGTCTTGCCTTCATCCCTCGAATTAGCCATGGGAGCATGTTGTGGTAACACCACTTCAACTTGCGGAGCTGGTGGGACAGTGTTTGCTTGGAGAGAGTCGATTTGCTTAGAGAGCCACTCAAGAACATTCAGGACTTGCTTCATCTCCGATTCAAGGGTAGCAACGCGAGCTTGTTCAGCAACACGTGTTTGTTTAGTGTTATTAGCCATTGTTGCTCTAGAACGAGTACGAATTGGCGATCTTAAGTGAGCCGTGTTGTCACCTGTAAAATAATACAGTAAGTATCATAACAAATGAGAGTGGTCCATGACAACGGTCAATCGCTTATTTTATTAAGTGAAATCAAATTCCAAAGACATCAACTTAAAATGTTAAAATAACTCCCTAGGAAATTAAATTCCTAAAACATCAATCTAAGAAATTGAAATAACATCATAAAGCCAGAATTAAACTCCTAAATCTAGCGACTCTTTTCTATATACAATTGGGAGATCACAGTCTTTCGAAGCTTCTTGTTCTGTTGAACCAACTCAGAAATACGAGCTTCTCTCCTTTCCACCGTTTCTTTAAGATTTTCAATTTATGCTTTACGAGTGGGCTTCATGGTCACTTCAGGTATCATGGGAAGTAGAGCTTGAGAGATCTCGTGATGATGGATATAATAATCCGAGGCATGAAAAATCCTCTCATTTCCTTTCAATCTTCTAGGCACCACTATCTTTTCCGGATGGCATTCCTTCCATGCATTTTCAAGACACTCGATCTCATCGAGGTATTTGTGATCCTTGCGCACGAAGCGGGCTTGAAATAGATCCATTCGGAGAGGAGGTGGGATATCTTGGAGCATTCGATACTGGCGGGCCACTCTATAAGGATAGTAAGATGTTGCACCAGTAATTCCCATCAGTGGAATTGGATTATCTGTCTTGTGAGAGAAACGAGCCACGCTAACATGGAACCATTTAGCATACCATATGAAGCCCTTGAGATCTGGATCTTTAAGAAAAGTCACCCAATCGGAAAATGATTTTCCGGTATATTTTTTTTCTAAGATTGAAAATCTTTTTATTGGGTGATAAAATTCACCTCGACGCATGAAATGACCAAACTCCTTCATGTGAGAAAGAAACCAAATCTGTAAAAGCTCAGGAGAGGCATTCATGATTTTTTCTCCATTTTGTTTAAAACGGTTGAAGGACAAAAATGTCTCAGCCAAAATCATGTTTATAAAGTTCATGCCAGGACATGCTTGTCTGACCACCCATGCAATCGAAGGATCAATAGCATTTCTTCGATGAGGAAATATTATAAGTCCAAAGAATGCTAAGATGAATATCTTACCCTTTTGGCGCATTGAAGATTGATTTAAAAAATGATTAGCCAAAAAGGAGAAAGGGCATGCATTACAATTAGTTTTCAAAACTTTCTTAACCTCATCAGTTTTAATTCTTAGAAATTGAGATAAAATTGATGTGGGTTCCATACCAAGAGATGGCCTAACAAGCTCAGTCTCAACGGGCATTCCTATGATGACGCTATACTCTTCCAGTGTTGGAGTTAGCTCATTCTTACCAAAAATAAATGTAGCCATCTCGGGACACCAAAAGTGCGATATAGCTTGCAAAACACCACTATGGACTCCGATATCCAAAAGGGGGATAAGCCGTCCTAGTATCGACTCCACATAATCTTGATCTTCTTTACTTAATTTGTTCCACCACCCTTTGAGCTCAATCTTGGGAGTTTGAATGAATTGAACATCGGATCTCCCCATTGCATATAAAACAAGATGGACAACGAAACCTATTGTCATGGACCGACAAAATTGCAAGTAAGTAAATTGCAGAAGTGAGAATTTAAACAACTTACTTTTACTGGGAAGGGATGACAATCACATAGACACACGCATGAAATGTGAAGCTCGATTTCTATCTAAATGGCTTAACAAAATGGAGTTAAGAGGATGATCTGACCGTTGCAGTCTCGCATTAACGTGTCAGGTCCCCCTAACTCCGGCTCAGTCGAATGAAATGTCCAATAATCACGTAGTCTCGCGGATATGGACAAACACATTCGACACCATGAAGAACTTTCGGGGAAGAGAAGGTCAACCTCTATATAGCAGTCTCGCTGTAGAGGAAGTATCCTTCTCAACACCATCCCAAGAATCCTATCGCAGCCCAGGTCCGGCAGCAGGTCGTGTGTGCAATAGTGTAGTGCTAAAAATAAAACATGCACAACAGTTTAATTGCAAACAACACTTCTATAATTTAAATTCAACCATTCATCTTTAACTCCAACCTGCAAAACAAAGGTTAGCAAAGACTACTCCCGTTATGCCTCCCATCTACAAAAACGTTTAACACTTCATGTTAGGAGTGTACCTTGTTTCCATGCTGCCAAACAAAATATTTTTCTTAAAATAAAACAGGCCTATGTCCACTATGAGTTTTAGCTCTGTCCCCAACGGAGTCGCCAAGCTGTCGCGACCTAAATTTTCAGGGCAATCCTAAAGTTTAGGTTAATGGATTACTAAGTCCGAAAACTTGGCACGGACCCTCCCAAGTCCTACCAATCGCGACTTGATAGAAATTAACTCATTTAAACATGCAATTTCAATTCAATTTGGAGCCGCCACTAATCAATTAGGGTTTGATTAGAAACCCAAATAAAGTATGGGAGAATACTTTATTTTTACGAACCAGAGATTCAATAAATCCGGGGACATGATTACGCTAGATTAGTCTAACGCCATTTCGGTACCTTTTATTTTAATTTCAAAAATATTTAGCAGACAATGTTGATTAATTTTGATCTAAGCTACTAACATGCAAATGGTGGTCATGCGGGTGCACAATCAATAAAATAACATTCAAATAAATAAATAAATAATGCTAATAAAATGCATGTCCTAAACATGATTTCTAAATGACAGACACCTACTTTTTCTTTTTCTTTTAAAAACATTAATTATATGCAATCTTAATTTAAACTTAATATGCATGAATTTTACTTTAATGACATATGAGATGCAATTCATGTGGCATAATTCAAATCATTACAATATGTGTGCAATCTAATTTACATAACCCTAAATATGCATATACTGTATGATATGAAATGTATGACGTGATAATTTTATATGCATGTTCTTTTTATGATTTTTTTATGATTTTTTTTATTACACATATGCAACCTACACTAATAATGATGACATGAAATGAGATTGATTATGAGCTAACCTATTAACTAACCAAATAAAAGACCTTTTGTGTTTTTTTTTTTAATTAGAATGAAATGACCTGATCATTTTTATTAAAAAGTAACGTAATGATGCAATGCTAATTTTTGGCATTTTTTATTATATTTAAAAAAATACTACATGATGAGAATGTTAAAACATTAACCTATAACCCACTGATTAAAACACAATATGTAATGTGCGCATTATAAAATCTATATAACCTAAATAACATCTTTTTTTTTTTTTGTTTTATTAAAGGAAAATCATCCTAATTCTACATGAATCTTAAAAAAACTAAAATACGTTGCTTCAAATGTGAAATGTGTATAGACCTAAATATCTAATATGATGCATGATATGTGATGAGCAAATAATAATAGCACGCCAAGACAAAAATCCATCAATGTAATCAATGGCATATTATTTTAATATGAATCAATGATGCAAAGCAATTCATGAATTTTGCCATAAAAAGTCAAAATAATCAAAAATCTAATCCGACGTCTCGCGGCTTAATATTTTTGATTATCATGACTTAATTTGACAAATTTCCTAATCGGATAATGATAAAATATGACAAAACAAATCAAGTCAGGACTACAAGCTTAGAATCCAAATACTACCTGAATTTAATCTAAATATTTACCTAGTTTAACGCACGGCTGTCTCGAGAGGGCAACGGCAAGGCTTGCGGATCGAGGAAAGAGGTATTGCTGAAACCTCACGGGACCTTGTTGATGGTCTAATGACAATTCCACCTCCGTGAGGCCCAACCAAAAAAACCTGCAAAAATAAAAGACTTCCGAGAGATGGAAGGTTGACGCTTAGTGATGATGAACCCCACTATGGACGCTCGACAGTGGCATTCATCGGGAGTCCGCGAAACATAAGATAATCACCACACAACTCGGCAAAGGCATCTTAGGAGCGTCAACGGGAAGACCACAGTAGCATCGAGTAAACAGCATGGAGGCACGGCATCAGTGACCGGCAAACTGCAGGGTCGTGGGTCGACGGCAGAGAGAGGAGATGCGTTGGGTAGTCGTCGTGGAAGGGTAGCGGTCTGGCTTGGGCAATGGCGGAGCGGCAAGGCAGCGTCAATCGCTCGGGTGTGCAGCAAATGGACCACCGGTGGCATCGATTGAAGAAACGTCGGTCGAGCTGGCGCGGTGGTGGTGTGAGCACGACGGTACGTACGCGGCGAACGGCACAGGCACTTGCAAACGAGGCCGGCAATGGGCTGCTCCACGGACGAAGATGAACAGGGGCCCCTTTTCTTTCTTTTTTTATTATTTTTTTCTGCTGAAGCCCCTCACATCTTCTCTCGCACGTCACTTCTTCTCTGTCTTCTTCTGCAAATGCTGGCCCACTGCTTTTCTTTTTTGACTTTTTCTCTTCTTTGTGTTTCTTCCTCTTCTCTCCCCCTTTTTTGACTTTTCTCTTCTTTTTTCAAAATTTCGATGGCCCCTTAGAGAACTCTCCTTCCCCTCTGACTTTTCTTCGACGAAAACCAAGAGAACCCCCCCTAAACGACAAAATTTTTTGCTCTGAATTTTTTTTCGAATTTCTCCCCCTTAAACCGAAGCCTCGGCTTCTCTATTTATAGACAAAAAAAAAATCCCGTTCATTTTTGCAGGTGAAGATTTCCCAATATACTTGCACATATTTACTCAACCACTCAACAAGAAAATGGCTCCAAAATCAAACAACTATTTTTTAAAAAAAAAAATTTGAAATGAGAATATATTTTCAACAACAAAGATTTTCAAAAACCGAATTTTATTTAATTTATTATTTTCTAAAATATTAGGTGTCAACAGAAAGATAAAAATTGAAATTAATTTATGCGCATGGGTGTGTGCATGTGGCATGATGCCTGATTTGCTTATGAAAGTAAATTGATGTTATTTGACATTGAGAATACGATCATAAAGGCTTGAATGGATCTCATGGGGATGTATACATGATTGTATAAATGATATGAATCGTGTGTATGTATGTGCATATGGCATGGGATGAACCTGATGGAAATACAAGCATGATTGCATGGTGGTATATGCACGATGTCATGGTGAGATATGCGTGACTGCATGGGGACATATGCACGACCGCATGGTGATGTATGCTCGATAGCATGGATGTTATGTACTTTACTCGTGATATCTTGATTGTCTTGCTTGTTGCATTGTGTAGTTTGATGGATTTTTACTGCTGAGTGGTTGTACTCACCCCTTTGGGGACTAACAATTCAGATTGAAAGACGCCTCTATCACCCGTCACGCGTGGTACATTTTATGGATTACTGTCTGATGTTGAGGTCGAGTGCTCGGAGCACTCCTGCATTGGTGTTCATGGTCTGGTGTTTATCCGCGTCCATGTTTTGGTCATGTATGATGTGGGCTTACCTGATGGCCCCATAGTATAAGAATTTATGTCTATCCATGTTCGTCAAGATGGGAGGATGATGGGAATGATGCCGCCGCCACCGGCCGATGCACCAGGATGGGTGTGATAGGAGCATGTGACTGGTGGAGGTTAACACTTTTTGGGATGGCCAACACTAGCTGATGGATAGATGTACATGTCTGATGTATAATCGGGTTCTTTTTGGGTTTAGACGAGCTTACTTAAAGTCTTGACCTTTTGTTGACCGACTTGTGAAATCCATTTTAGTTATGTAAATAAAAGTGATTCAGCCCTAAAATGCATATATATTAAAGGTTGTAGTTGGTGCGTATTGCATTATATTACTTGGTTGGAATAAGGGTTAGGGAGATGATAAGTATGCTTCCGTTATATGAACTACGCTGGGATCGATCTAAAGGATGTAAACCCCTGGGTTGTATGGACCAACTACAATTGAAATGGTATCAGAGTGGCATGTTATTAAGACAAATGAAAGGTAAGTAATCTGTGGCGACCCTAGCGAATCGTGGGCCGTGTCGAGGGGTGTCACGGTCATATAAATGAAACAAATACCTAACTAAGTCAAAGTAAGAGTCATAAAAAAGTGGTAGAAAGTTCAACAAAGCAAGCTGGAAGAAAGAAAGCAAAAAAATTGACTGAACCTGATAAGTTTGCATCGTAAATCGATAAACTTTGTTCAGCTATTGAAAGTAGGAGCAATGCAACATTGGTTGCAAGGGAGTTTGATTCTTACAAAGAAATTGTGCAAACATTGAAAGCTATACCTGAGATCAAGTAAAACAGAAAGTTATTCTTCTTTACACTCTCACAATTTTCTGAAAAGAAAGACAACAAGCGGATTTTTATGAACTTGGATGGAAATGAAGAAAAAGTCGAGTGGCTGAACTATAAGTTGGAAAAGAATAATAATTGATGCTAGGATGCTAGGATGCTAGTTATTTGTTTGAGTTCTTTAATATTAATCTATGTTGTAATGTGATACTTATTTTGAATTGGTGACTTGCACTACTTGTGAACTCTTTTCCTAATTATGTTCGAATATGAGACCTGTGTTTTTATTTTGTGTTCTTTTAATTGGGTGGAGTTTGCATATATATTATGGATGATAAATGTTCCATTGATGGATGATTATTCATCACTTTGTTATTGTTTTGTTACTTTAAATAGATATAGACGATTCTCCTTAAAGAGAAATCCCTAAAAAAGAAGATGAGGAATATTGGCAACTTGTGAGAATTACTCAAGCGGCAATTGCTTATTAGGCAACATACAGTAAAAAAAAAAAAAATCTTGTAGAACATTATCATATACTGGAAATGCATGGTTAGGAGAGTTGATGAGCGAAGATGCTAATTTGATAAGGTGGTATCAAATGTTTATAATGGATAAGATTGTATTTAATAACATGTTATGGTCTTCAAGGAACTAGGAATATTGATGTTACATAAATGCTTGGAATATTTCTTCATATTTTAAAACATAGTATAGGTAATAAATTAACATAAGGGCGGTTTCAACGCTCTGAGGAAAACATAAGTAGGTATTTTTGCTTAGTATTAAATAAAGTATGTAAAATGAGAAAATATTTGATTCAATCAGTTGATGTTCTAAAAAAGATTAAGAATAACCGAAGATTTTATCCTTATTTTAAGGTATGTTTTGATTATGCAATATGAAGAAAGAACTAAATGCAAATTTTGATTATATAATAATATGTTTTTTGTTTTATTATTGCATTGGAGTTATTAATGGCACACATATCCCAACAATGATACCTACAAAAGATCATATTTGTTTTATTGGTTGAAAATGTATACCGATTCAAAATGTCTTAGTGGTGTGTAATTTTAATTCATTTATGTTTGGCCTGGTTGGGAGGGACAAACTCATGACACTCATATTTTCTATGAAGCCCTAGGAAGACGTAATGTGCAATTTCCTCATCCTCCTCTAAGTCTGTTAATTAATGGTTTTTGTACATTAATATGTATTGATATGGCCTATGTTGATTAAATTTACATTATATTTGTGTAGATAAATATTATTTAGTAGATGCCGGATATCCAAATCTGACGGGTCATTTGGGACCATACAAAAAAGTTAAATATCACTTGCCAGAATTTCAATAAGGTCCTACCCCTATAGGTTATCGAGAGGTATTCAATCATGCTCATTCCTCGCTAAGATCAGAAATTGAGCGAATCTTTATTGTATTGAAGAAATAGTGGAAGAATTAAAAATATATGTCAAGTTTTCTATTTGAAAAGCAAGTAAAAATTGTTATAGCAACAATAATTTTGCATAATTATATACGACGAAACGTCGTCAATGATAGACATTTTGCAAGGGCAGATTTGGATCCTAATTATGGATATTCAGTTGACATTGATAATACAAATGAGAGGCCTAGCACTTCAAATGCTAATTCACTTTTCTGACATGGCACATTTACGTGATGAAATTGTAATGAGTTTAGTAAATACTTAATAATGAAAACCTATTTCTTTCTTCGATGTATATGTAACCATGTCTATTATAATGAAATTACTCTGTTTTTAATTGAGAAAAAATCCACTTTGATGTGATTTTTTACTTATGAATTTGTTTATATATGTATTTTACATTACATCTTGGTGCAAAAATATAAAAAAGTCGTTTTTATTTTTATTTTTTTAAAAATAAATATTAAAAAATCTTAAATTGGTCACACCAAAGCACTTCCCAAATATGTGTTTATTAAATAGCATTTCCCTAAAGTTACTTTCCAAGGCACCTTTCAATTATAGTTTACCAAACAATTTTTTCATTTCATCAAAGTCTTTTAAATTAAAGGCCTTTGCATTTCTTTAAAAGCTTTTCCCAAAAGCCTTTCCAAATAAACCCTTAGTGTCTAATATCGCGTGTGTTCATCCTATTTCCTTCTGTCACTGGCACACCTTATCACTCTAGCCAAACCTATGCTTTGATACTAATGGAGCTGTGACGTCTCCAACACATTACGGCTAACATCGCTATCCAAATCATTCCATATTTTAGGCATGTAGAAATGTATATAAACCAATAATTACCCAGAACATACAAAATTCAAGTAATGCGAGCAAGAATATAAAACTAGGCAATTTCATTTCCTTTAGTTTTAGATACTTTTGGGTGACCCAGGTCGGGTATACTAGGGATTAACCAAAATACTCCTACTCCAGACTATTCAAAAATTCCATTAACTATACAACTCTGATCGTGATATTGTATATCTATAGGATCACCTAACTCATCGAGACTACCTGATCTTCCAAAAATGCTATCCTCGTCTTCTGGCCCTCGTCCCACTCGACCTCGCTCTCTATCGTCATCGTTGTTCGAGAGTGGGAGTGGTCCCACCAGATGCTCACTGATCTAGGCGTAAACAGCAATGAACCTGATCAACTTCAGGCTCGATGGTAGACCAACATCGACTATCAATATCATAATAACACATATGAAGGTGACATCAAGAAAGTCGAGGTTGTGCAACTTAGTCTGGTGCCATGTTAAGTTTATCAAGGTACCGTAAAGGGTCATGAGGAATGCAAGTAGCAGTGGCATGTTTGCTAATCTAAAAAATAATAACCCACCAAGAGTGAGTATAAACTCAGCAAGCAAACTACCAACCAATCCATACAACATATGTCAATAATGGCACATGCGAAGAAGTTTAGACATAAAATATAGAAGACCGTTTTGAAATCAACTTGCCTCATAACCTTTTCGAAATCGAAATGGCAAATGAAAAACATTTCCTCTGAAACCAGTAAATTAGAAAAGCTCAAATGAAATATGAAAATGCCAACGATCATATTTGTTGTGAATTAGCTACCACCATCTTCCGGGAAACTCCGTTACCTCTCAAGCATTTCACACCCATTCGGCATCACGAGGATATCTGGGAGAACTATGTTACACTACCTCAGGCATCTGAAAGAACTCGTTTACCCCTTTAGGCATCCCTACTATCGCCCGAGGTATTGTCGTCTCAAGGACCAACAGCATTTCTAAATCACATACTCATCCCATGATGCAGTAATTCAATAATTCAATTTAAACATGCTATCCACTGAGTTAATGTATAGGAACAGTTCAGTGTCCACCATCAACTATCCTTTGTAAGCCAGAGAAGTGATGCAAACATTTAGTCGGCAGTACAAGTTCAAAAGGACGAGTTACAAAAGGGAGTTTAGTCAAAATCAATGGAAAAAGGGCAGCTCGCTCGTTTATAGAAATCAAGGGCATTCGCCAACTAAATCAACTCCAAAAATCATGAAACTTTAACATGATGTGGATGAGTCTCCAAGGAACGTTTTTCATGTAGAATTCAAGACCTGGTTCAGCTTGTTTGGGTCCCAATAATTTTATATACTTCAGGTCAAAATTGGTAAATTTCTAGGATGCAAGAGATTCGAGAATGAGCATTCCGGATGCCTAATTGAGCTCCAAAAATCATGGAAAAATTTCATGTTATAGCTTAAGATGTTGTCTAAGCTTTCATGAAGGACACTAGTCCAAATCTTTTGTAAAAAAATTCTGTAGAAATGGAAATTGAGTAAAGGTTCAGTAATTATTTATGAAGATAGATTCGGACCCGCATAGTTTGTCAAATATATTTTGCATATATGCAGTCCGAAAAATCTGAATTTAAGGTGTGTCATAAAACAAGGTATAATGAGCAACTTTTGGGAGAAGTCCCACCAAATTTGTACCACAAAAACTTATACAGAATTGGCAAGATCACTATCTATAGTAAACCAACCCAAAAATAGCCATAACCTTAGATTTGTTCACGACTCGTGCTATTTAAGCTCAAACCAGCAAAATTATCAATACATTTCAACAATATAGCCATAGATTCAATGAAATAACATTCAAATGATACTTGCAATGCACATTCTCTAAAACTGTCCACTAAGACAACTAAGCGCAAAATTAACCGAGACGATTAAAACTTGAGGAAATTGATGTTGATGTATAGAATTCAACCTATGTAGCACAAATGGGAAGCAATTTACTTGCCTTGAATTTCTAGGAGCGGCTGGTGTTGTATAGTGGTGCTGCAGAGGCCTCGGTCCTTTGTTGTTCGCCCAATGCTTCGAGACGAATGGGGACGTGGAGCGGCTAGTGGCGCAATCAAGGGCAAGGGGTGGCTAGATAGAGGGCATTGTTGGGCGGTTGGACGGCGTGAAACACCACGGTTGTACGCGCAAAACAGAAAGTTGCTGCACAAGTTGGAAATGATGAAGAGGGTGTTTGGCTTGAACGAGGTTCGAGCATATAGAATAGAAGATGGTTGCTCGTTGCTTGCTTAATATGCGATCTCCGCCGCTTAATCTAAGTGTTGACCAATAGGATTATGTGCCAGATGGAAGAGTGCTCTTCAGCTTAGTGTCCCTTTCTGTTGATTAATCCTCTAATCTATCCATCTTGTAGTCACGTTACTAGTTTGACTCTGGCTGCGTTCTACCCATCACCGATTAAATCTTGTTGTAGCCTTGTAAGCAAGGCTTCTTGATGCCATACAGTGGGGCTGGTAGCAGCACGAGAGACGGCCAAGTGGCGTGGCTTGGGGCACATCTAGTGGTGCCAAGGCGGCAGTCTTGGTGACACGGTAGCAAGGCGAGGTAGTGCGATTGAGGTGTCATGGTTAGTGACGGGGAGGCACAGCTGGCAAGACACGGCGATGACGTGGATGATGTGGCCTGGTGACGAGTTTGGTGCTGCAGCGATAACTGCTGATCATTTAACGCTCACAATTACGTCCAGCGAAATTTGGATGTCACACACACCATGATATGCTAGCATCGCCCTAAATTTAAATATCCTAGAACCCTCAAATTTTCTTACCTTTTATAGGAAAAAACTAAAAACTTCTGAAATTATCTTTCCTGTTGTTAAAAAGGCCAAAGCCACGTAGTTTATTCATTATTTTCTTGTTTCTATGGTTATGTTAGTGATATAATTATACAACTCACTGAAATATAATGTGGTGGCCTTCTATATCAACAAGGACAATTGTTAATTTTTTACTGCTTTTTATATTCCAACAATGCGCATGCAGTTCATTGGTTACATGCTTGGTTAACTTGTACTTTCCACATGTGATTGTCCATTTTAAGGTGAGAGAATTGAGTATTGTGGAGATTTTATTTACCCAACGGAGATTTACTGTGATCACTGGGTGGACTTTTTTTTTTTTTTTCTGTTTTGTGATTTACTCTCTATCTTGGTTATTTATCCTAATTAGCCATCGGTTCTGAGGACCGTTTTATTAACCAATCTATCATTTGCTTTGTTGTAATAGGCATGCATGTGAATAAGGTTCTTTACAATTGCGGTCAAATGAGTGTGAGTGTTGTTGTAGCTAGCATTATTTTCGCTTTAATATACGTCACAGTAAAGCAATGTGGATTCCCTCGATCCCGTATTGACTCGTCAAGATTTTACAATTTGAAGTACTGATTTTGGGACTTTGTTAGCATAACAGTTTTTGGATTACCATGAAGATAATATTTTGTTATAAGTTACAAATTTTTGAAAGAGTGGGCCTCACAACAATTTATGATTATTTGTCATTTAATTTTTTTGTAATCCAAAATAAACTATTATTCTTACAATAGATTAAAGGCTATCACGCAATCATTTTCCTTATTATTTTGTGCTATAGGGAGGATCTTGTCCTTGTTATGTCTTTGTCTTATGTTCCACATATTCTGGTCTTTCATAATGACTTTTCTTAACGGTTTGATTTCCTTGTCGCTTTGAATGTCTTGCCCATTTTTCTTCGGGACTTCTACTGGAGGCGTCCTGAGAATAACATGTCTGCTTCTCATAAAGATTTGCCGCTAATTTCTAAGCTGTTTTCTTTCACTCACACAGCTATCTGATTTAGGTCATCAAATTGAATAATAAATAAAAAATGACACTGCCATTGATAAGTCGGAGGAATGTGAGGATGACGTCAAGTCATCACGCCCCTTATGCCCTGGGCAACACACATGCTACAATGGCCGGGACAAAGCATTGTGATCCCACGAGGGTGAGCTCCAAAACTTGATGTCAAGTTCAAATCCTACATAGCATGATTCCATTCTCGGTTAGGTTAGTCCAAAAATTACACTTAAATAATTTAACAGTTATCGTAAGGGGACTAGAGTAGCCTTCCATGAGACAAAGCTCTTCTTTATAAAGAGATTCAATTCGAAATTATCATATGTCCAAGGTGTTAGACATAAAAATCAAATGCGGAAAACATGATCGATTATAGACAAACCATGATCGATTATAGACAAACCTCTAGCCATTGTTTGTATTCACGTTCGTCAGAAAGTCCCAAAAATTCAGTGAAATATTGGGCACACTCTACTAACCTATTTCCTCATATACTGATGGTGTATTCCAAAATTGAGAGGGTTTGCGTTAGACATTTTGATTATCCATTAGAAATGAAGGGTCATTCCTTTTATATACCGTCTCCCATCAAGACGATTACCAAATGGGCGGTTGTCACGAAAAGGTACGAAACATGGAAAAATTACATGTGGACTAACCGCCACTTTAAGAGAAAATGTGGGATCACACAATATAAATAACATTCTCCCACTTGATCCCATCTTTTTATCATATAGATTATCTAACCAAATCCGCGAAAAACTTTATGTTTAAAGAAAAGAAACAAAACACATGAATCATGGTGACATGTCCTCTAAGTGTAAGTAATATCTTCCATGTATCACAATGCATCTTATTTCTTTAATATCACCCTATATGTGACAACACATCTTAATGAATAAACCCTATGTTTATTCTAGAACCAAGAATAAATGTTATTCTCATTAATAAACAACAAAATGTGTACACCAAAAATTGAGAATCAACATTACAACAGAATAAGAGTTTTATACAACAAAAATCGTCCATTTGACAACAAATCACATGATGGGACCTATTCCAATATTAGTTACATGATCCTTATACTTTATCGATGGCTTGCCTTTAGTTAAAAGATCAACCATCATCAATTTAGCGCTAACGTGTTCTATAACCACTTTATTTTTCTTAACACGTTCTGTGATATCCTAGATTTTTAATCATGTTTTCTATTGAATAAATCGGGCATTTCTTCGATGCGCTTATAGGGCTGTTCTCAGAACTAATCACTCTTGAAATAACTAGACTATCTTGGAAAGCCATTAAGGAATTTTAATACAATAGACTTAAAATTCGACTAAGAATTGGCTACTCGACTGTGCTCATCTTTAGAAGCCATTATGGCATAGTTAAAAATCGATCAGAGGTCAAAGATAGGACGGTTTGACTGAGATGTGTGGCTAATCGTGGGTGATACTATGTGGCATCCCAAAATTCAAAGCCAAGCCATGAGGTGTGTTAAAGTTCCTAATTAGGTGATAAAAATTTCCATGGCTTATGCTTTAGCCATTAGTCTTTTATTTAATGATTTGTGCCTATGATTGTGAAAATTTAAAATTAATAGATTAATAATCTATGCTTGGCCATAAGATTTATAAATTAAATTTCAATGAACAAAATGTCCCGAGACTTTGGCCAAGATGAAAATTGAAATTTAAAAATAATTATAGAAAGGAATTAAAAAAAAAAGGGGAAAAAGGGGTTAATTTTCGAATGGGCCTTAAGCCCATTTGGCCTAAGCTTGATGGGCCAAGTTAGTCGGCCCAAGAGGGAGTTCGACCGGCCCATTAAGGCCCAAAGGAAGAGGTGGCCGGCCAATGATGCATGCAATAGGACAAGTGGCATGGAGGAGGTGAAGCATGGTGGACACTTGTCTTCCTCCACAATTACACTTGTCCCTCATGCAAACCTAGAGTGCATGCAATATAAAAGGGAAGAAGAGGAAAGAGAATGGCTGGTTAGCCATTCGGCCAAGAGAGTGAGCCGAGAGAGTGAGATGCGAGAGAGGGGGGAGGCCGAGAGAGGAGAGAAAGGAGCCCGTTCGCCGCCGTCCGCTCGTGCTGTTCGTGAGGTCTAGAGGCAAGTGGGGAATCCACTTTCTACTCTTGCACCAATGTTTTCGCATGAACAGTTTGGAGTCAGAAACTTGTTTGAGCTTGCATGTGTGTTTAGAGTCCGATTTTGGCTTCGATTTCTTCATCAAAGTTATAGCTAACATCTTGAACTATAACATACTGAAATTTCGTGGAAAATGATGAAGGTATGAGGGGTTTAAGTTCTATTTTTCGGAGACCCCAGATCTGTGAAGTTTTCACTGACTTCTTGTTGGATTCTTGTTTGCATGTTGATTTTTGTTGAATATTTGACTTCGATGTCTTAATGAAAGTTGTAGGTAACACCTTAAACTACAACATACTCAAATTTGAAGCGAAAAGAACAAGTATAACGTGGTAAATCGGCTAGATCTTGGAGATGATGATTCTGGTGATGTATTCCGAGACACCCGAGACTTCATGGACTTAAATGGTGGCCATACTCTGGTTATTTGACCTAGATCTCTTCATGAAACTTGTAAAGGACACCTTGATACATAACATACTCAAATTTCAGAGGAAACGAAAGAGAATAGATGGGTGAAATCTAAAAATTTCGGAGATGTGTATTCTGGACGACGCGGTAATGGTTCCAGAAGTTTCATGGGGTTGTATAAATTAATCTAAAAAGAATTTGGCTTGGAGTTCTGCATGAAAAATGCACGAAAATGTCTTGGCTATCACCCTGTAAAGTTTCGTAATTTTTGGAGGCCATATGAGTATCTTAATCGAATTTATTTGGAAACTGTGCATTCTGGTCATTATCCGAATATCATGTGCTATTTTGTGGAAATTGTGAAATTATGTGAAATTCAATTTAGCCATGAATTTTGTATGAAATTGTCATCCTATTGGCTTGTTTAATGATTGTTTGAATATTATGATTTTGGGAAAATCATAGATATTAAATTTAATATTTATTTATGAAAATAAATAAATATAATAATAAAAAATAAAAAATAAAAATGGATTATTTTATTGACCATGAATTCCATTGAATTTATTATGCATTGTTATATGACATTGGTGTATGTATGATGCATGTGTGAATTATATGCCATGTAATAATGAGATTAAAAGGATGGTGAATGTGGAAAATGATATGTGAGTAAGAGGTTATGGTGGAGGATGATGGCCGGAATGTATAGAGATACATTGCCGGATTTCCCTGGGAGTGTGTCGGGATGCCCGGTGGTATACGGTATGTAATTCCAGGGGAGGCCTGGTGGTATGTCGGTACATAATTCCGGAAGCCCTGTCGGAGGTCTTTGCCCGAAGGGAATGCCTCGCGATGCCAGGATTTGGGTGCGAGATGCCCGGCTAGAAGGGTAAAGGCCGGATGTCCGGTTGTATCTTGGATACATGCTTGGAGGTTCCTCGTGATGCTAGTTGGGATGCGAGATGCCCGGAATGTGGGGGGGCCGGATGTCCGGTTGTATCTTGGATACATGCCCGGAGGTTTTTCTCGCATGGGATGCGAGTGTAAAATATGAGATAAAATTGATGAATCGAGGAAGGGTGATGTGGTGATCAAATTTAAAGATAAAGATGAAAATTAACTCATGGCATGATATGGTATGATATGCATGATGATATGCATGATGATGGTGATGATATGTGATATGTGATATGATGATCACCCATGGTATGATATGCATGATGATGGTGATGATATGTGATATGTGATATGATGATCACCCATGGTATGATATGCATCATGATGATGATGATATGTGATGTGATATGATGATCATTCATGGTATGATATGCATGATGATAATGATGATATGTGATGTGATATGATGATCACCCATGGTATGATATGCATGATGATATGCATGATGATGATGATGATATGTGATGTGATATGATGATCACCCATGGTATGATATGCATGATGATATGCATGATGATGATGATGATATGTGATGTGATATGATGATCACCCATTGTATGATATGCATGATGATGATGATGATATGTGACGTGATATGATGATCACCCATGGTATGATATACATGATGATATGCATGATGATGATGATAATATGTGATGTGATGATGTCATGATAAGGATGACATGTATGATATAATGATGCCATGATGATGATTATGATGATGACATATGATGATATGATATGCATGATGATGCATGATAGTATTACGCATGGCTGCAAGGTAAGTTACGCCTGCAATGTATGTATGATTTGTATGATGCATTGAGTGGTTATTAGATTCCTTTACCTGCTGAGTGGTTGTACTCACCCCTTTTGGGGACCAACATTTCAGATTAGTAGATGGTTTGAACGGTTAGATATGACCGTGAGGAGGAGGACAGCAAGGGAAGGAGCTTTTGGACGCCGACACTGATCGATGGACTTTAAGTGTATGACTATTGGAGGAAATGTCGGTCATCTTTTGGAGTGTGGCCGAATATAGAAGACTACGGCATTTTGATGTACCGATGAACGATGTCCATCTGATTTAAGTAAATAAAAGTGTACGTCTTTTACTTATAAACATTTAGTAGGTGTGCATCGTTTTCTGAATATAGGGAAGGGAGTTGTTGGACGTGCTTCCGTATATGAATTGCGCAAAGGACCTTTAGTTAAAAAGAAAAAAAAAATGTGTAAACCCCCATGGTTGTATGGACCTACTGCAATTGAAATGGTATTAGAGTAACATGTTAATAGGGAAAGTGAAAGGTAGAGCGAACTGTGGCAACCCTAATGGATCGGGGGCTGTCGAGGGGTGCCACATACTATTAAATTGGAAAATTCTCATCGGCTAGCACTAAACTGATTTTTCTATCGTTTTGGTACCCTGTGTCCGTATTTGGATCCTCGAGATTTTCACGACAATTGAGAGTCGCCAATGTGTTGAGTGGGTTCATTGTGGCTTGAAGAAAATCGACCATAGGTCATTTGCACTAAAAATTTTTGAAACCTACTCAGTAGTTTAGATCACGCTAAAAACGCGCCTGAGTGAAATTAACCGCGAATTTGAGTCTGATTTCAGAAATTGAAGATTCTGTCATATCATAATAAATTATAGGAACGTCAACTCAGTCTCAGAAGATTTTTCTGAAACCCGAGACTCTTTGGGAAAAAGTCGTCCAAGGGTCATTTTTGTTTAGAAAAAGATAGTGATCGTTTTTTATTGTGCAATTGGAATGTAAGATAGATCAATGGATGAGGAAAAATATCAATTTGATAATTGAGGTGCTAACGGAATTTATTGAGGCCAAATTGGATTGATTGAAGCAAAATTTAGTGTCCAATAAAAGCCAAAGCCCATGAAATTCGTATGCCCCCCATTCCCTATGGTTTTGGACCATTTCAAGGTTGCAAGGGGGAGCATTGGTGGCTCATTGAGGGCCAAGGAAGCTATGCTTGGCCTTGGATGAGTCAAGGAGACAAGGGATTGGAAAATTTGGCCATGATGGCCCCCTTTTGCCCCTCTCTACCTCCAAGCTGCCATCCACCCCTATGGCTGCCTTCTTTGTGCTTTGAAAACTTCCAGCCACCAACAAAGAAGCCACCGAAGCTGCCTTGCCATTGCCAGCCCCACCGAAGTCACCGTTGGCCGCCGAAACGTCGCCCGCACCACTGCGCCATCCCGTCATTGCTCGCGTGTCTCCGCCTCCCTCATGTTGTCGTTCTCGCTTGTCTGTCAGTCCAGTAAGTTGTTTTGTAGCCCAACAGGCCGCCGTGAGCCCCTCCAACCCCGTGAGCCCATGTTGTTGGCCGCTCGGCCTTACCGTCGCCTTTACCGATCTTGCATGCCTTGTTCAGCTTTTGCTCCCTTTGTTTGCAGCCAAAAATAGATGAGAAACCAATGGGTTTCCAGCAAACTTGTAGGCCCAATTTGAGGTGGTTCCGGGCCCTGAAAGCTTAACCCGCCTTGAGGAAAGTCGAGCCTTATTGCGTTCTCGTCGAATTGAATCAACCAGCTCACCAAACAAGTGAGTTTAACTCACTAAACCTTACTTAGTATGTTAATCATGCTTAGGGGTTGATTATATTAAATTAAGCATGTTTAGATTGATATATTAGATTATATTAGTTAATTTAATTATCTATCGATACATGTTAGGTAGTTAGTGTATTTAGTGAGTAGACATGTTATATTATTTATTGCACGAACCTAGGAATTTTCCGGGTCCATTCTGGCATCCAATTAGGCATTACAGGCCTAAATTGGATTTATTAGCATTTATTTAATATTTTTGTAATTATTTAATTATTTATTTATTTTTCGGAAATTAGGCTGGGATAGCCGACAACTGAAATTTTATGCTGGTTATTGTGGTGTAATCTGTTTATTTATTTGAACTCTAATTTGTGCTGAATTAATTTAATTGTGATTTTAGGATTTTTTCCTAAATTATTTAATTTCAATAGTTGATTGGAAAATAACCGAGCGTCGGTTTACAACGCCAAAAATATTTTGGTGGACCATATAAAATGGTAGGATTTATAGAAAGGAAATTATTATATTTTGACTAAGGCCAATTGTGTACCTCCACACAGTTATTTTATTGGGTATGATAAAAAGTGAGAAAATGTTGAAGAATGAACGTCGGCTTGATAACCTGGTATGTCATCTCGGAGAAAGACGTATACTATGTTGGCTCGATGACTTAGTATGTCATCTCGGAGAAGGACATTATACTACATCGGCTCAATGACTAAGTATGTCATCTCGGAGAAAGACGTTATATTATATTAGCTCGGTAATTAGGTACATCATTTTGGAGAATGCACATAGGCTCGATAACTAAATATATCATCCTGGAAAATATATGGTATTGTTTAAAATGACCAAGGAATGATCTAATTGACATATAATCAACTAGGTCGATTGAATGATAGTGCGATATGATTGAGTGAATTGATGTGGTTTGTGTATATTTGAAATATGCTGACTCACAGGAAGGAAACAGAGGCCAAGGTAAGTCCTCCAATTCGTGTTGTGTTTAGGCAGCCCTTAGGGTATATTGACTTCCTAATCGAGTCTTAGTAGGGTAGAACTTGCTGAAACATAGTTTCACCTCATTGTGGGACAACATTTTAGGTCCCTAGATGGCAGTACTTCCCCCTCCTCCCATGCATTTTGGTATACTTGAAGAAATCACCGAGATAGGTTATCACTTTCCAATACACTCCCACCCGGAAGGACTAGAGTATATTTTGGTAAAATCCACCGTCTGGGTTGACGTGAGTAGAGACAATATGGTGCCTCATGAGTATCAGTCGTGATATCGTCACTACCATGATGGATGAAGGGAGGGTCCTGTGGTGGAAGGTGATATACCTCTGTACGTCTTGGAGGCAACATTCGGGAAAAGGACAGCAGATCCTGAGGATGGATTAGTGGTGGATACAAAGGATCCTAAGCTCGATGACGATTTTGAGTCTCCAGTGTACCCAGCCAAGGGTGCTAGGAAGGAGAAATCGTCAAAGAAGAAGAACCTAAAGAGGACCCTGAAGAATAACTTGAGGAGGAGCCAGAAGAAGACCCAGAGGAGGATCTGGAGTATGACCCGGATGAGGATTGAGACCCCACCCTATTTTGCAAACCCTAAGTGTGAACTAATATGTGATAGATCAGACTTTTTGTGAATAGTATTGTAATATATACTATGAGGTTTGCTTTGTATAAAAGTGTGGTTGTGGTTTTTCAAGTGTGAAAAATATAGCCATATTTTCCTATCCCATTGTTTTATTGTCTAGAGATTATTTATATATTTCCGCATGCGTATTAAAATAAAAGGGTCGGCGATGTGACCTGGAACGTCGCAATTATATCGATCGGGTGAGGGATGGGTGCGTGTCCGAGGATCGGGGCGTGACACGTTCCCTTATGGCTAAATATTTGATGTCGATATGCTTATTTCAACTGCTACTTTTGACATTTTAGCCATAAAAATCGTAGCTAAATTGTCACAATATATTCGTAATGGTCTAGAAATAAAATCAACAATTCTAAGCCCAGTAATGAAACTCTTCAACCATACACCATGCGAGGTAGTATCAAAACAAGAAACAAACTTAACCTCCATAGTGGAAGAAGCAGTCAAAGTTTGTTTTGCACTTCTCCATGATACGGCTCTACCGGCTAACATAAAAAAATGTATTTAAATGTTGATTTTCGTAAATCAACGCAGCCAGCGAAGTCCACATTCGAATAACCGACTACTTTTAGGCTGTCATGTACCCTTTAGTACCTTGAATGTATCTCATTACTTTCTTTGCAACTCTCCAGTGGTCCATACCTAGATTACTCTGATATCTTCCCAACATTCCCACAGCAAAAGCGATGTCAGGTCGAATGCAAACCTAAGCATACATCAAGCTTCTGATAGCAAAAGCATTGGAATGTTATTCATTTGTTCCCTTTCTAGATTGTTCTTTGGGCATTGGTTTAAATTAAATGTGTTACCCTTCACAATGGGTGCTATACTTGATAATTAATCTTTCATCCAAAATCTCTCTAGAACCTTATTTATATAGGTTTCTTGAGATAGTCCTAAAATTTATCGAGGTCTATCTTTATGGATCTTAATGCCAATGACATAAGATGCCTCACCCATATCCTTCATGTCAAAACTCTTAAAGAAAAATTGTTTCACTTCATGTAACAACCCCTTATCATTGGTTATAAGTAGAATATCATCCACATATAATACAAAAAAACATATTTTGCTCCCACTGACATTTTGGTATAAAAATTGGTCCATGACATTCTCTACAAAACCAAATAAAGAGATGACATCATGGAACTTTAAGTACCATTAGTGGAATGCTTGTTTCAAGCCATATATAGATTTCTTAAGCTTTCATACCAAATGCTCACCTTTATTAGAGGAGAATCCTTCAGGTTGTTTCATTGAAATCTCATCCTCTAATTCTTCATTGGGGAATGCCGTTTTCACATCTATATGATGTAATTCTATATCAAAATGGCCAACCAATACCAAAACAATATGAAGAGAATCTTTCTTAGATACAAGAGAAAAAATCTCCGTGTAATCGATTTCTTCCTTTTGAGTGAATCTTTTGGTAACGAGTCTAGCTTTATATCTTTCAATGTTACCCAATGAATCATTTTTAATTTTGAAGACCCATTTACAACTAATGGCCTTCGCACTATTAGGCAACTTAACCAAATTCTAAACTTCGTTAGATGCCATAAAACTCATCTTTTCCTTCATGGCATTATACCACAAATTGGATTTATTATTGTCTATGGCTTGTGAAAACGTTTTAGGATCATTCTCAGCTCCGATATTATAGTCAAATTCTTGTAAATACACAATATAATTACTAGGAATTGCCGATTTCCTTATTCTAGCAGATCTTTTCAATATTGCATCAACATTCTCTTGAGGAGCATGTTACTCAACTGGTTGCTCAACAGTTTCTGATAATTGCTGAGCAACTGGATCTACTAGATTAATATCAGTAGATTGTGAAACTTCAACAATTAATTGTTCAATAACCGGCTAAACTAAGGGGGTATTATGAGTAACAACCAACCTTAAACTTAAGGTGGAAGATTGAGTATTTGAATGATCTTTCTTAGGAACAAGGCCCTTTGATCGATTGCTCCCACTAATCAAGTCATTTTCAAGAAATTTAGCGTTTCTTGATTCCACGATCCTAGTGATGTGAGATGGACAATAAAATATGTATCATTTGGACCTTTCGGCATATCCAATGAAATACCCATTTATGATCCTTGGGTCCAACTTATTTTCCTATAGATTGTAAACTCTCACTTCAGATGGGCATCCCCAAATATGTACATGTTGTAAACTCGGTTTCCAACCTTTAAATAACTCAAAATGTGTCTTTGGGACAACCTTAGTCGAAACTCGGTTTAATATGTACACTCCCATCTCAAGTGCTTTAGTCCATAAAGATTTAGGAAGTTTCGAGCCGTTAAGCATACTTTGCACCATGTCTAATAAGATTCGGTTTCTTCTTTCCACTACACCATTTTGGTCTAGAAAATCAGGCAAAGTATATTGAGCAACTATCCCATGCTTTTGAAGAAACTTTGCAAATGGACCAGGTGCTTATCTATTTTCAGTGTATCTACCATAGAATTCTCCACCTCTATCTGATCTCACAATCTTAATTTGCTTGCTGCATTGTTTCTTTACTTTCGCCTTAAATACCCTAAAAGCATCTAACGCTTTATGCTTATTATGAATCAAGTAGAGATACATGTAACGTGAGTAATCATCTATAAAAGAGATGAAGTATTTTTGACCATACGAATATATATTTGGATTACAAATATCCGTATGTATGATTTCTAATATTTTTGTACTCCTCTTGGCACATTTCTTCATTTTGTTGATCTGCTTTCCCTCTTTGCAGTCTACACAAGTATCACAATCAGTAAAATCTAAAGTATTGAGTACTCCATCATTTACCAATCGTTTAATTCTTTCTATGGAGATATATCACAATCTCCGGTGCCACAACATATATGAATATTATTTCACAACACATCATTTTATACTAGCGTTATCATGAACATGTATCGCATTATAATAGGCATTATCTTGTAAATTAATTCAAACAAGATCATTAGACAAAGTATCACTCCCAACAATTTCAGAGTTAAATGATAAACAAAAGTTTGAATTTGAAAAGTTAAAAGAATAACCCAAAGGTACAAGTCTTGAAACTAAAATTAAGTTTATAGAGAAACTAGGAACATAAAAGGTCCTTTCCAAATTAAAAAAACAAAGCCATTATTGAGAAGTAATCTACGTGTCCCAATAGCTTCCATATGCGAACCTATCTTATTTCTTGAATAGATGTTTTGTTCACTTTTTACTGGCTTCCTGTGGTTTTGAAAACCTTGTTAAAAATTCAAAATGTGGATTGTAGATCTATAATTAATCCACCAAGTGTTGTGACTCACATCAACTATATTAGATTTATAACAAACATAAGATATTGTATTACCTTTCTTCTCAAGCCAGACTTTAAATTTGACACAATTATTTCTTATATGCCCATTCTTTTTACAGAAGAAACATTTGGATTCTTTCTTAATGTCAGCTTGGGGAGGTATCTTACCTTTTCCCTTATGCTTGCCATGGCCCTTATTCTTTCCTTGTGTTGCCAAATGAACACTTTCTCTCAATTCTATAATCAATATTTCTTTCTCTTGAACACACATTATCATGAGTTCATTAATTGACCATTTATTCTTATGTGCTGTAAGAGATCTTGAAAGGTGTATACTATTGTGGGAGAGTGTTAATAATATAATACACAAAAAATGATTCAAATATCTCAACCTCAAGGTTCTTAAGCTGAGCCACAATGTCCATCATTTGCATAATGTGCTCACGCACACCTCTAATACTAGTGAGTTTCAACGATGAAAACTTCATAATTAGGGTCATGGCATGTGCTTTCTTTGAAGTCTCAAACTACGCATCAATGGCCTCCAATAAAGCCATAACATTGCTATGCTGAGCAACCGAACCACGAATATTAGAAAATATTTTAGCCATTATAAACATCACACTAATGCGGTTGGATTATAAATGGCTATCTCAGTTGCGGTGCTTGAATCAGTATGAGCAAGTGGTTCGTCTTTCCTTATAGCATAGTCCATGTCCATCCACCCCAATTGAAGAAGAACTAACTCCTTCCAAACTTTATATTTCTCATCATTCAGTATGGGAACATCACACTTAAATTCAGAGAAATTCATAGGTTGCAAAATTGCATATCAAACAATCATGCTTATGTCACAAAATTTGAGGCAAAATATACATAGATCTTGTTTTACCAATGTAAACATGTCACAAATATGAATCACATAACATAAAACTGCCTGTGGGCTAAGGTTTTAATTTAAATAGATTCATAATTACATTATGAAGAAACTACCATATTATATACATTTTCTTTATCCATGTAGGTAAATTAAGAAAAATAATATGATATATCATCCTAATTAATCATATTAATATGATGAAAATTCCCGTGGGATAAAATTCATCATATTAATATAATTAATCACAATCAATGTCTATTTCTAAATATAATCCGAAGCCTCTTAATATATACTTTAATTTATTAAAGATGTTGTGGCTACTGTCTAATTAATTAAATATATGGATCATTGGACATTTAATTTCATGCATTAAATATTCATAAAAATGCATGAAATGACAAAATAGTAAATAAATACACAAAGGGGCATAATCCAGCCAAGGATAAAACCGTAATAACGTGAAAAGAGAGGGCCAAAAGGGTAAAAAGGCACCGTGGGCACGTCAGGCGTGTGCCGAGCACACGCCTACAATAGTGGCAAGCGTGTGGCCCGCACACACCTGCAAGGGCCTTGGTGTGTGCGTCACATGTGCCTGCAGTTGCAAGCCCCCATGGGAGTTACAGGTGCATGGTGCCCACACGCCAGCCGTTACGCGCGTGTGGGGCCACGCGCCTTCTTCCTCCTCACGCATAAAACTTTTCTTTCACCATTTTTCGCCGTTCCACCACGATTTCGCCGTCTGTTTCTTCTCCGGCAGCCCATCTAAGACAGAAATAAATAATGGTTTTGGAGACCATGCTGGCATGACCACATAGGTTCAAGTTTCAGCAAAAATGACAAAGAAATTGGCCCCAAATCAAATGAAAATTTCCCAAAAATGCAAACCCTTAACAACTACGACTTTCGCTATCGGATTAGCCTACGGCAAACACTGATATGCCGAAATAACTCATGGCTAATCTTCCTCATGGCGGTGCGACCGTACCAATTTGAAGTCGAGCACTGGGTTGCTGGAATTTGCCAGGAATCGACAAGTTTTTCTCTTGGCCTTAAAATTCTGAAATATTGTTCATCTTCAAAAGGCTCAAAAAATACACCAAAAAAATCAACAAAAACAAAGTAGAGGCACTAAACAAGCTATGATACCAAATGTTAGACATAAAAATCAAATGCAGAAAATAGGATCGATTGTAGACAAACCTCCAACCATTGTTCGTATTCACGTTTGTCAGAAAGTCCTAAAAATTCAACGAAATATAGGGCACACTCTACTAACCCAATTCCCTCACATACTGATGGTGTATTCCGAAATTGAGAGGGTTTGTGTTAGACCTTGTGATTACCCATTATAAATGAACGATCGTTTATTTTATATACCGTCTCCTATCAAGACGGTTACCAAATGGACGGTTGTCACAAAAATGTACGAAACAGGAAAAAATTACATGTGGAATAACCGCCACTTTAAGAAAAAATGTGGGTTCGAAAATGTGGGATCACACAATATAGATAACACAATGTTCGATATTCTTACCTTTTACTAAAAAAAAAAAAAAAAAAACACAATGTTCCATATTAAAATAATTTTAGAGGTTTTCCTTGACTTTGTCTGTGTCAATCTCTGGATCTCAGCCTAGTTTCCTGCTCCCAAAAGCTTATCGCGGGATATTTCCCTATTTCAACTGCAAAAACATTGGAATTATTACGTCTGACTGTTGGCAATGTTGCATAATTGATAACTCTTCTTACAGCGGCTGAGCTTAATCCGAATTGGAAGATGATAGGACGCTTGATATTCAGCTATTGCTACTCTGGAAGGATACCCCCGATCGCTAAATATTTATAGAAGCACTTAAACTTCGCCTTTTGAAATGTGGTTCGTTAAGCATTTAAAAACTTCGTCTTTTAAATTGTGGTTCGTTGCAGTTCATACAAAAAAATATGAGCCTTGTTTATTAAGATCAGACAACTGCAGTTTTCTCCAAATTAGTGGGCTTTTCTTTGTACATAATTAGCAATCCGTTGTCAGCTTATTTCGAGAACAGGAATTTTCAAAATATTTGTTTCTCAGGCATAGCCGTGTGTTTGTTCCCCGTGTTAATGATTGATAGCTTGAGACTGGGAGATACAAAGATGACTTTGAATTTTGAGTATTAGAGATGACTTAGAAGGCCATACTTGTTTTTCACTTGAGGTCACGACAACTTCTCCACGAATTTAATCAAGAAGAAAATTTGGCAATGGAAGATTTCATTTGTCTAAAACTTGATCATCCTTCACACTACCTATCCAAATTGGACAAACATCAAGAAGACTGAAATCATCATTGATAATGATAAATAATCAGCGAAATGTCCATCGTTCAAAACATTTTAAGAGGGAAATGAACATGACTAAAGACAGGGTGGAAATCATTCATAACAACAATCGCCAACCAATCTAGAGATAATTATCGAGCACCAGCCCTTAGGTGAAAAACTAAAATATGCAAAAAAAGAAGAAGATTATTTTAGAGAGGGAAACTGAGAATTCGGGCTGTAGGCGAGCACGGTGTACGCGGTCTGAATTATGCTGAGCGCCAAGGCGAAGATGGCGGCGATAAGAGACCATACAGCCCAAGGATTACCGAAGTAGGTGCGGATGAGATTAGCCCTCCACGTGATCCAGGGTTTCTGGCAGTACCCTTTGAGCCTCTTGCGCACGGCGTCAAGGCTGCTCTCAGGGTCGAGCGCCACGTCCTTGGACAGCGAGTGGAACAGGTCGGCGACCGCTTTTTCGCTCCCGATGGCATTGTGGATGATACCGTGTGTTTGGAGTAGCTCGACGTCCCGCTCGTTGGCGATGATGTCGTCCATGAAGGAGATGTAGGATGTGACCTCGTACCCTGCCCCAATGTGGAAGCGCTCAAACGCGATGAAGTTGAGGAACATGGACTCGGTGGCATCGTCCACCTCGATCACAGGGAGCCTCAGGACCCCCCTGGCGTAAGAGATGTCCCTGAGACTGTTGGTCTTGCTCTTCTTGAACCGGATCCCGGCATAGTTGAGCTCGATGGCCGGCCGGATTATCTTCTCACCACCCTCATCCTGCTTGTGCGGGATATTGGGCTTTTCCACATGGTGCAGCAGGCTCTTTCTGAAGACGTCCAGGACGTGCAGGCATTTGCCCATCTTCGGGATGTGCTTGCCGGGGGAGCAGAACTTGAGGATGAGCCTATTAATGAATTCTTCATCCTGCGTTGTTGGAGTAATGTCAGTGCATTGCATACGAGATTGCTGTCAAATCGAATATTACTTGCTTTAAACAGGAAAAAAAAATTATTTCGATAGGGGTGAAAGATTTAATAATGCAATTGTTAATTGTGCATCCAACAAGTTGGGAGCACTAGAGTTGATGGATCCCACGCGGTATTCACATGAGATCACCTGGATGAACTGTTAGGTGCACATAGTACCTGGTTTCCATGCGTACAATAACCTACTCTTATGACGGAGCGAAATCTAAGAAAGTAACCTGCTGGCCATAGCTCTCGGCGACCAGCCGATCCAGCACTTGCATCGGAAGCTGATTCTCCAGCACAAGCATGTCCCTCCTAATGTGCTTCATTATGTAGACCCTACCGTAGTTGCTGAAGATCGGGTCGTTGGGCCCGTAGTCGTTGCCCTTGTAGGTTGCGTACCAAAGGATCTCGAGCATGAAGCAGCCGTCGGTGATCATCAGCTCCAGGAACCTGTCCACGGTGCCCTCGCTGCCGTCCTCCTTCCACTTTGGGTCCAGCGCGACGTAACTTGCCATGAGGTCCCACACCACCCCCCTTAGGGACTCGAGGAAGTGCGCGAGGGGCTTCCCAGACCGCGTGAGGAAGTGCTGGAGAACGCGGGGCTTGTGTTCCTCCATGGGGAAGAGGTGTTCCTCGCCGTGGTGATAAGGGCCAAAGGAGACAGCTAGCGGTCGGTAGGCCATGCGGTTGTCGGTGACGTGGGTGGGGACCCTGTAGATGGACCACTTCTCCCAGGACTGTTGCTCGCGGGAGGGCCTGGGGTTGGGGTTCTGGTCGACTTGGACGATCCAGCCGGTCTCGTTCGAGTGCAGAGCCATGGTTCCGCAAGTTCTGTTCTGGGGTGTTATGTTTTTGCGTTTTGTATTAAGCGGAAACGAGTGAGAGAAGAGGTGAATTTATAGGGAGAGGCAGAGAGATGGGAGGAGTTTCAGGTTGAAGAAGTACTACGAGACAAACCACGGATACGCGAGTCTCTTTTTGTGTACGAGGATTCGAATTGCATGATCGCAATGCCCGTAATCTCCCGACCCCGTGTATTAGCCTTTATATTCGATGAATTTCACGAGTGCTGCTCTAAATTGAAGGGGTGGATTGCAATTTGAAACCGTGGAATGCCAATTTGGGTGCTGACCTTCCATATTTGATGTGACACTAGATTTAAAATAGTACTTTTCTTTTTTGTTATATCTGGCAATAAAGTTTTAGTTCGTATATTTGAAATATTCCATATCTCTTACTTTAGTCTCGTATTTAGTACTCAATGCACTTCTTTCATGGATACAACACATGTAGGAAAAAGGAAAAAATTACCACAAATAGTGAGGCTATTATATTATGTATGCACGATTAGCTCGTGATAATCATATAACTTCTCATAAATTGACTTCGGATGGAACACAAGACAGGTTGTAATTATCTTGTGTGCAATTCAGATACTTCCACTTGTTTTGTACAATTGGTTGCAAGCATTTATGACCTCTAATCGAGAAGAACTTGAATCTATTATAATTGCTTATGGGCTCCAATGGAGAAGCACTTGATCCATTGTAACTGCTATGATTACTAACTGCAAACACAAATATCTTGCTAAGCATCGATTTAATCCAAAGGCGACTAATTCCATCAACCGATTAATACATCATTTTGATGAATCAGTTTTCTACGTTAAGTTCTAATTACACATATTGACGACCTCATTCCGGGTCCCTTTTGACCGGGCAACACATTCAGTTTTAGTCCCAAATAAGCCAATTGGAGGACATTCCTTTCTTGATCAAAGACTTATTAACAAAAGAATAACAACTGATTAAAGGCAGTTCACTACTTTTAAGGAATCCTTGCGAAGTTGGGAAAGCATAAGATAAAAGGTAGATTCATTAGCATTAGGGCACACATTTATTCTTGTGTAGAGGCGTCAAGATGAGTTGAAAGCCCATTTATTGTTAGGAATCGCATGCCGATTCTAGAAAAGTAACACACGCAAACAATCCACCCTAGCAAAATATAATAAAAAACAAAATTGGAAGAACACACTGAAAAATTTGTTATTGAAGTTTGCCCAAACCTGAATTACGTCTCTGTGTAGAAACACTTTGCGAATCCACCAAATTTTGAAAAAGGTAGGAATACAACGATGATCTTCTCATATCAGGGCATAAAAAGGATTGAGAAACCTCATAAAAAAAAAAAAAGAACTCATTTTTTCTTCTCTCTTTTTCTTTCCTTTCTATTTTCTTTTTCGGTCCCTTGACAATTAGTGTTTAACTATCACTAATATAAAAGGTATAGCTTTTAACCTAAAAGCTAAATTAATAGAAAAGACAAAAAATCCTTTAAAGATATTTGGCTTCACCTACCAACAATTTCCCATTTGAAGACAAATACACCCGATGCACCAAATAACTTTGCATCTCTCTACTTCAAAAGCTAGGAAGTGAAATTTGTGCCTCTGTGGTACTCCTCATCAATTAACATAGAGTAATATTGTGACATCCTTAGTTTCGGGCCATGAACGAGGGCATCATGCTTGGTCTTGAGCTAAGGCACTAAGGCCCTGTGCCTTGTCTAATGCCTATGCACAAGGGGGCTGTGCTTTGTATCGGGCCATGTATCGGCCGCTCAATCATGAAGGTTGGTCATGGAACGGTCACCACTATGAATCTAAGGACGATCATGGATCAGTTCCACTCTAGCATGTAGTGGTTGCCAGTCATTTCGCACGAACATGAATCAACTGTAGATGATTATGAGTCGATTCCGATTGATCGTGGATTGGCCACGGATAGACCGATTCCACGAAACCATATGACAATTGAGGGTTGACCATGGATCGGTTGCAACCAGCCATGGATAAGCCAAGACAAAGCTAAAGGTCGACCAGACTTGGCCTCGCGCTAGGTATAGAGCCGATTAGGTTAGGCCAAGTGCTAGCACGAGCTAGCCTAGGGCCCAATTTGCCAAGCCCCACAACGGTCAAGGCAGGACACGAAGCTACCTGCGGGACCTACTTGAGGGGTACATAAATTGGCAACTCTAATGGGATAAGCTACGACTAGCCTATTTTAAACACTGGATGGCAACACGCATGTTCGAGCGAGCCACCAACTTAGTCTCACTCATTAGGATGAGTTGTATCGGACCTTGTCCGCTCATGAACTAGTCACAAATGTCGATCCATATAGGGCAGTTGATTGTAGACAAATATGAGAAACTTTCATTCGATGAGGCAGCACTCCAGTTTAGTTTTTTATTATGAATGCCTTGAATTTTGGAAGTTACCTAATTAAAGAGAAAGTTTCAAGTCTTCTTAGGATAAGTCTTCTAGAAGATCAAGTCCACCCCAAGTCAAGATAATGCCACACGCCTAAGCCTTCTTGAAGATAAGTCTACTCCAGGTTAATGAACTAGAATCCAAAAACCATTGATGCAAGAAGATGACTCATGCCTATGAGACTTCTTGGAAGACAAGTTGCCTTAATTCTTCTTGGAATCAAGCCATTCAATGCAAGCTTATGTGTCCCTAAAATTCAGGATCATCATTAGCCTAGTTGAGCCTCGGAAGTGGATAGACATTAGTGCAAGAAGAAGAAGAACCCACCTAGGAGGAAGAAGTTGAAGAACAAGTTAGGTTTCTTGGTGAGTAAAGTCCAAAAAAAGTCAATGAAAGAGGATGATTTGCATGCTTAAATGTCCCTCTAGACTGAGGACCATTATTACTTCAAATGAGTCTTGTTGAAGAGCAAATTATTGGAAGCCAGAGAAGACTTGCACGCTCAAAGGAGGAGAACAAACTTGGAGGACAAGTTGTCTTGAAAATAGGCTTGTCATTAAGTCTTTTGGAAGCTAGTCATTGAATGCAAGTGTTGAGTCATGGGTTCATGTGTCCATTTTAGGAGTCTAGGGCCATGATTACCCTAAAATGAGACTTGCCAAGCAAGTTTATTCCTTAGTCTTGCTTTTAGAGTCAAGATAAGATGACCAATAATTGAGGGCCTTGCAAGACTCCTAGGAGGTGCCATTCTTGAAGGAGATAAGGGATGCTACATGTTCAATTAAGGTCATCATTTAAGAGGATGAGTCATGGGCTTAGCTGTCCATTTAGGGGCCTTAGGCCATGATTGTCCTATTTTTGAGACTTGCAATATAAGTTTGGTCTTTAAGAGTGCTTCTTGAAATCAAGACAAGGAGAGAGCAATAATGGGTGATCTTGCAAGCACTACTTTAGAAAGAGAGGAGGGAGTCCACTTAGCAATAGTTAGGACTATAAGTAGAGAGAGCCTTTCCTCAACTAGAAAGTTACTCCACTTCCCCACTTTTCTCTTCCTCTCTCCCTTTCTCCCTCTTGCGCCCTCACCTCACTGCCGCCCTCTCTTTTTGTTGGCCGCATTGCTCTCCCATTTGTCGCTCATCCTAGGCCGGTCCTCAAAGTGTTGTAAGTAGAATTCTTAACCCTTGGCTAGGGCAATATGCTACGTTATCGAGTTTAACCTTGTGCTTACCCGTGAGTAGTCATTTACATGCCGTTGGTCTATTTTGTATGGTTTGCTCATGTGTTGGTCGATTCATGCCTGGGACACTAATGGGTCTCACTTGGTCTCGAATCAATGTTAAGACGTGATAGACCAAGCCTCACTTGGCCATGGATCGATATTGAGGCATATCAATCTGAGCCTTGCTTGATGGAGGGTTGGAATCTAGATGGGTCGGTTCGAGCCACATGTCTTGAGTCATGCATGGCTTATTATGTAGTTACGGTATTGTAATACATGACACGTACTTATATGAGCACGCCCTCGAGCTTTGTATGTGTGGGTTAAATAAACCGACTTGTGCAACATATGATGGGTCCGTTTGGTTTGGCTTTTGGGGAATGCATTTGCAGAAATGCAAATACCTTTGGGTGAAGGAGGTTTTCCGAAATGCAAATATCGTTTGGTAAAATTTGCATTTAGAAACAACTTTGGCCAAAATACTGTTTGTTAAAATTTACATTTGTAATTAACTTTTATTAAATTAAAAAAGCAAAAATATGTTTATATTTTTTTTGAAGTCTGGCCACAGAACAGCCAAATTCATTGGCCAAATCGCCCGAATAAAAAATATAAACATATAAACATAAAATATATTTATTAAACATAAAAAATATATAAAAATAGATATGTTTATATTTATAAATATATTAAACATAAAATATATTTATATAAAAAATGGATATGTTTATCTATATAAAATATATATTTTATATAAATATATATTATATATTTTTATAAATATATATTATATATTTTTATAAATATATATTTATTAAACATAATATATAAAAATAGATATGTTTATATAAATATATATTTATATAAAAAACAATTGGAGAAAAAAATAGATATGTTTATATTTATAAATATATATATTAAAATATATTTATATAAAAATGGATATGTTTATATCTATATAAAATATATAAAAATATATATAAACATAAAATATAAAAAAATAGATATGTTTATATATTTATATAAAATTAAAAAATATATTTTTATATAAAAATATAAACATATTTATTTTTATATTTATTTTTATTCAGGCGGCCGATTGGTTTCTCCACCGGAGAGATGAACAATACCAGAAGTTGCATTCCAAAGATGCAACTTGCCAAAGGACCTCAAGAGCTGCATTGGGCTAAAGGCCCTTAGAGTCACTTAGAGATGCAATTGCATCTCGCCAAAGTCGCGCTAAAAAACGAACCAAACAGCTTTGCATTTGGCCAAAGGACTTTAGAGCCCAAATGAGCATTTCAAATGCTAAACCAAATAGGGCTGATATGTGATCATTAAATGAAAGAAGAAGACTGTCGTCACATAGCATTGGCGGCAATGTCTCGTTCATGAGAATGGATTGCCCCAGTTGAGCTAGAATGTTTGGGTTGAGCTCGGATGCCTAAGGTGAGTTAACATCAAGATGCTTAGCTTGAAACTATATCCATCGGTTAAGTCGGGATACCTTGGTTGAGCCGGAATGTATGTTAATGAACCTCTTATACATGCAAGTATGTTTATTACTATGTGACTTGGTATGTTCATGTATAAACCAAAGGTAAGCATGTATGGAAGTTATCCCGAAGGGACACATACATGTAGTCAAGGTGTAACAGAATATTGCTATCAATCTTCCATCGATATTGTAATATGAATACTGTACATACTAGATATGATGACGAGATGTCATCCTAATTGAGGACTAGGGATTTTTACTTACTGAAATTTGGACTCACTTCTTGTTTTTCAATTTTGTAGGCATGGAAGCCTCACACCAATTTTGAGAGCTGCAGTCACACTAGAGGAGATAGGAATTCCCTTGGCCTACATGCATATAAAAGGACGATGTAAAAAGGAAAGGCCCATAGAAAGGGCTTATAAAATATACCAATGTAACATAAGAAGTAGTGTGTTTGTAAAGTGTTTTTCCTAATTGATTGTTGTTGTGTACAAGTGCTTGATATATGTATGCTTCCACATGCTCGTAACAAAAGATTAAAAAAAGGGATGGCGACACGCCTAAAATGTTGCAACGATAACCCCGTGATCTAGAGTCGAGTCATTACAAATACCAATGGCAATAGTACAGAAAATGTGTTTCTCTTTGTCTATTACCTTGGTCAACATGTCAACTGGATTCTTTGGGCCATCAATCTTTTGTAACTTTAACTCATTATCTTTCAAAGTTGATCTAATGAAATGATAACACATCTTGATATGTCTAGTCCTTGAGCAATAAGTTGCATTCTTTGCAAAGTGCACCACACTTTCACTATCACTCCAAAGTGTACTCACTCGCTGCTTTTGATATAACTTTTCCATGTAATAATGTGGGAGAAGTACACTATTTGTGCCATAAGTTGTATACGGCGCTCACTTTGGTGTCAAAAGTTTCAATCAGATAACTTAAGTGCCAAAAATTTTAAAAAATGCTCACTTTCGTGCTAACTCCGATCTGGTTGGCTGGAAATCTGACGTGATATTTTTTTTTTATTAATATTTGAAGCCGACGTGGATCGTCGGAGAATACAATCAGCATGCAAACAACAAAATGACGTCGTTTAATGTCTTTTCCCCCAAATAAGAAACCTTAAATCCCCAAATTCGAGTAGAATCGGAAATTGAAAACCCTAAATCTCCAATTTGACCAATTCGAGTGCATACTTCGATTTTCTCTCAAAGTTATTAGCTCGCTCTTGCGAATGGAGGGCAAAAGCTTCAACAGTGGCTCACATTCCTATAAGAAAAAGTGAATTAGATGGTGAGTGTTATTGTGGGTTATCGAGTCCGAGAAGAACATCTTGGACTTGGTTGAATCCCGAGAGAAGATTCAATGGATGCGGCAGATATAGAGAAGGCTCGAAGTGCAAATATTTCAAATTGATTGATCGGAAATTCTCTGATCGAGCGATAAAGGTGATCCTAAAGTTACTTGAAGGCCGAAATTAACCTCCACCTGCGTTAATGGACAAGTTGGAGAATGTCGACTCAATGCAAGCTCAAATGAAGGGTTTAACATCTCTGGTCGACCATTTGAAGAGAAAGGTTTCAAGGCTAAAAATTGAAAGAAACTTTTATCGAGCATTAATTGTGTTCTTATTCTCTTGGGTAATTTATTCAAATGTGAAGTGAGTAATGAGAAAAAGTTTGTATGTCTACCATAGTCGAATTTTGTATGTCTACCATAGTCGAGCTGAATGCATCGTGGATTTGTCTAGTTGAAGTGTATCTACCACTCATGGGTTGTAAATGGGAGACTATTTAAATGTTGTCCAGATGAAGAACTCATTACCTAGTCATTCTACTAGATTAAGTGAATGTTACATTTAAAAAAAATGTTCTATCATGTACTATAGATGACTTTGTCCCCCACATTATCCGTGAAGTTTTTAATTTATATAATTTCGTTGGTTGTCGGCACTATATATCAAGACAATTTACCCCCTAAAGAAGCAACAAGAGTTTAAGTGATGGATACACTTATGGCTAGGGGTTTAAGGGTTCGTTTGGTTAGACTTTTGGGGAATGTTTTTAGGAAAACGCAAAGGACTTTAAGTCAAAGAGGTTTTTCAAAATGCAAATTACATTTGGTAAATCATAACCTAAAAGTTCATTGCAAAATACCTTTAACCAAAATTGTGTTTGGATAAGTTATATTTACAAAAGTCTTTATTATTAAAAAAAAAAAAACTGACCGGTGAAGGTGAAGGGTAGTGGCCACCAGCGGCCATCGTCTGAGGTTGCCAGAGCTCAAGCGACCCCCGAAGATCACCGGTGAGGGCGGCCTAGGGTCGGGCGACCGCTGGCGACCTAGGCGAGACCCTCGCCTGAGGTCACGTGCCTTGGCGAGGGTTGCCTACGGTTGGGCGATCCCCGACAAGAGTCGCACGACGCCGGCCAAGACCCTCCCCGAGGTCGCTGACCACAAGCGAGACCCTTGCTTGAGGTCGCGCGGCCTTAACAAGCTCGCCTATGGTCGACGACCTCGGCGACGTCTCGGCTAGGGTTGCGCGACCCCCGGCACAGCGGCCCTCGCCGAAGGTCTCGCCTGGGTCTCACGACCCTCAATGAGACCCTCACCTGAGGTCACGCAGCCCGAGGGCTGCCTAGCATGTGACCTTGAGCGACGATCTCATCGAGGGTTGCGAGACCTAGGTGACACCTTCGGCGAGGGCCGCTGTGCTGGGGGTCGTGCGACCAAATCGCGCGGTCTAGAATTGTGTTTGGATAAGTTATATAATTTAACCAAAATTGTGTTTGGATAAGTTATATTTACAAAAGTCTTTATTATTAAAAAAAAAAAACTGACCGGTGAAGGTGAAGGGTAGCGGCCACCAGCGGCCATCGTCTGAGGTTGCCAGAGCTCAAGCGGCCCCCGAAGATCACCGATGAGGGCTGCCTAAGGTCGAGCGACCGTTGGCAACCTAGGCGAGACCCTCGCCTGAGGTCGCGTGCCTTGGCGAGGGTTGCTTACGGTTGGGCGATCCCCGGCAAGGGTCGCGCGATGCCGGCTGAGACCCTCCCCGAGGTCGCTGACCACAAGCGAGACCCTTGCTTGAGGTCGTGCGGCCTTAACAAGCTCGCCTATGGTCGACGACCTCGGCAACGTCTCGGTTGGGGTTGCGCGACCCTCGGCACAGCGGCCCTCGCCGAAGGTCTCGCCTGGGTCTCACGACCCTCAGCGAGACCCTCACCTGAGGTCACGCAGCCTGAGGGCTGTTTGGCGTGTGACCTCGAGCGACAATCTCATCGAGGGTTGCGAGACCTAGGTGAGACCTTCGGTGAGGGCCGCTGTGCTGGGGGTCGTGCGACCAGATCGCGCGGTCCAGATACCGTCGGAGGTCGCACGACCCACCGGCAACCGTCACCTAGGTTGCCATGATTGTCGCCACCCTCTCTCTACTCCATCGCGGGCCATTCAAGACTATGCTCAACTCGGACGTCCGCCTCAACGAAGAAGATGAACAGTGTATCGCAAGTCTGATGAATAGTGTCTCACAAGCCTTTCCCGAAGGCTGAAAGCTCAAGGTACCCCCAGACTAGCCTTGGGCTTTCAGCCTTCAGAATGCCAACCTTTCCCTAATGAGGTTTGCAAAACATTTCCCAAACAATCAATATTTGGCAAAAAGGCCTTTAGGTGGCCAAAGCCCATTTGCAAAGCAATTCCCAAATGCACCCTAAGTGGTTCAATTTGGTTGGGTATTTTGGAAAACCGAACCAAACCGAGCCAATAAGAAAATTTATTGAACCGAAACAAAATCCGATCTGAACCGAAACCAAACCGAACCGAAATCCCGGTTTGATTCGGTTTTTCAGTTTTACTTTTTTTTTATTTTTTATTATTTTTTTTTTCCTACATGCACCCCTTTCAATAAATTTTTTATTCTTTTGAAAAATCATTTTTTAAATTATTTTTATTTTCTTTTTTCCTCTTCAATCTTTTTCTTTTTCTTTATTTTTCTTCTTAGTCTTTATTGGCCGATGCTGGCCACTTCGACGGCCAACAACTAGCCAGAGGCTAGCTGGAGCCTCATCACAGTCCGGCGAGGCTCGAGCTTGCTTGACACCGATAAGCTCGAGCCCACCAGATTCAACAAGCTAGGACAAGCTCGAACCCCACCTAGGTGGCCAGATCTAGTAGGGCTCAAGCTCATCGGCGTCGAGTGAGCTTGGCCTTGCCTGATCAGGCGAGGCTTGACCTCATCGGAATTTGGCAAGCTCGAGCCTCACCAGCCACCACCGTGGCCGACTACCGGTCAATGAAGAAGAAGAAAAAGAAAGAATTGCATGTCCGACGACCGGTCAAAGAATTGCTTTTAGGCCCATGGATATATTACTGCGTATGTATGGTCAAGAATTTTCATATGGGGAATTTCCGCGGTTTTAGACTGGCCAAAAAATTCCAGAGGCGGGTATGGCATAAAGAGAACGACGGCTCGCACTTTGATATATGTGCGACAGCAAAACTGCAGCAGGACAATGGCTCCTTTGCCCCCGTCGGACGGCGCATCCTTCTGATATAATGGAGTGTAATGCAGATATAGAGACGGAAGCCGACGGAGACGAGGAAATGGACGACTGAGCTCCCCAATCTTTGATCTTGTATTCTACTAATGGACTCACTTCCAGGAATTTGTTATCTATTTTCTGATCCATCCTCGGGCCTCGCTCTCCAGCCAAGTCAGCTGCTAGTCAATACTTGACAGTAAAGGGACCTAGTTGGCTAATATGCAGAACTTTGCTTCACAATTCAATCTTCATGTGGTGAATTTTGTGGATTGCGAGTATTGTGAATTTCAAATTTCACCCACTTTGCAGGAAAAAATTGAGCTTGTATTGCCGAATGCCCCGTTCTCTCTGACTACTAGGGGAGCAACTGTTCATGGATGTGAATTTTCTCCTATTATTGACATTTAAGATATTGGGTAAGATCCGATGAATGAGGTACTGGGAAGATTTACCATGAGTTCCTTCATGAAATCAATGTGTATCGGTGAAATCGAATGTTCTGTGGATCATTGAAGTTAAGAAGTCGCTCGCACTTTTCAATCTTCAGATTTTGCAGCTCTTCACCGTTAGAAAAGGTGTTGAATCTGCTTGATCCGATATTGTGGCATATGATTTCTGAACCAAATGATGCTAGGAGGTGAAAGACGTGCCATATGCGCTCGATTCAATCGTGCAGCGTGTGCAGTTTCTAACTGTCTTTAGAAAATGTTGCCGAAATGCCGTTATTACATTAGGTGGGGAATGGGCAGTTTCCCACGTGATGTAATAGCTATTACATTACAGTTTTATTCCATTACTGCAACAAAACAGACTGTTAGCGATTCAAATCTGCAATATTCAAATGCCTTATAAGTAAGCACTTTGCAAACATCAACTTTAAAGCTTGCCTGAAACTAATGGCATGCCAAAGCATCTCCCAGGCAAATGAACCCCTGCTTAAGGGAGGTAGAATGCAACATTTCTTTCCATATAGAGTCTGGCTCCCAAAAAGTTCAGTTTATGCAGGATTTCACCTGACCTTAGACATAGCATAAAGATTTGTCACAAAAGAGAGAATTCCCCCTCTCAGCATCAACTGAACCCTCCATAAAAGTGAAGATGCTATTGCCCGGAACATAAATGCATAACTTTTAACACTCATTTTTCTTCTGATAGCAGCTTGATTGAGGAGTGCCGTTGAAGTTTCAATCAGAAGCACAGCAAGATAAAGGAGACAAGGACTCTCCTTTCTCAATTCCTTTTCCCATTTAAACTGCCCTTCCAGACCTCCATTCACAATGACATATAACCAAAACCGTTCTTATAGAATAATAAGAAGATATCAACTGTCGTCATCCTAACCAAACCCACTACTTAAAGGACTCTCTTACTCTACTGAAAATATAATTATCTCATTCTCCAACCCTTTCCTCTTCTGTAAGATACCTACCTTGCTATTTTTTTAATTTATTTTTCAGAAAACTCTCGATCTATTATTTTTTCTTCTTACAGTCCTACTCTACTTTGCACACGCGTGTAGTGCATGTTCTAACCTAGTTACATGTCTGTTACAACATATATGCAATCGAGTTGCACGGCCATATCCTTCCCTCCTTCATCCCTCTCGCTCTACAGCAATTGATAATATTAATTAAACAAAGTAAAAAGTTCTAGCTTAACATAAGCATAAATTGAAATATCCTAAGACCCTCAAACTTCCTCACCTTTTATAGAAAAACCTGAAATTTAAAGAAATTATGAGAACCCATCCAAATCTTGTCTGTCCATACTACACATAAGATAACTTGCTAATTTAGTGTCCGCCCCGATGACTATAATAATTCTTCAATAGATCAAAGAGTTGACATACTATTATTATCCTCAAGGGCAATATGGTAAAAAAAATGTAGGATGAAACCATTCTTTCGACAAGTTAATTGCATGGTTTCCTTCTTTTGACTCCCCACTCGGCCAGACATCAAGAATATCACGGCACTAGCTAGATTCGATCAAGCTATGTCCTCGCACGAAAGAAGTCGCGAGTGCTGGCTTGCGGGGAGCTGAATTGCTAACCAGATCGAATCTCGCCCTCGTTGCTGGCCCTCAGTGGAGGCTGGCAGAGCCAGGCCCGACAATGGCCAGAAGAGGGAAAATGGGAAAAAAAAAAAAAGAGAAGAAGAAAATAAGAGGTAAAAAAGAGAGATTAAACTCATAAAATTAAAAAATTGCAAACTCATTTGCGCTTGCCGTGCTACGTAAAATGTTTACATTAGCAATTTCTAGTCAGAAATATTGAATTAACAAATCATTAAAATATTTAAGATTAAATTGATAATTTATTAAAAAATTTAGGATTGAATTGATAAAATTGAAATTTTTAAAACTTAAATATTTATGAAAATGTATAGACTAAATCGTTGTATAATATATTTATTATTTTTTGGATAATTTTCTTTTTCTACGTAAGGCAAGCCAAATCATCTACCATCGAAAAAGGCTCTGCAGCGGCGTTGCGAGGAGTGACATCAGAACTTTAAGACAGGCACCCCACTCCACGCCACCCCACCAGCTAGACGTTGCACATTTGCCTTTTTTACATTCCCACGTAACGTTAATTCTCCCCCCCCAACACTCTTTGTTTTTTCAGTTTTTTTTTTTAAAAAATATTATTCGGGATGACAATTGGCTATTTGAAGAACCCCTACAGCCTATAGAAACAACCGTTTAAGTTAAAACTTTTGAACCGTGTAGATAGCTACGATCTAGAGCGGTTGTCACGCAATCGTAAGTATTTATGACTTTCGAATTCTGAGCCGAAAATCTAATAATTTCCCATCCAACTGCCCTGAATTTTGAGAGGATTACCCACACACACCCGCTCCTTCTCTTCTCTTCTCTTCTTTACTTTTGATAAGCTCTAACTCGGTGGAAGACAACAAACTCGCCTAGAAATTTAAAATATATGGATTTTTCTAGCCGCATGCGTGCGCGCTACCCCACATAACATTGTTGTTTTGGTATTCAGAAGATGGAACCGTATCCCGACTCGAGACCGTCAATGTTCATCCTCTTTTAGGACCTTTTGATGGTGCACGTGCTTTTACCCATTTTAGATAAGCCAATCACATTTGACGAATTTTTATATACAACTCATTAATTATGTCCATGACTTATCCAATCTAGCCTATTGCCTACCAAATTTGCGGTGGGCAAGGGATATGATAATTGAATAGATCTTAGAAATGAGTCTGCATATTACGCTTCAAATTCACGCAATGATTGAGGTGAATTCAAATCAAATATTACCACAAATGTAGAATGTAACGAATCAATACGGCTCAAACTTCATCTCGCTTTTCCCGTGCTATCTCAGATCCGGCTTTAACTACGGGTAGTAAGACCAATTTTAATGGAGATCTCAGCAGATTAAGAAAAAGAAAATCTACCCCAAAAAAAAAAGTAAAAATAGAATAAAGGAAGGATTCCAATGGAATCGTAATGGCACCTGAATCCCCGGTCGCGACAAAGATCTCCGGGAGTGCTAAAGTCGGGCTCGGTTCGAGATATTTTTAGACTCAGTGAGTCCCTTTTCACCGCCTGCGCCCTCAGTAAAAAAGGGACAAAAGATATCTCCCCGTCTCCACTGCCCGCTCACGGCGCGCCACGTCATCCGGTGGAACCCATTTAGACTACTTATGGAGATAGCCAGAGAGGGAAAAAGCTGTTAATCCGGGTGGATTAGGCAAGATGATTAATAACGCCAGATAAAGAATATATTTTTTGAGTAATTTTTAACATATTAGATAAGAATATTATCTTAAGTGAAGATGGCTCTTTCTTATTTTCTGCTGTGCACTCCAGTGAAGATGGCTATCCTATTTGTAGTCCTCCAGTCGAGACTTCGCGTCGGGGTTCTACCGACATTTCCCAGCGGCCGCATCGCAACGCTCTAATCTTTTTCTTCTCGTACCGAAAAGCTTACGTGGCGCATCGCACGACAAAAAGGTCAAAGCTACAAAGGCGGTCGGAACCGAAAGGGAGAGAGAGATCTGCCGGTTCGTTCCCATCGTCGTCGGTTTCCTCTCGACGGGCGGCGAGGGAGTGGTTCCGCCGTCAGAGGCGGACCTTCTTCGAGCTGCGGCGATGATGAAGATTCCCGCCAAGGCCAAGGCCTCGCTCGTGCTGCTCACCGCCGCCGGCCTCACCTTCCAAGCGGCTTCGGCCTCCAACCTTCTCTTCTCTCCTCTCGCCATTCTTCCCTCGCCTCTCCTGCTCCTCCTGCTCCTCCTCCTCCTCCGACGGCGACGGCGGCGGCGGCGAATCTCGCCGGCAAGGTCGGGGCGTTGATCGACGGCGTCTTGCGCTCCTCTTGCGCTGTCTCCACGGTCCTCGATTCCTCTCCCTCCTCCTCCTCCTCCTCCCCGTCTCTCCTTCCTTGTTCCGCTCCTCGTTTTGGCCGCTCGCGCCGCCGCCATTGACGGATTCCGCTTCGCAGGTCGCGATCACCGTCATGGACTACGAGGTCTCTTTGCGCGGGCTTTCGCGGGACTCCGAGGAGTATCTGCGCAAACTATCTGAGGTTAGTTCTCCGTCGCTTGCCGCAGCAGAGTTCTGAAGGTGATTAGAGTATTTCTCGAGGTGAGAATCGGTGCGTTTAGTTGCTGACGAGCGAAAGCTCTGAATGTTTGTGTGTCGAGTAGGATTTTAGTTAATATGAAGAGGGAAAGAGAGGCATAAGAAGTTATTGAGTCGACGGACGATGGCAAAGTGCGCACACTTAGCTACCTTTTACATTTCCCTGCTCAGGACATACGAAGCACTTCGTATACATGTACGGCAACAGTCCATTTTAATGAACTGCATTGTTTTTTATTTTGAGCCACACACTTCACCTACTCACTAACAAGCTAATTCCACCTGCTCGCTAAGAAGCTAGAGTCTTATACTTATAACCAATGCTAGAAAATTCTAGAAAGACGTGAGAGGAGAGAGAGGTGGTGCTCTTCAATACTAGGAATACTCATTTTTCTCATGGATTTCCTTCAAAATTATGTTTATACCTTCGAGATTATTAGGCAAAATATTTTGTTGTACATTAAGCACAGCATCATTAATAGACAAAATCTCTTTGTCAAGTAAATTTTGCACTTTGATTATTAGGGCAAGATGATTATCCGTGCTATGTCATGTCTCTCGCATACAATATTTCACACGACTTGATAATGTTAAATCCAACAAATTTCAGGGTCATCCTAAGAACTTTCTCTGCCACCGTCCTTCTCTGGAGGGAGCATAAGTAAAAGTCTTGATAATGATCTAGGTAGCGGGAGAATTGCCTTTATGGATCCTTCCTCCCTCACGCATAATTCCAATGGTGCTTTTCCATAAAATATGACTAGCTCTTGTCGGGGAAGCTGAGCAAGGCTTTGATGTAGGCAGACTTTGGACATAATCCCATTTGGTTCGGTTTTTCTAAGGGACTTTGAGCTTAGGAAAAATATTTTGCGTTTGGTTCACATTTTTGAGTCTTCATTTGCCAAATACAAGCATTTGGAATGGTTTAATGAATTTTTTTCTTTCTAATATTGCCCTTATTGATAATCATGTTTTCCTCTTTTGCCCTAAAAAAATAGTGTTCATCACCTTCTTCCTTTTTCCTTAGAGTTGTTGTTCCATTGCAAAGCTCAACCAATGAGCGGCGCTCAACTACGAGTGTCTAGATTTGGCTGCCGAGGGGCCAAATTTGGCCGTCGAGAAGCCTCGCCTAAGGTTGCATGACCTCAAGCGAGGTGGCCTGAGGTTGGGCGACCTCGAGCGTTGCCTAGGTCGTGTGACCTGGGGCGTCACCTCCCCCACCACCACCGCCACTAGCTGCCTTCCCACTGTCACTAGCACCACTACTGAGCAACTGCATCTCGTCTTTCTTTTTGTCCTTTTTCTTTTTACTTTAAAGCTGCTTTGTAAAATATACACAAAATTGAGTTTCTAAACATACTTACCTCCACAAAATACCAATTCTTTCAAAGTTACTTGACCAAACGGCGAGAGTCAACTTATGATTAGGTTAGCAAGTCTTTTTCTCAACATTATCTGTAGAGTTCATTCAAAACATGATGTGACGAATTACAAGCGGGTAAATGGGGCCAACCTAGTCAAATTCAAAATCCACCGCCTTATTCCGAGAGTCAATTTTTGCAAAAACAAAAAAAAAAAAAAAGGTCAAAGCTACAAAGGCGGTCGGAATCGAAAGGGAGAGAGAGATCTTCCGGTTCGTTCCCATCCTCTGTCGGTTTTCTCTCGACGGGCGGCGAGGGAGCGGTTCCGCCGTCGGAGGCGGACCTTCTTCGAGCTGCGGCGACGATGAAGATTCCCGCCAAGGCCAAGGCCTCGATCGTGCTGCTCACCGCCGCCGGCCTCACCTTCCAAGCCGCTTCGGCCTCCGACCTTCTCCCGCTCTCTCGCCATTCTTCCCTCGCCTCTTCTCCTCCTCCGACAGCGACGGCGGCGGCGGATCTCGCCGGCAAGGTCGGGGCGTTGATCGACGGCGTCTTGCGCTCCTCTCGCGCTGTCTCCACGGTCCTCGATTCCTCTCCCTCCTCCTCCTCCTCCTCCTCCCCGTCTCTCCTTCCTTGTTCCGCTCCTGGTTCTGGCCGCTCACGCCGCCGCCGCCGCCATTGACGGATTCCGCTTCGCAGGTCGCGATCACCGTCGTGGACTACGAGGTCTCTTTGCGCGGCCTTTCGCGGGACTCCGAGGAGTATCTTCGCAAACTGTCTGAGGTTAGTTCTCCGTCGCTTGCCGCAGCACAATTCTGAAGGTGATTAGAGTATTTCTTGGGGTAGGAATCGGTGCGTTTAGTTGCTGACGAGCGAAAGCTCTGAATGTTTGTGTCGAGTAGGATTTAGTTAATATGAAGAGGGAAAGAGAGGCATAAGAAGTTGTTGAGTTCACAGACGATGGCAAAGTGCGCGCATTTAGGCTGCGCATGATAGAATTTCTGTTTCTTGATTTCTTTATTTCTCTCTGTTCCCTGGAATAGGTTTGGAATAAAAATCCGTTTGGTAACGCAATTTGATTTCTCTATTTCTGAAACAGATTTCTATTTCAGAAATAGATTTAAAAAAGAAATCAGAAGCTAAAATTTTTATCAATTTCTGACTAGAAATTTTGTCATGCACACCCTTAGCTATCTTTTACCTTTCCCTGCTCAGGAGATAGGATCCTGAGCAACAGGAATATAATAGCTGAGCTTTGTCACTAAGCACTTCGTATACATGTATGGCAACAGTCCATTTTAATGAACTGCATTGGTTTTCTAAAGTTGCAAATCAGAATTGCCCGTCTCACTACTTTGTTTGCATGGCAACAAATCGGTATAATACAGATTTGTTTCATGTGGAAAAATTATTTTTCCTGTGCATTTTGCGAGAGTGTGTTTGTGCACTGAAGTTTGCTCAGTGTTTGCTTTCAGGTACATTCACGGTCAGCTAAGAGAATTTTGGAGTTATGCGAAGCCAACAAAGGCTTCTATGTCAAAGCTGGTCAATTTGTTGCAGCCCTCAGGCAGGTTCCTGAGGAATATGTATCGAAGCTTTCCTCATTACAGAATAAGGTTTCATTCATCTTTAATCAAATTATCCTTTTTCCTCTTCGCTTTGATTTATTATTTGCAGCTTTGGTAATTGATTCTCTTTTTTACACATGAACGAATGATGCCTTAGGCAGTCCCTTGTCCTTTCAAGGCAATAAGAGATGTTCTGATCAACAACCTTGGACAAGATTTATCATGCATGTAAGTTGTCCATCAATACTTATTGGTTATTTCTTTTCATATCTCTGTCATAATTTTGCTTTGAACATTTCGTTTAGTTTGATCCTTTCAACATTAATAACCTTTTAAGATGGAATTCTTATGCTCGGTGAGTTAAAAGTTTATAAGGGTGCCTTTCCTAGACTTTCATCGCACGGACATTTAATAAGAACCCTTCCCCTCTTGCTTTTCACTGCAGACTTTTTAACTGAGGAAAAAGGTGGTCCTATATGATTGGATGGTTAAATTTACTAGTAGGCTTCTTTCTGCTTCTTTGAAGATATCCTTTTCTTTTTGGGTATATGCATGGGGCCAATGAGGTGGTATGTAATTGGTTGCAAGAATTTTGAAGTTTAGGTCCTTTAATCTGTGGTTCTGTCATTCATATAATTATTAATTAGTAAATGCAGATAATGAATGTGCGCTCTCTGTAAATACATATTTGCTAAGGTCTGTATTTATTACACTTCAGAAATAGATTACTTGAACAGCTGTTACTGGACCTTAACAAATTCTTAAGCATATACCAAACTTCCAAATTTTTGCAAGTTGTGTCCCTATGACTGCGCTTTGGTGGATTATGAAACTTTTTCTTCGCATTTTGGGTTGGTTAAGGTTACTTGGTAGATTGAATTTTCACCTTCCCCATGATATATATAGTCCAAGCAGTTTAAAAATGATGTTAGTGCTGGTTGCAACATTTGTAAAGTGTCTCTTTTCTACTGATCTACCTATTTAAGAGCATATAAGTAAGCTGGCCATATTCTAGATTTTCCTACTGGAAGATTTGGCTAGTGGGTGACTGCTCTAGCTTTAGACTTCCAAGGTACAGGGTGCCGGAATTATGTATCATGAAAATGATTAAATAGGAAATGCTATTGTTGGATTACTAACCTTAAGACTATCTTTTATTGTTTCTATTCTCGTTCTGATCTGATATCTGAAATCATTTCATTGGTTAGTAACAACTTCAATTTTCCTGTAAATTTTTAGTGCTTTCACAGTGAGATATATTTTCTGAAACAAAATGATCACATTACTTGCTATTTCAGATTCTGTTCATTTGATGAAGTGCCAATAGCTGCTGCATCTATAGCTCAGGTTCATCGTGCAGTGCTTAAAGACAGTAATGAAGTAGCAGTTAAGGTTGGTCACTAAGTCTTGTTACCGAATTTCTTGTCATCGATTGTTGCCATTCTTGTCGCTGAATTTCTTTGTTGAGAACTTATTTTCACAGATTATGATTTAGATTCGTACTTGCTTGTCCTTAGTCTCTCTGTCTTCCCTTCCCTGCCTTGCACGCACTTGTTCACCTTGAAAGACACATGCATACATTATGGTTAAAATTTCTTTTGAGATCAAAGTCTTTGCAACTAATTGTGGGATAATATGTAAGTGAAAAACCATTGCACGATCCACACCTCAAGCGCATCTTCGTGGGATAAAATTCACATGCTTCCTGGTAGGTTGTTATAAATGAAGGCCATGTGATCTATGCAACCCTATTGCATCTTTGTGTTGCAAGTTGATGCTTTGAACAATCGCAGACCAATGAATGGACACAGAGGTTCAAGTTATTGGTGGCAAGATTAGAATTTTTAGAAGTCCTATCTGAAGATCAACAAGATAAAGAGATTTCACCTGAAATAATAGGTAGTAGGGTATATAAAGGGGATTCACCAAAAAATACACAAGCGTCTAGCCGTAGGGGACAGCACCCTACAGTGGCCCCCTATGTCACCCTTGGTCATGGCTATCATGGTAGTTTGTGGCCTTTGGAGTTGCATATTGAGTCATTGCATCCAGTATAGCTCTAAGGATGATGGAGTACTATTGTTAGTAGCGAGATATAAATCCCACATGACATAGATACGATTTTTTATTGATTTTGTCAATGAGGGCCTTAGGGCATTAGTTAAGTAAATAAAGAAACTTCCAATTCGGAAGTGCTCACTTTTCCTGAAATGTGTATGATTAGCGTTTTGAAATTGAAAGTTTCCTATCACTATCCTGAGGGCACCTGTGAACATGACATGTTCTCACCAGGCATGTAATTTTTTTAGGACATTAGTCAATTTTGGTACTAATGATTATTGTTCACATTTTCCAGCATGGTTTTTTGTCAAAATTAGTGGGACTTGTCTTGTAACATGCATATATGTGGTATGATTGTGGACGCAATAGAAAGCCTAAGACATGAATTTTTGCTTTACTCTCATTAATTGTGTATTCATAGGACAGATGTTGAGCTATCTTAGGAAAGAATCCGAATGTAACATGTTAGGATTGTTATCTGTTTTTTCTCTCACATGAATGTACTCTTTTGGTACTAGAAATGGTACGGTTGTTTCAGAAAATGCTTATGATGTGTTTGAGATGCTTTTATTCTTTATTCTTTATTCTTTTGCTGTTTCATTTTACTTAACATTTGGAATTGACTATTACTAGATATTGAGCACCTCATATCTTGAAAATTGTACACGATAGTGGCTTTTGAACTCATTCAGAATTTTGTCATTGTCATTTAGAAACTAAAATAGTTTGTATATGGGGCAGCTGTAAATGAGCTTATTTAAGTTTTTATAAACAATTATTAATTGTGAACCCAATAAAAATAAAAAGAAGAGCCTTACCAGTAGATGTATGGAGAAAAAGGAGTTATCCATCTTTGTGTATGGTCAACATGGCCTGAGCATTTCCGAAACAGGCTGTTTTAAATTAAAATGGTATAACCTACCTCTGACACCTGGCCTACATAACTGGCATTTCTATCTATGTTTCCTCCCAAAGCTATGGATCGGAATTTAATTTTTACTGGAAAACTATGACTAGTTTCCTGCTTAGCAGCAGTGAACTATCAGTTCTTGCTGGTATTTGAGAATGTCGATCAGGGAGAAGAAATAAACAAGGAAAATCTTCAAGTGCTTGCAAAATCAATTGTTTTGTGTGTGCTTTTGTGATTTGCTTAGTGTTATTAAAACCAAAAAATACAAGTGAAGAAAAAACTTGTTGCAATCTGCCCGTGTGCTCGCTGTAGATATTTCTTATAATGATGGTGCATAGTAGTTGGTTTCTAGAATTTTTATGGACTCAGGCATAGCAAATTGATTCTTTCATGTTATTTTGGATGATAGGTACAATACCCAGGGTTAGACCGCCAGATGAAACTAGACATGATGATCATGTCTTTCCTCTCAAAATCCATCACGTGGGTCAGAACTATTTTCGTACCCCTTGCTGAATTGTTTTTGTGATATCTGTTATCTGTTCCTGTGAGATACCTAGGTTCCTATGGAGAATCATTAGTTTCTTATGTGCATCTGCTTAACATCGTGCAATTTCCTTTTTTTTTAATAAATGTGGGGCGGCATATCTGCATGCTGTTCTAGCAATGATATGATACCATATGACGAGCAATAGGCAACATGTGACTCATCTTATGCTCTTATCATTTTTTTCTTCTGCTATGTGATTATTGTGTTTATTATGTCTCAGCTGTTTAAACAGCAAGTTATCATGACTGATATGCCCTTTGAGATAAATTAACAATACATCAGTCCGATGTGTCCGTGCCAATGCTTATCCTACCTCTACAGATTCAGAAATCTAAACTTGACCTTTACTTTCTCCCCTTATATGAGAATTTTCATGAAAACCATCAACGTCCATATTGCTGCACATGCACAGTTGTGACCATGCCTTCCCTGAAACTTCTCGAGGAATGCACATACTGCTCTAAACCAGAGTGATAGTAACATGTTAGGCCTATGGACGTGTGGTAGCTTAAGTTTAGCTTGCAATATAAATTGATCAGTAGAAACCTAGGTATTCATGACACTTTTCTAGCTTGTGATTGCAGATTCCTTTTATGAGGAGCAAGGAGGTTTGGCATAGAATAATCAATATCTGAAAGAGGATAATTTGCTCTGAAATGATAGTCTCTAGGATGCTTAGTTGTCACAGACATGTTGTAATGCTGAAGCAATTTGATACTGCAGTATCTCTATGGATTTTTATTCAATGGAAAAGTAGCAAACCCATGGGAGAAAAGAAAAACAGCACAACAAGCTTGCTTGTTTAGTTGTTTTAAGCCAGTTCTGCGAACCCAGAATAGGTATAAGCAGGGACAACTGTGATCGATGTACATGAAGATGGATATAAAAACCAAATAACGGGTCAGATTCTGAAATCTGGGGAAAACTGACATGGTTTCTAGATTCTGCATTAATATACCAGTTAATATACCTTCGCTTTTAAATCTAAAAGCTGTGTCCACTGCCATTTGTGCTGTGGAAATAGCTGGGAGCTTCATTGTCATCATCTTCATAATCACTATAGTGACAACAATCATAATATTATTTGTTTTTTTTTTTTTTTTTTTTTTTTTGGTATATGCTTGTGCAGTTTTGATCAACTTAAATTTGGACTGCTAAGGAATCCTCTTGTCATGTTTGACTGTCTTAGGTTTCTCAAAATGATCATCCTAATAAGTAGCCACCACTTTTAATGCCATTTGGTTTCAGGGCACTAATATGATATCTAAATAAGCTGATTATTTAGAGTGCTCGGTTGTGCTGTTAATTTCTTCAGTTTATTCACCAACTTTCTCAGTTGAGAAAAATGATCCTTTCTCTTCTTTCGCAGCTCTTTCCAGAGTACAGATTTGAGTGGCTTGTGGGAGAATTCGTCAAAGCTATCTCCTTGGAACTTGGTAAGCATCAGAGTGTAGTATCTGTGTTGAAAGTAATATAATACCTTAAGGTGTAACATCTAGGGAGCACTTTCCATTTTTCATTAATGAGCGTCTTTGATCCACCACACTTGCCAATAGACATCGGACACCTATTTTCATGTAATGCGTTTTAAGTTAAGAACCTCGGTTTGTGGATTCCTTTATTTAGATTCAAGAGCCCTAAAGAAAGTGAACTACACCAAATGCTTTTTGTTGGGTGCTTCCGTGATCACCAGCCACACCCAAGTGATTTCATGGGCAGTGTGCTGTTACTGCAAAAGTATCTAAATGAGAATTGGCCAAAGGTTTTGACTTCACTAGAATAGTATATATCTAATTTATTCTAACAGAACTGGAGAAATTTTTTTATGTGGTATATGTTTAGGGTATGATAATTGCGCGTGGAAGTATTGTTATAGTGCTTTCTTTGATGAGAGTTTTATCAGTTTGCCTAATTCTATATTTCATGTAGGAAAAGTAGGCATCAGTCAACCTAAATGTTATATATCATGGTAGACATTTTGGCTGGTTCATTTTGTAAAGATATGATAAATTGTACTCATGATAATACTAATAAGAGGTTTCGATTGATCCAAGCCGCCATTGACATTGTCTATAAAGATTTTATCCAGGAGGGAAAAAATGCTGAGAGAACTGCCAAGAACTTTATCTCCAATGACAAGGTCAAGGTCCCTAAAGTAGTATGGGTAAGATTTTTTCAGATTCTCAATTTTCAGTTACTATTGAAGAGTTTCGTGTACTTATTTGAGTTTTCAGATGTTATTGCATTCATGATAAATTTGCAGGAGTTGACGACGAGCCAGGTCCTGACAATGGAATTTTGCAGGGGAAGCAAGGTATGGTCTTTTTTTTAATTGTACCTGGACTACTCCAGTTTTAGTGTCTGGCCTGTATAAAAGCCTTGGAACAAGTGTTCTGGGGAAAATGAAATCTTGTACTTGCCTACTTGTGTTGTAATTACCATAAAATTTCTGAGACATATTTTGGTTGGGTTATGTTGTGGTTGTCAGGACCATATGCATCAACGTCTCTGACTTGCGTTAATGCTTAAGAAATATAATTGGGTTACTTTGAAAAGAAATTGAAAAAATTGACACAGGAATGGATGTGTTTTGGGAAAAAGACTGCATTATATCCCAATTCTCATTACTATTTATATGTGTCATGATTCTCTCTTGTTGGTCATTTGAGCATTGAGTGTTTTCGATGTTAGTACATGGACGTGCACCTGATAAATTGTGCCACCAGAATATTCATTGTATGATAACAGGCGGCAGTTCCTGTCCTGGTGCTCTGGTCCTATGTCCTTGCGGCAAATAGCTTGTTGCATTACCAAACTGAAGCTCCTAGATTGGTCAGGGACGGCAACCTGTGTAATCTTGCCTTGTCCAAGCACCTAGGAGCATGGGTCACCTTTTCTTGATTTTGCAGCTATGTGTGTGTGTGTGTTGACAATAAGTTTCTTGAATGTGTAGGTTGATGATTTAGAATATATGGAGAAGATGGGAATAGATCCAACAAAGGTTTGTGTCTTCCCTCATCAGCAACTAGTTATAGCTTTGTTAACTCGCATTGGTCTCCAAATGCTTAAAGTTGAGGACACCCAGCAATAATGTCAATTTTGTTTGAGATTTCAACTGATCTGAAAGCATAGTGCTGAGGGTTCAATCATTCAATAACATATAGGTGTGACCTTTATTACTTGTAGCAGTTTAAAACTGCAGAATGGATTTAATGCAAAAGAGAGACAGAGAAAGGGTCTAGAATTTTAAATATGAAAAGAATTTAAAAAAAAAAAAATTGCTGTGACAACGAATATTCTAGAAATGCAGAGACTGAGATGCAACCGAGGGAAATTAGTTATTCTCAACTAATGGCGTAACAACAATTGTGACTTAACTTTTTCATCAACCATGTCAAGTTATACTTTTTATATCAGCATCTGTGAAACTGATCCCACCATCAGATCAACTCGAAACTGTTAATATAAAAGAATTGCAATCTGCTAGTCTTGCACTTGTATATTAATTTCTAAGTTATGCTTACAACAGAGAAAGATTGAATTATATCAAATTAACTGTAAATCCCCTGACAAAACCTCTGCATTTTTTAATGTGAATCTGATGGTTTTCTCTTGATTTTTATGCCTTTCAGGTTGCAAGAACACTGGTGGAAGTCTTTGCTGAAATGATATTTGTTCATGGGTTTGTACATGGAGATCCTCACCCTGGTAATATATTAGTTTCTCCAGAGGGCAAATCTGGATTTTCATTAGGTGAGGGCTAATATAGATTTTTATCTCTTTAATACATTCCCATTTAAGTTTTCACTAACGAGTCTTTAAATACATGAAGCCACTTAAGTATTTTCTGCCACAGTTATTCTTGATCATGGGGTTTACAAACAACTGGATGAGCAATTTAGATTGGACTATTGTCAGCTCTGGAAAGCTCTGATTCTTTCAGATTCAACTAGAGTACAGCAGCTTAGTGAACGTTTTGGTGTTGGCAAGTATTATAGATATTTCCCTCTCATTTTAACTGGAAGAACCATTGACAGGTATTTTTTTAATCCTACTCTTGTGAAAGATTTACTTTTGTACTATGAGTTATTTGGTAGTTCAATTACTTATCATTAGAAAAATTAGAGTGCTTCCAATAGCTTATGTTATTTTTGAGCAACACTTTCCCAGGACTTACTAGGTAATTGATAGCAGATACCCACAGGAAATTTTTCGACAATATTATGTAAGACTGGCTGTGACATGTCACAAAATAGTGGTATAGAGGAGCGAAAACCTTTGAATAGTCTACCTAGCCAGCTGTTGCCAGTGGTTAGCGATACCTGCCTTTTGTTTATGGCTAGAGTTGCAATATCTACCTCGCAGTAACCTTTCTTGCTGTTTGCCTATCCCAAGTAAAGCTGTGCCAAACATTTGACTCCTGTCAAGTTGTCATCCACCTTTCAGGAGACAATTTCTGTTTAGTTGGGCAACTTGCAAGTTTTTCATCAGGTGTATACTCAGGCCCTAATTTTTTTTTTCCCATAGATTTTGTTGAGTGGTGCCCATATTAATTAAGATACAATAAGTACACTTAAAATGGAAAGTTCTTAATTTCAGTGTATATTTTCCTTGGGATATCTAAGGTTTATCCACCTTTTTCCATTTTCACTTTCATGGAATAAAGATTGTGCGTATTGACTCACTGATTGCCCTTAGAATACCCATGACAAAATTCTTTTGCTATTTGGTCCAATTTCTGGCACATTGTCTATGCAATGAGCACAGACACATGCCTGGACCATGAGTACCAATTCCTTAATCTTTCGTACATGTAGGTCTCAAACAGTGAGATAAGGAGATGACAAGCTACATCTGGATTCTCATTGTGGCAATAATCTTTTTCGGGACATAGCGCTTATTGATAAGTCTTTATTTTGGATTGGATTCCATACAATTTACACATTGGGAGATAATTCCACATAGCTGCGAGATTATTACTCATTATATAACAAGGATGGAAATTTCACCGTTAGAAATTGTTTTGAGTTATTCTCATAGAAAAAGAATGGGAAGGGGAGAGGAGGAGGCCTTCCAAGTGTTCTGCATTCCCCAATGGCATTCTTTGGATGTTAAATCCTTATTTGTGTCCATTACTTGTTAGAGAGAGTCAAACAATAGTGAACATGAGTTTTTAACACTGCTTGTAGAGTAAACATATGACAGTTCTCTAATCTAATAATTCTAAATGGTAGGGACAATTTGTCGAGACTTGTGAACTGCCAGAAGGCTTTGCAAACTGTAAAACCGATATTCTTCCTAAGGATGTTTTCATAGTTCTTGAATCCCTGAAGGGAGGGTATTGCAGATTTCAAATGCTAATTTTTGTAATGTTTGGTTATATGTGTGTTGATATGCCGTCTACCTGAAGAATTTAAAATCTGGAATGGCCACCAATCCAAAAATATCATACAGAATTCGGGTATTTTTCATTGAAGTTAATTTTTGAGAGTTCACTGCATTTATATCATATCTGTAGCAATACTTTTGGTTATTGGTGTTAACTTTCTCCTCAATGAAACAGCCTATTTTTTTCATGACAGAAGGTATACTAATAATTGTACTTCACAATGCTATGGACAGTAAATCAGCTCTTGGAGAGGCTATGTCAGTTGAGGAGAAAGGGAAGTTAAAGAAAGATCTCAAATCCTTACGAATGGAGGATGTCTCATCATTTGTGGAAGCCCTTCCTCCAGACTTCTTAATAGTACTACGTGCAGAGTACGGAAAACAACTAAAACTTTTTTTACCATGTGAGTCAAGTTTCTACATTTCTTAGTCTTATTATTTTGGTTTCCTATTCCAGTGGGCTACTGAGGGCAATCATTCGCAAGTTACGCGCTTCTCAACGACTGAGGCTGTTAACTTATGCAAGATTTGCACTCTACGGTCTTTTCCAAGAGCCAACTACTCAATCTGGTAAAACTACTTGAATTATGCAATAACTTACTCATTGATGTGATCTGCTCTTGGATTGGCTTTGAGTGAACTTTGGAGCTTGTGTTATTGGTGTTGTTTTGCAGGTAAGTCTATATGGCCTAGAATAGATTCATCCTATAACAGACAGTTCCAGGATAAGGATCAAAACATGCCTTAATTCTTTAAACTAGATAAATTGACAGCAATGGTGTGGTACTATCCAACGAGGTGAGGTCTTAAATGGTGGAGTTCCTAGAAATGGGCCATGAGCACCAGCATGTAGAAAGCATACATTAGGTAGCAGCGCCCCTTTTGTGCATAACCAAGTGTGTGCATTCCCGGATGCAGGCCGGAATCACAAGGGGGTTGTGGGGTAGAGAGAGAGAGAGGGAAGGAGGAAACAACGAGGAAGGATTGATTTCATAGTATTATCAAAGTGGCTTATAATTTGTATCACGAGGCAGGAGGTCAAGGTGGATGGTTCTTAATTGAGAAATTACTTAGAGCATAAAAATCTCTTGGGTGCATTTTTCTTGTTGCATTGTCATCCTCAATCTGTGAAGAAGACACTATCTAACACTACGTGTATAGCGCTTTCAGGTTCTGCGGCTGCAGTACTCTTTTCCAAACTCAGGGGAAACTTGAGTTACCTTAAAGTGAGAGTTGTCCTCGGTATGTATATTCTACTGGCAAAATTCTTAAGGGTAAAATTAAATAAAACTCGTCCTCATACTTAAATTTATTTATTATTTTCTAAATTCAGGGTTGCTGGATTTGCTTTCCTGGATGGAAAGGGCAAGGCGCTTGCTATTTAAGATGATAAACCATTTGTATGTGGCCACAGGACCGTCTGTTAAAGGACATTATTTAACTTCTGCATTGTAGATCTTGTTGCATGGACAGCTTAAAATTTTGAGACAGATGCAATGAAGGTAACATTCTCCATCGTCCTCTCTCTCTCTCTCTCTCTCTCTCTCTCTCTCTATGCCCGTGCGCTTGTGTGTGACTGAGTATGACATATGACCTGGTTAGAAATTGGACAATGAGTATTACAGAATACATTGGTTATTTCTTGCCCCCCAGGAGCAACCACGTCTGAGGAGATCATGTGTGTTTAGCTACGTATAGTCCTACTTTCCTATCAGCGCCTTGCCTACAAACTGAGAAGTATTTAGGTAGCAAGTCACAGAATTTCATCTTACTTCAGTAAATTCTATTGTGCCTAGGCAGTGGGTTCAACTCGCCTCCCTCCCATTGCGATTACAAAAAGGAAAGTAAGCTTTGATTAGTTTAATGCACCAGCAAAATCAGAAGACCCATTCCACAAAAGAAAAAAAATATGGAGTGCGAGAAAAGGATGTCGGGCACGGTATCTGGAGATTTGTTACTCTCTTTTAGGGCTAATTCCATAAAAAAACATCAACTTTAGATCAATGGATAAATCTCGCTAAAACTTTTTTTTGTTCCGTAAAAAAGCATAAACTTTAGGTTAATGGAGAAGCAGGAAGGCTGAAGCGCTATGTGGTGCCTTGCTCGGGGTGCGTGGGTGGTGGTTTTTTGCGTGCCTCCCTAGGGTTTACTCTCCGTTTGCCGTATGCGGGGTTCCTTGGGTCATCCAAAAAAAAAAAAAAAAAAAAAATTTAGGTCAATGGATAAATTTGGCCTCAACTTTTTTTTTTTGTTTTGTAAAAAAGCACTAACTTTAGATTAAGTGACACTTCTGGTCCTAATTTTGTCTCATAAAAAATCACAAACTTTAACTCTTATCCAAAATTTAACCTCTACCATTAACTTTTTATTTAAAGTTAATCTTATTTCAGAAAAAAGGTGCTAGCCGTAAAGTTAGTGGATCTCATCCATGGTTTCTCTTGACGGGCGGTGATCTACAGCTTCATATTACGACGAAACGATAAAGTCTAGCCAGCGAAAAATAATCTTGAGATTTTTTTACTTGTTAGTGAAGTATAGGAGACAATATAGTTTCACCGTTATTCTTCAAACTGTGGCTCAAACAAGAAGACAATGAATGGTGTTAACTGGCAAGTACACATGGATTTATTGGTAAGGACAATCAATGAATCTAAGTCAAAGGGGGCTAGATTTAGGATTTAAGTGAAAGTTGATTTTTTTTAAATAAAAAAAATTGGGCTAGAATTGTCACTCGACTTAAAGTTGGTGCTTTTTTACGTGATAAAAAAAAAAGTTCGGGCTAGATTTGTCACTTGATCTAAAGTTGGTGCTTTTTTACCAGACAAAAAAAAGTTTGGACCAAATTTGTCCATTAACCTAAAGTTTGTGCTTTTTTTTTTTGGAATTAAGCCCTCTCTTTTATCAATTCGCACTCTAACGATGGAGCAGGGATGCATATGATGGCTTTGGCAATCCAACGGCTGGTGATTTTGGCTTAAAGCTCTAGATAGATGATGGCATTATCAATCTGTTCTCTCAATTCAAGCATGGGGTCAATCCCATAACAGATATCCTTTCAGAAGTTTTTAAGTCAAGAACTCAATACCAAGTTTATCGTTCTTCATGCATGGCATTGATGTTGGACGTCAACTCGATCCATCATTGTATCGTAAAATATCCGGAGGCACTTCAATTCATCTGTAACTTACCAGTTTTGGCAATAATCATGCATCGCTGATTCATGAAAAATGGAGGGCACTCCCTCTACAGAATTTGCTCACTTATTAAAATGGAACGATCAATTTATAAAGACGTCATCATGCTGCCCCTTTGGAAAGTTTCATTGTAACAATTCTGTCCGAGATAAGAGGGAAAATATTACCAACTTCCTCAAAGTACGAGGGAGAATACAGAGTAATAATATTCTTATACTTACAAGGTACACTCCTAGGCAGCTTAGCTTGCAAATTTGTAATATAACAATTAACATAGAGTAATAATAGAGATGATGGTCTCATCTATCCAAAATCCCATGAATGCGTCGTATAAGTTCTGAATCTGCTCCACTGTGAGAGGCCAGCACAAACCTCAGACCTCAGCTCATATCGATTATCTGTCCAATCTACTAACCAGTCCGATTAATTCATCTTACATGCAACGGAAACAAGTTCAAAATATTACCAGAGGGGGACGAGAAGCCAATCAAATGACGTCTAGATAATCCACACCTGATCCATTAGAAGATGGGGATATAGCGGTCCAACAATGCTTTACAAAAGTTACATCTTCAAAATGTCGAAAGGCAAATGAAGTGCCAAACCTTTTCAAATTACTTTTGCACCGGGAGATCCTGTTACTCCAGAAGGTAACGACTTGCCTGACCGTATAAAGGTTTCACTGGCTAGTATTTTGTACCAAAATATTGTCGAAGCAGCAAAGTGAATGAAAGTAATGACCTTTGGCAGGAGGTATGCAATTACTGGCAGCAAGGATGCGAGGAAGACAAGGCATGTTCAAAATGCCATCTCACATGCCAACCATGACAGTAGCCATTACCAATCTCATTTGTTTCCTGAGATGTGCTTATCCAGGAATGCATTAGCCAGATTACTGAAGTTGATGTTAACGTCTCCAGCGGCAGCATACTTCTTGATCAAATCAATTACTTCTGGCTTCAAAATTTCTTCTTTGTTGGATGCATTGCACAAGTAGTAAAGAGATCCAAGGGCATACATTACCTGTAAATCATTAGGCGAACTCAAGAGGCACACTCATACCAATGAACCAACTATATACTTCATTATCTCCAATTAATGTATGCATTCCATCTCCATGTAGGTGAAGCAGTTTCTTTTTTCATTTTTTGGGTGGGGTGCGGTGCAGGGGTAATTGTAAATGAAGCAGTTGAAAGCATCACATCTTCACTTCAGCATAACTGATTAAAGATGCCTGTGACTTTATTCTGTTTGCAGAACATGCTAAAGCTTGTCACTACATTGCGCTGTAGTATGCACGTACTTAAGGACTCAATCTAGTTTGAAACTGAAATTTACTCTTTTTATGGCTAAAGAGTCAAAGCATTCACATACGATTCAAGGTTCTCCACTCACAGTATTCCTAACAGGGCTTGACAGACATTGAATAACAAGGGGGATTCCACCACTCTGAGTGATGATGGCAGCATTTGCTGGCTCTGTATAAAAAAGAAAAGACTAAACATTTGTTAAGTAGACCAAAAATTAGCCATTAACACTTTACGACTTGCGTGATTGATCTATCATCTACAACTTGGAATTTCTGAATTCACCTGCGCATGAATTGCATATCCCTCCAATTCCAAATTCGACAAGTTTCTCATTTGGTTCAGTCATGCAATCCAGAAAAAGCTCCCACACATTGAGCTGTTTCAGAGTAAAGGTTGAATTAGTTGAATATCATAATACTAGCTGAAGAAACTATCCTTTTGAGTAATCAGAATAAAGAGGTTCTAGACCTGGCGCAAGAACGTATAATTGTAGGGATCATAAGCAAAATTTGCCAAATTGGCAGCAATTTTTTCTTTCATTTCTGGAAACAAGGAAACAACTAGTCATGATCAAATCATTCACATTAAAGGTTTGCTTTATAAATAAATGCAAAAAACTGCATCGCCATGATACATTTACATGAAACCAGTCACAATATTTCATGACTACTGGAAGGGAAACCAGATCAAGAAACCTTTAACATAAGGAGAAAAAAAGAAGAAGAGGAGATTAACTTAACCGCAGGACACACGAAAACACATTCAATTAATCAAGCTGCAATCCATCCAGAGAACGAAGCCCTTTAAGTTTCCTCATTAAACAGATCATCCCATGCCATATTTCCCTAACCACCACCCTCAACAAATCATCAACGTGCATTTACATTCGACAGCTACAACCCAGAATTTAGTTTTATCTACTGTGCAAAACCCACAGCTCGGCCTGACCTTCCTCATCCATCAACGCAATCACTCAGTGAGAACAAATCGGTCTCACCAAAAACAGATAATGCACGCACAAAGATCCCATTTACCTTCAGCTGTAGCATTCTGGAACTGGCTCACCAAATCCTGAAACAAAACAAGAAAAAAGACATTAAGCGCAAAAGGGCCGACTCTAAACTCCATCAGAGAATGAGAAAGAGACACAGGAGCTCGCCCGAGGAAGTGGGTCGCCCGCCATTCAAAATCAAGAAACGAAAAAAGTCAGTTCCGTAGGACATAGCCAGGATCAAACCCCACAAGCCCCGAAAATCGATGTCGGGCCGACAGAATACCAACAACCCATGAACCGAAGAAGACTAAGGCAGCAGAAAAAGGGGGAAAGGCGGGATCTTGATGAGGAACGGAACCTGGAGGTACTGCAGCCTGGGGGTTCCATATCTTCCCGTTCGCTCCTCTTGCCTCCGATCGTTCGTGAACATTTTGCCGAGTCCCTCTCCTCACGACTTCGAATCCTCTGCGTAAACTTTTGGTTCCGGAACCACCGTCAAGCCGATTCACAACTTCTGTACCTTTATACTGCAAGAAGTAAGGTGACTTTCGTTGTACTTTATTCTTGATGCAATATATAGGTAGTAATATAATAAATTAAAATAAAAAATTTCCTCTTTACGATATCATCACTATTGAAATTATATGTAATTTTTTTTTTGTATTTAAATGCAATGCATGTTTAAATAATACTACGACAACAATTTCTTAAATGTAAAAACACTAACCGATATTTAAGATTTCTTTTTGAGTAATAGTGTTGAGGGTTCTTGAACTTTTGTTCATTATCAAATACCATATCCGAATTTGTTCTCAGTTTAATATTATCCATGAATATTTTTCATTTAGTCAAGTCGTCGTTTCAATTAAGATCGAATGAGAATTGCTAAGATAGCTGTTAAAGATTTGTCATTTTATGAACTTTATTTGTTTGTTCAATTTTGTGTTAAACAATCTCCAACAATCTTCACTCGACTATTATGAAGGTTATCAAATATTTTCCAAGATAAATCTTGATGGCCCTAATTTGGGATTAGTAATTTTTTTTATATAATTGCTTGACAAGACATACGTTACATGTGTTAATTGTTAATGTGTTCATGTGAAAAATTGCAATGAATACCAAATGCTTACACACGTATGAATTGATTTTTTTTTACCCATTTAAAACACGTTCAGATTTGTTTAATTAAATAACCTGAATTTTTTTTTTTGTGTTAACATGACATGTTTAGATACATTTAAAAATTCTTACAGTATGTAAACACAATTAATCATTCATATCTTTGAATTGGGTAATCCATTTAACACGTTATGTTTGAATAGATTATTATGACATGATTCATAAAACATCGCGTGTTGGTATTCAATCTACATCCGCACATTGATACTCAATGGGGGATTGGGAAGGACCAAAAAATGAATAAAATAAATGGCGCAGGGGCTTAATTGAATGAAAAAAGTTCAAAGGCGGTACTGAATACAGCAATAAGAAAAGTTCAGTGACTTTCGCGATTTAAGGAGGAAGCGATCCTGCTGACGGGCCAGTTCTCCGCCGAGCTGTAAAAGCCTGGTCAGCTCGAGGCGCGTGGCGGCGGCGGAGGATCGGACCGGAGCTCGCGGCGGCGGCGGTTCCCTCGCCCGCCGGCCTCGAACGGCGGCGGCGGCCGGCTATGGAGGCGCTGGAGTTCGTGTGGAAGGGGGCGATCCCGCTGCAGATCCACCTCCACGAGTCCGAAGTCACCGCCCTCCCTCCGCCACCTCCTCTCCTCGTATCGCATCGCATCGCATCAATCCCCTCCCTTTTTTTCACTGTTTCTGCTTCGAATTCGAAACCCTAATTTCCCCGAACGTTCGCGCGTCGCAGATTCTGGCGCCCCGGATCGGGTACCTCCCGCTGCTGATCCCCCGCGTCAAGCCCCACTTCGGCGGCGCCCTCCCGCCCGGCGAGGACACCGTTTGGTTCGACTACAACGGCCTGCCTTTGAAATGGTAACGGCCCTTTCTTTTCTCGGCCGACGTTGGATGGTTTGCCGGTTTTGCCGATTCGATGATGCTGTCGCGGCGCGGTGGTTCGACTGGGTGGACGTCGAATCGTCCGTGCGTCTGTGGATCGTTTGGTTGGAACTGATCGAATTGGCGTGGATTGCTTCGCAGGTTCATTCCGACGGGAGTCCTTTTCGACCTTTTATGCCCCGAACCGAAGAGACCTTGGAATTTGACGGTATGGACTTCTTTTCTCATTGCTTGCATTCAGTAACTAGAAACATTTTTTTTTTTAATGATTGAGATGTTAGGGTTTGTGGTTTGTGCCGAGGATTTAATAGACAATGTATGGCGTGCTACGTAGTGTCAAGAGACGTGTAAGGATAATTGCGTGCTGTATGTTTGAAACGGAATTTCGATTCATACATGCGGAAAGAAATGGAGATATTCAATTTGAGTTTTGATGGATTGGTTTCAAGAGCTTCGCTCCATCCACCACCAGTGCAAGAAGTGTTAGATGCTGGCAGTGCTGGAAGGCCATGTAATCGTTGTCATTGTTGCACCATGGCATCATTTGTGGGGGGTGATCCATTGAAAGGGGATATGATAGAGATAATAATTCAGTCCCAATTTACAAGTTTGACTTATGAAAAATGTGATAGCGAAGCCCACAGATCATTTTTTGGAACCGATCCATCTCCGTTATCTTGTTCTTTCTTTTTTCCCCTTCTTTGGTATATATGCTTCTCTGCTGGTCAGCGATGACATCTCCATCTCTTCTTCTCTTCTTCATGCCAGAGCCCTCTATGTAGTGTCAAGAGACGTGTAAGGATAATTGCGTGCCGTATGTTTGAAACGGAATTTCGATTCATACATGTGGAAAGAAATGGAGATATTCAATTTGAGTTTTGATGGATTGGTTTCAAGAGCTTCGCTCCAGCCACCATCAGTGCAAGAAGTGTTAGATGCTGGCAGTGCTGGAAGGCCATGTAATCGTTGTCATTGTTGCACCATGGCATCATTTGTGGGGAGTGATCCATTGAAAGGGGATATGATAGAGATAATAATTCAGTCCCAATTTACAAGTTTGACTTATGAAAAATGTGATAGCGAAGCCCACAAATCATTTTCTGGAACCAATCCATCTCCATTATCTTGTTCTTTCTTTTTTCCCTTCTTTGGTATATATGCTTCTCTGCTGGTCAGCGATGACATCTCCATCTCTTCTTCTCTTCTTCTTCATGCCAGAGCCCTCTATGGGTGATGCCATCTCCATTATCATTATGTGGATACTTCTTCTTTGTTGCGTGTTAGTTTCTGGCATTTAGCTGACCAATTTTTCTAATTTTTTTACACCCTTCCACTAAAATGTGTTGAAATACCACTATATGTGATGGTTTGCTTTTGTCGAAGAAAAACAAAGCGAATTTGTGAGAAATCTTTTTTGGCACAAGAAACAAAAACTAGTTGGTTCACCTCATTATTTTCTGTGTTCTTCTTCACTGTACAATGTCAGTGCTTTTTCCTTTTTCATGCTGCATTGCATGTGTGCCTCTTATATATACTGTTTTCACCGTGGTCCTCAACATTAATTGCTGGTCAAAGCTAGTTTATGACCAATTAATCATCATTCTTCACATGTGTTTCTTGCTATTAAGATACTTTAGGTTAATGGCACTATGGCCAAGCAGTGGACCTATTGGTGAATTGGGTAGGGACCAATAAATGCAATTTGAATAGATCTTGTCATATTCATCTCATGAAACATCAATGGTCTGCAGGTACATTTCAGAGGATATCCAAGCAATGTATTGGTCCCCTGTGAAGGTGAAGATAGTGTAAAGTGGAGTTTTATCAATTCTCTAAAGGAGGTTGGCATACATATTTTTGCTCTTTTTGCGAGAGAAATCATGGGACTGTACAACTTTAAATTTTAATTAATTGTTGGTTGTTACTGCATGAGAGTTATACAGACGTTTTCAAAATTCTTACATTTTTTTTAAAGTATTTGTAAATTGTAAAAGATCTCTATGTTTATCTGTTTGTTTAGGTCTGTTTATGTTTGTAATTTTAACTTGCTGCCTGTTTGCTTAGGATATTGTAAAGAATAGAAGAGAACTCCATTGCGGATAAATTATTGCTTGAAAAATTGCATTTTATGGTATTGGCGGTGCTTATTAGTTATTTAGAGGGAAGAAATTGATGCTTTTCTCCATATAAAGTCAGAGGGGTAACTTTTCTCTTGCTTGAAAAGTATTTCTGCTGTCCCGGCTTTCAGCCCTTGTCTTAGATTGAAGATTATCTTAAATTAGTTTTCTCATCTGGCATGACCTTGGGGATTGGAGTGTCCTTTTTTAGTTCATGTGTGGCTGAGTTTATGTTTCAACTTTAGCTTGTGGATGGGCCTGTTCCTTCTACAGACACGTGAGATAATTTGTCGTGGCAAGTTGTGCAAGATTCATTGGCTAGTTTGGAAGTACTTGATTGTAGGAGGGAATAATTGAAATGAACTACTGGAAGCTCTTTGTTTGTTTAAATTTGTAAATGAAATACTTGTGAAGAACAGTATGTATTTTGTCCTTGACAAATGATACATTCTATTATATTTGCAGGCAGCTTATATTATTAATGGAAATTGCAAAAATGTCATGAATATGTCCCAATCTGATCAATCAGAGCTTTGGCAAAGTGTAATGAACGGTATGGATTCCTAGTTCAAGAGCCTAAAGGCCTTTTCTGCTAAAAAAGTTCAGTTATTATAAATTGTTGTTGATCTTAAAAACTCTGCAGCTGGAGGTCAGATGAATTTGAGTATAATGATGATCTTTGTGGCCCTACAAGGTAAAAAAAAAATCACGGGGCAATCCTTTTCAAACCTATGGATGGGCTTTAGGTTAATCACATTCTGAAGGCAAACGAAAAATTGACTCTTTGGTACCTTAATTTCTATCAAGTGTCTTTAGTGTCACCATCTAAAAGTCTGAAGTCCTAATTTTCTGTTAGCATGGATATTTCTTCTTCCTGGAGTATTTATCACAGAACATGTAAATATAAGGTTTCATATGGTAGTGTTTTCCGTTTTTTCTTTTCCGTAGTGGTAAGTTTCTTCCCCAAATGAAGTGTCTCTTCCTTAAATTGCTTCTTTTGATATGACTTTGATCTTTATTGATTAGAAATCTGTATATGGGTAGTGCTTTCATTACTTTGTATTGATTTTCCCCCATGCAGTTTGTATTGAAGTTTTGAGAAGTTCTATGGAAAAATATCTTGTGAGATTTTACCCATTGGCCGGAGAATCTTCCATGTCATTATTGTCAATTAGGTTTTTTATCACCTTGAATAAAAATTATGTGAAGTTTTTTCAAATGAAAGAATGTCTTTTTTGATTTTGTGTCATTTTGGATACACCTCCTGCAACATTTTATTTGAAACTTCATATGTAAATCATGAAGAGCACTTGAAGAGTAGCTTTGACATGCATTAATAGAGGAGTTCCATAATTGCAATTTTGTCTAATAAATTCCTTTTAAAAGTTTATATATATTGTGCCATGACGATATTTGATTTATGGATACATCTTGGATACATCTTTTGTTCGTTCATTTTGTAATTAAATAGTCAGCCTTGCTCTTAAGAGAGTCCTGTGCTAGTGTTGGATCTGTTCCATTTCAGTTTGAATGGTATTTTGGTGCTTTAGACAGAGGAATTTCAATGCACTGGTGTTGTTTGACTTTGAAGAACTTAAACTTAATAGTTGGTCCTGGACAAGAAAAAAGAACTCTGGTATTTGCTCCTGGACAAGAACACAAACTCTGAGACGTGCTGATTTTAAACAAAAAAGATTAAATTGAAGTCAGTTGTGGTACTAGGCTTTTCAATTAGGGTATGGTCGATAACTTGATGTCCAACCTTTTAGGGTTTGGTTGGAGTGACTTTGGCTTTTAACTTTGGGCTTTTTGCAAATCTTGTGGTACTCACACTTTGACTTTTATTTAACTTGAATATGTAGATTCGCATGTAATTATTTAGAATTTTTTTTTTTAATTTGGATAATTTTAAGTTTTGGTGGGAAAATACATAGCTTGTTTTTATAAGACGTTGCAACAAAAGGGTCCTTACTTTGTTTTAGCTCTTCTATCGGTTAAATTTCCATTAGGATCATTGAAGGGCCACCTAGACTATAATGATGATTTCACCTTTCAATGTCCTATATATGTCAAGAGTGCACATTGCTGCACCAGCCTCCACATTATGGGACCTGGGTTGAATTGTCAAATAAATGTATGCAGCCTTTTTCATCGCTTGCAGTGTCAATTTTTCCCTGACCTCTGCAGGTTGTTTAGGAGCAACATTACGATGAGCATCCCCGTTTTGTTTTCTTATATTAAGACATCTGTGAATTATATTTCCTTGAGGCCTCTTCATGGTCCTTCCACATATATGGAGAAATATTAGGAGCGGTTTAGTATGATGATAATCAGATAAGCAAGTCAGGAAGCAAGAAATATCTTTTCAGATTATCTAAATGGGACTTTTTTTCTGTCTTACTGGTTTGAGATTTGGGAACAATTGGGTATCTGGTGATCAGTATTGCATCTTATTCAGGTGATCTGGAAGCCTACCAGCAGGTGTCGCTGAAGCTTAAATTTGGTGTACTTGAGGATGAGTACATTGTAAAGAAGAATTCAATTTCATTGAGACCCAAAGAAAGCAGTGCTGACACAGATATGGCTGGACAAGCTAAGACAGGTTTGCAGAATCCTCACTGTATTAGAAATACTCAACGCAGGCATCTATTTGTGAAGAATTGTTGAGTTATACATCCATGCATGTGCCTTTGAACTCAGGCCGGTAAACATTCCCTCTAAAAGAAGGTCACTGCTGCATGGCTTTTTGTTTTCTCTGTTATGCTTGTCTCTAGATGATATCAATATTCTCTGTACAGGCAGAATTCCAGTCAGACTGTATGTTTGCAGTGCCACTGAAGATTTTGATGAGTTAGAGGATGCACCCGAAATTGATAATTGGGACAAGATCTCTTACATAAATCGTCCTGTTGAGGTTCACAAAGAAGAAGGTAAACCATGGCAGCCTTGATTTTCCCTGATTGGAAGCATTACCCTTGTGTTATATCTGGTTGTTTGCCTGGTTAGTTTATTTCTCCCCCAGGATAACAGCCTTCCTTGTCACGGTCATTTCCCTATCATGAATATTATTCAATTGCTTATAGGAACTACCATTGCTATTGCTTTCTATTATCCTGCTAGTTGCAGTTAGGAGTGTACAAAAAATATCCAGGATGCCTGAGAAATCGAACTGGATTTTTTCCGGTTTGGTTGAGGTAACATAATTTGTGTTTGGGCTACACAAAACAGCCTACTTGCAAGGCTTCGTTCGTGCATCTGGTTGGAAATTGAAATAGCAGAATGACCCAAAAATTTGAAAAAGAAAACATGAAAACTCAGCAGATCAGACAACCAAAACAAATTTAGGGAACATGTCCAGGCCAAAAAAGAAGATGAATAGCAATAAATTCTGTCTTAAATCTGCAAAAGGAACAAGCTTATGTTAAAAAAGATTGATGCTTGAGCAAAGATTTCTTGATGAGAATGCAAGCAATCGTGGACTTTGCCAGGAAGATTCACAATGTTCGACCACTTGTCTGGCAGTTTCTGATGACCCCCCTTTCTTTTTCTCTCTCCCCAATGATGAAATGAGAAGCAGTCAGCGACTTTCTCTCTCTCTATCCCCATACTGTTTATTTTCAAGGCATAACCGGTATCTATGCACTTCCGGTGAATCAGTAATCATATTGCTGTGATGAACAATAAAATATCAGATTGCTGTTTGTTTTTGTCCTCCTCTCAAGCCTCAACAAAAAATTAAGAAGATGAAGTCCACCACTCAGATTCTTGCTGATCTAATTCTGTGTTTTTTATTAAGTTTTTCTTTTATACTGAATAATTTTTGCCATTCATTTTCAATGGAAAAATAAAGCATCTGAAACTTTTGAAAATGATAAAAGCCAAAGTGCCTAAAACAAACAGGTAACCGGAAACTCAACTTGTTCCAAACCTTTTAGTTCAGCTAATCAGCTCAGGTTAACTTGTTCATGTGGGGACATTTTGGGCAGGCTTGGGTTTCCTTAAATGCTTGATCTGAACATAACCCTTGACACCTTAGCTGTGGCCAGGGACTTGATGCTTGCCTAGATTCTATTGCCCAAGTGCAAAGACTGTCAAATGAGAGATGCTCAAACTCATTCTGACAGTCAAAATGGATGGGATAATGCTTCAAACTTCAGGTTAAGTTGTTGGACTTAGTTTTTTTCATGACATTTATCAGTCTGGGTAGATGGTAGAAACATTGCTGAAAACAATTTTTCATGTAGGAAGAGGTTAAAGGAAAAATAGTAGTGAAAGGACCCTGAGGCCTTCCCATACTGAGAGAGACTTCATGTTATGTATGCTGCATTTTGTGATGCATGGCCCTTTTGTTGAATCCAGATGCAGTCCCGTTTAATATGGTGGTCTTTTCATTCCTTAATTTTGTCGGGATAGATGTCTATTATGACAAGCTGTCTCAACCACTTTGAGATTTGTTTTTTAATAAGATTGTTAATTTAGCTCATGGAATGTAGGGAAATTCTTCACACTAGGCGATGCAGTGAAGGCTCTTTTACCCGCGATTTTTACCGACAAATCATTCATCGATGAGGATGTGTCTAAAACAGAAGTTGAGGATGACAAGAATGCTCCTTGTGTTTCTCAAGAGGACAACCAAGATGCGAGTGGAAGTGCTGAAGATAGGACAGAAAAAAACTGTGAAGCCGTTGAGCCTCTTTTTTGGTCAAATACTGCTGAATTAAAGCTTTTAAGAATCCACGGTATTGAGCCACAATTGGAGATACCTTTCTCCTGGGTTGTGAACAACTTAATGCACCCTGAACATTTTCTCCACATTTGTGTGTTTCTTAAAGTTGCACGGGCAAATCATCGATGACTATGGGTCTCAATACTTGTTTTTTCCCGTTCTAGTCATTGATGTCCTTGATTTCTTAGAATTAGAAAATCCTAGAATTCATTTGCTGTAAAGAAACTGTACAGAAAGTCATGAAATAAATATGCTGATCATGGCATAGTAGAAATTCTTCTCATCGTGCTCCTTTCTTTCGTTGTCTCTTCACTGTGGTCTACCCACCTGTGACTTTGAATAAATGTTAAGAGGCAGTTCTCTAATGGCCGGGGCAGTGAAATTATGTTTGAGATTCTTTAGGAGGAAGTCTCAAGGATACAGAATTCCTCTGGTTAACATTTGAGTTCTGCTTACGGCTCGCCTCTCATCTCCTTGCAAACTGATTTCCTGCATTCAGGAAAAGCTTTCTGTGTTGTTAACATAAAATAACTGTTCTTCAGATTTGTTGCCACGGTTGACTGGTCACCACTATTGACCACCAACCCCTCCTGCATCCGTGGTCACCATCTTTAGATGACCACCCCGATATCATTAGCTGATCATTACAAGCACCATTTAGCTTCTCTCGTGCTACTTTCAGAATCATTAGCTGATCATTACAAGCATCATTTAGCTTCTCTCGTGCTACTTTCAGAATTGTTAGTGCCTAATCACGACTACTTGTAAAATGTTAGATAAATCAATTCCCATTAATAAAATTTTCTAATGAGTAAACCGAGCATCAGATGAGCGACATTGTCGCGGCTATTTCTTAGTGCACATGTCCAGTGAAAATTCTTTTCAAGCGGGAAACATTCATTGCCACAAGGTTGTTTTCGTATGTTCATATTGATACATAGCTGTTTCCTGGAATAAATAGCTTTTCTAGCCATCCACTTTTCAGTCTTCTCAACTTTGATTTCATTTTCAATTGGGTTACTATAATAGGTTTGGAAAAGAGAGAGGGAGGGAGGGAGAGAGAGAAGATGAATGATAACGCAGAGCTTGAAGACTGAATGAGATCCAGTGAAATCGGGCTTTTGTATAATAATAGACGCGATAAGGAGATTCAGTAAATCGGGTTTTTGTATAATAATATATGTGATACAGCACGCAATTTGGACCAGAGACAAATTTGTTAGTGATATATATGGTCCAAGTTGAGTCCACCTAAGACTGCAAAAGCTTTTTACATACATTTCGGAATATATAAGACTATTACAAAACTACAACGTCTTTCCAGGACATTCCATGAAAAGGTTTATCTTCTGGTCGAGTCATGTTCTGGGATACACAGCATTTGAGCTCTGTCATCATTTATATAATTGGAAGTGCTTGAACATAATCAAAGAAAAAGAAAGATTTATGAAATTTTCAAAATGGGAAAGGGAGTCAAAATGGAAAAGTGACTCTTTTTGATTGCAGGGTGAGCCCAGTGTTCCATCAAGTCAACAACTATTGTTAATACCCTTGGGTGAGAAGAGATGCCTCCTGCATGAGTAGCTTCTCCCTATGCTGTCTGTATGGTGCGTGGTGCTTATCATAGTCGCTCCTTGAACGAGCCTGCCTAATACTCTGTGGCGGAAGGGTTTGCTGGTGTCTCTAACGTGAATACGCATAGCATTTAGATTCATGAATCGAGTTCATTGATGGTGTGTTTGGTTTCCCTCGTTTTCTCCCCTCCTCCCCTTTTCTGTCTTCTAAGGTCAAATTAACTTTTGCCCCAAACGTGATCATGAGTGCATGTTTCGTCCATTGCAAACAACCTAAATTAGCATTCCTGGTGGCATGAAACTGGTACCTGATGCAGGAGATGACATACACAGACAAGAGAGAAGCAGAGGTAGTAAAGAATGTGCATCGTATTATTCCATTCTTAGTTTCATGTTATTACATTTTGCTGCTCCACGCATATTGGATTATATTTTAAGCAGCTAGACAATGCAGAGTCAGGCTCTAAATTGCAGAGTGATGTTATTCCTCATTTATTTTATTCCTCTAGGTTCCCAGCATTCTGAAAGGTAAAGTGCAATTATGTTTCAGAGTGATGTTGCTTGCGCATCGCTGACTGAATTTTATTTTAAATGGTAGCTATAGGGCCACTGAATCCTTACTTATGTATCCGTGACTGCGTCCTCCTTGTGCTACACAACAACAAAACAAATGCCTCAGCTTTTCACAGGAAATCCTGAAAAGGCATGTGGTAGAAGGAATCTGATCCTATGATTTATTTGAGACTGGAATCTGTTGAGAGATGCAGCAATTATCCTAGGAAATTACCTCATCGTGGGCTGTACTTTTGGTGGCGGCTTTGGTGCTGCTTGTTCAGGTTCATCAGTTTTGACGGGAACAGTCTTCATCTGTTACATGAAACATGAATTCCGGCACTTGATTTTCTGAAGGGCATGACATTTTGCAGCATGCCAGAGTAAAAAAGGAGAACTGAACAGAGGAATTACCGAGTTCCTGAGTTGAAGGCTATAGAACATCTGGATATATCTCTGCTTTGCTTGCTTCTGTTCTTTGTTCAGTTGCCTCCAAAAGGTATAGATGCATCCCATGTTCAACATCTTGTTTGCATAGATTTTCCAGGTGTAGCTGCAAAGCAAATGAGTTCTGGTCAAGTCAATTCCATGAAAGCGTGTGAGATTTTTGCAAGGATTACACTGACCACTCATTAATGCGTTTCAAGGCCCCTGCAGATATCTTGTTCCAATACTCCTTGTCCACCTTACACTTCTCAAAGAAATCAGCAATTTTGTTGCTGGACTCTTCCCCATGATTGGGGTCAATGTGGAATCCAGACACTCCATCAACAATGATCTCAGCCGGGCCGCCTTGATTAGTGGCAATTGTGGGCAACCCACAGTTCATTGCCTCAATTACAGTCAGGCCGAATGCTTCATAGAGAGCAGGCTGCACAAAAGCTCCCCTTGTATCTGCGATCCATCGGTAGAGTTCTCCATTTCGGTACCGATCGGTCTGCGCAGCTATCCATCGGATCTGACCCTTGAGTTGGTACTTCGCTATCAAATCATGCATCTTTCTTATTTCAGCCATTTCTTCTCTATCTTTGGACTTGGAAGAATCAAAGAAGCCCCCAACTATGACTAAGTTAACCAAACTCCTGAGCCTTGCATTCTTCCCATACCACTCTACTAAACCGGTAATGTTTTTCACTGTGTCGAGTCTTGCCATAGAGAAGATGATGGGTTTCTTCTTGTCTGCAAGATAACCACTGTTGCCACAATGGTCAAATATGATGGTGATTAAAGAGCTATCAGATGAATTAGGACACTGTTTTTGGAGCTCACGACATGGCCTGGAATAGCAATACTTACATGTGCTCATCATTGTCCACACGGCTGTACAGTAGCTCCTCGATTGCAGGATTGAATTTTGTGACTCGTTTCTGTTTCTCCGAGTAAGGAAAATAAACAGATTGATCAGCACCGGGTGCAGCAATATTGAATTTAGGATCAAAAACATTGATGCCTGAAACAACTCTGCAGAGCCCTGGGAGTGTGAATGCTGCGTGACTCTCATATTGCCCAGGTATATCGTGGCTGCAAATAATACCACCTAATCTTGAGAACTCTTCAATCATGCATATTAAGAATATACTTCATTTTAATTATTCTATTGACTATGATGTGGAAGATCATATGTTTATCCCAGCTAAAAGCTCAACAACAGGTTACGTTATTTGGATGTTTCTCTGACCTTCCAGCAATCTCCTGGAATGTACTTGTTATGATGAAATCTGTCGCATTCATCGCTATTGTGTCAGCAATGAATTGGCACGAGAAGTGATACTTTGGGTCTAGCTCCTTCCACTTGACATCGGAATTTTCATACTTAGTCTTCTCCAGTGCATGCGCAATTGTTCCCTGGGTTTTCAAGCACTCTAGAATGGTCAAAAATCGGAATTAGCACTCAGCTGGTAAACTGATGAAGCAATAAGGCACCTGAGTTGTCCCGAGTTTACTAGCCATAAGTGACGCTACTAAATTCCCATCACTGTAGTTTCCAATTATGAGATCTGGTTTTCCTTCCAATTGATCCAGTATCTTAATGGTTGCATCCTGGTGAGCGACAACAGAAGCAAAAGGAAACCGTCATGCAAGAAATAAGTTGATCAGGGATAATGGTTGGTTTTGAATTTGGAATCCCTACCTGGGTAAATCTTTCAAGGTATGGATATATGTCAAAACGAGAAACCCACTGTCGAAGCACCCCCTTCTCGGTCCTAAATGGCACCCTAAGAATGTTGGAGTGCTTTGTCCCAATGATCGGTTCCAACTCCTGGTTGCATTTTGTTCCACGAGCATCGGGGATAAGTCGTGTGACCTGTTACGTTAAAGAGACACTGTGAAAACCAACTCCTTGAACTGGCATATATTTGCAGGAAGGCAGTTGCGCCATGTGTTGAAACTGACCACGAGTATCTGTGGCTTTGCATTAATCCCCTGTTCCTTAATCCTGAGGAGCAACTCCTCTTCCAGGGCCCTCACTTGATCTAAAATATAAACCACCTGTTGTTGTTGCCAAATATTTAGCAGGCTATGTGACAGCGAACATGGATACATGTGAGGATTGACGAGGATATCTACCTGTCCACCGGTATCTGGCAAGCCGAGCACATCCGACTGGCCAAAATAACCATGGGGGGAAAATATCACGACATTGAAAATCATTGGAAGCCTACTAAAGAACTTCTCCATGTTCATTGGATCCGGTGCTTGTAGTACTTCCGAGAGCCATCTGATCGTGTCCTTGACTTTCTCCGCCGTATCGCCCCATCCTTTCTCAAGGCCCCACTCCTTGAACCTATCATTAGTTGTTGTTATAAACAGTGAAAATGTGCGTGGCATCAGATGGTAGTGAGCGACCTCCTGGGTTTGTTCGAGGAAAAGTGAGAAACTACCTCATCTCAAAGTCTTGGAATGGGGTGTCTTTCGGGACTGATGCAAGGGATGCTTCAGCTACAATCAGGGCCATCTGAAGCTTGGGTGCAGTGTCAAGTGTTTCATTTATCATGAGATTCTGGAAACGAAGAACATCCTTCAGGTTAGGAATTACATCTGCGCATATAAATTTTTGTGGAGTGCAAATGAGTTTTGCGTACTTCTCCTTGATAATTGAGGGATGCAAGGAAATCCACAAGGGGTTGTGAGCTGTCCGGTGTTCCGCTCAGCTTTGAGGAGAGGTACTTTGAGATGAAATCGACTCCATTCCCAATAGATGAAGATAAGGTCAGGTGCGGAACGGAAAAGTCGAGAGCTCCGAAGTCCACTTCCAGGGCATTCTCATCTTTTGCCCTGCCAAGACACAGAAAAATTTTGGTCCCGAGCCAGTAAAACATAGAGAGTAGGTGGAGGAAAATGGAAAAAAACATGTACTATGGCTCCACACGGCATGAGGTGAGTGCATATGATACAAAGTCCGAAATCAAGCAGACTACGAACCATTCTTCATCGTATATCATTTCCTTGAACTTCAAGTAATCAGTGGCACTCATGCCTTCCACGGACAGAGTGTCAGAACTGACTTTGACATATTCCCAGTTTCCAGGACTCCGTCTCACGGCGAAAGCCATGTGTGGAGGGACGACAAGGGCTTCCTGGGAAAAACGTTCAGGTTGCGATGCCTCAGTTGGGATGAGAGTTAACAATCATATCAGCGGAGAACATTAGGAAGGAGAGAGAAATAGAGGGTCTTAGGTGGGAACGAACGAACCTGAGTGTAACATAGGATGTACCCGAGATCGCTGCCCAAGATGCGCTCCCTCTCCGTCTTGGCGTCTATGGCGCTTTCCAATTCATCCATTAAGTGGTTGAGTTTCATTATCCTCCTCCCCTTTTCTATGTACTTGGCGAAGCACCTCTTCATGTGGTACCGGCTCTGGCTGAGCGCCTCAGGCATGCTGTCAGTGACAGGCTCCGTCGTCTTCAAGGCGGGGCTTGAATCCATTATATTACAAAGGACTCACAATTCCCACAACCTTATGTCATTCATTCTCCCAATGTCTCTTGCCATTTATATAGAAAACCGCCAAGGCATGGCACGGCTCATCGGTTAACCAGCCCTATACATTTTCGAATAATCGATGCTATTATGGGCCCTGAAAGAGGTGATAGAGGAGGAGAAGGAACATTTCCCTTAAAGTGAAAGAAGAGAAAAAGAAAAGAATCTGACAAATCTTAGCTGATAAAGAAATGTTGGCCAAAGGAGTAGGGTAATTGCTTATTTGGCCTGCCTATCTCTCACAGAAGCAAGTGATTGTGAGCATCATTCTTTTCTTTTCGTGACAGTAAGAAAGAAGCAGAAGGGAGAGAGAGAGAGAGAGAGAGAGAGAAAGATCAAAGCCAGGTCCTTTTTCCGGCTTGTCTCATCGAAGCCGTCCACCAATCACGGTGGAATCTTTGAGAATTTGGTACTGTTTGTTCCTGATCTTGCTTGTGCACCTTTTGCCATCAAGATCAAGGACTGATTAAAGACCAAGGAGCTACGTGGGAATATCAAACTGCTAGTGTTCAAAAAACGAAGTTCACTTTATAGTGCAGAGGATCTCCCATGCATTTTTCATCTTTTGGCACTTTATTAGGGTCTTTTCGTACATGGAGCTGATGCCCAGCATCAACGGTGGCACGAATCCTCTCAGGTGTCCTTTCTTAACCAATCCCAGAGGACTCCCAGCCTGGAGCGCGTCAGGGCTTTGGGATCGTTCCAGATATTCCGAATGAAAGTAGCTTGCTTTCGAAATTGAAAAAGAAAAATGCAATTTTAGAAAAAACACGTTTCGTGATCTTTGACCTAGAGTCTACCCTTCTCTAAATTGGGGTGTGCTACTTTGATTCAAATCTTAAAATCGTTTGAAGAGTCTCCACCAATCATTTCTAGGGTCGACTGAGAACCCAAAATGGAATGTGTTGGAGGAAGTCAATTAATCACCCAAAGATCGTATAGTTTTCTTTTAGGTCTTGACGACTTACAAATTTGCCGGCCCCTCGTGACGTGCATGATTAGTGTCTTTTCAAATACATGCATCGCTCTCAAAGTAAATCCAAAGGATGAATCTAATCCATATCAATCAGGCATTGCGACGACGGAAAAGCAAAGCAGGAAGAATCCGGTCCAAATCAATGCAGTGGGGATGAATCCGGACCAGCATGCAAAAAGACAATACGCCTCGTGTATGCAAGCAGCGTGTGAGAATACAAAGCAATTAACAAAACGAATCCAATCCCACGAAATCAAAGCACGTGCGTGAATCCAATGCCAAAGCGATACACCACGTGTACTAATGACTAACAAGGACAAATCCAATTCTATTGTGATAACATTCAATTTCGGTATCAGCATGCATTTCATAACACCATGCAATCTGTAATATATACGCATGTCATGTTAGCGTGCACGCTACTAGTAACATGCATTCATAAGACGTGGCCTCGGTCAGTGTTTATTGTGTAATTTTATTCCGATACCACGTAATTCAAAGTCAAGCATACAATTTTAAGGCTGGTTATGATTTCACAGCAACACGCAATTTCAAGATAACATGCTCTCCTTCTTCTATGGAGCAACCTACTTAAAATTTGATTGCCCAACCTTACCGTATATATGATATCGATTGTACAACTAAAAACTGTATTATTTAACCAATGACGTTGTTTATTTAAAGAAATTATACCAAAATTGATCTTTTGTTTAAATTGTGTCGTACAAAAAGTTCATTTTTCCCGCGACATGGGGCGGTTGGGATGCCACACTGGCGGACATTAGAACGAGCCAATTGACGTGCATTGTGACATTCGAGCATGCGGCCATCGTTTATTTTTCCCTGTTATGACCTTTGAAATATATATATATTACAATTTGCATCGAAGTGGCATCGAACGAATGCTGGAACATTCTTACCAAAAAAAAACGAATGCTGGAACACATGCGGGTCACTACGGGCGTGCATGGAAACATTCCAAAAAAGTGTTTCCGGCACACTTCTGTATGGAAAGTGTTCCCGAGAACAAAAAAGGAACAGAAACGCGTTGCGTTTCTGTTCCTTTTTTGTTTTTTTGTTTCTGGAACGAAATAAGAACAGAAAAAAGAAACATAAAAAAGTTGTTTCTTTTGAAAAGAAACACTTCTTGGAAGACAAAAGAACAAAAACCAAAAGAACAAAAAAACAAAACCGGAACAAAGGAAGAACACCGGCTGAAGCTCTTCTCCTTCGTGCGTGCTCGTGGCTCTTGTCGGCTGAAGCTTCGTTCTCGCACTCTCCCTTTTCCGGCGTCTCTTCCATCTCTCCGGCGGCTCCCACTCGGCTGACTCTCCAGCGACTCCTCACTCCGGCTGACTCTCCAGCGACTCCTCACTCCAGCTGACTCTCCAGCGACTCCTCACTCCGGCGACTCCAGGTACGTTTCTGGTACTCCTCCTTCTCCGGTCAGCGTTGCTCCCCCTTCGGCGCGACAGATCTGGGACGGCTCGCTCGAGCCTCGACCGAGTGTTGCTCGCCCAGATCTGCAGCGCCGAAGGGGGAGCAACGCTCGCTCGAGCTGCAGCTCAAGCGACAGCGATTCCCAATCGGAAATTTCCTCAATTTCTCCGAGAACGAACGAGGCGCGGGGATTTCTCTCTCTCTCTCTCTCTCTCCTCGTACTCTCGATTTCGCCCGGTCGAGATTCCCGAGGGGTTGGGAGCAGCGCGTGGTCGGGCGGCCGCCGCGGGTGGTGGTGGTGGTGGTGGTGGAGGAGTAGAGGATGAGCTTCCAGGAACTTGAGGCCGGCCGCGGGCCGGGAGGGTCGAGGCGCGGGGAGCTGCTCAACAATGGCGGCCGGCAGGACGCCACGCAGGCCGTCGTCTCCGGCGTCTTCCAGATCAACACCGCCGTCAACACCTTCCAGCGCCTCGTCAACACCCTCGGCACGCCCAAGGACACCCCGAGCTCCGCGAGAAGCCGTGAGCCTCCCCGCCCCCCTTCTCCCCCTTCCCCGTCCCGTCCGTTCGAAATTCTTGCGACGATTCCGGCGGCGTCCGGCGGTCGACGCCGCCGTGCCGCCGCGGTGAGAGTGTCCTGAATTGATCGTTAAATTGCTTTGGGTTCTGGAAATGTGGTGTGGCCCCGGGGGAGGGGTTGGTTTGTCGGTTCGTGAGCGTGATTGCACGTGAGCTTTCGGTTGAATTTGTCGACCGCTTGGATAGAAGAGGAGTAGGATGTTTTTGCGTGCGGAAATGTGTGTGGTTATCGCGCGATTCGTCATTTCGGACAGTCCTAAGCTCTGCTTTGATGATTTCGAAACCGCTGTGCAAAGCCAATTCGGCATTCGTTGCCTCGTTGCCCGGCATTTCTGGCAATGCTAAAGCAGCCTTCTTGGTTTTTTTCTTCAAATCTGCAGGCACAAGACAAGGCTACATATTGGACAGTTGGTGAAGGATACATCGGCCAAGCTTAAACAAGCTAGCGAAACAGATCATCACGCTGGAGTTAGCGTAAGTTCCCTTGATCACTTCATCGATGGAATGAACGAATTAAAGATACTTGATTGGACATCCATTGTCCTAATTATCTATTTTCATTATTGAGCAGTCGGACATCATTGGTCGGGGTGCTGGGTACCTGGGCATATAAGTGTTTGATTTCATTCTAATGTTAAGATGGAAAATTGAGTATCTTTCATTGCTTGCAGGCCAGCAAGAAGATTGCAGATGCCAAATTGGCAAAAGATTTTCAGGCGGTTCTTAAAGAGTTTCAGAAGGCTCAACGGCTTGCAGCTGAGAGAGAAACAACATATGCACCGTTGAATGGATCGTCATCCTCCCAATCTCATTTGCGTATATAAATATCAGCTTTTGTCTTGGGCTCCTTTTTATTCCCCCTTTCTTCTTTCCTGTGGCTTTGCGGAGTTGGATGCGTGGGTATTGCTTTCATCGTTGTTCGGGTCTTGAATGTGGGTCTCGGACTCTGCGTGCAGTTGTATGTTGTATAATTTTTCCTGTCTTTTTACAAAATGAGATTAATCAATTCTTTTCTGGTCTTATGGTGAGTGATAACTAAAGGGAATTTATGTACCTGAGTTGTTTCTATGATATTTCTTTTTTCTACCTGTGACTTTCCGATTCTGTGTACATCTATATGGGTGTTGTGCGACAGAGATCAAACACTTCCCTTGCTGAATCCGCATGCATTTGATAGAATTGCTGTAAGATGTAGTGAAACGATTAAAATCAACACAAGCTACAGATGAGCACATACATTTTCTGTGCCTACCTAATTAACGATGCTTCAAATAAACGGAAATCCGGCCATATAATATTTGCATGTTTTTCACGTATTAATACAGTGAGCTAAGCACGCAGCTTTTGCATGGTGAAAAATGCCCATCTGCATCACATGCGAATAGGCAAATTTTAATACGTGAGAACCAACGTTTACATGCTTTAAAACTAAAAAATAAAAAAAAATACTTGAAAAAATTTGATACAAACTTTAATTACAAAATTTTCTACGAAATATGCCATATGATCATGCTAAAAATGTTTGTCTTCACTAACCATGAACAAAATAAAATTAATGAGCATTTCATAAGAATGAGAATTCAATATCAATTTTAAACTTTATTAATTTTTTTTTAAAAAATAAAAAAAAAAGAAATTTTTTTGTCGTTTACCAAACGTGTTTCTGTTCTTTTTCTATTCTAGGAACAGAAATTGACTGCAGTTATCAAACATGTTTCTGTTCTTTTTTTATTCCAAGAACAGTTTTTTTTTTACACTTACCAAACGCGTTCTTTTGTTCAAAAACTGTTCCCCGGAATAGAAACACTTTTTTTTGTTTCTGTTCCCAGGAACAAAAAAGAAACAGAAGTGTTTCCATGCGCACCCTACTAGTGCTTCAACACGGCTGGGCTCATCAGAACAAGTGCTTAACACAGCAAGGTAGCTTGCTGGTTCGTTAATGAACTGCAAGGAATCCCAAGAGAGAGTAACTTCATGAAAGTCTGTGAGTGATCCTTCGAACCGGGAGCTTGCCGACATCGCTGGTGTCGGGATCTGTTGTGGCGAATAGCTACCGGGCAGGAGGAACGACAGCTAATGAGAACCCAAGCCCAAAATCGGCAGAGGACTACTGCAGCGGTGAAGGGTCTCCGACATTGGGATGCTGCTGAGGTCACCGGAAATCGTCTAGGTGGCTGCTGGTTGGTCGAGAAAGGCTTCAGGCCGGCAACTGGAACTCGTCGACGAGCATCTGGGTGAAGTGTTGCGCAGCGGTGGAGGTTGAGCTTGATGGTTCAGGCATGAAGAGATAAGAGTTCTGCTTCGAAAATCAATTCCTCCAGACTTCATCTTCCTACAAACCGAATTTGTGTGCAAACAAGTGATGGGAGAGATCGTACGCTCCAATCTTTCGTCCAAGGGATCTTCATACCTCCCTCTCTCTTCTCTTTTTTTCCCCGAATTTGCGTGGAACTCTCTATATCACTTTCTATGAATTCTCTTCTTCGTTAGACAAAATTCCGCAGTTGGCCTTTTACTTTTATATCTCAATCTTTTCTGGCTTATCACTCACTAAACCCCACCGCAAGATTATTTTCTATTTTATATTCAAAAGATGCTCTCAATTTGCAATGAGTTTATTGCTTTGGCTAAATCACAAGAAACACAACCGAATAATTCTACCAAGTTTTGTCAATCTCAGTTATTACGACATCACTTTTTGGACTCTCAAGTACTATTTAGGATTTACAAATTAAGTTCCAAATAAAATGTTGTAGAGATGCATCCAAAATGAAACAAAATCAAAAGAGACATTCTTTCATTTGAAAATACTTCACATAGTTTTTCACATAGTTTTTATCTAAGGCGATAGAAAACTTAATTGACAATAATGACATGGAATATTCTCTGGCCAACGGGAAATATCTCAGAAGACAATTTTCCAAAGAACTTCTCAAAACTTCGATACAAACTGTATGGGGGAAAATCAATACAAAGTAATGAAAGCACTAACTAGATAAAGATTTCTAATCGATAAGGATCCAAGTCATATCAAAAGAAGCAATTTAACAAAGAGATGCATCATTTGGGGAAGAAACATACAATTACGGAAAAGAAATAAGGAAAACACTACTATACGAAACCTTATATATAATGTTCACAAAGAAACACAGAAACCAACCAAGCAGAAAGGAAATACAGAAACACTGTCACTTATGGCCCGATATTTTCCAGTGCCCAAGTTTGAAGTGGCCATAGGCCAAAGTAATGGATGTTATACCTATCAACCCTACGAATAACATAAAATAAAATATTGTTGCCGTAGCCTCCTAGGTCCAGATTATGCCCTCTTCTGGCTCGTAATCCTATGCTAGCGCCGCCTCCCCAGTCAAGACCGATGCCTCTTCCAGCGCCGGCGTTGGAGGCTCCAATGGTGGTCACGGCTGTCCATCGTGACCCAAATGTGACGGCGGTGGCACCAACGACGATGGCCTTGATGACGGCTGTGGCGTCGACGGTTGTATTTGCTTGAGGTGATGCAACCACTGCTTCTGGACCTTGAGTTTCTTTTCAGCCTTGTGATTTCGAAGACGTTGTAACCAGAGTGCTATAGGCATCCAAGAGTGTCTACATGCAAGGCCTTTGGCGTGGATGTGACCTATGATCCATCCTACGGCGGAGATGAAGATCCCGAGCATCATTTTACCTCGATGCCAATCCTCAGCTATCGCCATGCCAATACCATCCTCAACGTCTTTAGTCATTTTATTGAGCTCTTGTTGAGACGGCATGTTTTACAGGAATGGAGAGGAGGAAGGAAGAGGAGGAAGAGGTGAATAGAAAAGAGAGGGAGAGGGGTGAGGTTAAGGACGAGGGAGGAGCAGAATGAAGAGGAGAGAGGTAAAAGGAGTATGAAGAGGACATTAAGGAGAAGGGAGGAGCAGAATGAGGAGGAGAGAAGTGAAAGGAGGAGGGAGGAGCAGAATGAAGAGGAGAGAAGTAAAAGGAGAATGAAGAGGACGTTAAGGAAGAGAGAGGAGCGGAATGAAGAGGAGAGAGGTGAAAGGAGGAGGGAAGAAGGGGCCAACGAATGAGTCCGGAAGTGAGAGGGATGGCTCGCTCGAGCCGATCGGAGGGTCCTTTTCCAACGTCATGGCCTTTGGTGGGAGCATGACGAGCATAATTCGATTTATTTGTGTTTTGTTTTTTGTTTTGCAGTGAATTTTGAAAATATTTGGAGTATTTTTAGATTGAATCGGCATATTTTCAAAAGTTTGGGATGCAAGAATTCCTCTAAAAATGAGTCAACATACCCCAAGGAACACAACCGAATAAGTCTACCAAGTTTTGTCAATCTCGGTTATTACGACATCACTTTGTGGACTCTCAAGTGCTCTTTAGGATTTACAAATCAAGTTCCAAATAAAATGTCACAGAGATGTATCCAAAATGAAACAAAATCAAAAGAGACATTCCCTCATTTGAAAATACTTCACATAATTTTTATTCAAGGCGATAGAAATCACAATTGACAATAATGACATCGAATATTCTCTGGCCAATAGGAAATATCTCAAAAGAGAAATTTCCATAGAACTTCTCAAAACTTCAATACAAATTGCATGGGAGAAAATCAATACAAAGTAATGAAAGCATTAACCAAATAGAGATTTCTAATCGATAAGGATCCAAGTCATATCAAAAGAAGCAATTTAACAAAGAGATGTATCATTTGGGGAAGAAACATACCGTAGAAATAAGGAAAACACAACTATACAAAACCTTATATATAGATGTTCTCATAGATACACGGAAACCAGTCAAGAAACATAGTCACTTATGGCCCGATATTTTCTAGCCAGTCAAGAAACATAGTCACTTATGGCCCGATATTTTCTAGTGCGCAAGCTTGAAGTGGCCACATGTCAAAGTAATGGATGTTATTCCTATCAGCCATACGAACAACAGAAAATGAAATATTGTTACAGTAGATTATGCCATCTTCTGGCCCATAATCCTGCGCCAATGCCGCATCCCCAATCGAGATAGATGCCTCTTCCAACGCCGACGCCAGAGGCTCCAATGGTGGTGACGGCTGTCCGCCGTGACCCAACTGGGACAGCGGTGGCCCTAACGACGATGGCCCCGATGACAACTGTGGCGCCGACAGTTGTATTTTGCTTGAGGTGCTGCAACCCCTTGCGATTTCGAAAACCCTCTTTAGGAACATTGCACAAAATGGCGTTGCAACCAGCACCGCGAGTGCTATAGGCATCCAAGAGTGCTTGCATGCTAGGCCTTTGGCATGGACATGACCTATGATCGATCCTATTGTGGAGATGAAGATCCTGAGCATCATTTCACCTTGATGCCACTCCTTAGCTATCGCCTTGTTCAGTTCGGCAATATTATCCTCAATGTCTTTAGTCAAACTCTTGCTAAGACGGCATGTTTTACAGGAATGGAGAGGACGAAGGAAGAGGAGGAAGAAGTGAACAGAAAAGAGAGGGAGATGGGTGAGGTTAAGGAGGAGGGGGGAGCATAATGAAGAGGAGAGAGGTGAAAGGAGGAGGGAGGAGCATAATGAAGAGGAGAGAGGTAAAAGGAGAATGAAGAGGAAGTTAAGGAGGAGGGAGGAGCAGAATGAAGGGGAGAGAGGTGAAAGGAGGAGGGAGGAGTAGAATGAAGAGGACAAAAGTAAAAAGAGCATGAAGAGGACGTTAAGGAGGAGGGAGGAGCAAAATGAGGAAGAGAGAGGTGAAAGGAGGAGGGAGGAGCAGAATGAAGAGGAGAGGTAAAAGGAGAATGAAGAGGACGTTAAGGAGGAGGGAGGAGCAGAATAAAAATGAGAGAGGTGAAAGGAGGAGGGAAGAAGGGGCCAACGAGCGAGTCCATAAGTGAGAGGGACGGTTCGCTCGAGCCGATCGGGGGGATAACTCGCTCGAGCCGGCCTCGAATAATTCTGTCAATTTCCGACCTCATGGCCTTTGGTGGGAGCATGGCGAGCATAATTGCGATTTTTTTGTGGTTTGTTCTTTGTTTTGCAGTGAATTTTGCAAATATTTGAAGTATTTTTAGATTAAATGGGCATATTTTCAAAAGTTCGGGATGCAAGAATTCCTCTAAAAATCGAGTCAACATACCCCAAGGAACACAACCAAATAATTCTACCAAGTTTTGTCAATCTCGGTTATTACGACATCACTTTCTGGACTCTCAAGTGCTCTTTAGGATTTACAAATCAAGTTCCAAATAAAATGTTGCAAAGATGTATCCAAAATGAAACAAAATCAAAAGAGACATTCCCTCATTTGAAAATATTTTACATAATTTTTATTCAAGGCAATAGAAATCGTAATTGACAATAATAACATCGAATATTCTCTAGCCAACGGGAAATATCTCAAAAGACAATTTTCCATAAAACTTCTCAAAACTTCAATACGAACTGCATGGGAGAAAATAAATACAAAGTAACTAAAGCACTAACCAGATAGAGATTTCTAATCAATAAGGATCCAAGTCATATCAAAAGAAGCAATTTAACGAAGATATGCATCATTTGGTGAAGAAATATACCGTAGAAATAAGGAAAACACAACTTCACGAAACCTTATATATAGATGTTCTCACAGAAACACAAAACCAGCCAAGCAGAAAAGAAATACAGAAACACAGTCACTTATGGCCCGATATTTTCAGATATTTTCCAGTGCCCAACTTGAAGTGGCCACAGGCCAAAGCAATGGATGTTATACCTATCAGCCCTACGAACAACAGAAAATGAATATTGTTGTCGTAGTCTCCCAAGTCCAGATTATGCCATCTTCTGGCCCTTAATCTTGCACCAACGCTGCCTCCCCAATCGAGATCGATCTCTCTTTCAACACCGGCGTCGGAGGCTCCAATGTGGTGACCGCTGTCCGCCGTTACCCAAATGGGATGGCGGTGGCGCCAACGACAATGGCCCTGATGACGGCTGTGGCGCCGACGATTGTATTTGCTTGAGGTGCTGCAACCGCTACTTCTAAAGCCTGAGTTTCTTTTTCAGCCTTGCGATTTCGAAGACCCTCTTCAGGAACATTCCACAAAATGGCGTTGCAACCAGCACCGTTAGGCATCCAAGAGTGCCTGCATGCTAGGCCTTTGGCGTGGACGTGACCTATGATCGATCCTACGACGGAGATGAAGATCCCAAGCATCATTTCACCTCAATGCCACTCCTTAGCTATTGCCTTGTTCAGTTCGGCAATATCATCCTTAATGTCTTTATTCTATTTATCGAGCTCTTGCTGAGATGGCATGTTTTACAGGAATGGAGTGGAGGAAGGAAGAGGAGGAAGAGGTGAACATAAAAGAGAGGGAGATGGGTGAGGTTAAGGAGGAGGGTGGAGCAGAATGAAGAGGAGAGGTAAAAGGAGAATGAAGAGGACGTTAAGAAGGAGGGAGGAGCAGAATAAAAATGAGAGAGGTGAAAGGAGGAGGGAAGAAGGGGCCAACGAGCGAGTCCATAAGTGAGAGGGACGGTTCGCTCGAGCCGATCGGGGGGATAGCTCGCTCGAGCTGGCCTCGAATAATTCCGTCATTTTCCGACCTCATGGCCTTTGGTGGGAGCATGGCGAGCATAATTGCGATTTTTTTGTGGTTTGTTCTTTGTTTTGCAGTGAATTTTGCAAATATTTGAAGTATTTTTAGATTAAATGGGCATATTTTCAAAAGTTCGGGATGCAAGAATTCCTCTAAAAATCGAGTCAACATACCCCCAAGGAATACAACCGTTCTACCAATTTTTGTCAATCTCGGTTATTACGACATCACTTTCTGGACTCTCAAGTGCTCTTTAGGATTTACAAATCAAGTTCGAAATAAAATGTTGTAGAGATGTATCCAAAATAAAACAAAATCAAAAGAGACATTCTCTCATTTGAAAATACTTCACATAATTTTTATTCAAGGCAATAGAAATCGTAATTGACAATAATAACATCGAATATTCTCTAGCCAACGGGAAATATCTCGGAAGAAAATTTTCCATAGAACTTCTCAAAACTTCAATACAAACTACATGAGAGAAAATCAATACAAAGTAATTAAAGCACTAACCAGATAGAGATTTCTAATCGATAAGGATTCAAGTCATATTAAAAGAAGCAATTTAACGAAGATATGCATCATTTGGTGAAGAAATATACCGTAGAAATAAGGAAAACACAAATTTACGAAATCTTATATATATAGATGTTCTCACAGAAACACAAAACCAGCCAAGAAAAAAGAAATGTAGAAACACAGTCACTTATGGCCCGATATTTTCTGATATTTTCCAGTGCCCAAGCTTGAAGTGGCCACAGGCCAAAGCAATGGATGTTATACCTATCAGCCCTACGAACTAGCAGAAAATGAAATATTGTTGTCGTAGCATCCTAGGTCTAGATTATGCCATCTTTTGGCCCTTAATCCTGTGCCAATGCTGCCTCCCCAATCGAGATCGATCTCTCTTCTAATGCCGGCGCCGGAGGCTCCAATGTGGTGACGGCTGTCCGCCATTACCCAACTGGGACGGCGGTGGCGCCAACGACGACCGATGGCTGTGGCGCCGACGGTTGTATTTGCTTGAGGTGTTGTAACCGCTGCTTCCGAAGCCTAAGTTTCTTTTTCAGCCTTGCAATTTTGAAGACCCTCTTCAGGAACATTGCACAAAATGGCGTTGCAACCAGCACCGTTAGGCATCCAAGAGTGCCTACATGCTAGGCCTTTGGCGTGGACGTGACCTATGATCGATCTTACGGCGGAGATGAAGATCTTGAGCATCATTTCACCTCGATGCCACTCCTCAGATATCGCCTTGTTCAGTTCGGCAATATCACCCTCAATGTCTTTAGTCATTTTATTGAGCTCTTGCTGCAACGGCATGTTTTATAGGAATGGAGAGGAGGAAGGAAGAGGTGGAAGAGGTGAACAGAAAAGAGAGGGAGATGGGTGAGGTTAAGGAGGATGGAGGGGCAGAATGAAGAGGAGAGAAGTAAAAGGAGAATGAAGAGGACGTTAAGGAGGAGGGAGGAGTAGAATGAAAGGTAGAGAGGTGAAAGGAGGAGGGAGGAGCAGAATGAAGAGGAGAGAGGTAAAAGGAGAATAAAGAGGACGTTAAGGAGGAGGGAGGAGCAGAATGAAGAGGAGAGAGGTAAAAGGAGAATAAAGAGGACGTTAAGGAGGAGGGAGGAGTAGAATGAAAGGTAGAGAGGTGAAAGGAGGAGGGAGGAGCAGAATGAAGAGGAGAGAGGTAAAAGGAGAATGAAGATGGACGTTAAGGAGGAGGGAGGAGTAGAATGAAGGGGAGAGAGGTGAAAGGAGGAGGGAGAAGCGGAATGAAGAGGAGAGAGGTAGAAGGAGAGTGAAGAGGACATTAAGGAGGAGGGAGGAGCAGAATGAGCAGGAGAGAGGTGAAAGGAGGAGGGAGGAGCAGAATGAAGAGAAGAGAGGTAAAAGGAGAATGAAGAGGTCGTTAAGGAGGAGGGAGGAGCATAATGAAGATGAGAGAGGTGAAAGGAGGAGGGAAGAAGGGGCCAACGAGCGAGTCCGAAAGTGAGAAAGACGGCTCGCTCGAGCCGATCTGGGCGAGCCGGCCCCAAATAATTCCGTCCTTTTCCGACATCATGGCCTTCGATGGGAGCATGGCGAACATAATTGCGATTAATCTATGGTTTGTTTTTTGTTTTGCAGTGAATTGTGGAAATATAATAATTTTTATTCAAGGCGATAGAAATCGTAATTGACAATAATGAAATCGAATATTCTCTGGCCAACGGTAAATATCTCATAAGAGAATTTTCCATAGAACTTCTCAAAACTTCAATACAAACTGCATGGAGGAAAATCAATACAAAGTAATGAAAGCACTAACTAGATAGAGATTTCTAATCGATAAGGATCCAAATCATATCAAAAGAAGCAATTTAACAAAGAGATGCATCATTTGGGGAAGAAACATACCGTAGAAATAAGGAAAACACAACTATATGAAACCTTATAAATGGATGTTCTCATAGAAACATGGAAACCAGCCAAGCAGAAAGAAAATACAGAAACACAGTCACTTATGCCCCAATATTTTTCAATGCCCAAGCTTGAAGTGGCCACATGTCAACGATGTTATACCTATTAGCCCTATGAACAGCATAAAATGAAATATTGTTGCCGTAGCCTCCCAAGTCCAGATTATGCCATCTTCTAGCCCATAATCCTGCGCCAACCCCAATCGAGATCGATCCCTCTTCCAACGGCGGCACTAGAGGCTCCAATGGTGGTGACGGTTGTCCACCATGACCCAACTGGGACGGCGGTGGCACCAACAACGATGGCCCCCATGACGGCTGTGGCGCTGACGGTTGTATTTGCTTGAAGTGCTGTAACCCCTTGCGATTTTGAAGACCCTCTTCAAGAACATCACACAAAATGGCATTACAACCAGCACCGTGAGTGTTATAGGCATCCAAGAGTGCCTGCATGCTAGGCCTTTGGTATGGACGTGACCTATGATCGATCCTACGGCCTTTGGCGTGGACGTGACCTATGATCGATCCTACGGCGGAGATGAAGATCCCGAGCATCATTTCACCTTGATGTCACTCCTTAGCTATCGCCTTGTTCAGTTCGGAAATATCATCCTCAATGTCTTTATTCACCTTGTCGAGCTCTTGCTGAAACGGCATGTTGTACAGGAATGGAGAGGAGGAAGGAAGAGGAGGAAGAGGTGAATAGAAAAGAGAGGGAGATGGGTGAGGTTAAGGAGGAGGGGGGAGCAGAATGAAGAGGAGAGAGGTGAAAGGAGGAGGGAGGAGCAAAATGAAGAGGAGAGAGGTGAAAGAAGGAGGGAGGAGCATAATGAGAGGAGAGATGTGAAAGGAGGAGGGAAGAAGGGGCCAGCGAGCGACTCCGGAAGTGAGAGGGACGGCTCGCTCGAGCCGATCAGGGGGACGGCTCACTCGAGCCGGCCCCGAATAATTCCGTCCTTTTCCGATGTCATGGCCTTTGGTGGGAGCATGGCGAGCATAATTACGATTTATGTGTGGTTTGCTCTTTGTTTTACAGTGAATTTTGGAATTATTTGGATTATTTTCAGATGGAATCGACATATTTTCAAAAGTTAGGGATGCAAGAATTCCTCTAAAAATCGAGTCAACATATCCCAAGGAACACAACCGAATAATTCTATCAAGTTTTTCAATCTCGGTTATTACGACATCACTTTGTGGACTCTCAAGTGCTCTTCGGGATTTATAAATTGAGTTCCAAATAAAATGTTGCAGATATGTATCCAAAATGAAACAAAATCAAAAGAGACATTATTTTGTTTGAAAATACTTCACATAGTTTTTATTCAAGGCCATAGAAAACCTAATTGACAATAATGACATGTAATATTCTCTAGCCAACGAGAAATATTTCAGAAGACAATTTTTTATAAAACTTCTCAAAACTTCGAGACAAACTGTATGGAGAAAAATCAATACAAAGTAATGAAAGTACTAACCAGATAGAGATTTCTAATCGATAAGAATCCACGTCATATCAAAAGAAGCAATTTAACGAAGAGATGCATCATTTTGGGAAAAACATACCATTACGGAAAAGAAATAAGGAAAACACTACTATACGAAACCTTATATATAGATGTTCTCACAGAAACACCAAAACCAGCCAAGTAGAAAGGAAATACAGAAACACAGTTACTTATGGCTCGATATTTTCCAATGCCTAAGTTTGAAGTGGCCATAGGCCAAAGTAATGAATGTTAGACCTATCAGCTCTATGAACAGCATAAAATAAAATATTGTTGCCGTAGCCTCCCAATTCCAGATTATGCCCTCTTTTGGCTTGTAATCCTGCGCCAGCGCTGCCTTCTCAATCGAGACTGATCCCTCTTCCAACGCTTGGCACCGGAGGCTCCAATGGTGGTGATGGCTGTCTGCCGTGACCCAATTGTGACGGTGGCGGTGGTGCCAACGACGATGGCCCCGATGACGGTTGTGGCATTGATGGTTGTATTTACTTGAGGTGTTGCAACCGCTGCTTCGGACCTTGAGTTTTTTTTTTTTTTTTTTTCAGCCATGCTATTTCGAAGACCCTCTTCAAGAACATCACACAAAATGGCATTGCAACCAGCACCGTGAGTGATATAGGCATCCAAGAGTGCCTGCATGTTAGGCTTTGTTGTGGATGTGACCTATGATCAATCTTACGGCGGAGATGAAGATCCGAGCATCATTTCACCTCGATGCCACTCCTCAGCTATCGCCTTGTTCAATTCAGCAATATCGTCCTCAACGTCTTTAGTCACTTTATTGAGCTCTTGCTAAGACGGCATGTTTTATAGGAATGGAGAGGAGGAAGGAAGAGGAGGAAGAGGTGAATAGAAAAGAGAGGGAGAGGGGTGAGGTTAAGGAGGAGGGAGGAGGGGAGAGAGGTGAAAGGAGGAGGGAGGAGCAGAATGAAGAGGAGACAGGTAAAAGGAGAATGAAGAGGACATTAAGGAGGAGGGAGGAGCAAAATAAAGAGGAGAGAGGTGAAAGAAGGAGGGAGGAGCAGAATGAAGAGGAGAGAGGTGAAAGGAGGAGGGAAGAAGGGGCCAACGAACGTGTCCGGAAGTGAGAGGGACGGCTCGCTCAAGTCGATTGGGGAGACGGCTTGCTTGAGCCAGCCCCAAATAATTTCGTCCATTTCCGACGTCATGGCTTTTGGTGGGAGCATGGCGAGCATAATTGCGATTTATCTATGGTTTGTTCTTTGTTTTGCAGTGAATTTTAGAAATATTTGGAGTATTTTTAGATGGAATCGACATATTTTCAAAAGTTCGGGATGCAAGAATTCCTCTAAAAATTGAGTCAACATACCCTAGGCAAAATTGAGTAAAATTTACATACAACTAAATACAAATTTAAAACATTATCTTTCCAAAAAAAAAAAAAGGGCTACCGACGGATCCGTAATTGTCAAATAAATAAAATTTTAAATGATAATCTTTTGAGGGTGAGGGTGAACTCTCTACATATTTAGATAAATTAAAAGTTACAAATGCATGAGAGACTAATAGCCAATAAAGAATTTACGCGTGGCCTAACTTAGGAGTGGACTACCGAGTAAAAAAGCTTTTTGTTCCAGAGTCTTTTAAATATTTGCAATCGCAAATGCATCATCGACAGCATAAGGTAATTTTTGCATTAAAAAAAAAACAACAACAACAACAACATAAGGTAATTTTCTCATACTAAATTAGTTGTCACACAAATAAAACCTTATATTGGCCATTTTATGAGGGATGACTTCTTTTCTTTTTGTTATTCAAATTTGTTTACACATACTCATTTGGAATCTAGATCCCTTTAAATTTCTTGATTTGCAGCTTCCGATACAACGAATCTCGATAAGAATCTCGTTTCGAAAAATTAGAATCAAGAATTGAACCGAATATTCCTAAAATTGACCTAGAATCAACCTAGATGATTTTGTAAAATCATATCAATGAGCTTCATTCTCCAAAATTTCCATGAACTAGTGAGTGTGACTAATTCAAATGTGATGAATGGATCCAGTTGCTCGACCTTATCGGAACCACATACTCCTTCGATTTTAGATGTTGTGAGACTTAAATAATCTATGACATCAAAGTGAGTAATATTAGTCTTCTTAGTCCTTCGATTTCCATTTCCAAATGGCTGTTGACGAGAAAAGAAAAAGGCTTAAAAAACCAGAGAAGGAGCACCAGAATAGACACCATGTCATCCCTATTTTTAAAACGCCCGTTGTTCGTTCGCTCCATCCTCGGTTGACAGGGTGCGGTCGTACGAATTCTCAGAGATAAGAGGGAGAGAGGGAGAAAATATTGGGTACGTCTAACGTTGCAACGCGGCAAATGGGAAGGCACTGGGAAAGCGACACGCGTCCTCACGTGGGACCCACAAGCTGAACGGAAATTTTGAAAATTTTGCATGCTGTAGCGTTCTTCTGCACAGACCGACGCTTTCTCTCTTCCTTCCTCTGAATTCAAAATTTCACGTTCCCTCCTGTTCGCTCTCTCTCGTGGTCGCTCACTTTCTGCTCCGGCACTCGCTTGGGTGTCACTTCTCCGTTCTTTGCTCCGGCGCTCGCTCAGTGCCCGACCATGCACGTCCGGTTCCGCTCGTTCTCCTCCACCAGTTCTTCCAACTCCTTCATCGCCTCGACAATCGAGTGCTCGGCTGCGAGCTCCTTCAAGAGCTTCAAGATGCAACCCTCTCGAAGGACGACTTCAGGGTCGGGATCCGGTCGACGCCATTCTTCGCGTTGCTGACGCACCACGCCTGGATGAGCTGGAGGAGCGTGTGGTTCGGGGTGAGGCCGGAAGCCCTCGGCAGCGACTGGTTAGGCAAGTGGCGGCCGCACCGTTGCTGGAGGACTTGGACAGCCACTTCTCGATGCTCTCGCGCTCATAGGTTATGCCCGTCACGGTCGACACGGGGGCCCTCATGATCTGCAGGGATATTGGACAAAGAAAGTACCTAGGGATCTCGACGTTGCGGCCCTCCATGAATCGATGTGGCGACTCTCAGATTGAAGAGGGAGAGAGAATTTCTTGAAGTTGAAGTTGTTCTGTATATTTTCTAAAGATGGAGTTAATTATACGTGACATTCTCTTGGCGTCTGTACAGAGAGTGGAGTCATCCTTCGGTTCGTGGGTTTTTGGTATTCCGTCGGCCCGACTTCGATTTTCGGGGGCTTTTGGGGTTTGATCCTCACTATGTCCTGCCGAACTGACTGTGATTTCGGGACCTTGAATTGGTGCTGCTTTCCCTGGAAAATGGTATTCACGCCTGGTCTCGCTCGAGCTGCCGAGAGGATATAGGATCGGTTCCTCTCTTCTGTTTTCTCGTTTCTTGAATTCGAAAGGCGGGCGGGCGACTCACTTCCTCGTGCGAGCTCCTGTATCTGTTTTTCATTTTCTGATGGAGTGTACAGTCGACCCTTTTGTGATTGATGTCTTTTCCTTGGTTTTGTTCCAGGATTTGGTGAGCCTGTTCCAGGATGTTACGACTGAAGGTAATACTGGATCTTTGTGCATTGTCTGTTTTGGTTGAAATTGACTTTGTTCCCACTGAGTGATTGCGTTGTTCACCCGCCACTATGGATGAGGAAGGTCAGGCCCAGCTGGGGGTTTTGCACAGTAGATAAAACTAAATTCTGTGTTGTAGCTACGCACGTTGATGATTTGTTGGGGGTGGTGATTAGGAAAAAATGGCACAGGATTATCTACTTAGTGAGGAACTTTTAAAGGGCCTGGTTCTCTGGATGAATTTCAGCTTAGAAATTTGAACGTGCTTTCGATTCTCCTGTGGCTAAGTTAATCTTCTCTGTTCTTTTTATTAAAGGTTTCTTCATCAGGTTTCCCTCCCCGTAGTCGTGACTGGTATCGTGTTAATGTTTCGTGGATGGAGCAAACCTTTAATGTGAATAGTTTCATCGTGACCAGTTGTTTCCAGAAATGAAAGAAAAAATTGCTGCCAATCTGGCGAATTTTGCTTATGATCCCTACAATTATACATTCTTGCGTCACGTCTAGAACCTTCATGCTCTGATTACTTGAAAGGATAATGTCTTGATCTGGTGTATGATATTCAACTAATTCAAACTTTACCCTGAAACAGCTCGATATTTTGGAGCTTTTTCTGGACTGCATGGCCGAACCGAATGAGAGACTTGTTGAATTTGGAATTGGAGGAAAATGCAATTCATGTGCAGGTAAATTCAGAAACTACTTGACCAAAAAAATTCAGACAGTCTAAGTTGTAGATGATAGATAAATGGCTCAAGTTAAGTTGATCATTGTCTTCTATAAAATGCATGGCTAATTTTTTATCTACTTAACAATTGTTTAGTCTTTTTTTTCTATACAGAGCCAGCAAATGCTGCAATCATCACTCAGAGTGGTGGGATCCCTCTCATTATTCAATGTCTGTCAAGCCCTGTGAGGAATACTGTGAGTGGAGAGCCTGCCTTTTTGTGAATGCTTCAACTCTTCAGCTACAATAGAGTAAATGCCAATTTTAAATTCAGCTTGAGATGGAATCCCTAAGTACGTGCATACTACAGCGCAATGTAGTGACAAGCTTTAGCATATTCTGCAAACAGAGTAAAGTCGCAGGCATCTTTATTACATTATGCTGAAGCGAAAATGCGATGCTTTCAACTGCCTCATTTATATTTGCCCCTGCACTGCACCAGACCCAAAAAATGAAAAAAGAAACTGCTTCACTTGCATGGAGAAGGAATGCAAACAGTTAGTGGAGATAATAGTATATGGTTGGTTCATTGGTATGAGTGTGCTTTTTTGAAGTTGCCTAATGATTTGCAGGTAATGTATGCCCTCGGATCTCTTTACTGCTCGTCCAATGCATCTAACATAGAAGAAATTCTGAAGCCAGAAGTAATTGATTTGATCAAGATGTATGCTGCCGCTGGGGACATTAAATCAACTTCAGCAATCTGGCTAATGCATTCCTGGAGAAGCACATCTCAGGAAACAAATTAGATTGGTAATGGCTACTGTCATGGGTGACATGTGAGATCGCATTTTGAACATGCCTTGTCTTTCTCGCGTCCTTGCATACCTCCTGCCAAAGGTCATAACTTCCATTCACTTTGCTGCTGGACAAAATTTTGGTTCAAAGTACTAGCTAGTAAACCTTTATAGGGTCAGGCAAATCATTGCCTTCTGAAGTAACAAGATCTCCTCACGCAAATATAATTTTAAAAGGTTCGGCAGTTCATTTGCCTTTTGCATTTTGCAGATATAACTTCTGTATGGTGTTACTGAACCGCTGTATCCCCATCTTCTAATGAATCTGGTTTAGGTTATCAAAACGTCATTTGATTGGTTTCCTGTCCCCTTCGTATGAGGAATTAATCGGACTGATTAGCAGATTGGACAGCCAATCAATATGAGCTGAGGTCTGAAGTTTGTGCTGGCCTTTCACAGTGGAGCAGATTCAGAACTATTTTGCGGCACATCCACGGGATTTTAGGGATTTTTGATAGATGCAACCATCATGTCTATTAAGTAAGTGTATGTCATATACAAGTTTGCCAGATGAGCTGGCTAGGAATACTATATCTTGTTGGTGTAACTATATTATTACTCTGTATTCTTCCTCGTACTATGAGGAAGTTGGTAATATTTTCCCTGTATCTCAGACTGAATTGCTGAATAAACCATATTCGAAGTAACTTTCCAAAGGGGTGACATGATGATGTCTTTATAACTTGATCTTTCCATTTTAACAAGTGAACAAATTTGTAAAAATCACAATCCGTAGAGGGAGTGCCCTCCAATTTTCATGAATCATCGATGCACGATTATTGCCAAAACTGTGAAGTTACAGATGAGTTGAAATGCCTCTGTATATTTACAATACAATGATGGATCAAGTTGATGTCCAACATCAATGCCATGCATGAAGAACAATAAACTTGGTATTGAGTGCTTGGCTAGAAAACTTCTGAAAGGATAACAGTTATGGAATTTGACCACATGCTTGAATTGAGAGAACAGATTGATAACGCAATCATCCTCCTAGAGCTTTAGCTAAAATCACCGGCCCTTGGGTCGCCAAAGCCATCATATGCATCCCTGCTTCATCCTTAGAGTGCAATTTAATGAGACAGTAACACATCTCCAGACACCGTGCCCTACATCCTTTTCTCGCGCTGCTTTTTCTTTTTCTCTATGGAAATGGGTCTTCTGATTTGGTTGGCGCATTGAACCAATCAAAGCTTACTTTCCTGTTCGTAATCATGAGGGGCGGCACCCACTGCCTGGGCAGAGTAGAATTGACTGAAGTTAGATGAAATTTTGTGACTTGCTACCTATACTTTTAGTTTGCAAGCAGGGCACTGATAGGCGTGGCTAAACACACATGATCTCCCCAGACGTGGCTGCTGTACTCTAGCTGAATCTGAAAGAATTAGAGCTTTCCAGAGCTGACAATAGTCCATTCTAGATTGCTCATCCAGTCGTTTGTAGACCCCATGGTCAAGAATAACTGTGTAGGAGAAAATACTTGAGTGGCTTCGTGTATAAAAATCTATATTAGCCCTCACCTAAAGAAAATCCAGATTTGTCCTCTGGAGAAACTAATATATTACCAGGGTGAGGATCTCCATGCACGAACCCATGAACAAATATCATTTCAGCAAAGACTTCCATCAGTGTTCTTGCAACATTAAAGGCATAACTAAGCAAACTATCATAATCAAGAGAAAACCATCAGATTCACATTAAAAACAGAGAGGTTTTGTCAAGGGATTCACAATTAATTTGATATAATACAATCTTTCTTTGTTGTAAGCATAATTTAGAAATTAATATACAAGTGCAACACTAGCAAATTGCAATGCTTGTATATTAACAGTTTCGAGTTTGTTGGATATTTTTGCGGAACCGTGTGTGTGTGCAAGTGTATATGTGTGATTTATAGTGGAAGGACAAGAGACAAGATATGATAATTAAAGGATATAGAACATGATGAGAAAAATATTTTCATTGGTTGAACAAAATAGTTTGATAAAAATACGGTGGAGGTCTAAGACCTCTCATGGTGGAGGATTCACCCCACGCAAAATGTGGAGGGTTTTTATGCTACATAAAACACACCCTCAACTCCTATCGAGAGTTCACTGCCTTACACAACCAATATTGTACAAAAAATTAATATAAAATTACAAACTTGCTTCTTTATCTCTTACTCGTGCGGTTTCTTCGGATCTTCTAGTGGCTTCTCCATTTTTTTTTTTTTTCCTAATCTCAGCAGCTTTTGTTGACTTTTCTTTTGCTTTTTTGCTGCCACCATGGTCTTGCTGCCCACGTACCTGAAACTTCTGTAATATTTGAGAGTTTTCTTGCCTTTTTCTTGCATGCACATGTACTAGAAATTTCTCCAACGTACGGGTCTTCAACTTTATTCTCCTAGTAATTTCTAGATTTTATTGAAAATGGATCACCAATTTCTAACGCCCCCCTTAATCCATTTTCATGATACTCCAAACTTGTGTTATAAAGCTTCGGACGTAGCTTCAAATTTCTCTTGTAGTTTGTTTCATGCCTTTTATGTTGTCTTCGTTCCACGACCCTTGCATTCTCTTATTGAACCACTTGCACTTGCCTTTGAACGTGCATTACTTTTCTTCAACGATGTTGTCGCGACCTCCCCGAAGCGGGTTGGACCACCTAAGGGTTCGGCTAATGGATTGCTAAGCCTAGACTTAGCTCGGGCTCTCCCAAGCCCATACCAATTCGCGACTTAAGGTTTAAGTTCTTAATATGCAAATGATTTTTATCATAGAGTCGCCACTAATCTATTTTTGGTGGGTCGATTAGAAATCCAAGTAAAGTAATGGGAGAATTACTTCACTCCTACGAACCAGAGATTAAATGAGTTCGGGGACTTGGTTACGCTAGATTTCTCTAACTCCCTTTCGGTACCTTTCTCTTTTAAAAAAACATGTTTTGCAGGCAGTTTGGATTGATTTTAATTCACTTTCCTAACATGTGAGGTGATTATGCGGATGCGCAATCCACCAATTTAACACCCAAGAAAGCGATGAATAAATTGCAGGACTTACCTCATAGCAACGGAAGCATATGCATTGTTAGATCAGAATTTACATTAACAGACCTAGATATGATTTCTAATTAACAGGCAATTTTCTTTTTTTGGTTTTTACTTATTTAATAAGAATCATGCAATATGCAATGCATGCTACTAATCTAACATAGAATGGCATGACAATGTGTTCTAAACTACATGACATGAGTAATATATATATTTTGTGTTTTCTTAATGAACATACAATAATCAAATATGCAAATCAAAACGACCTAATTATAATGACGGGCAATTCTTAATTAAATGAGCCTAATTCTACGTGGCATGCATTTTATGAACCTAATCCCACATGATGTGCACATGATATTTCTATTCCTAAGAATGCAATCTATCATGAAAATTGAAACTTAAAATGAGACAAGCATTCTATTCTAATATGCATGATGATTTTTTTGTTTATATATATATATATATATATATATATATATATATATATAATTCGAAATTTTAAAAATTTGCACACAATTAAACATGCAACCTGAGAAAACTAGCAACCTAAATTAATTAATTTTTTTGGGATTTTTTTATAAAAATTTGAAGTAAAAGTCTAATTCTAGATTGACACGTGCAATTCTAGAAAAAAAAACTAAAAGACTAATATCTCGAATGAATGCTTTTTTTTTTTGGATTTTTGTTATTTTATTTTAAAAAAATAAATACGCTAACCCTAGACCTAATCTACCTTGCATTTTTTTTGAATTTTTTATGCAAAATATCCAATTCTATCAAGATAAAGTTAATACCCAAAATTGACAAACCATATCTCGCGCATGAGATCGGGTTGGTCAATTTTAAATTAAATCGCGAATCGAATCTCGAGCATAAGATTGGATTGTCGATTTTGTACGAGATCGTGAGTCGGATTTCGGGCACGAAAATCGAACTCTTAATCCCTAGTTTGAGGGGTTATTTCACATTGGAACTTCAATCATGCATTAATGAATAATCACGCTAAAAAACTATATAAAAACAAACTATAAACTATATAACAAAAAGATAAAATAATAATAAAAAACTACCTAATGTTCCCCTTTTGTTTTTTTTTTTAATCTTTTCCTTTCCCGCGCAAGGCTTGGGCTCGTGCGGCTTCCGAAGGGAAGCAGGTCGTCGGTCCGGAGGGGCAGCTCCGGTGAAGGTGAACCGGCAGTGACTGGTGGACTGACGGCGAAGGAGCGGGCAGCAGTAGCTTCCGGCAACGGTCGCGACGAGAACGGCTTCTGGCGTTGCGAAAGGCTTGGGCGTAGCTGCTGGTGTCGGGCAGAGATGGTGGAGTTGCCGTGGGTGTCGAGGACGGGCAGGGGCGCGGGATTGCAGCGGCAGCTGCGTCTGGAACTCGCCGGATGGAGGAAGGTGGCGGCGGGGGTTGTTGCAGCGTCGACACTCGGAGCTCACCAGCAGGAGGGAGACGATGGCGCGGTGACGGTGGTGCAGGCGGGGCAGGGCGTCGAGCTGAGGCGTTGGGCGGTGAGCTGCGGGTGCCGAGCGAGTTGCAACGGCAGGAGAGTTCGGGGCTCCGGCGGTAATGAGCAGCTGCGGAAGTGGAGTTGCCGACGTCGCTGGTGGCAGGCGGAGGCCGGCACGGCGACCAGCGGCCGCGGGTAGAGCAGGAGCAGCGTCAGGTGGTCGCGGGTCGGTGTGGGCTACAGGCGAGGCGGGACGCGACGGTGGCTGGTGGCACGGCGACTGGCTCGTCGGCGCTCGGGCGGAGGGGCAGGTTGCAGCAGCGCCAGCGGACTTCAGTGGGGTGCGGCGGCCGGCTCAGGTGCTGCTACGGAGGTGCTGTTTGCAGAAGCAGCGGTGGCGGGCGGTGATGGTGGCGCACTCGGGGCTCATTGGAAGGAGATGCTGGCGTCGGTCAGAGGTGCAGCAACGAGGATGGTGGCGCGCGAGGGCAGAGGCACGGCGGCGGGCTCGGAGCTCGCCGGAAGGAGGAAAGCGGCGGGTGGGCGGCTACAGCGCCGGGCGACCAGCAGCAGCGAGGAACTCCCGAAGAAGATGAATAGTAGGGGTCTTTTCCTCTTTTTTCTCTCTTTTCTTTTCTGCTGTTCGGTCACTTCTTTTCTGTCTCTCTCTCACGTCTCACTCTCTGCAGTCTCTCTTTCTGCTTTTTCTCTTTTTTTAATCTCCTCCCCCTGACTCCATATTTTTTCTTGTCCGAAGGAGAAGCCCTTTCACAATGAATATTTTTTCAGCTTTTTGGCTCCCCTCACGGACCTCTCGAATGAATTCCCACCCCCCGACGCGGCTTCTTGGGGTCTTATTATTTATAGGTCGTTCATTGCCTCTTGAAGATAGCCAACTTTATTGTGACAAGATGCAGCCGCAACTTTTCTAGAATTTAAGCTGAACTTTGCCATTTTTTAATCTTCTCCAGACCATTCTTTCGGCCACCACTCCGCTCTTCAGCAAGGAAATCTTCTAGCAGGTGCCTGTCCCATTTCGTGCGTGTATGTGCATGCATTAATGAGGAGGTTTCTTCTTGGTGCCACCAAAGCTGACATATTGTATAATATTATGGGCATATTATAATAATACAATATGGGCATATTATATAATATATTATGGGCTGCTTTTGCTTCTTTGAAGATTTCTCCCGAATCCGCACGTCCACCGAATTTGTGTATGCATGTGCATGCATTAATGAGGAATAGACAATGGACGTGCGAGAGCTTCTTTCCTCATTTTTTTCTTATGCGTGTTCTGACCAACGAAAGAGGATCATCCTTTTATGCATGCAATCGACCGCAAGCCCCTGCTTCTTATCGCGCTTTTAGTACCGATGCAAATGCGACTACATGAAATGCAATTTTACTATTCTATTTTTAAAAAAAAAAAGAAATTAAAGATTAATCCCTAAATTTTTATGCAATTAATTACTAAATGATTAGTTAAAATTTAGGTGTCAATAGATGTCTCATATGTATCGGGACATCAAAATGCTCTTAGTTGTAGTTATTAGCTCGGGCTCTAGCTCTAGCTCTCGTAGGCTTTTGCTCTGGCTCTGGCTCTCTTGGCTCTCGCTTGGACTTTGGCCTTCTTAATTGAGGATGATGAGGACAAATGCCCATAATCATCCGACTAGCTCTGGCTTCATAATCCCTTACACCTGACTTAGTTACGAACCTGCTGCATCTGGCTCTGATACCACTGTTGGATATTTTTGCGGAAGTGTGTGTCTGCAAGTGTGTGTGAATAAAAAGTGGACTACAAGGCAAGGGGAGAATGGTTAAGAAAACAGAACTTTTATTATGAAAATTTGTATTGCAAAGGAAGGAGTATTGCTGGTTTTTATGCTCCATAAAACACACACCTCAACTCCTATTTATAGGCGTGAGTTCACCGCCTTACACAACCGACATTGTACAAAAACTAATATAAAATTACAGCTTCTTCTTGTCTTCTGCTTGTTGTGAGTTCTTCCGCATCTTCTGGTGTCTTCGCCATTAATCTTCATTTTTCTATTCTCAGCAGCTTTTGTTGACTTTTCTTTGCTTTTCTTTTGTCTATTTGCTGCCCACGTGGTCTACCCACTCGTAGTAGAAGGTTCTTCAATATTTGAGAGTTTTCTTTTTTTGGCTTGTATAGATGGTTGCCGCCACTTTTCCTTCTCTGAGTAGTCTAGTGTAGTCTAGAGTTTTCCAAAAATGGATAACTTTTTTTTTAACACTCCTCCTTGATCTATTTTTGTGATACTCCAAGCATTTCCCCCAATGTCTTGAACTTCACTAAAGCAGTAATGGATCAAGGAGGAGTGTTAAAAAAAAGTGATCCATTTTTAGAAAACTCTAGACTACACTAGACTACTCAGAGAAGGAAAAAGTGGCGGCAACCATTTGTACAAGCTAAAAAAGAAAACTCTCAAATATTGAAGAACCTTCTAGTACGAGTGGGCGGACCACATGGACAGCAAATAGACAAAAGAAAAGCAAAGAAAAGTCAGCAAATAGACAAAAGAAAAGCAAAGAAAAGAATTTCAAGAATCAACTACAAAAGGATGCAAGGGTGCTATATTTTAACTAGCAATACTCCTTCCTTTGTAATACAAATTTTCATAATAAAGGTTCTGTTTTCTTACCCATTCTCCCCTTGCCTTGTAGTCCACTTTTATTCACACACACTTGCACACACACGCTTATGCAAAAACATCCAATAGTGGTATCATAATCCTTTACACCTAGCTCAGTTACAAACCTGGCTGTATCTGGCTCTGATACCATGGTTGGATGTTTTTGCAGAAGCGTGTGTGTGCAAGTGTGTGAATAAAAAAGTGGACTACAAGGCAAGGGGAGAATGGGTAAGAAAACAGAACTTTTATTATGAAAATTTGTATTACAAAGGAAGGAGTATTGCTGGTTTTTATGCTACAAGAAACACACACCTCTACTCCTATTTATAGGCGTGAGTTCACCGCCTTACACAACCAACATTGTACAAAAAATTAATATAAAATTACAAAACTTACTTCTTTATCTCCTACTGGTGCGGCTTCTTCGGATCTTCTGGTGGCTTCTCCATTTTTGTTCATTTTTCTAATCTTAGTAGCTTTTGTTGACTTTTCTTTTGCCTTTTTGCTGCCACCATGGTCTTGCTGCCCACGTACCAGAAACTTCTTTAACATTTGAGAGTTCTCTTGCCTTTTTCTTGCATGCACATGTACTAGAAATTTCTCCAACGTACGAGTCTTCAACTTTATTCTCCATTAAGCTAGTAATTTTTAAATTTTGTTGAAAATGGATCACCAATTTCCAACAGAGTTGATCTATGTTGGGACTGATTTCACAGATGTTGATATTAAAAGTATAAGTCGATATGGTTGATGAAAAAGTTAAGTCACAGGTGTTGTTATGGTAATAGTTGAGAATAACTAATTTCCCTTAGTTGCATCTCATTCTCTACATTTCTAGAATGTTCTTCTTCGTCACAGCAATTAAAAAAAAAAAAAAATTCTAGTCCCTTTTTCTGTCTCTCTTTTACATAAAATCCATTCTGCAGTTTTAAACTGCTAAAAGTACTAAAGGTCACAGCTATATATTATTGAATGATTGAACCCTCAGCGCTATGTTGTCAGATCAGTTGAAATCTCAAACAAAATTGACATTATTATTGGGTGTCCTCAACTTTAAGCATTTGGAGACAAATGCGAGTTAACAAAGCTATAACTAGTTGCTGATGAGGGAAGACAACAAAACTTTGTTGGATCTATTCCCATCTTCTCCATATATATTCTAAATCATCAAACTACACATTCAAGAAACTTATTGTCAAAACACACGCGCACGCACGCACATAGCTGCAGCATTAAGACAAGGTGACCCACGCTCCTAGGTGCTCGGACAAGGCAAGATTACACATGTTGCTGTCCCTGACCAATCTAGGAGATTCAATTTAGTAATGCAACAAGCAATTTGATGCAAGGACAGAGGACCAAAGCACCAGGACAGGAACTGCTGCCTGTTGTCATGCAATGAATATTATGGTGGCACAATTTATCAGGTGCACGTCCATGTACCAGCATCCAAAAGGCTCATTGCCCAAATGACGGACAAGAGAGAAAATCATGACCCATATAAATAGTAATGAGAATTGGGATATAATCCGCTGCCTTTTTCACAAAACACATCCATTTCTGTCTCAATTTTTTCAATTTCTTTTCAAACTAACCCAATTATATTTCTTAAGCATTAACACAAGTCAGAGACCTTGACGCAATTGGTTCTGACAACCCCAACATAACCCAACCAAAATATATCTCAGAAATTTGATGGTAATTACAACACAAGTAGGCAAAGTACAAGATTTCATTTGCCCCAGACCACTTCGGCCAAGGCTTTTATACAGGCCAGACACTAAAACTGCAGTAGTCCTGGTACAATAAGAAAAAGAAAAATAAAAAAAAGACCATACCTTGCTTCCCCTGCAAAATTCCATCATCAGAACTTGGCTTGTTGTCATTTATCATGAATGCAAATAACATCTGAAAACTCAAATAAGTACATGAAACTCTTCAATAGCAACTGAAAATTAAAAATCCAAAAAATCTTACCCATACCACTTTGGGGACCTTGACCTTCTCATTGGAGATAAAGTTCTTGGCAGTTCTCTCAGCATTTTTTCCCTCCCGGATAAAATCTTTATAGACAATGTCAACGGCGGCTTGGATCAATCGAAACCACTTAATAGTATTATTATGTGTACAAATTATCATATCTTCACAAAATGAACTACCCAAAATATCTACCATGATATATAACATTTAGGTTGACTGACGCCTTCTTTTGCTACATGAAATATAGAATTAGGCAAACTGATGAAACTATCGTCAAAGAAAGCACCATAATAATACTTCCACGTGGAATTATCATAGCCTAAACATATACCACATAAAACTTTTTCTCCAGTTCTGTTAGAATAGATTAGATATATACTATTCTAGTAAAGTCAAAACCTTTGGCTAATTCTCATTTAGACTTGAGTTCAATGTACTTATGCAGTAACAGCACACTGCCCATGAAATCCCTAGGGTGAGGCTGGTGACCACGGAAGTACCCAACAAAAGCATTAGGTGTAGCTCACTTTCTTCAGGGCTCTTGAATGTAAATGAAGGAATCCACAAACCGAGGTTCTTAACTTAAAACTCATTACATGAAAATGGGTGTCCGATGTCTATTGGCAAGTGTGGGGGATCAAAGATGCTCTTTAATGAGAAATGGAAAATGCTCCCCAGAGGTTACACCTTAAGGTATTATATTACTTTCAACACAGATACTACACTCTGATGCTTACCAAGTTCTAAGGAGATAGCTTTGACGAATTCTCCTACAAGCCACTCAAATCTGTACTCTGGAAAGAGCTACGAAAGAAGATAAAGGATCATTTTTCTCAACTGAGAAAATCGGCGAATAAACTGAAGAAATTAAAAGCACAACCGAGCACTCTAGATAATCAGCTTATTTAGATATTGTATTATTGCCCTGAAACCAAATGGCATTAAAGTAGTGGCTACTTAGGATGATCATTCTGAGAAACTTAAGACAGTCAAACATGACAAGAGGATTCCTGAGCAGTATAATTTTAAGTTGATCAAAACTGCAAAAGCGTATACAAGAAAAGCCAAATAATATTATGATTGTTGCCATTGTAGTGATTATGAAGATGATAACAATGAAGCCCCCAGCTATTTCCACAGCACAAATGGCAGTGGACATGGCTTTTAGATTAAAAAGCAAAAGTATCCTAACTGGTACATTAATGCAGAATCCAAAAACCCTGTGTCTGTTTTCCTCAGATTCCTGAATCTGACCTGTTATTTGGTTTTTATATCCACCTTCATGTACATTGATTGAAGTTGTCCCTGCTTATACCTATTCTGGGTTCGCAGAACTGAATTGAAACAACTAAACAAGCAAGCCTGTTGTGCTGTTTTCCTTTTCTCCCATGGGGTTCATGATGTTTCGCTTGAATGAAAATCCATAGAGATACTACAGTATGAAATTGCTTCAGCATTACAACGGGACTGTGACAACTAAGCATCGTAAAGACATCATTTGAAAGCAAATTATCCTCTTTCAGATATTGATTATTCTATGCCAAACCTCCTTGCTCCTCATAAAAGGAAATCTGCAATCATAAGCTAGAAAAGTGTCGTGAATGCCTAGGTTTCTACTGATCAATTTATATTGCAAGCTAAACTTAAGCTACTGAACGTCCATAGGTGTAATATGTTGATATCACTCCGGTTTAAAGTAGTACATGGATTCCTCGAGAAGTTTCAGGGAAGGCACGGTCACAACTGTGCATGTGTGGCAATATGGACGTTGATGGTTTTCATGAAAATTCTCATGTAAGGGGAGAAAGTAAAGGTCAAGTTAAGATTTCTGAATCTGTGAAAGTGGGATAAGCATTGGCACTGATTCATCGGACTGATGTAATGTTAATTTATCTCAAAGGGTGTATCAGTCATGATAGCTTGCTGTTGAAACAGCTGAGACATAATAACCATAATAATCACATACCACAAGAGAAAAATGATGAGAGCATAAGATGAGTCGCATGTTGCCTATTGCTCGGCATACAGTATCATATCACTGCTAGAATAACATGCAGATATGCTGCCCCACATTTATGTCAAAAAAGGAAATTGCACGATGTTAAGCAGATGCACATAAGAAACTAATGATTCTCCAGATACTACGGAAGCCAAAAAAAAATGGACCTAGGTACCTCACAGGACCAGATAACAGATATTACAGAAACAATTCAACAAGGGGTATGAAAAGAGTTCTGACCCACGTGATGGATTTTGAGAGATATGACATGATCATTGTGTCTAGTTTCATCTGGCGGTCTAACCCTGGATATTGTACCTATCATCCAAAATAACAGCATGAAAGAATCAATTTGCTATGCCTGAGCGCATACAAATTCTAGAAACCAACTATTGTGCACCATTATTATAAGAAATATCTACAGCGAGCACATGGGCAGATTGCAACCAGCTTTTTCTTTGCTTACATTTTTTGGTTTTAATAACACTAAGCAGATCACAAAAGCGCACACAAAACTATTGATTTTGCCAGTACTTGAAAATATTCCTTGTTGATTTCTTCTCCCTGATCAACATTCTCAAAGACCACTGCTGCTAAGCAAGAAACTAGTCATAGTTTTCCAGCAAAAATTAAATTCCGATCCATAGCTTTGGAAAGAAACATAGATAGAAATGCCAGTTATGTAGGCCAGGTGTCAGAGGTAGGTTATACCATTTTAATTAAAAACAGCCTGTTTCAGAAATGCTTGGGCCATGTTGACAATACACAAAACTGGATAACTCCTTTTTCTCCATACATCTACTGGTAAGGCTCCTCTTTTTTTTTTTTTTCCTTTTTCTTTTTCTTGTTCACAATTGATAATTGTTTGAAGAAACTTTAAAACAAGTTCATTTATAGCTGCCCGATATACAAACTAATTCGGTATCTAAATGACAATGCCAAAATTCTGAATGAGTTCAAAAGCTAATATTGTGTACAATTTTCAAGATAGGTGCTCAATATCCAGTAAAAGTCAATTCCAAATGTTAAGTAAAATGAAACAGCAAAAGCAAAAGAATAAAAGAATAAAAGTCATCTCAAACACATAATAAGCATTTTCTGAATCAACTGCACACTTTCTACTACGAAAAGAGTACATTCATGTGAGAGAAAAGCAAATAACAATCCCAACACGTTATGTTCGGAACCTTTCCCAAGATAGCTCAATATCTGTCATATAAATACACAACTATGAGAGTAAAAGAAAAACTCATGTCTTACGCTTTCTATTGCGTCCACAATCATACCACGTATATGCATCTTACAAGACAATTCCCACTAATTTTGACAAAAAACCATGCCGGCAAATGTGAACAAAAATCATCAGTACCAAAATTGAGTAATGTCCTATAAATTACATACCTGGTGAGAACATGTCATGTTCATGAGTGCCCTCAGGATAGTAATAGGAAACTTTCAATTTCAAAAACACTAATCATATGCATTTCAGGAAAAATGAGCACTGTCGAATTAGAAGTTTCTTTATTTAGTTACTTAACTAGTGCCCTAAGGCCCTCATTGACAAAATCAATAAAAAAATCAAGTCTATGTCATGTGGGATTTATATCTCGCTAATAACAATGGTACTCCACCACCCTTAGAACTATACAGGATGCGATGACTCCATATGCAACTCCAAAGGCCACAAACTACCATGATAGCCATGACCAAGGGCGACCCAGGGGGCCAGTTTAGGGCACTGTCCCCTACGGGCTAGGTGCTTGTGTAATTTTTGGTGAATATACGGACTTTGTACACCGGGATGCCCCTTTATATATCCTACTACCTATAATTTCAGGTGAGATTTCTTTATCTCGCTGATCTTCAGATAGTACATCATAAAAATTCTAATCTTGCCACCGATAACTTGAACCTCTGTGTCCTTTCATTGGTCTGCAACTGTTCGAAGCACTAACTTGCTAGACAAAGATGTAACAGGGTTGCATAGATCACATGGCCTCCATTTATAAGAACCTACCAGGAAGCATGTGAATTTTATCCCATGAAGATGTGACTGAGGTGTGGATGGTGCAATGGGTTTTCACTTGCATATTATCCCACGATTAATTCCAAAGACTTTGATCTCAAAATAAATTTTTTACCATAATGTATGTATGTGCCTTTCGAGGTGAACGAGTGTGTGCAAGGCAAGGAAGGGGAGAAGGAGAGACTAAGGACAAACAAGTAAGAACCCAAATCATAATCTATGAAAGTAAATTCTCAACAAAGAAATTCAGCCACAAGAATGGCAACAAACGATGACAAGAAATTTAGCAACAAAATATTTTGGCTTATCTATACACAAAATAAATCTATATCAATAGGATATCCACATCTTTGGTTTAAATATCTATGTCAATAGGATATCCACAGATAGTATAACATAGATTATAAAATTTGCTACATTAGTTCAGCTGAGTGATATGCCACTCCCTACTCGGAAAGCCATGAAGCAGAGTCCAGGTTGCCCTTAGTTGTGTCTCCTAAAATCTTTTGGGCATGCATCTTACTTTTCAATAAGAAAAGTCGCTTTGTTGTTGTTGTTTTTTTTTTTTTTTTTTGGCAGGCAACTGTGATTGGTGCCCAACAACTTCAGTACATTTAGGGTTCACCAAACACCACCACCACATTGAACCAAGAAAGCCTCAAATGTCCCTTTCGGGTGGATCACAAAATCATGCGCACGACTACGTTGCCTAGGGCAGTCTCTGTTATGGCCTTCATAAGAGTCCGCTCGGCCGGGAGCTAACGCCCAGAGATCATTTTTGACATGCCAATTGCTTGTTTAGAAGCACATTGCGATACCGCTTGGGGATCCACTTTTATCCGAGGATAGCTGGAAAGTGTCCTTTTGATATGTATGGGTAATAATTTATATTTATCTGAATTTTCCTTTTTTAATATAAAATTTACGAGATAACTCAATGTCAGAGAAGTATAATAAAAATTTATTCGAATTTTTTTCTAAATCTTTGTCTTCCTTATTGGGTGAACATATAGAGAATACTTATTTTATTCATTCGTAAATTAATTTTAATTAGTGATAGAATTTAAAGAATGATCATTGGAACTGACTCGTGATGAGAAGCCTCCACAAATTCTCAAGTTTACCGCCAAGGCCAATGCCTCGCTTTTACTGGTTACAGCTATTGATTTTCTGTTGCATTTTGCAGTGAATTTTGGATATGTTCTGAGGGCTAAAGAGGGTTAAAAAGGATGATGATATCTTCGGTACTGATGTCTCTAATCTGATCTTCCCTGCCAAAAGAAAGTCTCCCTGCAGATGGATCTCGTCACCATTGGCAGGACAAGTCATGGTGCAATTTGCGTGATTCGTATATCCTCTTAAAATGTTTTTATTGCCCAATAAAAATCCTGGAGAATACACTACCCGACAAAAATAGATGTTCTATAAAAAAATTGATCAAGTCATTTTACTTTTCTAAAATCAATATACTTTGAACAACCGGCACCATCTCTTACTTTTCATCATGTAGGTTAATTTTCATGCTCACTTCAGCGAATTTATTGGCCTAGCAAACCGCAGCTCTAACTCTTATCCTTATGTTGGCTGAATTGCTAAAATGATGTACAAATCTGCATCTAAGTTTCACAGGCTGAATTTTTAAGTTGATGAAAGAAAAATTGAGTGTCGGATATCTAGAGTGCCAAAACTTGGCACGAATACATTTAAGTGTCAAAAATTAGGAAAGTGACACTTAAGTATCAAAATCAAAGTAAATTGGATCATTTAAGTGCCAAAAGAGAAAATTCGGCTAAAATGCTTACATGGCGATTTTCGACGAGGTAACTGTCATTTTACACATTGACCTGGCTAGAAAATATAAAAATGACGTCATTTTAATGCTAATATGAGTAAATAATTAATATAAAAATTAATTAAATTATGTTTAAAACTAAATTTATTTTTCAAAAATTTTCAAAAAGGAAGCATGTGGCTGAGGGCTCAACCCTTGCTATCGTTGCCTCCCTGCTGTGCCGACAACCCCAACCTACCCTCCCCCCACTGTCGCCAGCCCTTCTTGGTGACAGCAGGGAGGCAATGATGGCAAGGGCTAAGCCCTTAGTCGAATGCTTCCTTCCTCTTTTTTTTAATTTAATTTAATTAATTTAATATTAAAATTCAAATATGAGCCAAAAAGATGTTTTTGTATTTCTTTGCTCAGTCAACTCTTCAGCGAGTCACATAGGTGAGCAAAATTAATAAAAAAATTGTCACGTTGGATTTTCAGCAGAGTTCATTGGAGATAGCACTTAAATGTCCCTTTTTTTTTTTTTTTTAAAAGTGACACTTAAGTATCACTTTCCTAATTTTTGGCACTTAAGTGTCCTCTCATGCCAAATTTTGACACTCGGAGTGCACTTTTGCCAAAAAATAAAAATTTGATGGAACAAATTCCTGCATAAAAGTTCTACAAAAATTGAATGCTTAAAATGATGTATTCCATGATTGTGCATACTTTGCATAAGAGATTATTAGCCGATGTTTGATGAATACATGATATCAAAGGATTATTTGAAAAATTAAGTGTCATTTATGACTAAACGCAAAATTGGTGATGACTTGTATGATAAACACATAACAATAAATAACACCCGAGGTTATAACTTTTTAATATTTATATTTGTGAATTACACGCTCACAATCATGCAAAACAAAATTAAGGGCCGTTACTTAATCTTTAAAATATTATCATGGGTAATTCCTATCCTAATTGATCATGTACTTCCTTTCACTTCATAATGGGTGAAAATAAACTTAAATCAAGGACTGAAATATTTTTTGAATTAATTTTTTAAGGAGTTTCCGTGACAAGGATTTCCATTAAGTCTTGAAAATACTCTAACGAATTTAGAATATAAAAAAATTAATAGAAAAACAGCAAAAAAAATTAAATATTAGTTGAGGAAAAATTATAATAGGAAAATATGCGTCTAGATTTGTTTCATCAAGGAGGATATATGAATATCCTATTGACATCCAAGAATTCTACATTTGCTGATGATAACTAAGATTCCGTGTCCTTAATTTAAATTATTTGGTGTAAATGTCTATTTAAATATCCGTGTATAGGATATCTACAAATAGTATAGCATAGAATATGTGATTTGCTACGTTAGTTTAGCTAAGTTGTTGACACCTAAATTTTGGCGATCCAATCATTTATTGCCTAGAAAATTAGGAATTAATTTTTAACCCCCAAAAAAATAGAATTAAAATTGCATAGCGTATAATTTTAGTTGCATTTATCTATTTGTTTATCACTTTTGCATTTGATCGGCAACAGATGAGCTTCAATTTTACGAGGTGGCAATTCGATATATTTTGGAAAAGATTTATATTCGGTGAATCTTTTGGACAAGCATAGGAAGGAGATATTGCAAGCTCATCTTTGCAAGGTTCGGAATCTAGGAAAAGTTTATGACGATCTTGAATTTTTGGCAATACTCGATCAATTTGTGAGCCGGTATTTGAGTTAAAGAAATAAAATTGGTGGAGAATATTCATCTTGCACGGCCCTATTTGGAAAGATACGAGCATATGCACAAAGGAAATTTGGAAGATCAGTATGAGAAGGGAATATTAGGCATGTTCTACACTGCAGGCACATGGATTTGCAAAAAAAGATATATCCCTGCAGAGAAGGCATTCGGTCAATGAGGAAGAGGAAAGGAAAGAGAATATATTTCAAAGCATGCACAGAAGGAAACAAAATATGCTTTCTTTCCTCGATGGTGGTAAATATACATGTTCCCCCAACTTTTCTTAAATTGAACAGGAACACAAGTTGATTGCTCTCTCTTTAATAGTATGCTGGCAAAGACACCATCCGGCAAGGTAGACCATCGAAAGATTTTGCCCCTCTATGCTAGTACCATTTGCAACATACCACGGCCAGTCCTCCTACCTAATCTCCTCACAAAAGGTTCCTCTGGATTTTATGCCTCTGAGGGTATTTGCTAATTGCTATGGGATGAGCAAAGTGACGGAATATCTTGAATCACTAATTTATTTTACAAACTAAAAATAACTAGATGACATTCTCATCCGATTTACAAGAAATCAAGCACAGTGTATCTAATTAAAGAAAGAATTTTTTTGACATATTCTTTTGAAAAGTACGGTTATCATAATCTTTTCATAAAAACCCTATATCATAATTTTGCCTAAATTACCTTGACCATTAAAAATAAGCAAGACGAAATTCATCAGACACGCCATGATAAATTAGGTTGAGTTTTTGGTTGCCAACACCATGGATCCCAAATTTACAACTTAAAAAAATATATACATATCACTGATGTTCACTAATATTCAAATTGGTGGATTGCATTATCGTGTTATCGTAGTATCATGTATATGCCAAACCCAAATGCGAAACCTCAATTTAAAATTCCAAACATGACATAAAATTAAATATATCACGTGACATAGTAAGTTTGAGAAATTGACTCTCATATTTAAACACTTAAGAACAATTTTAAACATACACAAATTGATGGACGTAAAAACATATTCAATTATGCAAACAATATATTAGCATACCCAATAAATGTATGTGTCTAGATTTATGTTTCAATTATTCAATAGATGAAAGAAGTTGATCCGCACATATATTTATCTTCCATTTCTGAACAGCTTAACCTATTTGTGATGGTACAATTAAACTTAATTCTAACATATTTAACCAGGTTTCGTGTAAACAACATCTTTGTTACAGGGTTGTGCCATGGATTGTCAACTCATACTTTTAATGATCACTTTAGAAACTATTAAAAAATGTCCCATTCAGATTGGTTATAATTATTTGAAAAAAAGAAAGAAAAGAAATTGGATAGACTTATGTAGTTCTTATCCTTATTGTCCTACACACCTTAATCATGTTGAGTAAGCATGGATTTAATTCCGTTTATCGTAGTTCAGTCCATTCTTCAATAATGTAAAGTACATGGCATCATGGCATGAATCTATCCTTGTCGTGTTTTATTTTGTTAGACTCCTTAATTAGATTATCGTGTTAGGTACTTTCTTATTAATTCTTCTTTTTCATGTTTAGATAAATTAATTAGGGTAAGGCTATGTCCACACCAAAATCTTAGCAATCCATTGAAATATTAATTGTATAGAAAATTAGAGATCAATCCCATAATAATCAAACCCATATATTTACTTGGCCGATGGGTTGCTGTTGCCTGTCGATCGAAGTCTCCAAGGCAATAATATTGTGTACGAGCTCTAGTTTACTCCTTGCCACGAGAAATAAGGAAAACAAGAGGAAAACGACGAAGTTGGAGTAGAATAGTAGGAAAGGACGAGAGAGGCTTCGCAGGAAAAGGGGAAAAATAATAATAGAAAATATATTGACCAATGTTGTTATACAGGTTGTAACGGAGGGGGCGATACTACAATGCCAAAGGAAAGGAATAAAAACAAATAAGAGGACGGTCCTCTTTCTTTTTTTCTTTCTTTTTTCTGTTTCTTTTTTCCTTTCAGAATGTCAGTCCAAATTAATCAGAATATTATTAGTTACGCTTTTGAAGTTAATTTCAGTAGAATCTCAGTTTTTTTAAATGTTCTCAATGTTATCAAATTATCTGTTTTTTTTTTTTTTTGCCTAAGTTGGAGAATATATAATTATTTTCAAACTATTACCTCCCCTTTCCAATGGTTAAAGATGCGGATAATTGTACAAATCACAAACAAATTCGTCCTCTTTCTTATGTACATAAGTAACCACACAAGAATCTCACTTAGTTTTGCCCTTTCTAGATATAAGACAACACTAAATCTAACATTTGACATTGAAGGGTAAGGGTGGGAGTGATCATTAATAGTGATTGAGGAATGAGAATATAATTGTAGAATAGGGAGAAAAAAGTTGGGTAGATTACGTCAGTAATTACTTATGCTTTGAGCTTTCACAATCTAGACCATCAGACAAAATCTCCTGGTAATGTGAGTTCTTTGAAGATAAGTTGACATTTTTCCTTTGATTCGAGAGAGATCATAAGAGGAGGACCACGGAGAAAGGTGAAGGAGGAGGAAGCGGGAATGAGGAATGAAGAAGAGGACGACGGACAAAAATAAAGGAGAAGGGAGGAGGCGAATACGGACAAAAAAAGACACCTGGCTAACAAAATCTTGGGTGGAGCTCGTGCTCTAGCGTGGCAAACAATCTCCCCCTGCCTCTCTACTGCTTGTCCTACGCACCCCTCCCTTTACTCTCTTTACTGCTCTCTCTTTCTAGCTCAACCAATCCCTCGCACGGATTTCAGGACCTAAACTTGAAGGTTTCTTGCAACATGCAAGCTCATCGGGCCCATCCTTGTAACAGTAAGAGAAAAATATACCTTCACGTTCACACTACATGTACATCAATGGCTAGTAAGGGAATGCCATAACAGCTACGGGAATAGGATATTCGCCCTTTTTCTTTTGCTTTAATCTTTTTCGAATCACGGACATTTGAAATGCCAAAACTTAGCATGGAAGTGCCAAAATTTTTGATAATTAAGTGTCAAAAGTTAGGAAAGTGACAATCAAGTGTCAAAATTGAAGCAAAATAGATCACTTAAGTTCAAATCCAATCAAAATTCGGCCAAAATGCTAACGTGGCGATTTTCCGGCAAGGTAAGTGCAAAACGACGTCGTTTAGCCTTTGATGTGGTAAAAATTTAATATAAAAATTAATTAAATTAAATTTAAAACTAAATTTATTTAAAAAATTTAAAAATACAAATTCAAATAATAATAATAATAATAATAATAATAATAATAATAATAATAATAACAATATTTTTTTTTTTTTTTTTTTTAAAGGAGGGAGGGAGATGGCTGAGCTCTCGCCACCGCCGCAAGGAAGGCCAGTGACAGAGGGGGGAGGGTCTGCCGAGGTTGCCGGCCTTCGACCGATTGACGACAAGGGCCCGCGAGCCCTCGTCGAGATCTGAGGCGAGGGCGACCCCAGCCAACCCTCCCCCCTCCGTCACTGGCCCTTCCCGACGGTAGCGGGGTGCCCTCACCCAAATTCGGCGAGGGCTCGCAGGCCCTTACCACCGGTCGATTGGGGGCCAGCGACCTTGGTCGACCATCCCCCTCCGTCGTCGGCCTTTCATGGCGACGGTGGGGAGGCAGCAAGGGCCCGCGAGCCCTCGTCGAATCTGGGTGGGGCCGCGACCCTTGCCTAGATTCAACGAGGGCTCATGGGCCCTCGCCGCTGGTCAGCCAAGGGCCGGCGACCCCCAGCAACCCCGATCGACCCTCCCACCACTGTCACTGGCCCTTCCTGGCAATGATGGGGAGGCGGCGGCGGCGAGGGCTTAGCTCTCAGCCGCTACCTCCTCTCCCCAATTTTTTTTAAATATTATTTTATTAAAATAATAATTTAATTAAATTAGTTTTTACATTAACATTTGAAACCACTTAAAAATGATGTTGTTTTTGGCTTTGTTTGTTAAGTTAGCATTCCGGCAAGCCACATAGACAAAAATAATAATAATAAATTGCCACGGGAGGTTTCCTATGTGGTTCATCGGGGATGACATTTAAGTGTCCTACTTTTTTTGAAAAGTGACACTTAAATATTACTTACCTAACTTTTGACACTTAAATGTCGTTCCGTGTCAAGTTTTGACACTTGCGTTATACTTCTTCTCATCTTCTTCCATTGAATAATACACCCACAAGGAGCATTGAATTGATTAGACAATTCTTCTTCCATTGAATAATACACCCACACGGAGCATTGAATTGATTAGATAATAATAGGCGATTCTCTGCAACCCCAGGTTGCGATACCTTCAAGTTCAATCCTTACAAAGACCCAACTTTTTGCCATTTTCCTTTTGTTTTCATCTTTTTTGCCATCATCGTGCTTTTGGGTTTGATCCTGACCAGTCCTGTTGAGCTGACTGTCAATGTGGGACCTTGAATTAGCACTACCTTCCCTGGAAAATGGTTTTCACGCCTACTCACTCAAACTGCCAAGAGGACATGATCAATTTTTTGTTTTTAGTTTATTTTAAAAGGGTGACTTGCACTATGATCCTATTACATATTGATCTTTTTTTCTAATCAAGTAAAGTTCCTAATAATAAGAATAATAATTGATAGAGGCAGTATGGTCCAAATTTCAAGAATCATATATGAAAAATATTTATTGTTAAGTTATGAATGAATTGAATGTGTCCGAATATTTAACACAAAATGACAAGATCAAGTTGATGTTCAACATTAATGTTGTGAATGAAAAAGAGCTAACACTTGAATTTTATCTATTCTACATTTGTCATCCATCATCTCCTACACAAAATTATGCAAGGCATTAGGCACTCCATCCATCACATCCCACTTAGACATTAGTAGTGTTTATAGTTACCTTATTTTGCATTGAGCATGTAGTAGAAAGTCAAGAAAAGAGCATCGATCAAGGAAGATATTTCGAAGAAATCAAATCAAGAAGTAAGGCAAGAGGTTTTAAAAAGAGAGATGGTATCTTGTGTAATGTACTTATCTTCTCTCTGTATTTGATATTCCTCCTGCCAATCTGCCGTATGTTTGGCATGTGATTGCATATTTCCTTTTAAAAGAGTAAATTTATTGTCCAATAAAAATCTTGAAAGTACACCATATAATGAAAATATATATTCTATCAAAAAATTGACTAAGGCAATTTCTTTTCTAAAATCATCCATATATCACCTTGAAAAAAGCGAACATTTGAAATGCATATAATATAAGCACCCGAATGATTTTAATAGCATAAATTGAATACAATAATATAAAAGATTTTGTTTTACCAAAAAAAAATAATGTAAAAGATTTTGGCCTCTCTACGCGCAAGATGCATCTCATAAATCTTTGATTATAATCGAGTGTTAATTACTCAAAAAGGCTCGATTGAGTGGTCGATCCATGACATTACTCGATTTGTCCAAAGTTTTGTTCCATGATTTTATCTATTTAAATATCGATTATACCAGCCCTGAAAATGAAACTTTGTCGGGCACGTGGCGCCCGATTGAGTCACTCATTCGATTAGGTAACTAATCGTTAAAGTGAATGACCAATTCGAGTTTAACACAAATTTGTTTCGCATATCATGGAGTCGAAATCGGACAAAAATATCTCCTCCTTATTTGCCTTTGATTCACTGCCTCTCCGGCCAATTTCAGGATGCACCCTCCTCTCTCTTTACTCTCTGTACTACTCTGTTTTTCTCCCCAGCTTTAGAGAAATCGCCATCGTCAGAGCTCTGCACCTCCTCTCTCCTTCTGAGCATTTTCCTCATTTGTTTTTTATGCAGAGACGATGTTAACTCCAGAGCATCTCCTCCCCTTCTCAGTCTTACCAGCTTCTTCCTTTTTCTTTTACCACAGACTCTGCAAGCAAGCATGAGAGGGGGAAGATGCTGAGACAGGCCAAAAGATTTTGATATTTTCCCATGCTCACGGGCAGGGCATTGATTGCAGCAGAACAGGCTGATAAACAAGCAAAGCTTCTGGGGCTGCTTTCGTTTACTGCCGCCCGTCAGTTGCTGCTGCTCTTCCTCTGAATAATTCGACCATACAGAGCATTGCATCGATTCGGCAAATGCAAACCTGATCGGAAAACACCATCTCCAGCGATACAGCTTTCGTTCTTACCTCGTGACCCCGTCGGCAATCATAGAATGCGTAACTAAACATGACAATAAACTAATTTTGTGCGGAAGAATTACCAAATCGATTTAGGCATCACATGAAACTCAAAACAATACGAAGAGGAAAGGGCAAAAGAGAAACTCAGTCTTAGGTCGAATGAAGATGCGGCATTAAGTAATTGTTTTCTTCGTGTTCACACTGCATGTGTATATGGCTAGTCAGGTAATGCCGTAACACCTACGAAAATAGGATATTTGCCTTTTTTTTTTTTTTTGTTTTCATCTTCTTTGGTCATTGAGATTAAGTTGATGTTTAACATTAATGCCATGTATAAAAAAGTATTAACACCTAAATTTTTGTGATTCCACATCTGTCGTTCATCATATAATAAAAATTAGTACACAAAAGCGCCTTAGGCATTAGGCACTCCCTCACATTGTATTTAATAATAGTTTTTATAATTAACTTATTTGCAACGAGCAAAGCTATAAGGAGGCAAAATAGATCATAATCTGTGCGACCGGATTTAAGATGAGATGATCCCTGGTTGTGCAATCTCTTGAAAAATTGTACTCGAGATTGGATTAGCTATGGACTCATTCAAGGAGAAACAGTCGGATAATGTTCGGGTCTTCTTTCACCCCACATTGTCATGGAAAATCCAAGCGGTCAAAATCAAAACAATGATGAATCGAGAACGGGGTTCAAGATAAATTACTCTTCTTCCTCTCGCTCCAGATTCGTTTTGATTGAGATAAGAAGAAAAAGAACCGTGGTTTTAGTGAGGGGGATCAAAAAAGGAAGAAAAAGATAAGGTTCAACCATCGATGCAGAGAATTGAAAAGGACGAGGATGTCTTTTGTAAGAATCTTCTCTCCATTCGATCCCCCGTACGCTCGGCCCGTGATTCCCCACTGCCAAAATATAAAGACCCCCAGGAGACGGGTCTCCGTCGACAATGGCAAATACAACTCACGGTGCAATTTGAGCCTAGTCCGTATTTCCTTTTGAAAGAATAAATTTATTGCCTAATAAAAATCTTGAAGAGTACACTACTAGTCTACTCTCAGTGGTACTATCTTGCTCTCTCTAGCTCTTAGAGAACCATCTTCTCGTTCTGCTTCTTTTCACGGTTCTAGGCATTTCTTCTTCAATGGTTAACTCCTTTGCAACACATTACTCCTTGTTTAGTCGCCATTGAGGAAGAGGAGATGTAGGGACCGTGTAATTTGCTAATTGGACGGATCCAGAACTTGGAAACACTAATTTATCAGTTGTGGAAACGATTTGCACATGTCACAACTCTGTATATAGCCATGCTGGCACTGGTGCTCGGAGTTGCAGGCGGAGTGCTATACTTGAAAAGATTACGTTATGTGGTCGAATTAAGTAGGATTGTCATAACATATACATGGAGGTTCATGGCCTATGGATATGCAAATCTAGAGCGAAATATAAAACGCCGCAGATCATGATCTTTGGAACGAGCAGAGAAGTCTCAAAGCAAAAAGGAAATTATGACAAAGCTTTGATGGGAAGGAGAACTCTTGTAAGAAAGCCTACATGACTGCCATGCATTTGGCGCATAATCACAGTCAATGATTGAAGATCAAAGAGACAAGAAAGAGAGAGAGAGAGAGAGCTCACAATAAATTCTTGACTGCAAAAAGGCAATTGGGCACATGCGCGAAAATCTCTTTCTTGATCTGATGACATCCACTATTTCTCGAGCACTATTTTTCGGCCGTTGGAGGAAATAAGTGAAAAATAAGCAAGCTTTGGTCAATGGAAAATGGTACAAAAGATAAAGGACATTGCTTCTTCAGCCGTGCAATCTAAGAGGCCATGATAACCAAAATTTATGTTCAAGAAATAATTTTTCTATTATAGACTTGTTTCTGGAATAAAAATCTGTTTGATAAACCTACTTAGCTTTTCTATTTCTGGAATAGATTTCTATTCCAGAAATTGATTTGGAAGAGAAATCAGAAATAGAAATTTTCTACTTCTGATTTTTGGAAGAGAAATCAGAAATAATTTCTCACACTAAACCCTAATTTCAGTGAGTCCTCCCTCATCTCCTCTACCTCTCTCCTCCTCCTCCTCCTCATTCGCCTCTCCTCATTTTATTAAAAATAAAAATAAATAAAAATATATATTCATTTAAAAATAAAAATAAAATTATTTAAAATTTATTTAAAATAAATAAAAATAAAATTTTTTTTATTTATCATTTTTTTTTTAGTTTATTAAAAATAAATTTATTAAATTTATTAAAAATAATTTATTTATGATAAATTTAATAAATTTATTTTTATTTTCGCCTTGAGTGTTTTGCTAAATAAATTTTTTTATTTTTTATTTTTATTCATTTTACAATAAATTTATTCGTAAATAAAATAAAGTAGAATAAATAAATAAATTTATTTTAAGAATATTTTAATTTTAAAATAAAATGATATTTTTATTTTATTTTATTTATGATTTATTTTATTTTATTTTATTTTTTATTTTTTTGTTACTAAATCATTTTTATTTTTTATATTAAAGGTTGTCAGTCGTCGCCACCGTCGTCCAAAAGGAAGAAATTTTGTGTCGTTATCAAACGAATTTTTAATTTTAGAGTAGAAATTTTATATCGTTATCAAATAGTTATTTTTGCTTAGAAACTCTTCTAGAAATAGAAATATAAAAATCTATTTCTATTCCAGAAACTATTTTTGGAACAGAATGGTTGTCATGCGCGCCTTAAGAGATTGGAAATGGGAAAAGAGACAGTGTTCCTTTCCTCGAGGAACCCCGTTAACTTTACACATAAAAGGGGGTCAATAGGGACAAGATCGGGCTTTGCAAGAAGCGACAATAATAAATCTGAAAGAAAGAGAGAAAGGCAAACTTGCATTCGTAGAGAAAAAGCTAAAAGAGATGCAAAAGAAGAGGCCTCCTCGCTCTCTCTCTGGTCTCCACCGTAGACTCGTTGTTTTCTAGTTTAAATTATGTGTAGGGTATTGATAACGCTATTACTTTCCATGGTTGTTTGGTAAGAGCAAAATAAGGGAAAGAATGAATCACATTTTAAAAAAAAAGTAAATAAAAATAAATCCCATCAAAAACATTAATAAGTTGCATATAACTTAACTTTCTTTCAGATGTGGACTCGTTGAAAACACGTCTCTTCAGTATTTCAAGTTAATGTGTATATTACAATGAAACTCTACTTACCCTAATCTATTTATTTTATTTTATTTTGTTTTATTGTTGCTTAATATCGTAATTAAATGACGCTCGATTTGTTTCTGTCGTGCGTGGGAAGCCCTCAAATGCTGCATTGGAAATCTCCATTTTACTTGAAAAATACTAATTTCTTCAAATTACATTACCAACATAGTAAATTTCAGGTTGAATTTCAACATGGATGCCTTTACGGCAGATTAAACATGACAGCTGTGAAAAACGATTCCTCCAAGCCGAATTAAGAACTTTCCACCGGAGATTTTTTTTTTTTTTAAAGAAGAAGAAAATAGCATAATCGGAATCATCAAACGCGAGCTAACCAACTTCCGTCGGCGTTCCGGCGGTAAATCGGAAAGTTGGTGTAGATAGTGCAAAACAAAATAATTCTATCCCCCGGTACAAGGATTTGCATGAGCCCGTCCTTTTTCGCGGGATTCTCAAATAATTAGAGATAATACCTCATTCACTCTTGTAAGCATAACTTAGCAATTAATAAATCTGCAAGATAGGAGGCTGCAATTCATTTACTGCAACAATCTTTTTCGCAAATGTTGACATTAAGGGTATGACTCAATATGATTGCTGAAAATTTTCAAGTCACGGCTTATTTAAATGTCATCTCAATATGCCCAAGAAATTTCATTATGCCATGCCCTTTGCCATCTAAAAATAAAAATGATCAGAATTGCATGGCTCATGTTACCACATAATGGGCAGAAGTAGAAAGCGAAAAACATATTGCAATCCCTATATTTGTGAAAGGGGTTGCTGTGAAGAGCAAAATTAGTCTCGAGACAGTGAGCCAAAAAGGGAAAGTGGCTCTGCACATGCGGGTGGCGAGGATAACTTGAGCAATGATTCTATGAACTATGATCAAGATTTAGATGACAATGAGTAGGAGCACAACAACAATTGCACGAGGAAGTGGGTCTTAGCCATCTTAGGGCTACTATAATGCAGGCCAAGCAAACGGCTGGACAAGATGAACTTGTTTGCTTTTCAACTTTTTAATTGAAACAGAAAAGTTGTTTTGTTTTTATTTGTTGCAGGCAAATCTGATTGGTGCCCAAACAACTTCAAAACATTGTGTGACATGTGCATATTATTTGGCATCCAGGCATATAGGTTGCGCATTTTGGATGGAGATGCGTGTCCAGCAGAAGTCCGAGCCCCATGAAATACATGCTTGAGACTTGGGGGTGTTTGGTTGGGCATTCCCAAAGCCCCTTGGGGAAAAGTTTTAGTGTTTGGCAAATTTTTTGGAAGCTCCTTTGCCCAAGTATGAGCATTTGGAATGCTCAATGCTCAATGCTAGGGAGGGGCCCAGCATTGGGCATTCGGCATTTGGGAAATGCCACGCTACTGTTCATCATTTTTCTTTCCCATCGTCATCTTCTTCTTCTTCTTCTTCTTCTTTCCGGCCACCGAGCTTCTCCGGCAGCCACCGCCATTGCCATCCGAGGGTCGCGCGTCGCTAGTGACCATCGTCTAGGGGTGCCGCGACGAGCGACCTAGGCGGCGCGGACCTCAGGCGTGCAAACCTCAGGTGGTGTCAACTGGTTCCGAGTGAACCAGGCGATGTTGCCTAAGGTTCACGTCGCTTGAGGTTGCTTGGTTTCACGTGACCTCAGGCCGCCAGATCTAGTGGTCCGGAGGCCAGATCTGGCCGTCTGGCAGCCAGATTTGGTCTCTACGACCTCAAGCGCCTAAGGTCGCTCCTCCAAGCGGTGACAACGTCGCCTCCATGACCTCAAGCAGATTTTTTAAAAAAGAAAATTAAAAGCAAAAGCCCATTTGGAATAAATTTTGCCAAATGGTATTTTGGCGTAATATTCAATGCCTCCAAACGGCGGTGACATCCTAAAGATATTTTGCATTTGGCTAAAGACATTCTCCAAAAGCCGAACCAAACGGGCCCTTGGTCGATGGGTTGCCATTGCCTATCGATTGAAGTCTCCAAGGCGGTAATATTGTGTTCGAGCTTCTTGCCATGAGAAATAAGGAAAACAAGAAGACAACGACGAAGGTGGAGGAGAATAGTAGGAAAGGACGAGAGAGGCTTAGCAGGAAAGGGGGAAAAATAATAATAGAAAAATATATTGACCAGTGTTGTTATATAGGCTGTAACGGAGGGGACGATAGTACAATAACAAACAAATAAGAGGACGGTCCTCTTCTTTCTTTTTTTTTTTCTCTTTTTTTTCGTAATGTCGGTCCAAATTAATCAGTATATCATTAGTTACGCTTTTGGCGTTAATTTCAGTAGAATCTCAATTTTTTTAAACGTTCTCTATGTTATCAAATTATCTGGTCTTTTTTGCCTAAGTTGGAGAATATATAATTATTTTCAAACTCTTACCTCCCCTTTCCAATGGTTAAAGATGCGGCTGATTGTACAAATCACAAACAAAATGGTCTTTTTTCTTACGTAACCACACAGGAATCTCACTTAGTTTTCCCTTTCTGGGTAGAAGGCAACACTAAATCTAACATTTGACATGGGTAAGCGTGGGAGTGATCATTAATAGTGATTGAGGAATGAGAATATAATTGTAAAATAGGGAAAAAAAAAGTTGGGTAGATTACATCAGTAATTACTTACTTATGCTTTGAGCTTCCATAATCTAGACCATCAGACAAAATCTCCTAGTAATATGATTCTTTGAAGATAAGTTGACATTTTTCCTTTGATTCGAGAGAGATTTTGATCCTTGCAAATAGCATGCCCTAGATTAGATTAAACTATGTGATATAAATGTCTAACTTATAATATGCAATAACTTATAAACCAAATCTTCCTAAAGTCCGGAGGCAATGACCAAAAAAAAAAAAAGCTAGGGGTAACTTTTACGGTTTTTCCTTTACTCTATCTCTTTCACATTTTCTTTCCTTTTTCCCTTCTTTTATTTTTCCACACACCATTCACGGAATCACAAAGTGGAGATCCGGCACGAGTCATCAGCCGATTTTTGACGAATAAAGAATTTTAAAGAAATATTTCCTAAAGTGATTTGAAGTTCACACGGTTTCATTCCTTCATGTTAAACTGACAAAGAAGGCTGTAAAAGAATAGAACGAGGGAAGACAGGCTGGATTAATCAGTGAAAAAACAGAATCCCCCGAATTACTGCAAAAAAGAGTGCCCCCACCTCGCCCAAACCTCCCCACTTTTTGCCCGAATTCGTTTCCCTCATTACAAGTGCATGAGCCCCCACGCCCCTCCTACTCCCCTGTCCTTAGCCAGCTGTCTCTTTCGTCCGAATTAGTCATTACAAGTGCATGAGCTTTCTCATTTATAATCACATTGCTCCTGTTAGAAACAGCACCGCCTCTCTCTCAAGTTCTCCGGATCTCTCTCTACTCCTCCAGACTTTTCTCTCTAGATAATTCTTCAGCTTCAGCCACAATTGTTGACAAATGGGTCAACAAGTTGCAATAAAATAACAAAGAAGAGATTTGGTGAGGGAAGTCGGTGAATGTGCCGACTTTGCCTCCTATAAATAGGGTTCTTGCCCCTTAAGTGTGTAGTGGTGTGGAATACACGCATGAGGTGTGTGTAGTGTAAGTGTTGAGAGATAACGAGTGAGTGGGAGGGGTTATGTGCTAGTATGCATGTGAGTGTGAGAGAAATTGTGTAGAGTTGTCCGAGTATTGTATGTGGTGTGAGAAAATATTGTAATAGTTTGTGAGTTATATTTGTACCACGTTTCCGCAAAATTGAACATCTCCTTGTTTTCGTGGTGAGCCTCCTCCTCCTCTTTCTTTCTATGCCTGTAGCTTTCTCATCCATAACTTCATTTTCAACAGTGGAAAATTGGGTAGAAACCTGCACTATTTCTTATTTTTCTTCATGCCTATATCCATCTCCCATGCTCGTGCTCATCAGTCATTGTCTCAAAATATTGAATTTTCATCATTCTGTTCGTTCTTGATTCGGCGATGACAATTTCTCATGCTTCTGATGCTTTAAACGACCAAATGCTTCACTGTATTTTTGGCAATGATGCGAGATCCAAACAAAATACCGTTGTCATGGGTGCAACATCCTATTGTTTAAGCAGATTGCATCGTGCTTTTTTGAATTGGGAGCTGTCCATCATAGTAATGGAAACAAGCGCTTTACTTCACTCTTGGAATGTTTGAGAGCGATCTTTAAATGCCCATCTTTTCTTGAACTATTACTTAACTAGATCAGTGTACTCATACTGAGAAATATTGGGTGTTTTGTCCCATTTTTAATTCAGGGTGAGACACCTCTCCGTGTCAGGTCCATGTCGTCCCACTTCTCCACTTCAAACCAGTGCGCAAGAGGAGGGCAGTGTCAGGTCCACGTCGTCCCACTTCTCCACTTCAAACTAGCACGCGGAGGAGGAACAAAAGAACGAGCACGAGCCACGGGAGGTAGAGAATGAGCCACGGACAGTGGTGTCGGAGATAGAGGAACAAATGATCGAGGCGGGGAACAAGCAAAACGAGCCCCAGTGGCACAGCAGCCACAAAACGACCGACTGGCATTGGCGGCAAAATGGCCAACGCGCCGTCCACTTCTCGACCGGATCCAGTTAATGAACTGCAAGGAATCCCAAGAGAGAGTAATTTCGTGAAAGTCTGTGAATGGTCGAGAAGGACTTCAGGCTGACAACTGGAACTCGTCGATGAGCATCTGGCTGAAGTGTTGAGCGGCGGTGGAGGCTGAGCTTGATGGTTCAAGCGTGAAGAGATAAGAAGAGTTTTGCTTCAAAAATCAAATCCTCCAGACTTCATCTTCCAACAAACCGAATTTGTGTGCAAACAAATGATGGGAGATAGATCGTACGCTCCAATCTTTCATCCAAGAGATCTTCATATCTCTCTCTTCTCCTTTTTTTTTTTTTTTTACTTTCCCGAAATTTGTGTGGAACTCTCTATATCACTGTCTATGAATTATCTTCTTTGTCAGATAAAATTCCGCAATTGGCCCTTTACTTTTAATCCAGAAATCTCAATCTTTTCTGGCTTATCACTCACTGAAGCCCACCGCAAGATTATTATTCTATTTTATATTCAAATGATGCTCTCAATTTGCAATGAGTTTATTGCTTTGTCTAAACCACCAAGTAACACAACCGAATATTTCTATCAAATTTTGTCAATCTCGGTTATTATGACACCACTTTCTGGACTCTCAATATGCTCGATGCCCATGAATTAGTCCCGAACGGTACAAATGCAATGCTTAGTGACTATTTTTATTGAGGGGTCTAACCAATTCCTAATTTTCTTATGCAATAAAGAATTAAAAATGACGGCCAAAATTTTGGTATTATTGATACTTAAATTTTGGCTCAATATTTAGAGATTAATTTTATAGAAAATTAGTTTGACCCTTATAAAAATATTGTCATTTTTTTTTGTCATAACAACAATATTGTCATTAAATAGCATCTCACATTGGTGTTATCTACATTGACTAAGTTTTATTTCATTTTCCTTTATTTTACTTTATTTCGGATAAATAGAATTTAAAAAAGAAAAAAAAAAAGGACCGAAAGGGGCTCGAGGCCCAGCTCCCTTTTCTTCTGTTTTCTTTTTTGCCCCTTCGCCTGGGCTAGGCCCCTTTCCCCTCTAACTTTCTTTTTTAGGATAGTGAGTGTATGGCCTTCGGGAGAGGTTGAAGCCCATCAGGTCCTAGTGTGGATGGGTAGTATTGATTTAAGTATTTGAACTGAGATTCTCCTCTTTGTTATTTTTCATATCAACAAGTTGTGGATGGGATGTCAAACTAGACTTCCTTTTCACCATAGTCGCACTCCATCATCTTATTATCTCCCAATTAAATGTGGTCTCTATTTGTCCTCCACTAATTGCTGAGTTATCACCTCACTCGTTATGAAGAGTTAATCATAAATTGAAGTTAAATGATTTTAATCTACCTTTGACCTTATAATATTGCATTAGAATTTAATCTCCTCTACAAATGCCAATATCTTGGACATATCATAATAGAATGCTCCATCGTTCAGCTTAGGGACAAATCTAGAATAAAAAAGTTTTAGGAGGGACAAACTGCAAAGCCTAAAGTATAACCAATTATTACTAAGGTTTGCTCTAGTGGCCATCATTCTCATATTAGAAGAGATAGGTGAGGGGTTTAAATCTCCACCTTCTTAGGGGTTTGGAGTGGGGATGACTTAGTTTTAAATGTAGGTTTCGATCCTTGTGCTAAGAATGTAAGATAAAAGTCTGAGAGTGAGAGTTAGAATTAAAGTAAGAGTAGAGTAGAACCCAAAAAAAAAAAAAAACTTATGACAAATTAACTTTTATATAAAGGTGCTTTTCGACTAAGGTTGAATGCTGCAAGAAGTGGTTTTGCAATTTTGTTGCTAGTTTTTTTTCCCTTGCAAATTACCACAATATTATCCCCATGAAAATATTTTTTTTAAGAGCCTAGTTTTGGAAAAACTCGAGACACGAGACCTATTTTGGACAAAAACTCCGTTAAACCAATTATCTTATCAACTATCTACTACAAAGATTACTAAACTCCATAACATCCATTATTAAGTCCCTTTATTCCTCTCTATTCAATCAATCTCATTTTCTTACTTTATAATAGAGTTTCCAAGTTGTTGCACTTGTCGAAAATAATCTTCAATGTAGGCAAAGAAATCTAAAATCATCCAAATATTTGAATAATTAAAGTAAACTTAGATGCTAAAAAAAAAAAAAGAGAATTAATATTCAAATTTGAAATGTACAAGAGACATGAGATTATTCGAGTTTTATTTTAGTTATTTAAAAATTCAAAGAATCACACTATCTTAAGATATGGCCTTCGATGTCATTTTTTTCAATGGGATTGTAACTTACTTTTGATTTATGATTTACGGAGGGAGGGAGGGAGAAATTTCTCGTTTTGCGCCAAAAAATTATTAAAAAAGAGTATTGACTCGACTCATAATTTCAAACAGCTTGCAATATGAGTTCATCCGAAGGTATCTTGGCGTTCCGATGCTTTCCAGGCATGTACGATTGGAGAGAAAACGAAAACAGCGCCATAAGTTGCTTGTTTCAGCCTATTCTGCAATGCCCCAAGAACATGGAAATATCAATGTTTTTGTTTGTCTAAGGAACTTTCCCGTTTTGTGCTTGAATAGTCTTGGACTCTTGGGTAAAAGAAAAAGACGGACACGGTGGATCAGTCAACCTTGAAGACTCTCTTTTGTTCGGCCAATTTGACTGAATCTACTGGATTTTCTACTTCCAAACTGTTGAAAATATACATGTTTTTCTTTAGCAAATGACTGCCCACATATAAAATGTATTCAGACTATATTCAGATGATACTTTCGACTTTTAAGACAGTTTGTGTTCACTATGGTCTAACGGATTTCCAAATTAATTATCTGTTTCCTAAAGGATCGTCGATTTATATTCATTTATCAACCTTTACATAAATTTTTGAAAAAGTGAATTCAAGTGCCTCTTCTTAAAATTTCTCTTTTCATTCTAAAGCTCACTCTCTTTTTATATTGTCATCTCGTAATTAAATCATTTTCTTCGAGAAGCCATTACGAGAAATTCTAGGTTTATTACATAAAATCTATTATCGTAATCTCTGCTACATAAAATTTCATAATTTTTGTCAATTATGACCCCCCAAATTTATATACTTCAAGTTTGCCTCTTCATCCAAATTTATTTAAGTGACTATTCATGGCCGATTTAGCTGGGACATTCTTTCAAGCCAATGTCGTCCAAAAGCAGGAATAGATAATTTTCAAGTAAACAAAAAATGAATTGACCAATAACAACGGTGAAATAGTCTACCCTTTTCTTCTTCTTTTTTGTCCTTTTTCCTGCACTTTTCTTCTTTTTTGCCTGCTTAGTATCTGTTTCGTACGATCTTATCCTCCTCTCGTACTGCCTGCATAGCAGCAGGGCACGCGGCAAGCATGTTCTTCCATTGATTTCTTTTGTATCCTTCGCAATTTATATTTTCAAGTTCAGCCTCTCCCTCCCATCGTCCTCCTCACCTTCTTCTTCTTCTTCTTCTCCTTACTCTCTCCATGGCGACAAGCGGACCAGAGCACGAGAACAAGATAGTCAAGCTGTAGACTTCCATCAATAGGGTTAGGTTTCACCTCGCCCAGACGTCCGCCCTGCATTTCGTGGCGCTTGTGTTCATTCTGAGCAGTCCAACATCATCCAATTTTGGTTGCGCTGATGCTTGGATGCCAGTTGCTCTCGTCTTGCTGGCCACGGCTCTCTTGTCCTTCATCTTCGTGAGGCACGTGCTGCGGCTCGTGGATTTGCACGTGGAGCTGAACGCCGCGAAGCTCGGGGCGAGCTGGGATGAGGAGGACGGCGCCCAGATGAGAACCCGCTGGAATGGATATGCCATTCTCGCCGTCGTCTGTCCTCTCTTCTGCGCCGGCGTTATGAGCGTGATATGGGTGATCCTGACATGTCAGCATGCCTAGAGTGGCTTGTTTAATGTTAGCTTTTTAAAGTGTCTGAACTTTCTGAACTTAGGATTTTCTACTAGGTGTTTCTGGACTTGTTTATGTTAGTATTTTCCATTTGCTGTTTTAGAAATCTCCGTGTTCTATTCGGCACGCTTTTATGTGTTTAAAGATCTTGGTTCCTTCCTCTCTTCTTGTTTCTGTCGTTCTTGTTTCTGCCATTCCTCTTTGAGGAAGCTTTCAAGCTGCGTGATGATGTCGTTCTTGCTAAAGCATTTCTTCGGCGCAAAACAAGAAATTCCCTCCCCCTCTCTCTCTTCATATCATAAAATCAAAAGTAATTTGCAACCCCAATGAAAACATTGACATCAGAGGGTATATTTTAATGTTGTGTGATACTAAATAATTGACAAATTATAATTTTAAATAGTCAAATAACACTAATGTAATTTACTTTAGTTATTTAAATATTTGGATAATTTTAGATTTCTTTGCCTATGTTGAAGATTATTTTAACCAAATGCAGCAACTTAGCAATTTTGCTACGTAAGACAATGAGATTGAATGAGTCGAGAGAAATAAAGGGACTTAATGCTGGGTGTTATGGAATTCAGTAATTTTTGTAGTTAATCCTTGTTAAAATATTTGATTTAATGGAGTTTCTTTTTTTTTTCCTAATATTTGGACATTTTCCATAACTAGGCTCTTAGTAAAATTATTTTCCATGTGATAATATGTTGTGGCAATTTGCAAGAGAAACAAGTCTGGCAACAAATATTGCAGAAGCGGCTTGTAATAGTATTTTCAAACTAAGTTGAAAACTATACAGACTAAAAAGAAAAAGAGTTGAAAATTACTTTCATATAGAAGTCGGTTTGCCATATTTTAAAGCTTTGCAATTGCCCCCACAAGTCCTGTCCCTGATCCGAACGATGGAGCATAATACTATGTTATGAACCGAGATATCAGCTTTTGTAGAGGAGATACAATTCTACCGCGACATTTTTAGGTCAAACAATGTTCAGAATTGTGACAACTCTCCATAACTAGCGAGATGATAATGTGAGATTGATCCAAGGAAAAATAGCGACCACGTTTGATTACGAAAGAAGTCGAATTCGATATCCCATCAAAAGATGTTCTTTTTTTTGGGTAAAGACCCATCAAAAGATGTTTGCAGCTTCTTAAGAGAGAAAAATAACAAAGATGAGAATCTTAGCTATGAATAAATACACTAATACTTAAATCAACCAACTACCCATTTTGGCATTCCAAGGTTATATTTTACAGATGATCATGTGGTTGGATAGCCTATGGTTTGGTAAATATGTTGTAGTATAATTATGAAGATATAATAAATAAAAAGAAAACCTCTTTCCAGGCTACCAATTTGTCGAAATTAAATTGGTATCCTCTCATGTGTGTTTTTTATTTTATTTTATTTTTTTTCAACTCTCAAAAACAATTGAGTGAATTTTGGCCAATCCAAATCAATTAATTGGTGGAAAATATACATGATCCCAACTTATCTTAAAATTTTGATTAAAAAAAAAAAAATTGTCTTAAATTGAACAAGTACACATGTTGATTGCTCACTCTCTGATAGTATGTTGGCAAAGACTTACCACTAAAAGATTTTGGTCCTTTACACAATAGCATAGTAGAATTGCAACTTACCGCCACCAGTCACACTTAGCAAAGGTTCCTCTGGACTTTATGCCGGTGGGGGTATATGCCATTTTTGACCACAAATTCTGGACAAGCAATGTCTAAAACAGCATATAAGCTTTGATGGGAAGCGCTCTAATTTCTTTAATGGTAAATGACAGAACCACTGTATAGCTCACACTACAAAAAGCAAATCATTCACAAATGGGAAACAGCTAGAACACTCGCCAAAACCCAAACGTTTCCTAAGCTGCACTGTTCTACCTGAATTCAGAACAAACAGAGCTTCCCGTCCCTGGAGAAACTAATATTTCAACAGGTCAAGGATCCTTCATGAAACGGCAAAGACTCTTGGATGTATTATCCAATGGAAGAGTGGCAAATGGTGGGGGACAAAACGAAAGCTCCACCAGAAGCTTTCCTTGTTTTGACCTGTTCTCTGCAATGCCCAAGAATATGGAGAAAATCAATCTTTTTGGTCTATCTCAAATCTTTTTCCTGTTTTGTCCCTGTGATATCCCGTCGTTGTGATATCTTCGGTACTGATCTCTCTAATTTGATTTCCAGCCCACTTAAGGCACATCTTTTACTTTTCATCATGTAATGCACTTTTCATGCTCACTTTAGCAAATCTCTTGTCATAGCAAACTGCAGCTCTAACTCTTATCGATATTTTGGTAAATGGGCTGAATTGCTAAAATGATGAACAAACAATCGTGATCGGAGATATGAGCCGAAATATTCGATAAAGCATTAATAGAAAACTTAGATGCATAATAAATCTTTTATCGAAGTCGTTGATCAGCACCATCATTTGTCTACGCGCGAAGAAGAAAATCTAACTACCAAGGTAGGAGAAATAAACAATCAAGACGAAGAGAAAGGATAATCCATTAAAAGATGAATGCAACCTTATCCTGGAACGAGGAAAAGTGCTGGTACATGCTGCAATGAGACAAACCGCCAAATATGCAATTTTCTCCTATTTTCCTGAGATTCCAAGACAATATCATCATAGAAACGAAAACACATGCAAAGCACTCAACATATTCTTCTCTTAAACCACCTAAAAGAGAAGGAGAAACACAAACACAGAAACCACCTAAAAGATAGCCAAGAAGAAACGGAAACACAGATAGTCATTTGTGCCCAAATATTTCCCAGTCTACAAACTTCAAATGGCCATAGGCCAAAGCAATGGATATGACACCCATTACCACTACGAACAGCAGAAAATAAACTACTGTTATGGTAGCCTCCAGGTCCAGACCATTCCCGCTTCCAGCCCGCCTGCCAATGCTGCCTCCCCAGTCCAGACCAATCCCTCTTCCGGGCCGTGTACCAGCCCCGGCGCCGGCGCTGGAATACGGGCCGGAAGAGGGATTGGTCTGGACCAGGGAGGCGGCGTTGGCAGGCGGACCGGAAGCGGGAATGATCTGGACCTGGGAGGCCACCATAACAGTAGTTTATTTTGTGCTGTTCGTAGTGGTAATGGGTGTCATATCCATTGCTTTGGCCTGTGGCCATTTGAAGTTTGCAGACTTCAGTCTTTCCTGTTCACCTCTCTCCATCCCCGTTCACCTTTGTCCGTTATCCTCCTCTTCCTTCCTCCTCTCCTGCTCTTTCCTGTAAAAGATGGCATCTCAGGAAATGGTAGAGAAGTTGGCTAAAGGCTTCAAGGATAAGATTGCTGAACTGAAGAATGCCATCAACCAGTGGCATCGCGGTGAAATGGTCACGTCAACCATCTTCGCCATCGGGGCATCCAACTATTCTCTTGTCATAATAGGACTTAATGACAGCTGGAGCTTCCTGCATACATACAAACGATACACTCAATTATAACAAAATAAAGTAAGTGATGCATTTACAAAGTTCGCAGTGCTTTGCCTATCAAACAATACAAAAAGAACACCCCACAACTTAAATAGCAAAAATGAAAGGATTGGACAGAGATTCACAATATCTCTGCTGATAAACAACTTCAAACATTACAATTTCCACAAACCATTTCATATTGTGTAAGCCAAATAAACTCAGAGGCAAACTAACTCACTCTAGATGTCTGTAGTAATTGAGGAACCATTTTTTCCAGGAAATCCAGGCTCCTACCTTAACTCGATAATCAATGGTAAACAGCTTTGGTTGGTTGTCAAACTTGGACTCGCAAATGAACAATCAGCCACCAAGCGACATGCCTCTACAACTTTGTAAACTCCCAGTACTGAGTTGCATTTTCTGTTGACTGACTGATATCATAACAATGCATGTAAAGCCTCCAAATTGCACTTTCACAATGCATAATTGACCAAAAATTCTATACTGTTCCAATCAAAATTATTGGTCAATGTAGCTTTACCGTTCCTATTGAGCCAATGATTTCATTTTGTGATAAGCACTTAGCAAATACGAAAGAAAAAAAAAATAGTCGTATTTATCACTTTGTTTCACTGGATCGACAAAATTAATGCAAAGCAACAGCATGAGTTCACGGCAAGCGCTCGTTCAGAAACAGAAAAGACAAAACATCCGCACCATTTGAACATAGAGCGATTAACTAATCCAACATTGTCAGAAAAACCAAAAAACTCTCCCATTCAAACATTTAGAAGTGCCTATAACCGCAGTTTTCTGACTCAAATGTCTCGACAATATGTAAAGGAACTCATCAGCACGAAGATCCATACATAAACATCAAACGCGAGACGTAGTGCATCCAACGAACAATGATTAGATAATAAGTAAAATACAACTATCAAAAGCAGCATGAAACCAATAATGCACTCCAAGTGTAAACAGATCAGTCTATAGACACAAACTATCACATCTCATAGTAAGAACACATGTCGAAGAGATAAAATGCACATCTCGGATTCGCAATCCACTCTATGAGACTAACCTTCGTGCCGAAAGGACCGACAGGATAGTAACAGCAATCTTCGGCAGGTCGTTGATGTCCCTCGCGGAGGCGGAGGTGGAGGCGGAGGCGTCGGCGTTGGCGTCAGGGGCGAAGGCGGACGCAGAAGCGTCAGAGGCGAAGGCGGAGGCGGAGGCGTCGGAGTCAGGGGCGACGGAGGCAACCGGCGGAGGGGCGTCGGCGTCGCGGTTCACTGGAAGAGAGGCGCGACTTCGAGGAGGAAAGAGAGAGAGGGGACTGGAGGTCGTGAGAGGGAGGCAGGGGCGTCGGCGTCGGAGTCGGAGGCGACGGAGGCAACCTGTGGAGGCGGAGGCGGAGGAGCGTCGGCGTCGTGCGGAGCAGCGTCGGCAGCATCGGCGTCAAGGTGGGGGAGATGGAAGCAACCAGCGGAGGAGAAAGCGCAGAGGAGAACGGAGAACGGGGAGAGAGTGGAGAGACAGGAGGGAGACGGTCTGCAGAGGAGAGCAAAGGAGAGAGAGCGTCGCAGAGGAGAGCAGAGGTGGTGAATGATTTTACATTTGGTTACGCGGATTGTAAAACTCACCCAATATTTTCTCCTCTCTTATCCCTATCAACCCCATTTTATACGTAAAATCAATGGGCTCCTCGAGGAAAGAAACTTTGTCTCTTTTCTCTTTCCAATCAAAGATTGCGCTACAGGCGGAGATGCAATTTCCTTTTTTCTTTTTTAGCTATTTTCCATTGACCAAATCTTGCTTATCTTCGCTTATTTTCTCAAACAGCCGAAAAATAGTGCCCAAGAAATCGTGAATATCAAATCAAAAAAACGTAATACGATAGATACATCGAATATTTGGCATTGGCATAAGATACGAATTTCATCATCTTCATAACAACAACTTCAACTCTGATCAGTTTAAATTTAGACTGTTAAGGAGTCCCTTTGTCATGTTTGGCTGTTATCCTTGGTTGTCTTAAGTTTCTCAGAATGATCATCGGAAGTAGTTTGCCGCTTTTTATGTCTTAAAGCTGCTTTTAAAGTTTTTTGCAGCCTTTAGACAGGTTCATGAGGAACACTTATCAAACGCTTTTCCCGCTACGGGATAAGGTTCCATTCTTGTTTAGTTGGACTATCTTGGCCCTCTTTGCTCTTTGCTTTGATTTATTCTTTCCTGCCTTGGTAATTGATTTACTTCTTTGTACGTCAATGAATGGTGCCTTAGGTAGTCCCTCGTCCTTTCAAGGCAATAAGAGATGTGCTAAACAGCGACTTCGATACAAGATTCATCATTCATCTAAGTTCTTACTCAATACTTATTGGGTATTTCTGCCGGTATCTCTGTTAGAATTCTGCTTAAAAAAATACCGTCTAGATTTATGCTTTTAACATTAGCAACTTTTGACGAAGGCAATTTTTTTGTTTAGGGAGTGGAAAATATTTAAGGACATCATTTCTAGACATTTATAGCCATGGACATTTAACCATACTCTTTTCCCTCTTTCTTTGGAGCATGAGACCTTTTAACCGAGGGAAAAAGTGGTCCCAGACATTCGGCTAGTCGAACGTACTAGGACGCTTCTTTCTGCTTCTCTGCAGATATGCTTTTCTCTTCTCTGAAGGCATGTCATTGGTAGCAAGAAACCCTTCAAGTTTAGGTCCTGAAATCTGTGAAATATTGACATAGTAAATGCAGATAATGGGGACGCGCGCTCTCTGTAAATATCTTATTTTTCCCTATTGGTCAGTATTTAGTACATTTCAGTACTGGATAGTCGAAAGAGCTGGTACTCTACCTCAGTAAACAAGCTCTGGCAAAATGTACCGAGTCGAAAGTCAAAAGTAGGGCCGGGCCAAACGATTGGCACGGCCTCACTCTGCATAGCCATGCATAACCGAGTGCATGCATTCACATATGCAGGCCAGAACAGGAAAAGGGTTGTGGGGCAGAGAGGGAAGGTGGAATAACTAGGATCATAGGATTATCAAGTGGCTCGTAGTTTACAGCAGGAGGCAGGAGGGCACTTAATTAAGCAATTACTTAGAGCATAAGAATCCTTGGGTGCAGTTTCATGTTGCATTGCCGGCCTCCATTAGAGAAGAATACATTGCCTAACTTTATGTTTCTTGCGCTTTCGGGTTCCGCAGTTCTTCTTGGTACTGTCCAAATTTTTTTTGGGTAAGATTAAATGGAGATGTGTCCTCTTACTTCGTTCTATTCATTTCTTTTCCAATTTCAGGAGTGCTGGATTTGCTTTCCTGGATGGAAAGTACATGAGGCTTGCTCATTGAGATGGTAAACCATTTGTCGGTGGCCGCAGGAATTCTGTTAAATGACATTATTTAACTTCTGTATTGTAAATCTCGTTGCATTAGTCAGCTTGAAAATTTCAAGGCAGATGCAACAGAGGCGACATTCATCATCATCATCTCTCTCTCTCTCTCTCTCTCTCTCTCTCTCTCTCTCTCTCTCTCTGATGTTTTACTGTGTGTGACTTAGTATTACATAAGACCCACTTAGAAATTGGATAAAAAATATTACCAAATACGTTGGTTGTTTCTTTCCATCCAGGAGCAGCCATGTCTCTGGAAATCACATGTATGTAGCTGCGTATTATACTACTTTCCTATCTGTGCCTTGCCTACAAACTGAAAGAGCTAGCAAGTCACGGAGTTTCATCTAACTTCCATCAACTCTACCCTACCTTGGAAGTATTAGACCCCCTTCTCTCACGATCCCGAAAAGGAAGGTTAGCTTGATAGTTTTAAACTTGTCCCGGGCCCGTGAATATGAAAAATCAGTATCTTTGTCTCTCACATCTTTCCCATTTGCTACTGTTTTTCCAATCGATATTGTTTTTTAACAGCCATGTAATTGCAGAGCATCTCATCACTACGGGACTGTTTTTGATGGAAAAGCACTCACAAGCACAAAACGGGATTTGAGGCAGTCATACACATCGATTTTTCCACATTCACGGGCATTGCAGAACAGGTCGCAACCAGCAAGCTTCTGGTGGTGCAGCTTTCGTTTTCTCCCCACCAATTGCTACTCTTCCATTGAATAATAATACATCCAGCATTGAATCGATTCAGCAACGCAACCTGAGCAAATCCTCCTCTTTCACGCACCGGTGATTCTCTGCCAAAAATCCCCCCAAGTCCTCATTACCCACTAAAGCAGATCTGGAACTGCATGCCTGGAAAGCATCGGGACCACCAAGATGCCTACTGATGAACTTTATTTTGCAAGCTGGAGTTTGCTGTTGGCACTGTCCATAGGTCTGCCGAGTTGATATTTGCTCCATTTCAGAGAAACACATACGAACCTAGAAGACATCTCAGAGAAGGCACGGTCACAACAGCACATGTGCAGCACCATGGACGTCAATGGTTTTTATGAAAAGTGTATACCATGCAAAGGAAGAAAGAAAAGCTCGGTTTTAGATTTCTCTCAAACAGCAATATAAGAGAATCAACAGGTACCGCCTGAGCACGTAAAACTTTGAGGAGCAATTTTTGCGAACCATATTTCGGTTTTGGTAATGCTTAGCAAATCGTGAAATGCACACACAAAAACTATTTTACCAATTTATCGATATATCTATTAGAGAGGGTCTTTTTTTTTTTTTTTTTTTTTTTTAAGTTCATTATTACTGAATGTGTGGGGAAATACAAAACTATTTAAGTTTCAAAAAGATCAATAATAAGAAAATTCTTGATGAATTTATAAGCCAGATCCTATATGTTTTTAAGAATTTGATTGTTGAGGGCAGAATGGAAGACCGTGTTACTTTCAATGGCCCTGCCATCAACGAGATGAATCGACGGGTACACCTTTTTGGCTCTTTCTTTATATTGATTTGCATTTTTGGTCGAAAAACTGGTCTGCTTTAATGAGTTGATAAATCTGGGTCTTCCTTTGGGCATTTGCCTGTTCCAGAGTTGTTAACTTTGATGAGTTTTGCCTCAAGTACGACAAAAAAAAGTGCCAGGAAGATGGATCTTAGCCATCTTAGGGCTACCATAACACGGGCCAAGCAACTGGGTGGACAAGATGAACAATTTTTAAAATTGGGCTTATCTGTTTGCTTTTCGTACTCCCTCTTTGTAATAGTACTTTTTTTTTTGTCAATTCAAATGAGCATGGTCCACTTTACTGATTAATTCATATACAATCCTATGTTAGAAAACCTACAGGTCAACTTTGTCGTGAAAAAATAACTGCCTTTTGCCAGACTTTTCTTGAGAAAGTTGTAATCCTAACTAATCGTGCAGGCTTTCGGAGATTTGCAAGTGGGTACCTTTACGCGATAAATTACATATTCTCGGGCCATTCATGTTAGATCAAGAATGCCTCAAGTGTTCCTTTTATGTGTATCAAGAAAGGTCATCTACGCAGACATGTTTTTGAGAGAGGTTGTAATTATGGCATTGTACAAAAATGGATGCTCTTACAACGATTTACTACAAAGAGCGCTAAATATAATGGCATCAAATCATTGAGTCCCATTTATTTCTCTCTATTCAATCAATCTCAACAGCAAAATTGCAAGCCATTGCATGCGATTAAAATAAACATCGACCTAAGCAAAAGGAATCTAAAACCATTGCAATACTTGAATAATTAAAGTAAATTTAAGTCTGTCTTTCAACTTTTAATGAGTGATTCAATGTGGTTCCTTTCCTTAGAATCATTGACGACGGAATATTTTGTTTTGTTTTTTGATTTATCATTATTTTGTTCAACTTCAATCTCATGCTTTTATTTGCGACATGTCAAATTTATATTCAATCCCAATACAAGACATTTTATTAGTTATGTCATGATATTAAAATCAAATGTTAATTAAATTGCTACATAATACAAAACACTTAAGATATGAAGTCTTCTATATGAAAATGCTTACTTGTGTTTATGTATTGTAAGTATTTTTACATGTATCTAAACATGTCATGTTAGCACATAAACGTTTTAGATTATTTAAATAAACGAGTCAAAGTGCACTATAAACAGATAAGATGTTCACTTCACGCTTAACATGTTTGTTATTCATCGTAATTAATCTTACATTAACCTTTTTTTTTCTTTTAGAAGTGGAGTTTTTAACTTTAACATATATCGCATGCACACATATATAGTGATTAAAGCTCAAATGAGGTCAAGTCACACAGCACGATCACGTGTGAACTCACCAGTAGTTATGCTCACTTTAGCAAGTTCTCTTGTCCTAGCAAACTGTAGCTCTAATTCTTATTCACATCTTGGTAATGGACTGAATTGCTAAAATGATGAACAAAGACTTGCATCTTCATTATAAAAAGAAAAATTAAATGCTTAGGAATTTATGTTCCCTGAATGCATATTGCTGCATCTAAACTTATTAGCGCTATAGATATAAATATTTTCAAGTTGAGGAGAACAAAGTCTGACATCAAAACTTTGCGGGCTGTATTTTTAAGTTGATAAGAGAAAAGTTGATGAAGAAATTCCTAAACAAAAAATTTACAAAAATTAAATGCTTAGAATGATATATTCAATGCACATAAGATTATTGAGAAAATTCCAAGTAAGGGCCTAAAGTAGCCATGGTTTTTCAAATAAAGGTTCAAAGTGAATCTTATTTTGAATAAGAGCCTAAAATGAACCTTATTTTAAATAATGGCCTGAAATAATCTTGTCAATCTCAAAAAATGGCATAACTCATTAGATGATAAGGGCATTTTTGTCCTTTAAATTTTTGAATTTCTTTTTTTTTCTCTTTTTTTTTGTATTAGATAAAAAAAATTTAAGGGGCCTAGCAACCTTCGCCAACCCTTGGCCATGCATCCCCCACCACCGCCAACCCATCTTGGTGATGGTGGCATGGCAGCAGTGTTGAGGGCTTGCAAAGCCCTCGCTTGTTGTCCTTTTTTTTTTAAGGCAATTAATTTTAATATAATTTAAATAATAATATTTAAAATTAAAAATTATATGGGACAAAAATGCCCTTGGTTGGCGGAAATATTTAGCCAGTCAACGAGTTAGGTTCTTAGTTGAAACTTAAATCGCCACTTCAGGCTCTTATTTAAAATTGCCATATTCACTTTAAATCCTTATTTGAGAAAATGAGGGTACTTCATACCTTTGTTTAGATTTTCAAAGATTATAAATGGTATTTTATAATTAAATGAATATAAAAACATAGTCAGAATAAATTTTAGCCAATACAAAAACCATATTTACATAATTTTTACGAAGGAGAACAATTTGCCATATTCTTAAGTTTCATAAATAAATATAACCAAGCGCAAAATTGGTGATGACTCATATGATAAACGTAATATTATAGATAATGCCCAATGCTATCACTTTTTGATTTATATATGTGAATTACTTATTCACAATCATGCAAAACAAAAATTTGGGCCCGTTACTTTAGACTTTAAACTATTTAGTTAAATAAATTATCATAGGTACTTATTGCTTCATAATGGGCGAGAATAAACTTAAACTAAGGACTGCAATAATGGTTTGGGTTAGTTTTTAAAGAAGTTTTTGTGACATGGATTTCCATTAAATTTGCTTCTCGCGAAATTCTTTTTTGGTCAAAATTCTCACAAATTTATAGTATGGAAAAAATAATAGAAAAACAGCAACAAAACTAACCATTATTTCAGAAAAGTTATAAAAGAAAAATATGTGTCTAGATTTTGCTTCGTCAAGAAGGATACATATGTCTTATTTACATCCAAGAATTCTAACTACATTCGGTGACGATGACTGAGATTTCACATCCTTAATTTTCATTATTTGCTTTAAATATCTATATCAATAGGATATTCACATATAGTATAGCATAGATTATAAAATTTGATACGTCAGTTCAGCTGAGTGATATACCACTTCCTACTTGGTAAGCCATAGAGCAGAGTTTAGGTTCCCCTTAGTCGTGTCTCCTAAAATCTTTTAGGCATGCATCTTATTTTTCAATAAGAAAAGTTTCTTTTTTCTTCTTCTTCTTTTTTGGGTGGTTTCCGGCAACTCTGGTGCACAACAACTTCAGTACATTAAGGGTTAACCAAACATTAAATTCAAAAGGCACCCCCCTGCAAACTGGCTTTTGTCTTAATACTATTTCCATAAGTTTTGGATGTCCCGGTACTTTTTCTCATCTTTATATTTGTTCTCTTTATCTTTTACCTTTTCTTTTAGCTGGTGCAAGTGATGACAGCAGCCTCCGGTGCCAATAAAATCTGTGCCTTCTCTATCTTGTGTGATCTCTTTCCTTCGGAGGGTCAATGATCTGTGCTCCTCTTCTTCTTCTTCTTCCTTTTGACCTCAATTCATTACTTGGTCAGAAGTAATTTTTGGTTTTAAACTGTCTGATATAGTCATCAGAAAGTAGCTAGCCGAGCTTTATGATTATGCAGAACTTTTCTCGAGAAATTTGTGATCTTAGCTGTCTCTTGTGGCAAAAAGGGTGTTTTTGGGCCATATACATTGAACCAAGAAAGCCTCGAATGTCCCTTTCGGGTGGATCTCGAAATCATGCGCACGACTACGTTGCCTAGGGCAATCGCTATTATGGCCTTCATGAGAGTCCGCTCCGCTGGGAGCTAATGCCCAGAGATCATGTTGACATGCCAAGTGCTTGTTTAGAAGCACATTGCGATACCGCCTGGGGATCCACTTTTATCCGAGGATAGCTAGAAAGTGTCCTTTTGATATGTATGGGCAATAATTTATATTTATCTGAATTTTCCTTTTTTAATATAAAATTTACGAGATAAGTCAAAAAAGATAAATGTCGGGGAAGTTTAATAAAAATTTATTCGATTTTTTTTTTTTTTAATCTTTGTCTTCTTTATTGGGTGAACATATAGAGAATACTTATTTTATTTATTTGTAAATTTATTTTAATTAGTAATAGAATTTAAAGAATGATAATTGGAACTGACTCGTGATGAGAAGCCTCCACAAATTCTCAAGTTCACCGCCAAGGCCAATGCCTCACTTTTACTGGTTACAGCTACTGATTTTCTGTTGCATTTCGCAGTGCATTTTGGATATGTTCTAAGTATTTTTTTTTTTTTAGATGGGAATGGGCACATTAAGTAACGAGACTTTCAATTTACAACTAACTTTTTTTTTCGGGTGGCACATATAAATTGTGTTTATTTATCGATTCATGGAAGACTAATCTTGTGAGACTGATTATGCTGACACAATAAAAAGTGTGTTAATCTAGTTTGCAGTGGATATTCTTAAGACATGAATTTTTTTGCTTTTCTCTGTTTAATTGTTAGATGCCGGCGGGATCTTTCATAAAAGAATGCGAAGTGTTACGTGTTAGGATTGTCATCCACTTTCCTCTCATACGAATGCACTCTATCTGCCTGTAAAGCTAGTATAGTTGATATGGAAAATGCAATGGTGTGTTTGGGCTGACTTTTATACCTTTGCCTTTTCTTTCCATTCAACATTTGGAAATAAGGTATCCACTGGATACCAAGCCCCTCAAATACTTTAAAACATATACGTACTAGCTTATAAATTAATTTAGAAATTTTTATTATTGATTTTTTCGAAACTTAAATAGTTTTGTATTTCCCCGTACATTCAGTAATAATGAACTCCTAAAACCAAAATAAAAGAGCCATACTAATTGATATATTTGGAGAAATCTAAAACCCCGAGCTTTTCTTTCTTCCCTTGCATGGTATATAATTTTCATCAAAACAATTGAGGTCCACGATGCTGCACCTGCGCTATTGTGGCTGTGCCTTCTCTGAGATGTCTTGAGATTCGTATGTGTTTCTCTGGAAGTGGAGCAAATATCGACTCGGTAGACCTTCGGGCAGTGCCAACAGCCAAGTCCAGCTCACAATAGAAAGTTCGTCAGTAGGTATCTTGGCGTTCCCGATGCTTTCAGGCATGTAGGATTGAGGAGAAAACGGAAACAACACCAGAAAGTCTGCCTGTTTTAAACCTATTCTGCAATGCCCCCATCAACACGGAAATATCAATGTTGTTGTCTGTCTTCTTTCCCGTTTTGTGCTTGAATAGTCTCGGTAAAAGAAAGGGACGGACCTGGATGGATCTGTCAACCTTGAAGACTCTCTTTTGTATTATTATACATACCAATGTACGCACGTACGTACTTACGTCTTTCTACATGTTTTCCAAACTGCTAGAAAGTACATGTATCTGTTTAGTAAATCGACTGTTCACGTATAAAATGTATTCGGACTATATATAAATAATAGTTTCGATTTTTAAAGCGGTTTATGCCAACTGTGGCTTGATGGGTTTCCATATTGGTCATCTATTTCCAAAGGAATTGTCAATTTTTATTCAGTTATAAATCTCCACATAATTCTTTTCATAAATGTGAATTCAAATGTCTCTTCCTAAAATTTCTCTTTTCATTCTAAGACTCGCTCTCCTTCTATGTTATCATCTCGTAATCAAATCATTTCTTTCGAGAAGCCATTGCAAGAAATTCTGGGTTTCCTAGATAGAGTTTATCGTTGCAATCTTTGCTGCCAAAAATTTCATAATTTTTGTCACTCATGGAACAGAACCCCCACCCCCCCACCCCCCCCCCCCCCCAAAAAAAAAAAACACACCATAAATTTCGACACTTATTAATTTCAGTGACAATCCATGGCATGTTAGCTGGGACACTCTTTCAAGTTAATGTGGTCCAAAAGCAGGAACACATCATTTCGAAATAAACGAAAAATGAATCGAGCAATAATAACAGTGAAATGGTCGGATCCTTTTCTTCTTCTTTTTTGTCCTTTCCCCTGCAATGTTCTTCTCCTTTCTTGCCTGCCTGGTATCCGTTTCGCGCGATCTCGTCCTCTCCTCTCGTACTGCCTACTCACCAGAAGGGCACATGGCAAGGCGGTTCCTTCATGGATTTCTTTTGTATCCTTTGCTATTTATTATCAAAGGAATCGTGACCATTACTGGTAGTGCTCAGTCCTCCATATTTTCAAGCTCATCCTCTCCCTCCCATCGTCCTCCACAACTCCTTCTTCTTCTTCTTCTTCATTCTTCTTATTCTCCTTACTCTCTCCATGGCGACAAGCAGACGAGAGCTTGAATATAAGATTTATGAGCTGAAGGCTTCCATCAACAGTGAAAGGCTTCACTTTGTGCAAATCTTGGCCCTGCATATCGTGGGACTCAGTCTCATGCTGAGTATTCTGCCTCCCTCCAATTTTCATTGCGTGCATGTTTGGATGCTGGGCGCTCCTGTCATGCTGGTCAGTGCTCCCTTCTCCGTCCTCTTCATGAGGCGCACTGCAGCTCGCGGATCTGCACACGGAGCTGAACGCTGCAAAGCGTAGCGCGAGCTGGGACGGGGAGGATGGTGCCCAGAGGAGAGCCCGCTGGAATGGATACACCATTCTCGCTGTCGTCTACCTTCTTTTCATCACTGATGTCATGATTGTGCGATGTCTGATGCTGGCGTGTCAGCATGCCTAGAATGACATGTTTGATGTTAGCGTTTTTAAGTGTTTGAACTTTCTCTTAGGATTTTGTACCAAGTGTTTCTGGACTTGTTTACATTAGTAGTATTTTCTATTAGAAATCTCAGTGGAAAGGAACGGAGGAGATCTTGAAACACATAAAAGCGCGCCAACCGAGGAGGTCTTGAAACACATAAAAGCGCGCCAATTTTCCACTGAGATTTCTAATAGAAAATACTACTAATGTAAACAAGTCCAGAAACACTTGGTACAAAATCCTAAGAAGTTGAGAAAGTTCAAACACTTGAAAACGCTAACATCAAACACGTCATTCTAGTCATGCTGACACGCCAGCATCAGACATCACACAATCACGACATCGGTGATGAAAAGAAGGTAGACGACAGCGAGAATGGTGTATCCATTCCAGCGGGCTCTCCTCTGGGCACCATCCTTCCCGTCCCAGCTCGCGCTACGCTTTGCAGCGTTCAGCTCCGCGTGCAGATCCGCGAGCTGCAGCACGCACCTCATGAAGAGGACGGAGAAGGGAGCGCTGACCAGCATGACAAGAGCGCCTAACATCCAAACATGCGCGCAATGAAAATTGGAGGGAGGTAGAATACTCAGCATGAGCCTGAGTCCCGCGATATGCAGGGCCAAGATTTGCACAAAGTGAAGCCTTTCACTGTTGATGGAAGCCTCCAGCTCATAAATCTTGTACTCAAGCTCTCGTTTGCTCATCGCCAGGGAGAGAGTAAGGAGAATGAGAAGAACGGGGAAGAAGAAGAAGTTGTGGAGGACGATGGGAGGGAGTGGCTGAACTGGTAGTGCTCAGTCCTCTATATTTTCGAGTTCAGCCACTCCCTCCCCGTTCTTCTCATTCTCCTTACTCTCTCCCTGGCGATGAGCAGACGAGAGCTTGAATACAAGATTTATGAGCTGGAGGCTTCCATTAACAGTGAAGGCTTCACTTTGTGCAAATCTTGGCCCTGCATATCGTGGGACTCAGGCTCATGCTGAGTATTCTGCCTCCCTCCAATTTTCATTGCGCGCATGTTTGGATGCTGGGCGCTCTTGTCATGCTGGTCAGCGCTCCGTGCGTGCTGCAGCTCGCGGATCTGCACGTGGAGCTGAACGCTGCGAAGCGTAGCGCAAGCTGGGACGGGGAGGATGGTGCCCAGAGGAGAGCCCGCTAGAATGGATACACCATTCTCACTGTCGTCTACCTTCTTTTCATCACCGATGTCGTGATTGTGTGATGTCTGATGCTGGTGTGTCAGCATGCCTAAAATGACATGTTTGATGTCAGCGTTTTCAAGTGTTTGAACTTTCTCAACTTCTTAGAATTTTGTACCAAGTGTTTCTGGACTTGTTTACATTAGTAGTATTTTCTATTAGAAATCTCAGTGGAAAATTGGCGCGCTTTTATGTGTTTCAAGGTCTCCTCGGTTCCTTTTCCTCTTCTTGTTTCTGTCTTTCTTGTCTATGCCATTCCTGCTTAAGGAAGCTTTCAAGCTGCGTGATGATGTCGTTCTTGCCGATGCCGACCGAATTCTGGGAAGTATTTAAAGCTTGGAATCATGAGTGCAAACGCTTTTTTTACCGAATTATTTTTTTGGTGCAAAACAATAAATTTCTATCTTTCTTTAATATTGTGTGATACTATATAACTGACAAATTATAATTTTAAATACTCTAATAACACTCATGTAATTTACTTTAGTTATTCAAATATTTGGATAATTTTAGATTTCTTTGCCTATGTTGAAGATTATCTTAGTCAAATGCAGCAACTTGGCAATTTTTGCTACCGTAAGAAAATGAGGTTGATTGAGTACACAGGAATAAAGGGACTCGGTGCTGGGTGTTATGGAGTTCAAAATTAGTAATCTTTGTAGTGAATCCTTGTTCAGATATTTGATATAATGGAGTATTTCTTTTTGTCTAAAATAGATCTCATATCTGGACATTTTCCAAAACTACTCTCTTAGGAAAATTCTTTTCCATGGGATAATATTAATATTGTGGCAATTTGCAAGAGAAACAAGACCGGCAACATTTATTGCAGAAGCCGCTTCTAGCAATGTTGTCAAACTAAGTTTATAATTATACAGATTCAAAAGAAAAGGAGTTGAAAACTACTTTCTTATAGAAATCAGTTTGTCATGCTTTAAGCTTTGCAATTTGCCCCACTAACAGCTTTCGCGGAGGAGATAGGATTCTCCTGCAACACTTTTAGGTTAAATCATGAATTGTTCACTCCAATTTGTGATCAACCCTCCATAACCAGCGAGGTGATAACTCGGGATTAAGTAGAGGACTAATAGTGACCGCATTTAATTGCGAAAGAAGTTGAATTCGATATCCCATCAAAAGATGCTAGCAGCTTCTTAATAGAGAAAACTAACGAAGATGAGAATCTTAGCTTTGAATAAGTGCATGAATACGTAAATCAACTAACTACCCATTTTGGTGTTCCAAGATTACGTTTTATCGGTGATCATGTGATTGGAGAGCCTATGGTTTGGTATATTGTAGTAAGATTATGAAGATAATGATTATGCATAATCAGAAAAACCTCTTTCTGAGCTATTGTCGTTGTGAAGAATTGTCAACCATTTGAATTTGTGGAAATTAAATCGGTACCCTCTCTTGTGTTTTTAATTTTATTTTATTCAACACTAAAAAATAATTGAGTGCATTTTGGCCAATCCAAATCAGTTAATTGGTAGAAAATATACACTAGCCCAATTTATCTCAAAATTTGGACCAAAAAATGAACTTTGTCTTGAATTGAACAAGTACCCACATCGATTGTTCACTGGGGCGTATTTGCAATTTTTACCACCAAGTTCTGGGCAAGTAATGCCTAAAATAGCACATTAGCTAAAGGGAAGCGCTCTAATTCCTTTGATGGTAGATGGCGGGACCACTACATAACTCTCACTACAAAGGCAAATCTATCGCAAATGGGAAACAGCTAAAACACTTGCCAAAACCAAAACATTTCCTAAGGTGCTCTGTTCTACCGGAATTCAGAAGAAACAAATAGATATAAATAGCCTGAATAAAAAATATGTTTATATTTTTATATAAACATATTTTTATATAAAAATATAAAAATATAAACATAAAATATATTTATATAAAAAATAGATATGTTTATATCTACAAAAAATAGCCTGAAGAAAAAAATATGTTTATATTTTTTATATAAACATATTTTTATATAAAAATATAAAAATATAAACGTAAAATATAAAAAAAATAGATATGTTTATATTTTTATATAAAAAAATAAACATAAAATATAAATATGCATTTTTGCATAAAAATATAAACATATTTATTTTTATTTTTATTTTTATTTTTATTTTTATTTTTATTCAAAGCGGCCAATCAACTTCTCCACCAGAGATGAAGAACAATACCGGAAGTTGCATTCCAAAGATGCAACTTTCCAAAGGACCTCAAGAGCTATATTGGGCTAAAGGCCCTTAGAGCTACTTGGAGATGCAATTGCATCTCGCCAAAGTCGCATAAAAAAATGAACCAAACACCTTTGCATTTGGTCAAGAGATTTCAGAATCCAAATGAGTATTTCAAATGCTGAACCAAACAGGGCCCCCGGTCAAAATTGAGTAAAATTTACATACAAGTAAATAAAAATTTAAAACATTATCTTTCAAAAAAAAGGGGGGGGCTACTAAGGGATCCGCAATTGTCAAATAAATGAAATTTTAAATGATAATCTTTTGAGGGTGAGGGTGAACTCTCTACATATTTAGATAAATTAAAAGATACAAATGCATGAGAGACTAATAGCCAATAAAGAATTTACGCGTGGCCTACTTTAGGAGAGGACTACCGGGTAAAAATGCTTTTTGTTCCGGAGTCTTTTAAATATTTGCAATCGCAAATGCATCATCAACGACATAAGGTAATTTTTGCATCAAAAGAAAAAAAAAAAAAAAAAAAAAAAAAAAAAAAAAAAAAAAAACAACATAAGGTAATTTTCGCATCAAAAGAAAAAAAAAACAACATAAGGTAATTTTCTCATACTAAATTAGTTGTCACACAAATAAAACGTTAAATTAGCCATTTTACGCTAGTGCGGTCGGAAGTTTGATGTATGCTGTGATGTGTACAAGATTCGACATATGCTATGACGTGGGATTAGTGAGCCGATATCAATCAAATCCCTATCGAGCACACTAGAAAGCGGTGAAAAGGATCCTGAGAAACTTGAAGGGCACTATGGATTATCGACTTTGTTACCAAGGGAATGATTTACGCCTATTAGGTTATTCAAATGTCGATTGGGGTGGAGACCTAGATGAGCATAAATCGACTTCTGGATATGCGTTCTTGCTCAATGGAGATGCGATTTCTTGGAATAGCAAGAACAGACATGCACAGTCTTATCTACAATGGAAGCATAATTTATTGCATGTTCTGCCACGGTGCAAGAAGTAGTATGGCTAAAACGTTTCTTAGAAAATTTAGCCACTTTGTCACCGAAGTTCCAAGAACGGTGACAGTTTATTGCGATAGTCAGGCAGTCATTGCCTATGTGAAAGATCCCAAGTATCATGGAAGGACAAAACACATTAATATAAAGAGTAATTTCATCAGAGATATTATAGCACAGAAAGAAGTGATCCTGCAATACATTTCAACCAATAGAATGATTGCTGATCTATTTACGAAATCTATTCCTAGAGACATATTCTTGACCCATAGGATGTCACTAGGATTGCGTAGAATGTGATATTTGTTATTGTAGAGGATCATTGGTTTATGTATTTTGTGAACATATGTATTGTACTTGTTTATTTATTAGTGATTTGATGTTTTATCAATAAGTACAAATCCACTATGAGACTAGGACAAACACACATGTATTATTAAAAAGTATGTCAGCAGGCAATGATTGGCTCACTCACACGAACAATCGCCTCAAGTGCTTTAGATAGCACGTTGAGATGAGACATTATGTACAAACAAATGCTGAAAAGCAAATTTGGTACATAAAATATGTCGCCTTGATTGAAGTCAAGATGAGGTCTGTGATTTGTTTATAACAAGACCGAACATGATCGTCCCACCATCATGTATGCCTGAAAGATGCCAGATGCGAGTACTTAATTGGGCGCTATAGAAAGCGAACTAATATAGCACTCGGGTTAAACATGAGTACGTGAGAAGCACGTAACTATATTTAAGCTAAGATCCGCATAGTGGATATATTTGATAAATGACATACGCTCTTATAGAAAGAGAAATCTACTATAGCATGTAATTTATACTACATGTGCATTACACGACCAACAATGAAAGGTGAGTAAAATTATCCCTATTTACTCATCGTGTGAGCCCTTGAGGTAATTTATAATTTATCTCAATTTTGTGCCATGTGTTACTTCTGACTATATTCTCAAAGTGAAATATCAATGTTGCTATTTTAGCATGTTATCGGCGGTCATGAATAAATATGGCCTTATAGGATGTGTCTAGGAAAGCAGTTGTTCTGAAATTGAGAGAGACACGAGTGCGAAGGAAGATTATTATTGTTTTACATCTATCATATATATTTACTGGTCGACCAATTATATCGCCCTATGTGATTACGGATATAATTGTAAATACATGATACTTTTTAGAATAGTCAAGTATAGCCTTTAAGGGATATGTATATTTAGACTGATGTAACAAAATATGTCTGGGGCATTGTGAGACATCAATTGTTTATTTTTTTTCGGGGTTGTAGCCATTATGTCATCCCTAACAGGTGCATAATTTGAGCTCTTAAGTGCAGGTGTACTTTTTAGAATAGTCAAGTATAACCTTTAAGGGATATGCCTTATATTCTTGATAGAGCGCTATCAAGCCCATCATGTCCGAGTGGGAGATATTGTACTTTAGCTGGTACATCCATAATGGGGTGCAATTGGACCGCACCATTTGGACTTGATACTGTACGATGGAAGGACACCATTTGTAGGGGTGTCATGGAGTCATATAAAGGCCTTTTGTAGACACTCATTGGCAATGGTTGGCAAACATACGCACCGGATTTCTCTCCCTTTCCATCAAAGAAGAAGAAGGCATTCTATTTCAGTTTTGCAAGAACAATGGGCATTTACACCGTGGAAATCGGGTGCTTTCCTTGTGATTGCATCCAAACTAACGTGAGGTAGTGTTGTTCGTGATTTATTCACAATTCAATGTTCGTTCTGGGGCTATTTGGCTATTTGCTGTTTGCGCATCGGAATCAGGTAAGTCGTCTTCCACTAACTTGAATTCAAACACCCAAGAAATCGTGGATGACATCAGATCAAGAAAGAAAATTTTCGCACATGTGCCCAATCGCCTTTTTTGCAGTCAAGGATATATTGTGAGCTCTCTCTCTCTCTCTCCTCTATGTTCTTTGATCACTGACCGTGAATTATGCGCCAAATGCACGGCAAAGTCTCGTAGGCTTTCTTACAAGAGTTCTCCTTCCTATCAAAGCTTGTCATAATTTCCTTTTTGCTTTAAGACTTCTCTGCTCGTTCTAAAGAACATGATCCGCACGTTTTATATTTCGCTCTTGATTTGCATATCCTTAGGGCATGAACCTCCATGTATATATTATGAAAATCCTGCTTAATTCGACCATAATCTTTCCAAGTGTAGCGCTCCACTTACAAGTCCAAGCAATAGTGCCAGCACGGCTAAATACAGACTTGTAACATGGGCAAATCGTCCCCACAACCGATTGATTCGTGTTTCCAAGTTTTGGATCCGTTCAATTAGGAAATGACATGGTCCCTATGTCTCCTCTTTCTTCGATTGTGATTAAAGAAGGAGCAATGTGTTGCAAAGGAGTAAACTATTGAAGAAGAAATGCCTGGAAAAGAAGAAATGCCGTGAAAAGAAGCAGAACGAGAATATGGTCAAGAAGAGGGGAGGCGGTGGGGATCTTAACGGCTTTCTCTTAGAGCGAGAGAGAGAGAGAGAGAGAGAGTAAACTAGTAGCGTACTCTTCAAGATTTTAATTAGGCAATAAATTTATTCTTTCAAAAGGAAATACGGACTCTGCTCAAATTGCACCGTGAGTTGTATTTGCCATTGTCTACCGGGATCCGTCTGCTGGGAGTCTTTTTGTTTTGGCAGCGGGGAATCGCGGGCCGAGCGTACGGGGATCGACAAAAGCTGGAAGGGGGGGATCGAATAGAGAGAAGATTCACGCGAAAGGTATCCTCGTCCTTCCTAATTCTCTTGCCTTTGCTCCTGAATCTGATATCTTCCGATCCTCTGCATCGATGGTTGACCTTTTCTTTCCTTGTTTGATCTCCTCTCACTAAGGCGATGGTTCTCTTTTCTTCTTATCTTAATCAAAACCAATCTGGAGCGAGAAGAAGAGCAGTTTATCCTTAACCCTATTCTCGGTTCATCATCATTTTGATTTTGACCGCTCGGATTTTGCATGACGACGTGGGATGAGAGAAGACCGCGAACATTATCCGACCGTTCTCTTTGAATGAGTCCATATCTAATCCAATCTCGAGTGCAATTATTCAAGAGATTGCACAACCAGGGATCATCTCATCTTAAATCCAATCGCACAGATTATCATCCATTTTGCCTCCTTACAGCTTTGCTCGTTGCACATAAGTCAATTATAAACACTATTATTAAATGCAATGTGAGGGAGTGACTAATGTCTGAGGTAGTTTTGTGTACTAATTTTTATTATATGATGAACGACAGATGTGGAATCACAAAAATTTAGGTGTTAATACTTTTTTATACATAGCATTAATGTTGAACATCGACTTGATTTCAATGACCGAAGAAGATGAAAACAAAAGAAAAATGGGCAAATATCCTATTTTCGTAGGTGTTACGGCATTCCCTGACTAGCCATGTACACATGTAGTGTGAACATGAAGAAAACAATTACTTAGTGCCGCATCTTCATTCGACCTAAGACCCAGAATCTCTTTTGCCCTTTCCTCTTCATATTGTTTTGAGTTTCATGTGATGCCTAAATCGATTTTGGTAATTCTTCCGCAGAAAATTATTTATTGTCATGTTTAGTCACGCATTCTATGAGTGCCGACAGGGTCACGAGGTAAGAACGAAATCTGTATCGCTGGAGATGGTGTTTTCCGATCAGGTTTGCATCGCTGAATCGATGCAATACTCTGTACAGTCGAATTATTAAGAGGAAGAGAGCAGCAACTGACGGGCGGCAGAAAACAATAGCAGCTCCAGAAGCTGCTTGTTTTTCAACCTATTCTACTACAATCAATGCCCTGCTCGTGAGCGTGAGAAAACATCAAAATCTTTTGGCCTGTCTCGGCATCTTCCCCCTCTCGTGCTTGCACAGTCTGTGGTAAAAGAAAATGGAAGAAGCGGGTGAGACTGAGAAGGGGAGGAGTTGCTCTGGATTTACATCATCGCTGTAAAAATAACGAGAAACATGCTCATAAGGAGAAGAGGAGGTGTAGATCTTTGACGATGACAATTTCTCTAGAGAGGACAAGAGAGTGGTACAGAGAGTAAAGAGGGAGGGGGGTGTGTCCTGAAATTGGTGGGAGGGACAGAGAATCAAAGGCAAATAAGGAGGAGATATTTTTGACCGATTTCGACTACATGATATGTGGAACAGACTTGTGTTAAACTTGGATTGGTCATTCACTCTAACCATAAGTTACCTAATCGAATGAGTGATTCAATCACGCGCCACGTTCCCGACAAAGTTTTATTTTCAGGGCTTGTATAATCGATAATTAAATAGATAAAATTATGGAACAAGAATCGGATAAATCGAGTAAGGTCGTAGATTGACTACTCGATCGAGCCTTTTGTGAGTAATTGAGTAACGTTCGATTATAATCAAAGATTGATGAGATGCGTTTTGCGTGTAGAGAGGCCAAAATCTTTTCAATTATTGTATTCAATTTATGCTATTAAAATCACGATGTGGTGCTTATAATACATGCTTTTCAAATGTTCGCTGTCTTCAAGGTCATATATGGATGATTTTAGAAAAGTAAATTGCCTTAGTCAATTTTTTGATAGAATATCAATTTTATTGTATAGTGTATTCTTCAAGATTTTTATTGGACAATAAATTAATTCTTTTAAAAGGAAATATGGAATCATGCGCCAAATATACGGCAGATTGGTAGGAGGAATAATAAAAACAGAGAGAAGATAAGTACATTACAGAGTGACCAAAAAAAAAAGGTACATTACAGAAGATATCATCTTTGTTTTTAAAACCTCTTGCTTTACTTCTTGACTTGATTTCTTCGAAATCTGTACATTGATTGATGCTCTTTTCTTGTCTCCCACTACATGCTCGATGCAAATAAGGTAACTCTAAAACACTACTGATGTCTAAATGCGATGTGATGGATGGAGTGCCTAATGCCTTGTGTAATTTTGGGCAGGAGATGATGGATGACAAATGTGGATTAGACAAAATTTGAGTGTTAGCTCTTTTTCATACATGACATTAATGTTGAACATCAACTTGATCCGTCATTTTGTGGTAAATATTCAAACACATTCAATTCATTCGTAACTTCACAGTAAATAATCTTTCATATATGATTCTTGAAATTTGGACAGTACTCCCTCTACCAAATGTTATTCTTATTATTAGGAACTTCAATTGATTAAAAAAATGACCAATATGTAAAAATATCATAGTGCAAGTGACCCTTTAAAAAAAAAAAAAAATTGATCACGTCCTCTTGGCAGTTTGAGTGAGGCAAGCGTGAAAACCATTTTCCAGGGAAAGTAGTGGTAACTGAAGGTCCCAAAATGACAGTTCAACAGGACTGGTGAGGATCAAACCCAAAAGCCCAATGATGGCGAAGAAGATGAAAACAAAAGAAAAAGGGCAAAAAGTTTGGTCTTTATAAGGACTGAACTTGAAGGTGCCGCAACCTGGGGTTACAGAGAATCGCCTATTATTGTCGAATCAATTCGATGCTCTGGGTGGGTGTACTATTCAATGGAAGAAGATGAAAGCAAAAGAAAAAGGGCAAATATTATATTCCCGTAGGTGTTATGGCATTGCCCGACTTGCCATAGTGTGAACGTGAAGATGTCTTTTTCTCTTACTGTTACAGGGATGGCCCCTCGAGGAAAGAAACATCGTCGTCTCTTTCCTCTTTCCAATGACGGATCGCGCTACGGCCGAAGTTGCAATTTCCTTCTTCTTCTTTTTTAGCTATTTTCCATTGATCAAATCTTGCTTATTTTCACTTATTTTCTCAAACAGCCGAAAAATAGTATCCAAGAAATCGTGGATATCAAATAAATAAAAAATAAACATAATGTAATAAATATGTTGAATATTAGGCATTGGCATAAGATATGAATTTAATTGGAAAAAATAAGAAGTTGTAGAAAAAAGACATAATACTAATGTCATTTGACCTAGTTGCGCAAATAAAAATTAGGCATATTTTTTCTTAGGAGTTAAGGTTGACTCCTAATTTTCTATGCAATTAACATTTAAATGGATTGTCAAAACTTAGGTGTCGACATAACAACACCTTAATTGATTGATCTAAACATGAAAAAGAAGAAGAAAAAGAAAGCACTTGACTCTGCTCTCGCAATTATATAGGCAGAACAAAAGACTTGTATGTTAATAGACCAAACTCCAAGTTTACAACGTTGAGTTGTCATATATTCTTCGCAGAGTCAAAGCCAAACATGCAGAGCATTTGCATTGAAAAATAATGAAATAGGTAGAAGTCTTGATTGATGCTCTGCGAGTCTCTAACCTTACAAATGATAATGGGGATTTTTATTTCACGAAAAAGAAATCGATTATAATACTTTTTGGAAATAATTGATGAGAAAATATTTTCATCGACAATGTTTAAATAGAAATTTTTCTTCCTAAAAAGAAAGTGTTTTGTTGGTTAATCTTTCTAGATGATACAAAGATAATCAATTAATCATACAAATAAAAAGAATTGCAATCAATTATTTTCCCTAAAACAAATTATATCCGGGTTAAATTGGACATCGGAGGCGATTGTTGGGGCTGGCCTTTGCTAAAATTAATGAATGTGAAGATGGGCTTGGAAACAAAAGAAAATATCATCAGAGGTTTTTGGAGTCAGGAAAGCTGGAAAAGGGTTCATGAACTCAATATTTTATTGATGTTGCAGTTAGGTTATTTTAGTCATTTTCATTTACAAGCCGTGTCACAGTCTTTTGTCCTACGGAGATAGCTGAACTCTCTCATCATGATCATCATCGTCATGACAAAATAATAACGACAGCACCATCATCGAAACAATAAGGAGGAAGAGAAGCAATCTCAAATTCCTAGAATTATGTTGCGTTTCTGCAATTTTTGGTGTACATGAACCTCCAACAGTTAAGCATCTTGATGGTTGTCACTTGTCCATCTACAAAGGCCCACTGGATATTTCGTGCTCATTTGAAAAATAGCCGTTGTAACGTGAGCCATGCAATTCTGATAATTTTATTTTTAGATAGCAAATGGCATGGCATAATGAAATTTCTTGGGCATATTGAGATGACATTTAAATAAGCCATGACTTAACGATTTTCGGCAACCATATGGAGTCATACCCTTAACATCTACAAAAAAAGATTTTTAAAGTAAAAGAATTGCAGCCTCCTATCTTGCAAGAATATTAATTGCTAAGTTATGCTAAAAAGAATGGATGAGCTATTATCTCTAATTATTTGAAAATCCCTTGACAAAACTATATTCTTTTGCTCGGTGAGTCCAACGAATTTCTCTTGATTATTATAATTTCCCTCAGTTCTATATGGTTGCGAGAGCACAAGCATGGGGACCGGAGACTATTGTTGGATTTAGGTGGAACAGAACAGCGGTACTTGTAAATTAGTGATCTAGTTATTTCGGTTATTGTTGGATCAGTTCTATATGGTTATTATGATTTATGATTTAGGAGTACCGAAGGCTATTGTTGGATTAGCTCAGTTCTATATGGTTTTGGTAAGTGATCTAGCTATTTCCCTATGAAAGATTTGCTTTTGGAGGGTGAGTTGTAGAGTAGTTCCGTCATTTACCATCAAAGAAATTAGATGGACTCATTTTGGCAACTGGAACATAATACTTGCAATATTTATTTGCCAAAAAATGGCCCAAACCTAAACTCTTCAAGATAAATAATGAATAACAGAATCTTATCAATTAGCACAATATTAAACATCTATGAGGAACGAAAGTTAAGTAAGACCTAGTGTTTCATATGCTTCACCTTTATTTTAGGTTTTGCGCTTTGTACTAAGATTAATTAGTAAAATGTCATGCACAATTTCCAAAAAGGAAATGAAAATTTTAATTGAGCTAAAAAAACTAACATTTATTTGAATGTACAGCTAGTTATGTGATAGACTTCAAATGTATAGTGACGGTACACTTCACAATGGCCAAATGAAGAATCACAGCCCAAAGAGCGAAACAAGATATTTTGTAAATTTGGACTTTTGGGGTAAAATATGAGAAAATTTATAAAAAAGACTCAAGTGAGGATATTTACACATAAATGTCACAATATTTTTATAAATAATTATGTTGTTTTCTATACATTAGATAGCAATATAAAATGACACAAGCCTTGGAAGTCTAATCTTTACTAATACTAAGCAAGATAATAATTTTGTAACACACAGCAGGATTGGCCATGATAGAGCAAAGATTTTTCCTTTTTTTTTTCTTTTTTTTTCATTTAATTATGTCCATGATCCTTTAAAGAAGATCTTGTTTGAATTTTTAGTTTCCAGAGATGGACCGGTGAACGGAGCTAACGGACAACAGTGGCCGGCAGCTCGTGGGGCTCGACCATGGGGTGCTCACGGCCAATGAGGCAAGGACCGGCAATGAAAATCAATCGGTCATGGCAGGAACGCGCTTGTATAGTCACCGAATTCAACAACAGATTCTGCAAAACAAGAATAAGAGAACCGGAAGGGGATCAAAGTGAATTGTTCTGGCTCGGTGGATCTTTGGAGTTGCTGGAACTCGCTGGACAACAGCCGTAACGTCGGGGCAAGCAGCAGTATGAAGATGAGCGAAGGACTTCGCAGCCCAAGTACTGTTCACAGCTGGAGAATGTGCAACCGCGTGAAGTGATGTGTGCGGAGGCAACTAGAGAGAGAGTGAGAGAGGGAGGAGTCCCTTCTTTGCATCTCTTTTGGCTTTTTCTTTTTCTTTTCTGGACAAAAGTACGTTTGATTTATTTACGTAGGAAGGTTCGGAGCGATTACATCAAGAACATCAGCACATAATAAATCTAATAAGGCTGTCGGAGGATAAATTACCCAATTGCTCGGAAAGATATTCTCGCGTTGAGCTTTGGCAATCCAGTCTGCGGGTTTGTTGGTCTCTCTACTGCAATGGGCCAAGGACAGGCCCTGATTTGGCCCTCTTTTTCTCTCAAACTAGTTACATGGCTAGAGTTTTACACAGGGTCATATGTCAGTAAATGTTTTATAGGAGTTAAATTTTAAAAATTTATTATAGCTGATAGACTTCTCATTTATCTGATTTTCATAAATTAATTACAAATTAAGTGGGTTTTAGATAAAATTATTTTTATTATCAATTTTTTTCTAAATGTATTTTTTAAATTGATTTAAGATACATCAAAATTTAAAAAATTTCATAAGTAGATATAAAGCCTAATGAAATATTAATATGTTACCTCAGATACGCTTTATTTTTATTTTCTTAAGGTTTTGCCCAAGCAAATAACCATTATCCTTTATTGATTTGTAGTATAATGTATTAATTTAATTAAATATATCATATTATTTAAATGGAAAAAATTGTATCAATCCAATCTTTCTCTTAACTCAATTTCAAATATGGTAGAGCTTAGATAAAATTATTTTTATTATCTTCTTGAAACATTTGTTTCAAATGAAATGTGCTATGGTTATAATAAGTCAACTTAAAAAGAAGGAAAATTAAAAATAAATGAAATGTAAATGTGCATACTTAAAAAATATATTTTTTGATTTTCTCAAAGTTTGTTGAATTAAATAAACTGTGTGATTTTTATTCTATTCCAGATTTAAGAAATTTGTTAAATTTTACCGAGTTAGATAAACTATGTAATCTATTTTATTCATAGTTAAATAGTTTGATTGCATCAAAGAAAAAATATCATTAAAAAGTGTATAATGCATCAATATACTTTACTCTTAGTTTGATAAAATTTGTTAATCGAAATAAATTGTATTGTTTATTTCATTCTTAATTGAATTAATTTGGTTGAATTAAATAAAATATATCATTTAACATACATTCTTTTAATCCTTTTTTAACTATTGGGATGACAAAGCCATAAAATAATAATTATTGCAAATTTGGGTCAAGTTGAAAAATTTGTACCACGTGTCTTGCCACATGATAATTACAAAGGTAAAGTAAAATGTCATCTGGTGTGCACATGAGCGAACATTCCTTCTGATTTAACTCTTAACAATATATTCATCACATGGCTCGTGCTAAGAGCATACATCCATAATATAAAAATATATTTACAAATAATTTTTAAACAAGTAGAATTTCAATCTGAATTGGATCACAAAATTTACATAAATTGTTGTATAATATATAATTACAACATTAAACCATAACAACGCTATGGTTCTTTTTTCAGTCGAGCACGATTCCAGAGCATAATGGCTTAATCTCCAATAGAGCCTCACAAATTTTGGATGCAGCAGAACTTTGCTTTCTTAAAAAAGCTTCTATCACTAAAAAATCCGCTGAGTTTCGATATGCAGATACTTGAATCAGTAAACTTTTAGTGATTGTGCTGCAACCCTTATGTTAGTGAGTGGTGAAAAAGCAATTAAGCTCGGACTTCAGGTGATTGCGAAGATCACACGATATGCTGATGCTGCTTAGGTAATGGAGATAGATTACATGCTGCAGGGAGAAAAGCTTACTCGAATATGTTTAATTATAAACTGCATATTTTGTATATATAACAACACTGATTATAAACTGCATATTTTGCGAAGAAAAGTCTACTATTAGGCGCAAATTTGAGCTCAATTTTTGCAAGCACCAGAGTTGTTTACAACAACACTGATTAGACTTTGTTCTGGCCAAGTTGATTTGAAGATAAAAGATGTTACTGATTCGAATATCTATAGCTAGATATTTCGTGCTCATTTAAAAAATACCTGTTGTAACATGAGCCATGCTATTCTGAGCATTTTTATTTTTAGATGGCAAATGGCATGGCATAATGAAATTTCTTGGGCATATTGAGATGACATTTAAATAAGCCGTGACTTGAAGATTTTCAGCAATCATATTGAGTCATACCCTTAACGTCAACATTTGCGAAAAAGATTATTGCAGTAAACGAATTGCAGCCTCCTATCTTGCACATTTATTAATTGCTAAGTTATGCTTACAAGAGTGAATGAGGTATTATCTCTAATTATTTGAGAATCCTGCGAAAAAGGACGGGCTCATGCAAATCCTTGTACCGGGGGTACGGAATTATTCTGTTTTGCACTATCTACACCAACTTTCCGATTAACCGCCGGAACGCCAACGGAAGTTGGTTAGCTCACGTTTGATGATTCCAATTATGCTATTTTCTTCTTTTTCAAAAAAATTTCTCAGGTGGAAATTTTTTAATTCGGCTTAGAGGAATCGTTTTTCACAGCCGTCATGTTTTTTTTGTTTTTTTGAATGCCACAACCGGCATGTTTAATCTGCCGTAAAGGTATTCACGTTGAAATTTAACCTGAAATTTACTGTGTTGATAATTGTATTTTGATGAAATTAGTATTTTTCAAGTAAAGTGGAGATTTCCAATGCAGCATTTGAGGGCTTGCCACGCATGACAGAAACAAATCGAGCGTCATTTAATTACGGTATTCGGCAACAAAAAATAAAATAAAATAAATAGATTAGGGTAAGTAGAGTCTTTTTGTAATATACACATTAACTTGCAATACTGAAGAGATGTGTTTTCAACGAGTCCACAACTGAAAGAAAGTTTAGTTATATGCAACTTATTAATGTTTTGCATGGGATTTATTTTTACTTTTTTTTTTTAATGTGATTCTTTCTTTTCCTTATTTTGCTCTCACCAAACAACCATAAAGTAATGGCATTACACTACACATAATTTAAACTGGAAAACATACATATATATACTTCATGGGGCTTGCATTTTTGCGAGAGCATGCATCTCCATCCAAAATGCGCGACTTAGATGCTTGGATGCCGATCATTCTCATCTTGATGGTTGCAGCTCCCAAATCCATCCGCTTCGTGAAGCTTGTGCTGTGACTCATGGACTTGTATGCAAAGTTGAACACCATGAAGCTTAGTTCAAGTCGAGATAGAGAGAATGGTGCCGGGAGGAAAGCCCATTAGAGAGAGAATGGTGCCGAGAGGAAAGCCCATTAGATTGAGTATACCATTCTTGCCATTGTCTATTGCCTCTGTTGCGACCTACCCCTAGGAGAAAGGGAATAGGTTTAGGCATATTGCCTAAAGGATGGACCAAAAGCCCATAATTAGGCACGGGCCCATACCTCGCGCGAGATTGGAATGTTTTCAAGAATTTCGTAATAAAGAGTTGCCACTAGTCTATTGGGGTCAATTAGAAATTAAGTAAGACATGGAAGTGTACCTCACTTCTTACGCAACTAGAAAATCTAAAGTCAGGGACTTGATTATACTAATTAATCAATTAGGTGCCATTTCGATTGTTCATTTTTTTTTTTTTTAAAGATTTTTATCAGACAGTTTGAATTGATTTTAGATCAATTCGCTAATATATGAAGTGATCGTACGGGTGCGTAATAATTAAAATAACAATTAGCAACCAAGGAAAACGTTAAATAAATTGTATGGGAGAGCAAAAAATTAATACTATAGAAAAGACAAATGCTAATCCTAACTAGACTAAAGAGAAGCCAAACTCAATGTATCAATACTATGCATTCAAAGGCATTTGTCCCTAAGGACAATTGAAATCCTAAGGTAAAGCCCTAAAGGCTTAGTCAAACTTAAGCATAATTCTAAATTGAAATACTTCCATTTTTTAGGAGAAAATAGCCCAAGAGATCAATTTTAACCTTCTTAAAGATTTTTTTTAATTTTTTTAGAATTTTTTCGGATTTTTTGGTTTTTCATGAAAAAAAAAGGAATTTTCGAATTTCCCCCAAAAAAATACTATATTTACAATTTTTTTGAATCTTTTAAAAAAAAGGAATTTTTTTAATGTTTTCTGAATTTGTGAATTTTCGGAGGATTATTTGAATTTTTATTATTTTTAAATTTTTTTTTTAATTTTTAAAATATATTTTTAATATTTAACATTATAATATTCGGGGAAAACCGGTTCGGACCAGGTAAACCCGATCCAACTCGCTGACTGACCCAAATCCGGATCCGACCCAATCGGATAAAAACGAATTTTTTTTAGTTTTTTTAGTTTTTTTTTTCTTTCTTTTTTTCTCTTTTCGTCCTATTTACTGCACTCCCTACTTCTTCACCTAAGGTCCCCATCTGTGTTGTTTAAAAAAAAAAAAAAAAAAAGGTCCCCATCTGCCGTCCTTTCTTCCCTTTTGTATTTTTTCATTTCTTTTCATTACCTATTTTTATTTTCTTTTCTTTTCTTTTCGTTTCCTCTTACTTTTCTTTTCCCTTTTGGTCGTCTTCTTCTTCGTGCATCCCCTCTGCACGCCCGACGTTATCCAAACCCGCTAGAGCCAAAGCAAACCCAGACCCATTAAACTCATCTAACTCAACCGATCAAGACTCGCTGGAGCTCAAAACTCCATAGACCAGATTAAACCCATCGTCCAGCATGACTCATTTAACATTCCGCACCAAAGTATGATTTCTAAAACAAAGCCCGCACTAACCAAAAGCAACGCCCTTTTCAATTTGACCAAAATAAGCCCAAAACCATCTCCTATTGGCCACTTTACTCAGCCTCACACGGTCTTCTTGCTCCTGTTATTGCAGAAGAAAAAAGGAGCCGAAGATTGAATGTGAACTCCGGGCAATCAAAGGGCTGATAACACCTCCAAACTCCAACATAACCGAGACTCCATCACCACCCGACCATCATCTACTCTCACTTATGAACATGCCAACATTTACCACACAAAGGCCACAAAGGCACCAAACAAGACTCGACAAAGGGGAAAAGCACATGGAACACAGAAAAAAAAAAAAAAAACATGTGTTGAGGTTATTAAAAGATCACCAATAAGCAAAACTATCACTACACATTTCAGCGACCAAAAATCGGAGGAAAATATGTGCGATCTTGGTTCAAACATTTTGTCAAATAAATGGTCTGCAGTAGCTCTGTAAAACCCAACACGCACACGGACTAACAAAAGGAACAAGTCTTGGTTTCCTGGCTTGGCCAAACCAAGGTGAGGCACCAAAAGACTTGAGGAGCGAGCGCTTGGTCGTGGGGGTCCTTACCGGCTCGGAGACGGCGGCGGGAGGGCGAGCTCGAGATGAATCAAGCAATGGCCGACCGCCCCCACAATGTTTCCGAGGCGAGATACTCGGGAGAAGGGAGGTTCGTACCAGAAAAATGAAACTCACCGGAGGTTTGGGTACAGGGGTTACCAGGTCGGGACGACGAGGATAACGATCGGGATCGTTGAACAAGACTCAGGCGCGCCAATCGACCCGAGAACTCCTCGCTTTCAGTCGCTCACTTCGTTGCCGAGAACAACACCATCGCCAGGATCTCTCTTGGAGAAACGCCATCGCTAAAACTCGTCAACCACTACCCACGATCAACGAGATAAGGCTTCATGGAAGATGATCGGAAAAACTTGAAATCGAGGCAAGGGAAGCTGCGGCTTGTTGTTCCAGCTAGGAGGCGCAACCTCGCGTCGGGGTGGCTAAGCGACGCTCGGCTGAGGTGGATTCCAGGTCTCCCTCTTCCCGGTCACTCTCCGTTTCTCCCCCTCTGGCTCCCTCAAGCTCTCTCCCTCTCTGTCTCTATCTGTCTCTCTCCGCCCCCTTTTGGAAGCAACCGGCCGGCGCGCATGGCCTCTGCCGCTGCCAGCTTGCCGGCCGGACTGCTCCCGACCCGCGGATCACGCCGCCCGCCTGCCCCTCGCGATCCCCTCTGCCTCTGTCCTTTTGCTATGTTCCTCTGCTTCTTTTTGCAGGTCCTGCGCGCGAAGACCAACTTGGAGGAAGAAGAGAAGCCAGGGGGAGCGGGCCGGGCCGAAGAGAGAGGGAAGCTGAGCCGGGCTGCGCGAGAAGGAGAGGAAGAAAGGAGGGGAGGGTTGGGCCAAGGTCAGATTCGGCCCGACCCGGCCCCTCTCGCGTTTTTTCCTTTTTTTTTTAATATGTATTAAAAAAATAATAAATAAATTAGGTGTCAACAGCCTCTTCTTCACAGCATTTGCAACTTACCACGGCCACTCCTACTTAGCAAACGTTATCTCATCATGATCATCATTGTCATGACAAAATAATAACAACAGCACCACCATCAAAACAATAAGGAGGAAGAGAAGCAATCTCAGATTCCTAGAATTATGTTGTGCTTCTGCAATTTTCGGTGTACATGAACCTCCACTAGCTAAGCATCTCGATGGATATCTCGTGCTCATTTAAAATATACCCGTTGTAACGTGACCCATGCAATTCTAATCATTTTTATCTTAGATGGAAAATGGCATGGCATAATGAAATTTCTTGGGCATATTGAGATGACATTTAAATAAGCCATGACTTAAAGATTTTCGGCAATCATATAGAGTCATACCCTTAACATCTACGAAAAAGATTTTTAAAGTAAAAGAATTGCAGCCTCCTATCTTGCAAGTATATTAATTGCTAAGTTATGCTAAAAAGAGTGGATGAGCTCTTATCTCTAATTATTTGAAAATCCCTCGACAAAACTATATTCTTTTGCTCTGTGAGTCCAATGAATTTCCCTTGATTATTATAATTTCGCTCAGTTCTATATGGTTGCGAGAGCACAAGCGTGGGGACCGGAGGCTATTGTTGGATTTAGGTGGAACAGAACAGCTTAGGTACTGTTAATTAGTGATCTAGTTATATTGGTTATTGTTGGATCAGTTCTATATGGTTATTATGATTTATGAATTAGGTGTACCGAAGGCTATTGTTGGATTAGCTCAGTTCTATATGGTTTTGGTAAGTGACCTAGCTATTTCCCTATGAAAGATTTGCTTTTGGAGGGTGAGTTGTAGAGTAGTTCCGTCATTTACCATCAAAGAAATTAGATGGACTCATTTTGGCAACTGGAACATAATACTTGCAATATTTATTTGCCAAAAAATGGCCCAAACCTAACCTCTTTAAGATAAATAATGAAAACAGAATCTTATAAATTAGCACAGTATTAAACATCTATGAGGAACGAAAGTTAACTAAGACCTAGTGTTTCATATGCTTCACCTTTATTTTAGGTTTTGCGATTTGTACTAAGATTAATTATTAAAATGCCATGCACAATTTCCAAAAAGGAAATGTAAAATTCAATTGAGCTAAAAAAACTAACAATTATATGAATGTATAGCTAGTTATCTGATAGACTTCAAATGTATAGTGATGGTACACTTCACAATGGCCAAATGAAGAATCACAGCCCAAAGAGAGAAACAAGATATTTTGTAAATTTGAACTTTTAAGGTAAAATATGAGAAAATTTATAAAAAACACTCGAGTGAGGATATTTACACATAAATGTCACAGTAGTTTTACAAATGATTATGATGTTTTCTATACATTAGATAGCAATATAAAATGACACAAGCCTTGGAAATCTAATCTTACTGATACTAAGCAAGATAATATTTTCGTAACTCATAGGAGGATTAGCCATGACAGAGCAAAGATTTTTCCTTTTTTTTTTTGGGGATTTAATTGTGCCCATGATCCTTTAAAGAAGATCTTGTTTGGATATTGAATATTTTGTTTCAGAGATGGACCGGAGCTCACGGACAACAGTGGCCAGCGGATCGTGGGGCTCGACCGTGGGGTGCTCACGGCCAATGAGGCAAGGACCGGCAATGAAAATCAATCGGTCACGGCGGCAGGAACACGCTTGTATAGTCACCGAATTCAACAACAGATTCTGCAAAACAAGAAGAAGAGAGCCGGAAGGAGATCAAAGTGAATTGTTCTGGCTCAGTAGATCTTTGGAGTTGCTGGAACTCGTAGGACAGCAACTGGAACGTCGGGGCAAGCAGCGTGAGGATGTGAGGATGAGCAAAGGACTTCATAGCCCAAGTACTCTTCACAGCTGGAGAATGCGCAGCGGAGTGGAGTGATGGGTGCGAGGCTACCAGAGAGACAGAGAGAACTTTGCATCTCTTTTGGCTTTTTCTCTACGAATGCAAATCTCTCTCTCCTTTCAGATCGCTTCTTGAAACCCTCTCTTGTCCCTATCAGCCCCCATTTACACGTAAGTCATTTGGTCCCTCAAGGAAAGAAACATTATCTCTTTCCTCCTTCCAGTCATAGATTCCACGGCCGAAGATGCAATTTCCTTTCTCTTTTACTACTTTCCGTAGACCAAATCTTGCCTATTTTCACTTATTTCCTCAAACAGCCGGAAAATAGTGCCCAAGAAATCGTGGATGTCAGATCGAGAAAGAGATTTTCGCACATGTGCCCAATCGCCTATTTGCAGTCAAAATTATATTGGGAGTGCTCTCTCACTTTCCCGTCTCTTTGTTCTTCCATCATTGACAGTGAATTATGCACCAAATGTATGGGAAAATAATATAGGCTTTTTTACAAGATTTTTCCTTCGTATCAAGCCTGTGATAATTTCATTTTTGCTTTGAAAGTTCTCTCCTCATTCCAAATATCATAATCCGCACGGTATACATTTTGCTATTGATTTACATAGCCCCAGACCGTGAACCTCCATGTTTATATTCCAAAAATCCTTCCAAATTCGACCAAATAACATAATCTTTCCATGCGTAGCAACCCACTTGCAAAGATTTCAGCCTCAATAATGAATGGGCTTGATCGAATTTTTTAATCCAAGTGCTCATTCCACAATTAGGCTCAAAATATTTCAATTGAGTCCACTCGCCGCCGGTCCAATAGATATGCAAATATATGGGTTTGATTATTATGAGATTGATCTATAATTTTCTATACAATTAATTTTTCAATGGATTGCCAAAATTTAGGTGTGAGCATAGCCTTATCTTGATTAATTTATCTAAACATGAAAAAGAAGAATTAATAAGAAAGTACCTAACACGATAATCTAATTAAGGAGTCTAACAACATAAAAACACAAGAAGGATAGATCATGCCGTGATGCCATGTACTTTTACATTATTGAAGAATGGACTAAACTACTATAAACGGAATTAAATCCATCCTTACTCAACATGATTAATGTGTGTAGGACAATAAGGATAAGAACTATATAAGTCTATCCGATTTCTTTCTTCTTTTTTTTTCAAATAATTATAACCAATTTGAATTGGACATTTTTTAATAGTTTCTAAAGTGATCATTAAAAGTATGAGTTGATAATTCATGGCACAACCCTGTAACAAAGATGTTGTTTACATGAAACCTAGTTAAATATGTTAGAATTAAGTTTAATTGTATCATCACAAATAGGTTAAGCTGTTGAGAAATGGATGATACATATATGTGCGGTTCAGCTACTTTCATATATTGAATAATTGAAACATAAATCCAGATGCATACATTTATTGGGTATGTTAATATATTGTTTGCATCATAGAATCTGTTTTTACGCCCTTCAATTTGTGTATATTTAAAATTGTTCTTAAGTGTTTAAATATGAGAGTCAATTTCTCAAACTTACTATGTCATGTGATATATTTAATTTTATGTAATGTTTGGAATTTTAAATTGTGGTTTTGCATTTAGGTTTGACATATAATTGATACTATGATAACATGATAATACAATCCACCAATTTGAATGTCAGTGAACATTAGCCATTTTTTTTTTAATTGTAAGTATGATATTCCTCTTCTTCTGATACTTTGCTTAGATGGACGTTAGAGATAATACAATTTTTTTAACACTGGATGTGCTCTCATATATGGAGGTATTTTTTTACATAGACCCAGAGTTTGAAACTGATCCTAGAATGGATGGCATTAATAACTTGGTTTTGTCATATACAATTTTCAAGGTATCTGAGGATTGATCGACTTATACTTACAGCAAAACTTGATGAAATTTTGGATGGCAATTACTTCAACAAAAGGCAGCTAGCTGATCTAGAGAATGCCAAGTAGACTGCTTTAAGCTTGGACAGGCATAATCTATTGTATAACGTGAATGTTGTACACCCAACAGCAATCTGTGAATTCACTGTGTAGTTAATGCGGAACCTTTGTTGTCGCTAGCTTCTTCTTAGCAAAAAAGTTACAATAATAAGGTTAACTTCCACATTTGGAATGCATTTTCACTGTTTTCTCTGTCTTGTTCTGTTGTGATTAGACTGTGATCAGTGGCAAGTGGTAGAAATAGAGTTGAGTGTTGGGACTTGACTTTCTGACCATATGATGCTATCCTCCAATCTAAAGGTCAATGAGGATAACACAATAGTGGACAAAATGTATTGAAGATCTTGATATCACAAAATTCTCTACAGCAGCATTGTCCTAGGATACTATTGATAAATGAGTAGATTGTGAAAGAACTAACCACATGATCACATGTTAGAACATTTAAAAATGAAGTATCGGGATCAATGATCCATAGTAATTTTGCATAGTTTCATAGTGAGGAATGTCCCATCTCAATTAAGCTGCATCCTTTTCAATTGACATTGCAGTTTTGTTCCACATCGCTCTTTGCTAATCTCAAGTCATTATTTCTATTACTTCTTTTACTCGTGGTGAAGTTGTTCAAAAACACATGACTATTCAACTACTTTTCGATGGACTAAACATAAGTTCTTGAGATGCTTCCATGAGATATTGGATCTTGAAGATCATGAAGAAAAACAAGAGTGTCAATCAAAGCTGGTTGGACAGGAAGTTAAGCAGTGTCATATCTTTATGTCCTCGTTGCTTGTTGGAAAAGCATCAAGCATAAAGATTTTTCACCAGTGAGAAAACCTTGGTGGTGCCCTCAGGACCAAAAGTTTCCCAATTTGATAAAGAAGCGTAAGATTGAAAACTAAACATTGCCAATGCCAATGTGAATGACGCCAGTTGTCGTTGATCATTATCATCATATATAAAAAAACTACCTAAGCTTTTCACATCTTTCATTAAAGAAAACTAGGAGCTCCCCAAACTTCAGAAAGAAGCATGCATGGCGCTATATCAGTTAATTAATTTTTCGATTCGTTTTAACTAAAAATAGACACGCCTTTCCTTATCCCATTACATAATAAAGCCAAAAGGACAGTCCCAACCAGGCCTTTGCTTAGTCATCTTACGCGTTCATGGTTGGATGACGGCTTCATCAAGAAAACTTGAAAATCAGATGTGTTAACGACCTCTGGTTCAAACTTTTGCTTCTTTGGACCAGTGACTTGGTCGCAATAACTAGACTCAGATTGTGTTCGCGCTCTATTGATTGGTGTGATTGTATAAAACATTATGGATGTGTAAAGCTAGAGCTGCAAAGTGGTCACCACGGCCAGTATACAAAAGGTTATGCAGTCCTGTGAGCTTTATGTTCGAATCACATAAAATGTTTATGTCTGAACCACTAGCCCAGCTCCGGCTCGCATGTTATCTGGTCTGTGAGGCTAGTGAAATGTCGTATCATCTAACTGGAGTTCACCCATGCACGGTAGAGTTCCAAGTCATTTAAAGTAACATAAATAATTTGCTAATGAGTGCTACGGGGTACTTCCTAGACAACTGGACTGATTATCTTGATAGTACTTACTACATAACTTGGTCTCATGCCTCACCCCCGTGTGCTCAACTTGAAAATAGTTCCAGACGCATTGAGAACATAACTTAAAAGATCTATGCCCAAATAGGCTAATCAGAAAAGAGGTCCGCATTCATCGTGCATTTAGTATGTTGTTCAAATGGAAACCAAAAACTGATGAAACCGTGTTTTAATTCAGCAACTAGCTATGAAAACTTTACTTTAAAAAGCACAATGAAAAGACAAGTGGAGATCTGAAGCAATTGATAAGAAGAGTATATGTTGAGAGGCAGATTCAATCAGACAGTTTGGCGGAAAGAAAGGCATTGCAGATTCCTCAAGAATGCTGGTTGAAGGCTTTATTTAATTAAAGGGCTTAAGGCCCTGTCCGCCCAAGTTGGGCCCAGAAAGCCCGACCCACGGGAATAAGGCCCGTGGAAGGGGAGAGGTATAAAAGGGAGTGAGAGAGAGAGAGAAGATGTCTGTTGGAAAATAACGTACGTATTTTTCTATCTCAACGCTCTTCCTCCCTTACGTTGTTCCTCAAAGCAAACAAGAAGCGCTTGAAGGATTTTTGCCTCCCGGATCGAACAGGACCGGATTCTCTCCCTCCATTGGCGTCGGTGTCTAATCTGTGGATTAAAAGGTACGCTCGACTCTGTGGTGTGCTTTAGGATTGGTGATACGTGTCGTTTTCTTGGGCTTCGTCTTCCGCTTGATTTAGGGGTTCGATTCGGTGTCGAATCCAGTTTTCGGGAATCCGTTATTCCCAACATTGGTATCAGAGCCCTAGTTCACGTTTTCCCGATCAATTTGATGTGTTTTTGATTGATTTTTCGCAAAAGGAACTTCGGCCGTACGGATCGGGGCGAGCAATCCCGACACCCGAGACTTCTTAGGCCTTTTTCATGAGTTTTCGAATGTCAAAAACAAATTTTGAAAGCACTGGGAGAAAGAGGACGTCGAGACGAGTCTGGAGATGCCTCGAGCGCCGCCGGGAAACGCCGCACGCGCCCACACGCGCCGCCGGAAGGCGCTGCGCGTGGGCGCAACGCGCCCGGAAGCGCTCGATCGCTAGGCGCGTGTGGCACGCGCCGGTCCGCGGACCGACGCGTGCTGACGTCAGCATGACATCACCCAACGGTCAGTAACCGCTGGGGTGACGTCATCGATGACGTCAGCGATGACGTCGGTTGACCGGGCGGCGACCCGACCCGCGAACCGACCCGACCCGACGCGCTGACGATGGCACGCGCGCGGCACGTGCCGCTGACGTCTGCGTGACGTCAGCCCGCACGTGCACGGCATGTGCCAGCGGTCCGCCCGAACGGTCCGACCGGTCTGTCCGGTCCGACCGGTCCGTCCGGTCCGACCGGTCCGTCCGTTCCGACGTCCGACGACCGTTGACCGGCGACGACCGTTGACCGTTGACTTGACCGTTGACCGACCGTTGACTTGACCGTTGACCGATCGTTGACTTTGACCGTTGACTTTGACCGTTGACCGTTGACCCAAAAAAAAAAGGAAAAGAATATGTTTCTTTTTCAATTAAGTCTATGTGGATTATATGTAATCCCTTATTTGTTCTGCATTTGTTGCAGGAACAATGCCTCCCCTGAGGTTGCGCACACCTATTCGCGCAGTGACCGATGAACAAAAGGAAAGGCTGTCTATGTTAATAGCTGAGCTGACTGATCATCGATGGGAGAGTGGTGACTTAATTGATCACATCCTTGAAGTCAACGGGAAAATTCAACAGGTCATATGGAATGGTCGTCCTATGTCACAGTCAGAGATGGTGCGATTTTTCATAAACACTCTTCCACCTGAATGGCAAGATGTGTTGAATCGCATATGTGATGTCAACGAGTCGCTTCCTATAAGAAAATTGTGATAGATTTTGTAAATGAATATTACTGTATTGTTACAAGGGAAAAGATCAAGAAATTGAACAAAAGAGGATCTTTCCCGATTTGTGCGACTATGTGTTAGTTGTATTGGCTAATGTATGTTAAGTGTGCTTTGTGGACATATAATGTATTGTTTACTACCCGATTGTTATTGATGTAACAACTGATATGTTAGTTGTATTGATTGAAAGCATTATTGTTTTATTGGAATTCAATTATCTCGTTGCTTTATTATTCTTTAGTTCTTTGTGGGTAATTAGCTATGGGTAGTTATAGAAGTTTTTGTAGCTTCATAGGATTGATTTTGCATATGACAATCATATTAATGATAGTTTTAAGTTAGGATTTTGGAGGATGATTGGAAACGTAGTGACCTTTTGATTCTCAAGCCTTACTTGAAATTATTTATTAATATGATGGGTCTATGCAAATAGGGATGCATAAATGATAGGCATTAATAATTCGTGCATATTTGTCTCGATTTGTTCGATCAATGGCTTCACCACAAAAAGCATAGTTGCTTGAGCTGAACAAAGGTGAAAAGCTCAATGGAGACAACTATGAAATTTGGCAAATGAAAATCCAAAAGTATGTCTTTGGAAGAGCAAGAAGCACTTGAGGCTCTTGTCATGACCATGGTTGAACCCGAAGATGGAACCACCGAGCAGCAAAAAGGACAAAGAAGCTTTTTCTCGTGTGGAAAAGAATGAACTCTCTAGCTAGCATCACGTTGCTGAGCAGCATGGAAAATGACGTCATGCGAGAGTTCCGGCGTTTTGACAATGCCAAGGAAATGTGGGAGGCATTGGAAGCTAGATTTGGTCACACTTCGGTGACTAGACTGAGGCAGCTCACTATCAGGTTTGACTCCTATAAGAAGCCTCATGGTCAGACCATGAAGCAACATCTTAGAAAGATGTCAAACATGATAACTGAGCCGAGAGACGCCTCGCCATGTCCTCACAGATGAGCAGCAAGTGCAAGCGGTGATTCGTTCCTTGCCTCAGAGTTGGGAGCATATGAAGATGCACCTGACTCATAATGAAAACATTAAAACCTTTGAGGATGCAATGCGTCATCTTGAGCTGGAAGAGGACCGCCTGTTGGCGGCTAAGCCGGATGCTGAACTTTATCATGCTAGTTCTAGCTCAAATGGAGCTTCGAGCTCCAAGCGCAAGCGCCCTAGCTGGTTTGATAAGGGGAAAGGCAAGGAAGAAGCTGGTCCTTCGGGAAGAAACCCAAGTTTAACCAACATAATAGAGGAAAGCGTCCTCACATGAAGAAGTTAGCAAGGGTGAAATGCTACAACCGTGACAAGAAGGGTCACTATGCTCGCGATCGTCGTGAGCCAAAGAAGGTATGCACCCCTTGTACTTTTCAGAACTTTACTTATGTGTCGAGTTCTGTGTTTCTAACTGAGTCTAATCCTTTGTGGACTGTGGATTCAGGAGCGACGGACCATGTAGCGAAGGATAGAGGATCCTTCGTGGAATTCCAACAAGTACCAACTGGAATTAAGTGGATCTATGTGGGAAACAACTCCAGAGCTGAAGTGAAAGGAATTGGCACATGCCAACTGAATATGCGTGGTGGACGCACCTTGTTTCTTCATGATGTATTGTATGCTCCGGAGATTCGTCGGAATTTAGTGTCTGTATTGATGTTGGTTAAATTAGGTTTTAATGTGAACTTCTGTAGTAGAGGTGTGAATTTGTTTTTGGAGACAAATTACTATGGTTGTGGCTATTTTCTGGATGGTTTTATTGTATTGGATATTGAGTATATTAATGCAAATGTTTGTTATTCCCTTATCACATCTTCTAATACTTATGATAATGATGTGAATGTGTGGCATGCTAGGCTTGGTCACATTGGCCAACAACGTATGAATAGACTAGCCAAAGAGGGCTTGTTGGGTAACATTGAAAAAGTCGATTTGCCCATATGTAAGCATTGCCTAGAAGGAAAAACAACACGGAAACCATTTGGGAAAGGGAAAAGAGCTGAATTTCCTTTGCATTTAATCCATTCGATGTCGTGGTCCAATGAATGTGAGAGGAAGGCATGGGGCTGTTTATTTCATCACCTTTATTGATGATTATACTTGATTCGGATATGTCTATTTGATTTCTCATAAGTCTGAAGCAATAAGTTGTTTCAAAAGGTTTATGAACCTGGTAGAAAATCAATTAGACAAGAAAATAAAAAAATTGAGATCCGATCGAGGTCGAGAATATTTATCTGATGAGTTCAGAAAATTATGTGATGAAAAAGGAATAGAAAGACAGTTGTCTATTCCGTATACTCCTCAACAAAATGGTGTTGCAAAGAAAAGAAACAGAACCCTACTGGAAATGGTTAGGTCTATGATGGCGCATGCTAACTTACCTATCACCTTTTGGAGTGATGCATTGTTAACTGCTGCCTATATACTTAACCGGGTGCCTTCCAAATCAGTTACTTCCACTCCATATGAGTTATGGACAGGTAGAAAACCGGACTTAAGTTTTCTTAAGCCATGGGGTTGTGCTGCCTATACACATGAGTCCTCTCACAAAATTTGGGAAATTAGGTCCCAGAGGAAAGAAGAGTATTTTCATAAGATACTCAGAACACTCAAAAGGGTATGTGTTCATTGGTGAGCAGGAAAGTGGGAGTGTAACTGAATATGAATCACGAGATGTCACATTCTTAGAGGATGAGTTTCCTAAGAAGGGCGAAATAGGGGAAGATCACTCCCTATTTGAGACTTTGGATCAAGATAATGATATTGGTGGAGTTCATCCAAGTGGGAGCGTAATAGGGAATGATGTGCAAAGTGTACAATCTCCCGTAAGGCGAACAAGTCGCCAAAGTATTCCCCGTCGACGTTTTGACATTGAAGGGGAAACTTTTATGGTTGCTCCACAAGATGAGGATGAGCCAAGAAATATCAATGAGGCTCAAGTGCCCTAGTAAAGAAAAATGGATTCGTGCAATGGAAGAGGAAATGGAGTCAATGGAATCAAACCAAGTCCGGGAACTGGTTGATCTGCCAAAAGAACGCAGAGATATTGGGAACAAATGGGTTCTCAAAATAAAGCGAAAGGCTGATAGCTCGATAGAAAGGCATAAGGCTTGCCTTATGGCGAAGGGGTATAATCTACAGGAATGAATTGATTATAAAGATACGTTTTCTCCCGTGGTGAGATTTACCTCGATTCGCATTATTCGGCAATAGTAGCTAGTCGGATCTTGAGTTACATCAAATGGATGTAAAGACTGCTTTCCTCAATGGAGAATTAGAGGAAGAAATATATATGGAACAACCTGATGGTTTCATAGTGAAAGGCCAAGAAGAAAAGGTATGTCGACTTTTAAGGTCGATATATGGTCTTAAGCAGTCATCAAGACAATGGTATATACGTTTTCATAATGCCATAGTGGCATATGATTTTACAATGATTGATGAGGATCATTGTGTATATATCAAAAGATCCAAGGATCAATTTGTGATCATATCATTATATGTTGATGATATACCGATTGCCTAAGCAATATGGAGTTGGTTAATACCGTCAAGAGATGGTTGTCTTCTAACTTTGAGATGAAGGATATGGGTGAGGCTGCATACATTCTTGGAGTTAAGATTTCGAGAGATCGTTCGAAGAGATCGTTGTCTCTTTCACAAGAAACCTATATAAATAAGGTTCTTGAACGATTTCGTATGCAAGACTGTAAACCCATAGACACTCCTATTGCAAAAGGTGAAGGATTGAGCCATAGACTGTGTCCAGGGACTCCACAAGAGAAGGAACAAATGAAACATGTTCCTTATGCTAGTGCTGTTGGAAGCTTGATGTACGCTATGATGTGTACAAGACCCGACATATGTTTTGCGGTTGGAATGGTGAGTAGATACCAATCCAACCCGGGTCCAGCACACTGGAAAGCCGTGAAGAGAATACTGAGGTATCCGAAGGGAACTGATTTCAAGTTGAATTATCAAGGAAAGGATCTCGCGACTTGAAGGCTATTCGAGATGCTTTGATTGGGGAGGAGATTTAGATGAAAGAAAATCTACCTCGAGGTTTTGCTTTCTTCATCGAACAATGGCGCCATATCATGGAGCAAGAAGAAGCAAACGTGCATAGCCTTGTCCACGATGGAAGCTGAGTTCGTGGCGTTATCGGCAGCGGTACAAGAAGCGAGTTTGGCTTAAGAGATTTTTGGATCATTTAGGTGTTATTGAGAAAGCTGCAAATCCATTGTTGGTTAACTGTGATAGCCAAGCGGCTATAGCGTACACCAAAGATCCAAAGTATCATGGCAAGACCAAACATATAGATACCAAGTATAACTTTGTAAAAGATATGGTTGCACGAAAGGATGTGAACTTGCAGTACATATCTACGCATAGAATGGTAGCAGATCCTGTGACATCCTGAAATTCGACCCCGTTTCGATAAAGTGAAATGGGCATTTCGTCAACGTGCCTATAGTCCTTTTTCTCTGAGCTGATCACTCACGAGTTAACTAATCTATTGGGTAAAGCCGGTAAGGGATGTATCTGCAGTAAAATCCCTAAAAGCTACTCAATTTGTTGGATTGGACTAAAATCACGTCTGATCGATTTTTAACCACGAAATTGAACTCGATTTCGGGAATCGAATTTTAAGCGCGTCATAATTCTTATTTTTAGGACCCTATCTCATCGCTCGTCAATTTATTGACGAGTCCGAAATTTCAAGAAAGAAATTATCAGAGGAAAATCAAATACCAAAAGAAAATAGAAAGGGAAAGAGAAAAGAAAAGAAAAGAAAAAAATAAGATCATTATTTAAATTTTTTTCTTCTCTCTCTCTCTTTTCTTTTCTCTCTCTCTTTTCTCTCTCCATCCCCTTTTCTCTCGTTTTACCCCCTCCCCACCGAACACCCACTTGCCAAATTCAACTTTGCTTCCCTCTCTCTTTCTACTTTTGACCGGTCAAGCCCTACTTTCTTTTCTCTCTCTCTCTCTCTCTCTCTCTCTCTCTTTCTTTTTCTTCTTCTTCCTCCCCACGCATCCGAACAAAACCAGAAAACAAAAGCACGAACGGATGTTGCCGCACGAGCACCCCCGTCGCGCCGTTCCACCGCCCCCCCACCCACGTCGCGCCCATGCGCCCGCGCACGCTCGCATCCCGCCGCTCCACCCATCCGTCCCCGCCGCGCGATCAACTCCGTCCAGCAGCCGTTTGGCCTCTGTTCAGCCCCCATCCGGCCATCTCCGGCCGCCGCCCGAGCTCCACCCGGACCTCCACCGACGCCTTCCCCTCCGCGGCCTTGCCGCCCTCCGTGGTTGTAGGTTGCTGTTTTGTGTGTTTGGCCAGCCATCCCAGCAAGTTGCGAAAAATGGGTTTCCAGCACTGTTCAAGGCCGTTTTGGGCCGTTTCCGGGCCCCGAACCCGAGCCGTGCTTTGGAGTTTATCGTTCCTCGCGTCGCCCACGTCGGATTGATCCGATTTGCGCGCGATTTGGTGAGTAATCTCACTAATCTTGGATTAGTTGACTAATTATGCTTTAAGGTTTGTTTAGTTTTAATTAATTATGTTTAGGTTGTTAGATTAGAAGTAATTAGCAATTATTAGCCAATTGTGATGTGATTTAAATAAATTGATTGCGCAATTAGCAAGTAGACTTGGTCTACTATTTATTGGAAGTATCTTGGGGATTTTCCGACCCCTAATTGGGCTTCAATTTGGCAATTCGGGCCTAAGTGAGATTTTTGGGCATTTAAATATTGATTTTCGGAATTAAATTAAATAATTATTTATTTTCCGAAAATGCAAGGGAGATGGTCCGGAACCGGAATATTATGCTGATGACTGTAGTGAAGTCTGTTTATTTAATCGGGCTTTATTTTAAGCCAAATGGGATTTTAATATTAATTATTTAATATTCTAATTAATTAATTATTTATTTTCTTCAATATTAATTATTGTGCTGATGACCGTTTCCGAAATTAATTTTGAAATAATATTAATTATTTAATTTTCTTAATTGATTAATTATTTATTTCCTGAAAATTCAACTGGGATGGCCCGTGATCGGAAAATTATGCTGATGACCGTGGTGAAGTCCGTTTACTTAATTGGACCTTATTTTGAGCTAAACGGAATTTTTTAATATTTAATAATTAATTTTCGAAATTAATTAAATATTTATTTATTTTTCGGAAATTAAGATTGAGATGGCCGACGATCGAAATCTCGTGCCGATTGTCATGGCGCAGTCCGTTTATTTATTTGAGCTTTGAATTGTGCCAATTTGAATTGAATGTGGAAATTAGGATATATTCCTAAATTGTTGTGGTTAATTATTTCATTGAGAAATCGTTGAGTATTGATTGATCTTGAAAGTGGTCGAGTGGGACCGTAAAGCCATTGATTCTTGAAAGTGGTCGAGTGGGACCGTAAAGCCATTGATTCTTGAAAGTGGTCGAGTGGGATGGGACCGTAAAGCCATTGATTCTTGAAAGTGGTCGAGTGGGACCGTAAAGCCATTGATTCTTGAAAGTGGTCGAGTGGGACCATAAAGCCATTGATTCTTGAAAGTGGTCGAGTGGGACCGTAAAGCCATTGAATCTTGAAAGTGGTCGAGTGGGACCGTAAAGCCATTGATTCTTGAAAGTGGTCGAGTGGGACCGTAAAGCCATTGAATATCGAAAGTGGTCGAGTGGGACCGTAAAGCCATTAAATGTTGAATGTTGTCGAGTGGGACTCTGAATAACAATAGCTTGAATGACCGTGAAATGGTCAGGCTATTATGTAATCGACGAGGTCGATTAATCATTGCTTTGATTTGATGTCGTGAATTGATTGACTGATTAGAAATGACCGTGAGTGGTCTTGTTGGTATATAATCGACTAGGTCAATTTAATTGATGCTTTGATCGGTGATATGATTGCTTGAGTGCCTATTATGAATTGTACTTGACTTGCGGTGGAATCTATGCTAAGGTACGTCTTCGACCTATGCGTGTTTAGGCAGCCTTTAGTATAATGGTTCACTAATCGGGCTTAGTGGGGTAGAACTCGGCGAGACGTAGTCTCATCCCGGTTTGGGAAAACCATTTCGGGACCCCGCTGAGGAGCCGAGGAGGAATCGAGGAGGAAGAGTTGGAGAAAGGATTTTTGGGAGAAGAAGACAATCTCGAGAGGGGCCGTGAATATGGTCTAGATGGACTGAAATTTTATCTTCTTTGATATCTCCATTTTGATGTGAATAGAGTTTAGAATAAAAAGTTGTGAAGTGTCTCTTTGTGGTTTGTATAAAGGTTTGGTTGTAAATTTCAATATGAAAAATATAACCTGCTTTTCTATCCCATTATTTTATTGTCTGGGGATTTATAATTGCTTCCGCATGTGCTTAATGAATGAAAGGGTCGGCGATACATTGTCCTGGGATATCGCATTATAAAATCGACCAAGTGAGACGGATGTGTGCGTGCCTGAGGATCGGGGCGTGACATCCAGTTTAAGTGGTATCAGAGCGAGGTTGAAGATTGGAGTGATAAGGAGCGTTGACCATGGGATAGTTAGTAGGAAAGGCCTTTAAGTTCATGCTGATGCATGTCTGTGTTAGTTGAATGCGAAATTTGTTTGTTGTGTGTGGATCGCTCATCTTCTAATCCAGTGTGGATTTGGAAGACGGGTTGCAGTGTAAGACTAAACCATGAGTGAGCAGGAGCTGAGAACTCCTAGTGAGAGGACAATGTCCTCTGTGACTCGGGATGATGCACTGACAAAGGTCAGTACCCGAGGTGGTTGTGGCAGAGTGTTGGCTCTGGCCAGCTCGAGTGTAAGAGTACCACCGCAGGTTGGTACTAGTGTAGCAGCATCGAATGATCCTAAGTTCGATAGGATCGTTCTGATGCTAGTGTTCCTTGGGAATTGGATGAGCCAGGAAGCTTAGGATCGAGCCGCTGTCAATGTTACAACCGCCGTTGTTGTCGCCACATGCTGAGATCCAGAGTGGAGATGTGATCAGGAGCGAGTCATTGCATTCGAGCCGAGGTATAGATCCAGTTCAGGCAGAAATGAAAATCGATCAGGGAAAAGATCGAGGTTGAGAGTGGTTTTAGCAGACCAATGGGACAACCAGAAAGAGTGTGTGCTGTCACTTGGCAGGAGATAAAAGACTCACCTGATAAGTGTCAGAATTGTATAAGGAAGCATGGATGAATACAGTGGTCGAATATGACTAGAACCTGTTGTGATGATGACCAACGTGGCTATCAGGTGAAGGACTGTCAGTGGAAGTCTAAGGTGACATAGACATTGTTACCGCAATCAAGAAGGAATGGGAGTAGAATGGACCTTGCACCGATCAGAGAAAGAATGTGTTGGAAGTGATCTCATCAGAGTAACGTAGCTGAGTTTTGTGTTGAGTTGGTAGAACTTAAATTGTTGAAGTAAAAGTGACAGAGGAGAAATCATTAGCAGCAATTATGCTTGATTAGTTGCTGAAGTGTGAATTTGATGCCACATGAATAGTGTGGGCTTATGGAGCATCTTGTGATAATGAATCATGGTCATTGAGTAATCCAGTTTAGTCTAGTAACATGTGCAAGTGTCGAGGTTATTGGGAGTCGAAAAGAATCTTCGATTTCATGAATCTCGTTGGCTAAAGATAATCCGTTTGTTAGACTGAGGTTGCCAAGATTGATTTGACAGTTGTAGTGGATGTGTCAGTTGAGAAATAGAATGTGAAGAAGGTGGCCGTGATACAGAATATTTCTAAGATGGTTCCAAAGGAATTGCTTGGGTTACCGCCATAAAGAGATAAAAAAAAAAAAAAAAAATTTGCGATTGAACTAGCATCAGGATAGAGCCATTCTCGAAGGCTTCTTACCAGCTGTTGTTGTCTAAATTGGTAGAATTGAAGATGCAGATATAAAGATTGAGGAATGAGGAATTCATGCAGATCAGTGCATCACTTTGGGGAAACATCAGTTGTGTTTGTGAGAAGAAGAAAGATGGATTGTTGCGAGTGTGCATCGACCGTCGTCAACTCAATTAGGTGAAGATTAAGGACAAGTGTTCTTTGCCAAAGATCGATGAATGGTGTGACTAGTTATAAAGAGCATCGATGTTTTAAAGGTTGACTTGAGATTATGAAGTCATCAGTTACGAATCAAGAATGAGGTTATACTGAAAATAGCTTTTCATTCTTGATAAGGTCTTTACAAGAGTATTGTAAGATTGTTTGGCTTGATAAACACTCCAGCTACTGTCATGGATTTGGCAAATCGAGTGTGCAAGGAATATCTATGTAAGTTGTGATCGTGTCGTATAATGATATTTTGGTGTATTTGAAGAATGCTAAAGAGCACAAGAGATGTCTGAGAATGGAGAAGGAATTTCCATGCACCTGGTCAAGACCGAATCAGTTATCAGTGGACCAAGACCGACAACAGTGACAGAGATCAGAAGTTTTCTAGGGTTAGCAGGTTATTATAGACGGTTTGTGAAAGGGTTCTCATCAATAGCATCGTTTCTGACAAAGCTCCTGAAGAAAGAAGAGAAATTTGTATGGTCAGACAAGTGCGAGCGTAGTTTCCAAGAGCTGAAGGAAAAACTGACTATCGCACCTGTGCTGACGATTCCATCTAGTCCTGGAGGATTCGAGATCTATAGTGATGCGTCATTTAGGGGATTGGGTTGCGTGCTGATGCAACATGGCAGAGTTGTTGCATACGCTTCCCGGCAGTTGAGACCTCATGAATTGAATTATCCGACGCATGACTTAGAACTCGCAGCCATCATATTTGCATTGAAGATTTGGAGGCACTACTTATGCGGAGAAAAGTTTCAGATCTTCACAGACCATCAGAGTCTCAAGTATTTGTTCTCTTAGAAGGAGTTGAACATGAGACAGCGCCGATGGATGGAATTGCTGAAAGACTACGACTGTGATATTTTATATCACCCGGGAAAGGCGAACAAAGTCGCCGATGTATTGAGTCGGAAGTCTTCAGTGGCACGGACCTTGGTTAAGGAGTGGAACTTAATTGAGAGAGCTCGAGATTCGGAATTCAAATTTGAGGTAGGCCACCTCTCAAGTCTTATGGCCATCCTCAGAATTGAACCGGATGTTCAAGTCAGAATCAAGCAACTGCAACCAACAGATTCAGATGTACAGAAAATTCTTCCAAAGGATACCGATAAAAGAAAGGCCGATTTTCAAGTTTTAGATGATAGGGTATTGAGGTTCCATGGACGTTTGGTTGTACCTGACGATGTAGAGCTTAGAGAAGAAATTTTATCTAAAGCACATCGTAGCTATTACAACGTTCATCCTGGAAGCACTAAGATGTATTTGCATCAATACTACTGGTGGTCAGGTATGAAGGCGGACATCGCCAAGCATGTGCCCAAGTGTTTGACTTGTCGGCAAGTAAAAGCCCAGCATTACAAGCCGGGAGGATTTCTGTAATCTCTTGCGATCTCAGAGTGGAAATGGGAGCATATCACAATGGATTTCGTGACTGGGCTACCAAGGAGTCAAAGGGGAAATGATTCGATTTGGGTAGTAGTCAACAGGCTGACAAAGTTGGCTCACTTCATTGCAGTTCGAAGGGACCTAAGTCTGGATAGACACGCAGACCTGTTTGTACGTCAGGTGGTTCGTATGCATGGAGTGCCGGTTACGATAACATCCGATAGAGACCCGAGATTTACTATTGCTTTTTGCAAGAGCTTGTAGAGTGCTTAGGGTATAAAGCTTCAGTACAGTACGGCATATCATCCTTAGATGGATGGCCAGTCAGAAAGGACAATTCAGACTCTTGAAGATATGCTGAAAACGTGTGTAATAGACTTCAAAGGAAGCTGGGAAGATCAGCTTCATTTGGTCGAATTCGCCTACAACAACAGTTATCAACAGAGCATGAAGATGGCCCAATTTGAAGCGTTGTATGGCAGAGCATGCAGAACTCCTATGTGTTGGGATGAAGTCGGAGAAAGGAAGATAACGGGCCCAGAGTTAGTTCAGCAATCGGTAGATGCCGTGGCAGTGATCAGAGACAGATTGAAGACAGCGCAGAGCAGGTAGAAAAGTTATGCAGATAAGCGTCGAAGGTCTTTGGAATTCTAAGTTGGTGATCACGTTTTTCTAAAAGTGTCACCAATGAGAGGAACTTTGTGCTTTGGTAAGAAAGGCAAGCTGAGTCCGAGGTACGTAGGTCCGTTTGAGATTCTTGAAAGAATTGGAAACCTAGCGTATCGTCTTGCGTTGCCGCCAAGATTGGCACAAGTGCATGACGTCTTTCACGTGTCGATGTTAAGGAAGTACGAGCCTGACCCGACCCACGTGCTCAATTTCGAAGAATTAGACGTGGATGACCGTGTGTCATACGTTGAAAGCCCGGTTCAAATTGTCGATCGCAAAGAGCAAGTTTTGCGTACAAAGACCATTCCGTTGGTCAAAGTGATCTGGCAACACCACGGTATTGAATGAGCGACTTGGGAGACTGAAGAATCGATGAGACAATTATACCCCCGCCTTTTTGATCAAAGTGTAATGGTTTAAATTTCGAGGACGAAATTTTTATAAGAGGGGAAGAGTTGTGACATCCTGAAATTCGACCCCGTTTCGATAAAGTGAAATGGGCATTTCGTCAACGTGCCTATAGTCCTTTTTCTCTGAGCTGATCACTCACGAGTTAACTAATCTATTGGGTAAAGCCGGTAAGGGATGTATCTGCAGTAAAATCCCTAAAAGCTACTCAATTTGTTGGATTGGACTAAAATCACGTCGATCGATTTTTAACCACGAAATTGAACTCGATTTCGGGAATCGAATTTTAAGTGTGTCATAATTCTTATTTTTAGGACATTGTCTCATCGCTCGTCAATTTATTGACGAGTCCGAAATTTCAAGAAAGAAATTATCAGAGGAAAATCAAATACCAAAAGAAAATAGAAAGGGAAAGAGAAAAGAAAAGAAAAGAAAAAGAATAAGATCATTATTTAAATTCTTTTCTCTCTCTCCCTTTTCTCTTTTTCTCTCTTCTCTCCATCCCTCCTCTCGTGCGTTTCCCCCACCCCACCGCCAATACCCACTTGCAAATTCAACTTTGCTTCCTCTTTCTTTCTTTTACTTTTTTGACCGTCAAACCCTTCTCTTTCATCTCTCTCTCTCTCATCTCTCTCTCTCTCACTTTTTCTTCTTCTTCCTCCCCACGCATCCGAAGAAAACCAGAAAACAGAAGGAGGAAGCTCGATGTTGCCGCACGATCGCAGCTCCCCGTCGCTGCTCGTTCCACCGCCGCCCCCACACCCACGTCGCGCCCATGCGCTCGCCGCTCGCGCCGCCGCCATCCCGCCGTGCGCGTCCCTCGCGTCCCCGCCGCGCATCTGTCCAGCATCCTTTTGGCCTTTCCGCCCGACCCCCCATCCGGCCATCTCCGGCCGCCGCCCAGCTCCACCCGGACCTCCACCGACCTTCCCCGCCCTCCTTGCCGCCTTGCTCCGCCATCTAGGTTGCTGTTTTGTGTGTTTGGCCATCCCAGCAAGTTGGAAAAATGGGTTTCCAGCACTGTTCAAGGCCGTTTTGGGCCGTTTCCGGGCCCCGAACCCGAGGCCTGCTTTGGGAAGAATTGTTCCTCGCGTCGCCGCCGTCGGATTGATCCGATTTGCGCGCGATTTGGTGAGTAATCTCACTAATCTTGGATTAATTGACTAATTATGCTTTAAGGTTTGTTTAGTTTTAATTAATTATGTTTAGGTTGTTAGATTAGAAGTAATTAGCAATTATTAGCCAATTGTGATGTGATTTAGATAAATTGATTGCGCAATTAGCAAGTAGACTTGGTCTACTATTTATTGGAAGTATCTTGGGGATTTTCCGACCCCTAATTGGGCTTCAATTTGGCATTCGGGCCTAAGTGAGATTTTTGGGCATTTAAATATTGATTTTCGGAATTAAATTAAATAATTATTTATTTTCCGAAAATTCAAGGGTCCGAACCGAATATTATGCTGATGACTGTAAAATTTAATGCTTTATTTTAAGCCAAATGGGATTTTTAATATTAATTATTTAATATTCGAAAATAATTAATTAATTATTTATTTTCCGAAAATTCCGAGATGGTCTTTATTTAATGGTGACTTTATTTTATTTTGAGCTAAATTGAATTTTTAATATTAATTATTTAATTTTCGAAATTAATTAATTAATTATTTATTTTCTGAAAATTCAACTGGGATGGCCCGTGATCGGAAAATTATGCTGATGACCGTGGTGAAGTCCGTTTATTTAATTGGACCTTATTTTGAGCTAAACGGAATTTTTTAATATTTAATAATTAATTTTCGAAATTAATTAAATATTTATTTATTTTTCGGAAATTAAGATTGAGATGGCCGATGACGAAATCTCGTGCCGATTGTCATGGCGTCCGTTTATTTATTTGAGCTTTGAATTGTGCCAATTTGAATTGAATGTGGAAATTAGGATATATTCCTAAATTGTTGTGGTTAATTATTTCATTGAGCCGTTGAATTGTTGATTGATCTTGAAAGTGGTCGAGTGGGACCGTAAAGCCATTGATTCTTGAAAGTGGTCGAGTGGGACCGTAAAGCCATTGATTCTTGAAAGTGGTCGAGTGGGACCGTAAAGCCATTGATTCTTGAAAGTGGTCGAGTGGGATGGGACCGTAAAGCCATTGATTCTTGAAAGTGGTCGAGTGGGACCATAAAGCCATTGATTCTTGAAAGTGGTCGAGTGGGACTGTAAAGCCATTGAATCTTGAAAGTGGTCGAGTGGGACCATAAAGCCATTGATTCTTGAAAGTGGTCGAAAGGGACCGTAAAAAGCCATTGAATATCGAAAGTGGTCGAGTGGGACCGTAAAGCCATTAAATGTTGAATGTTGTCGAGTGGGACTCGAATAGCAATAGCTTGAATGACCGTGAAATGGTCAGGCTATTATGTAATCGACGAGGTCGATTAATCATTGCTTTGATTTGATGTCGTGAATTGATTGACTGATTAGAAATGACCGTGAGTGGTCTTGTTGGTATATAATCGACTAGGTCAATTTAATTGATGCTTTGATCGGTGATATGATTGCTTGAGTGCCTATTGTGAATTGTACTGACTTGCAGGTGGAATCTGATGCTAAGGTACGTCTTCTGACCTATGCGTGTTTAGGCAGCCTTTAGTATAATGGTTCACTAATCGGGCTTAGTGGGGTAGAACTCGCGAGACGTAGTCTCATCCCAGTTTGGGGAAAACATTTCGGACCCCGCTGAGGAGCCGAGGAGGAAGAGAAGGAGAACTCGGAGAAGGATTTTTGGAGAAGAAGACAATCTCGAGAGGGGCCGTGAGTATGGTCTAGATGGACTGAAATTTTATCTTCTTTGATATCTCCATTTTGATGTGAATAGAGTTTAGAATAAAAAGTTGTGAAGTGTTCTGGTTTGTGGTTTGTATAAAAGTTTGGTTATAAATTTCAATATGAAAAATATGGCCCTACTTTTCTATCCCATCGTTTTATTGTCTGGGGATTTTAACTGCTTCCGCATGTGCTTAAGAATGAAAGGGTCGGCGATACATTGTCCTGGGATATCGCATTATAAAATCGACCAAGTGAGACGGATGTGTGCGTGCCTGAGGATCGGGGCGTGACAGATCCTATGACAAAGCCAATACCTAGAGATGTGTTTTGTGGTCATGTGAAATCTCTAGGATTGCGTAGAGTCTGATGTACTGAATTGTAATTTCCCTGAGTTGTTCACATTTATGAAATTTTGTTTTTCATTGATTAATGCCTATGAATCTTTGTATGATCTTTATGCATCTTAATGCTCAGTGCATTATTTTTAGGTTGAGAAGTATGTCGGACAGATATAAGATTAGCCCACTCACACGGGTAATTGCCTCTGTTTACTATGTGATAAATAGAGATGAGACTGTTTTAAGCTTATTATCTAGGTGATAATCGAGAGCGCAAGCTTAAAATACGTATGTCGCCTTAACTGAGTGTTAAGATGAGGACATGATAGTAAAGATGTCTGAAAGTAAAATACCCCACAAATTTTACTTTATCTGTCTAAGATGCCAGATGTGAGTTCTGATGAATTTTGTGAATGAGTAGATACGTGAACTCAAGTTAGACATTGGGTATGTCTGAACTATCATCTGTACGGTATTGAAAGGTGTAGACATACGCTCCATGGGAAAGGAGTTAATACCGTAATACGTATTTCATACTACGTATGCATGAGACGACCAATAAGAGTGGCAAAAAGTTTGATCTCAACTTTTATGACGTGTGAGACTCTTGAGGAAAAGAGTTCCTCAATTTTGAAGTCCCCTCAGGACTCTTACTTATTCTCAAGATTTCTATTTAGTGTTTGCTATCTTAGTGTGTTACCAATGGTCATGAGTTGATTCGATCTAATGGGGCATTTCTAGAAAAGCAAGCTGGACTGAAATTGAGAGTTTGAAGGAAAGAGGAAGATCGATTTTGAAGAATCACATTATAGTTTTGTATTCACAGGTCGACCAATTATAACTGTCTTTGTGATAATTATAATTGTGAATACAATATATATATCATGTTTAAAAGAGATCAAGGGAGATATAAATGTGATCGATCGATCTAGGGTACTGCATACTAAATCTACTCGGAGTGTGACGCCCATTATGAGCTGCTATATATTCCTAACAGATGTATAGCAACGAGCTCTCAAAGTATGCTGGTCGCACGGATTATTCACCGCATGAATGTTGAAGAGAGGTAAAGAGAATTCTGTTCGGCCCACCTTGTGCGAGTGGGAGATGAAGGCTTTATTTAATTAAAGGGCTTAAGGCCCCGTCCGCCCAAGTTGGGCCCGAAAGCCCGACCCACGGGAATAAGGCCCGTGGAAGGGGAGAGGTATAAAAGGGAGTGAGAGAGAGAGAGAAGATGTCTCGTTGGAAAATAACGTACGTATTTTTCTATCTCAACGCTCTTCCTCCCTTACGTTGTTCCTCAAAGCAAACAAGTGAAGCGCTTGAAGGATTTTTGCCTCCCCGGATCGAACAGACCGGATTCTCTCCCTCCATTGGCGTCGGTGTCTAATCTGTGGATTAAAAGGTACGCTCGACTCGTGGTGTGCTTTAGGATCGGTGATACGTGTCGTTTTCTTGGGCTTCGTCTTCCGCTTGATTTAGGGGTTCGATTCGGTGTCGAATCCAGTTTTCGGGAATCCGTTATTCCCAACACTGGTGATATGGCAACAGACACGAATGAGCAACCCCAGGACAGTTACCAATCTCCAAACTTCCTCCACTCGGCTTCTTCTCTATATATTTCCCTCTGATTCACTCGCATCTCATAGCACACGTTAGAGTCACCACCAAGCTAAGCACATGGAGAAACCACATGCCAAATCTGCACTAAAGGTTGCTGGCTGTTTGCTATTATGTCCCTTTTTATTGTCCTGATTATTTAATGCTCTGTAGCCGGTGCTAAGAGACTGATTGGTTTTCCTCTTTGTGAAAATGTACTAGATTTCTAGAAGAGCAAGTTTTGTCTTTCAGGACAGACGCCAGCAGTATCCACTGCAAGACTCCACGCGACAAGCATGTGCAGCAGGGAAGCCTAGTTGCATATAAAACATGACAACACTCCGAACATGGTCTTCTGGTCTAAGTTGTAATGTGATGACAGCAATTTCATTGCTTGATCATTTACTGCTTGCCAGAAGTCACAGAAGACACTGCCACGTTTATGATATCAGGATGACATACCCTATTTCAAGTTGTATTTCTTCAATCTGTTTGAGATACATCCACATAGGAGATCCACTTTAAATGGCGAGTAGTTTGTGAGCAGACATGAACAGAAAAAATTGAGTGCTTGATGCTTAATTTCACCTTTTATGTTTGTTGAGTCAGCCTCACGATGTACTTCTATGATATTCAGAGCCTGTCCAGCGTCCACCTACTTTTAAAAATTGATGTTTTGCCATTTCTAGAGTTGTCATATTTCGTAAGTGTCTTTTCTAGCCTTCAGTCACTCTCAGCTTACTGAAAGAAGAGAACAAACTAATCAAAATATACTTTAAATCCACAGGCAAAGGAGGAAGTCAAAGAGCAACTTTCCGTGGACAAATCGAAGGTAAGGTGCCTTTTCTGCGTTTGAACTCTCTCTCTCTCTCTCTCTCTCTCTCTCTCTCTCTATCTCTCTCTCTCTCTCAATCACAAGATTGCATGCCTCTTTACGCTACCCAAAGGCCTGCTGCAAAAGAAAGTACCAAGCCTGTAGATTTCAAACTCCACACACAACAGAGAGCTATCAAACGTGCGATGTTTAATTACTCGGTGAGTCTTCATCATGCATATCCATCATGACATCATGTGCATGTATATGCACACAGTGCATTTATTAAGTGGAAGTTGATTAGTACTCTTGACCAATAGTATGTAGATTACGATATGAGTTAGTCGTTCTCTTAAAGTTTCTAATGGGCCACCACAAGCAGGTTGCGACCAAGCTGTATCTCTTGGAGCAACAGAAGAAATATGAAGAGAAGTTGCAATAGGTGTAGAAGAGAATTAAGATGGTATCTGACAAGTTCTAGATTTTCATGAAATGCACTTCCATTTCTAATATGAATCTATCAAAAAGCAGATGATCGATGAGGAAGAGGTACTGTTGCTGAGAAAAGAGATGATTCCTAGAGCCCAGTTAATGTCTTTTTGTTCGACAGGCCCTTTTACCCACAGAGGTAAGACTTATAGGTCTTGCCCAAATTTCGATTCACATTGTCAAATGAATGCGACCGGTCTTGGAAAGCACGAGCTTTTGGCAAGAATAAACAGGATCGATCTCTCTCTTGAAAACATGCTGAACGGGTCTAGACAATAACAATTGCTCGGAGAGCAGCGGCTAAATTCTTAGCCAGGTTCTTGTCCTAGCAGATTCAGCAGGCCCCTGACCATCCCCAGAGAACCGGCATTCCGGATGTTGAGCAGCAAATGCTGGACCTGCACGTGTTGCACTCATCAGCTCTACAGCTTCCACTAGCACTGTCACCCCTTGAAGCCCATCAAGTGATGACAGTTTGCGCGCGGTATCGATGTTCATTACACTAGTCATTAGAGGGACAGCCCCAGTTGTCCACCATCCAACCTTTTGTTTCTCCTCTCGAGTGGGTTCTACATAGTGTCGCAAATAAGCCATTTTGCTCTGCCCGTGTTGCGAGTCTTTCCCGGGGTTTCTCGAGAGCTTTTAGTTTATGGTTTTGCCAGTGTAACATAGAAGTTTTTTGGTGAGAACGAGAGAGAGAGAGATGACTAGTTATGGTCAAAATAAGTCTGTATCATGTATCATAAATGTCAACACCAGTCTTTCTCCTCCCATCTAATCATCCAAATCTGTCTTTCTGCAGTATTACATCAGGGGTCTCGTTCAGATCAAGGATGATTGCTAAGCAGGCGTTTTCAAAACCACGGCAGATTAGAACACTGAAGTGGATGGTGCTGCGACTGCAGTCAGAACAAGTATTAAACAAAATCAATCACTTTGCAATAAACTTCTCCTAATCTAGATTAACCACGCTCGAGCCAGTTTTTGGAGATTGAATTGCTCTTGTTTCATTGCCCAAGCAAAGGAGTAGATTATGGTAAAGAATACAGTGGACATGGAGTTTAGAATTGGAATTGGAATGACAAAAGCCACTTGTCATCATAACATAGTATTAAGCTCATAATGTAATGTGCTCATAACGAATTACTTTTTTATTGTTATATCCATATTAAAATTGGAAAAAAAAATTAATTAGTGACCCCCGGCTACTATTGAATTTTGAAGTGTAATCATTGAAATCGCATGCTTTTATCAAATGGTACCGACATCTGTCAGTAGAGATCATATCCAAATAAAATTTGAAATTTTTGTGGTTTTTCCGCCAAAGAAACTTTGGAATTGATAAAGCTGGGAATTTGAAATTGAAAGGCAATCGCATCCTTATTTAAAACCATGATATGGGAAGGCAAATAAGAGTCAATCCACCTTGGGTTGAACTTTTTCTTTAATTTGCCCTCCAACATATTTGAGTGCTCAAGATTTGATTCTCTTCTTAATGTTTGATCCCCTTAAATATTCAGAAGTCACGTTGATGTTAACATTTAAAATCCATTTAAATCAATTCGACTTCAATCATAATTTTTCTTAAAATTTAAGTTTCTTTTATTTGAATTGGATAGTCATAATCAATTTTCCAAATTCACCCTCTCCATCTACAGCCGGACCACGAGATTTGATAACTGAGTTACTACCCCTATTTTCTCCAATGTACTAAGAAACTGGCTACATAAATTCTAATGCAAGGATAAATGTGGGCTCGAAATTGGAGTTTCTAGTGTTTCATTTACTTAAAAAGTCACATTAAATTGTCTGTCGAAGCACATGGTTTGATAACGGTTTGCTCTGCCTAGCTGAAGGTAGTCATAAAAAAAAGTTTCCCAAAATACTCCTTAAAATTTAAGGCTGAACCGTTTGATTTAATAATTAAGTCGACGTTTGGTTCGTTTTAATGTCCTAGAAGACCAGTTAGGTAAATTCTAATCCAAGCACAAACAAAACTCCAAAATTGGACTTTCTAGTTGTTTCGTTTACTTTCCTTTTTTTTGTCAAAGGTTGTTTCGTACACTTCAAAAACATTAATGTTGATATGTATATTCTTTTGAATTTTCGAGGGATTTGGCGAATTCGCCGTTTTCCGCTCAAGTTTTCGGAATGCCCCTTGCCAGCGAGATTGATTCTTCGCATGCTTTTCTGATTTAGCGTTTTCCTAGAATGATTGGAGCTCGCTCTCTGAATTGCTTTTTGTGGGGAAGGTGGAGCTTCTTTACCTGCTTGGTGTTTCCTTTTTCGTGGTCGAGAAAATTGAGATGAAGGTAATTCGAGTAGATTTTTTTGGGTTTTTTTTCCTATCGTTTTTAATGAAAAGCTCAATTGGGTGGATTCTAGAATCGAATGTTACGTTCGTCCAGTGGATCTTGTTTTTCCAAGCTTCGTTGTTCGAGTGAAAAACGATTTTTTTTTTTTTTTTTTTTGCTTATTTGTTGGAATTCCTTACTTCCCTGTCTTCTTCTTGCTTTTGTGCGGTAGAATTTTTTTGTGACTGGATTTGTCATGGTCCATACGCCTTCTTTCGAGGTTTTCGCTTCTTTGTTTATTTGTGGTTATCGTTTGAGATCGGGAAGCATCCTTGAGGTGAAAAACGTGCTGTTGTGGCATCTCGGCAAGAGTATCGTTCGAACATTTGGTTCGGCATCCACTTAAAATAAATAAATATGCGATGGGCTAAAGCTGTCTATTTCAACACGTAGAATCCTTCAATTTGAGGTCATCGAATGTCATTTCCCAACGCCTGCATGCATATCCACCCGTTGTGGGGGTGTCGAACTAACCTGTTGAACAATGAAACTGAAGGAACAGAGACATGGTCATCTATTTTATGATACCATGCTTTTTTCTCATTTGATAATGCAGTACTTCAGTGGAATTTAAGTTTTGACGATCTCTCTTCTTTTCCTTTCCTTTCTGGGTCCTTTTTCTCATATGTCACTTATTGCCCTCTTTTGTTCTCCTCTAGTCTCTCCTAAATGTGTCATTGTCAAAGCTCAGTAGAAGATTTCTTCTGTGAGCGAACCTCGTTAAGCTTAAGATACCGCATTCACCTCTTGGTTATAAGTGAGTATATGCTATTGTAGAATTTTGAATGAGCGTACTTCAGCCATTTGCGTGATGAACATTTCAGAACTTTTCATAATTTCTGGTTACAAATTTCCCACCCTTTTCATAAGTAAAGAAAAAAGAGGACTGACTTCAAGACTCTGCTCATCATTATCGCCGTCGTTGTCATTGTTGTCGTCATCATTCTGTTCCTTATTGAATGCAAATTGTGATTGTCGTACAGGTTCAAACATGGGATTCCTGGGCTAGGTTTCTGTCATGCACGATCTCTCTCTGGATATGGCCGACCTTCAGTTAGCGAAGTACATTGCCCATTGCGAAGGTGCAGATTTAGTGCCTGGTCGCCTAACAAGTCTTATGAGTTTCCAAATGGCTCTGTGTACAGTTGGAAACCCAGTTCTATATTCAATACCCATCGCCACTATGCCTCGCATGCTTCTTCTGCAGAACAAAATTCTCAAAAAATGCTTCTATATCTGACAGCTCTGGTCCTTGCGATGGTGGGAAGTAGTTATGCATTCAACGACGTGAGTGAGATTCGAGTTTTTTCATTTGTTCATTGTCTATGACGTACTTTATATATAGTTTATATTTCTTTTGACCACTCTGGCTGATCATGAATTGACTCTGTTATGTTTAGACAGTCGAAGAAAAAATTGCCCGACATGATCCCTGACAATCACATTGTTGATGATCTTCAGCACATTGTCGAACAAGCCTGTGTCCCCGATATGTAACCTGGCTGCATCTCACACATCTTGGCGGGTCATTCCAGTGCAGCCCAACTTTTCACCTCTCGCTTCTAGCAGTGCATTCACAATCACTTCTGCTGCCTGCTCCATCCTCCTTGCAGGCCATCTGCTATCCATTTCTGCTACAGCACTTGTGAATTTTCTAAACTTTATTGGCTTCATCTGCAAAAGATGTTTGTTCTGCAGAGACGCTCTAGTCGACAGTTTCCACTTCAAGGAGGTGAGAGGCCCAGCAACTATGGTGGGGTTGCTCTCGCGAGTTGAATGCGACTTGACGGTCATCATGTACTTGAGAAGGTCCTTTATGGTGACTGAATCGGTTTTGCTCATACCTTTGTAATGACAGATGATCCGCTTGATCTCTTTGAAATGTTCGGTGCCGCTGAAATCCTCAAGGACTTTGACAAGCTCCAGGGAGCCAAGAAATTCCATTGCTTGGTGATAATGGTGCGCTTTAACTCCAGAGCTTACTCTGAGGAATCTGTAACTCCATCTCCCGAACCACGTGTGTCCATAAGCGACCCCATATAGCAAACGGAGATCCATAGACCTCTTCCCGGAGACATCCTCAACTGTCACTTTCCTGCAAAATGATTTTAAAACAAGGAATATCAGATTACTAGTAGGTATCAGATAACATCGTGCTCCCCAGTTTAATTACATTTTCAACTTACCTGACTAGTAGATTGTTGCAAATGCGGTCCCAGAGATCCATAATTTCCCTTCCACAGAGAAACTTGGAGCCCCCTTCGATGCCATTGATGCAGATTAAGTGCCCGAACCCGTTAACATGAATAAGGCCATGAAGCAGATGGTTCGGCTGAGGTCACACTCCTCCAGAGGTCTACTCCAGCAACCATCCTTCGGGATTATCAAGTGATACCTCCGTCCCGACATATAATGGTTTCCCCATCCTTGATCAGGCAATTAAAAAGCATCCATAAAGAAGAAGAAAAAAACACTAGGAATTCGTAATCCTCAGATTCTTTTGAAGCAAATTCCCATATCAAACCTGAAACCCATCAAGTTCCTAGGAAATCCCAATCAAGACCTTGCCGGAAAAACACATCCATGAGAAAAGAAGTACTGAAAATCTGCACCCCCCCCCCCCCCCCCCCCCCCCCCCCCCCGGTGTTTTACATGACAAACATTTCCAAACGGTAATTCACGCTTAACCCATCAAAATTCGTACTTGCCAGAGAACTAACCCACGAATTAGCAACAGACAACAGGGAATCAAGTCTGCAATCGGTCAAGTTACCTGCAGATCGGCAGTGATCGCAGAAGGAGGGAGACGAGGGGGTCATGGTTTCTTGGACTGTGTACGGGGGGACGACCACGCCCGTCTTCTGGTGCATCAGGAGGGTACACCGCATTCCTCGAGGAACAGGCGGATGTTGTCGCGGAACGGGCCAGCCGGCTTGATCGGGCACCCGGGATCGCAGAAGTCACCGAAGTTGAAGATCTTGGGGCGCCGGTTCCTCTTCCCGCAAGCCTGGAGGAACGGGAGCGACATCTCGAAGTGGGTTCTTCCTCTTGCGAACACTCATCGCCGTGCTTTCTTCGAACCAGAAGGAATTCCGCCAAGCTCCCAAGAGAAAGAGCGAGAGAGAGAGAGAGAGAGAGAGAGAGAGGGAGCTTAACAGATTGAAAAATGGAGTCTTGAAGTCTGTTGAAGGAGCTTCAAATGGCGGTTGACTGCGGTTTGAGGGGTCGGGCGTTTGCCCGCTAAAAAAACTAACCGTTAGGTTTTTTTAACGAGAGCGTCCACTATTTTTCAATTTCACGCCCTCAATCATCGCGAGAAATATTATTTTATTTGTCGGATAGTGAAAAAAGATTCACAAATTCTGACAGTTTTTTTTTAAAATTAATATCACGTACTTTAATGAAAAATCTCTTGAATTTTAAATTAGTTTCACGGTCCAATGACATTTGCCCCAGCCTAAATTTTTTCTTATCTTGCAATTGAATATTTGATTTTTTTTTTTTCTTTTTTTGTCCATTGATTATCTCAAATTTATAAATTTGATCTCTCACAACACTCTGGTGGCATGTCACTTAAAATGAGTGATGTGGATAGTCACGTCACCATTTTCATTTTGTTTCAATAAGAAAGACATTTTTGTAAAAATGTTGATCATATGCCTTGCCACCATCGGTTGGCTTTTGGTGGTGGTCATCCCACTTCTCCTTCTTGAAATGGGGATGTCTTCACAATCGAAGGTTGTGCAGCCTAAAATGTGAAGGCAAATTAGAATCGACGAGCATGCATGGTTCTTCTCAAACATACGTAACAAGAGAGGAACATAATTGAGCACAATGGACAATCAATTATCATTGGCATCGCATCTTATTAAAAAATGGCTTTGGCTATAGAATATAAACACAAGCCACCACAACATATCATGAATACAAGCGCAACCTTTGTCATTTTGACCTTCAATTTCCATGGAATATTTTACTTTTCCTTCGCATATCAATTTAGACCTAAATAAGTCCTTGAATACTTCATCTTTATCCTTGTTCAAATCTCAGGATTATCGGGATGCAAAACATTAAAAAGATATTCTCTTCTCTTAAGGAAAACAAATATACAAATATAAGTAAGAGTGCAAGACACATAGGCACTAGAATTATAATTTGGGGGACCCATCCATGAAGCTTGCCGTCCCTATATTTCAAACCAACAAACTTCGAAGGCTCTCGTGGGACCACTGGCTCCCTTCGTTCGAGGAGGTCACTTCTTAATCGAAAACCAAGGATTCAAGGGTAACCCTAGAAATTTGAATATTTGAAGAAGATTCGCATGGTAGCCATGAGGCTCATTACAGGCCCGGCCCAACCTCCAAGGAGGCCCAACACAACGAAACGGGTCTACCGCGGACCGACTTGACGAGCCCGCCCGACCTAGGGAGTTGTAGTTGTGTGGAGAAGAGACGCCAAGCGAGCATCCAACAAACTTAGGGTATATTTGGTAATGTTTTTATTCAAAAATTGTTCTATGGAACATAAATAAAAAAAAAAAAAAAAACTATTTCTATTCCGTGAAATAATTTTTAATAAAATAACATATTTGGTAAACTTGTATAATTTATGTTCCTAGAATAGAAAAAGAATAGAAACATGTTTGGTAAACTTATATAAATTTTTTTAATTTTTTTTTAATTTTTAATTTTTTCATCCTTTAGGCCGATTGTGCGGCCTCGGCCATGGTCAAGCGACTGACAAAGGGCCGGTGACCTCGCCCAACCATGTCGAGGCTCGCTTGCCCCTAGTGAGGCCGAACCTCAAGCCTCACCGAATCTTAACAACTGGTCGCCGGCCATGGCTGAGGCTGGCAACCGACCAAAGAAAAATAAAAGAAAAGAAATAGAAAGAAAAAACAAAAGAGAGAAAAATTGTTTCTTGAAATTGTACTCAAGAACAAGAAATAAATTTTTCTTGTTTCTTATTTCTATTTTCGAAAATAAAAACATAAATTTTTTGTTTCTGAGAAAAAATGTAAGGGCATGTTTGGTAATGTTTTTGTTCAAAAATTGTTTCAGGGAACATAAATAGAAAAAACTATTTCTATTCCGAGAAACAATTTTTGACCAAAAAGACGTGTTTGGTAAACTTGTTCTAATAAAAAATGAATAGAAACTCATTTGGTAAATTTATATATATATATATATATATATTTTTTTTTTGTTTATTTTAATTTTTAATTTTTCCTTTTTTCCTTTCTTTTTTCTTTTTTCTTTTTTCTTTTTTTTTTCTTCTTTTGGCGGTCCGCCGATGATCGGCCGACGGGGCCGACAAACCTCGCCGGTGGCGGGCGAGCTTAACCTCGCCCCAATCCGGCGAGATTGAGCGTCGTCGGCCCTTGACGGCCATCGTCGGCCATGGTCGAGGCCGGCGACCGCCAATGAAAAAAAGAAGAAGAATAGAGAAGAGAGAGAAAAATGTTATTCAGAAGTGTTTCTGGAACAAAAAAAAACTTTTTTTTTGTTTTCATTTTCATTCCAATTTTGTTCCGGAACAAAAAAATAAATATTTTGAATAAAAATGCAAATAAACGCGTTTATGTTTTTTTTTTTGTTTCCTAAACAAAAAAATAAAGTTTTTGTTCATAAATAAGAAAAAAGAACATTACTATGCAAGGCAAACGTTTTTTTTTTCTAGAACAAACGAATAGAAATTGTTTTCCGAAAAAAAAAAAAAAAGGGACGCAGACGAACAGGCCCCTATTCACTGAGCTCTCTCTCTCCGTCTCTCTGTGCGAATCTCTTCTTCGATTCAAGCTCCGACGAGGACGACCCCCATCATCCTCGAGCTCAGCCACCTCCCTCGCCATTGCCAGAGGTCGATCGATCGCTCGCCGGCCGCCGACGACCGCACGAGCACCGGTTCCGTACGACGGGGGTGTAGGACGGCAAGACCGCGAGAGGCGAGGAGGAAATGGGGCTAGGGTTGCTGGCTTCGAGGGCTCTCCGGGCCGCCGCGTCGCGGCTCCTCCGGGACCCGCCGAGGCACGGGCTCGCCTGGGCGATCCACGCCCGAGCGGCAGAGCCCCGAGGCCTCCGCCGCCCAGGCTCAGCCCGATCCCGCCCCGGAAGCCCGTCGCCGGCGCCCGGTTCCACTTGCCGAACCCGGAGAACGCGATCGAGGTGTTCGTGGACGGGTACCCGGTGAAGATCCCCCAGGGCATGACGGTCCTCCAGGCGTGCGAGGTCGCCGGGGTCGACACCCCGAGGTTCTGTTACCACAGCCGGCTGTCGATCGCCGACAACTGTAGGATGTGTTTGGTCAAGGTCGAGAAGTCCCTGAAGCCGGTCGCTTCCTGCGCTATGCCCGCGCTTCCTGGTAATTTGATTTGGGGGGAGGGGGGATTAGTTGTTTTCCACAGATGTTGTTTTTAACTTTCAATGCGTTTATTTTGAGTTTGATTTTGTTGTTTCCGGTTGGGAAAGGGAAATACAACTTGCTGAAGTTTTGCAGACTTCATTTCGAATTGATTTATCTAACTATGTGCTCATGGGGTTAAGTAAATGATGTTATAATCTGTACTACGTATTCTGATTTTGTTGTTATTCATTTGGTGTAACATTCTGTAAATTCGTAATTGGCTTTATGCTTGTCACTTGTGAACCGAATCAGTTATAGTGGCTAATATCAAGAAGTACATGCAGTCAACAGTGTTCTATACTTGTTTAGACGAGAGCTGTGCTTATACTGTTGATTGATATTAGACAGTGTTCTATACTAGGTTAGATGATAGAATACTCTGATTTTGTGCAATATATTCACCAGTTGTGTCTCTGCAAATTTCGATGACCAGTTAGTTCCTGCAGTTGTCATATATGTCGATTGGAATTTCCAATCTTTAGAGCATCTGTTGAAGACTGTTGGTTACTTTTGGACGACATTCTTATAAATAGAATTTAATTGTCAGGGATGAAGATCAAGACGGACCCTCCAATTGCTAAGAAAGCACGAGAAGGGGTGATGGAGTTCTTATTGATGAACCATCCCTTAGGTTGTCCAATTTGTGACCAAGGTGGTGAGTGTGATCTTCAGGATCAATCTATGGCTTTTGGGTCTGATCAAGGACGGTTCGCTGAAGTGAAGAGATCAGTGGTCCATAAGAATCTTGGCCCTCTAGTAAAGACTGTCATGACTCGCTGTATCCAGTGTACAAGGTTAGCATTTTCACCTTTTTAATTAGCATCACTGATTTTGCCCACACCATGTTTAGTTTTTCTTCCACTTATTTCAAAATTGATTACTCGGGAACTGGAGAATGCTTCATTGGTATTTATGTACAGCACAGTGTGATCGTTTTGTTGTTTGGATGAAAAAGTTACGTTTTGGGAGTCGAAAGGGATTTGTAGAGGTCTTTCATGTACTCATTTCCAATTCCAAGTTGTAAGCACAGCATCAGTAATTAGTATCATCTCTTTTAAATGGGGATCGGGATGGGCAGGCTTCGAACTCGATGATTGGGATTCGTTGTTGTTATGACTTGATGCCATATCTTTGGCAGCTGAACTGTTTGCCAAAGTAGAATTTAGATTATTAATGCATCTCTATGGGAATCTTTTGATTAAAGGAAGTAGTTTTATTTTGATGTTCCTATGAAAGATAATCTTTATGATGAAATAGAAACTACCTGGACAAGGTGGGAAACTTCAGACCTGTCTGGTCTACTTCCATTCCCAGATATGGTGTCATCAATCTGTTCAGAAATTCTGAATCTGGTTTCATAATTTCACACTTAATCAGAGACCCACTAACCCCTTCTAGTCTCCGCATTAGCAAATATGACCTATTGTGGTTGCTGGGCTCTTTGAGAGAGAGGATTCGGATGCAATTTTTTCTGCCATTGAGACCATCGCTAAGAATGGGAATGTTGTGAGGCCTGACTGGAATGGTTACAATGTGTTGCTTCTACATGCTGCTCAAGGCCCTCGATCTTGGACTTGTTCCACAATCTTCTGACAGCATCAAGTCCGCAAAATTTGTGTATCTGATGGGTGCAAATGACATCAACTTGAAGGACATTCCCGATGATGCATTTGTAGTCTATCAAGGCCATCATGGAGATCGAAGTGTATATTGTGCCAATGTCATTCTTCCAAAGATCTGCCTTCAACGAAAAGGAAGGTACATATGAAAATACGAAGGATGCGTTCAGCGAGACTCTCCCTGCAGTTCCAACGGTTGGTGATGCAAGAGATGACTGGAAGATTGTTCGTGCTTTGAAGTTTAGACGGTTTCATTCCTTCATATCAAACTGGCAAAGAAAGCTGTAAAGGAATAGAATGAGGGAAGACAGACCGGATTAATCGGTGAAAAACAGAATTCCCCTAATTACCGCAAAACGAGTGCCCCCACCACGCCCAAACCTCCCCAACCGCCTCCCCCATCCTCCGTCCTTAGCCAGCTGTCCTTTTTGCCCGAATTCGTTCCCTCATGCCCCACACCCCTCCTACTCCCATTGTACCTTTTTGTTTTCGTAGTGAGCCTCCTCCTCCTCCTTTCTTTGTCTTCAACTTTCTCAACGAGGCGCTAATCATAGAGGAGTTCATCGAGGAGCCGATCGAGATGAAAATGGCGCAGGTGTCAGAGGAGATAAAGGGATGGGTAAAACAAAAGAACGAGCACGAGCGGGAAACAGAGAATGAGCCACGGACAGTGGTGCCGGAGATGGAGGAACAAATGATCGAGACGGGAAACGAGCCACAGGAGCAAGTGGCACAACAACCATAAAACCCATCGAAGCAAGTGGCACAGCATGCATAGACAAAACAAAAGAACGAGCATGAGCCACGGGAGGTAGAGAATGAGCCACAGACAGTGGTGCCAAAGATCGAGGAACAAATGATTGAGACAGGGAACAAGGCACAAGTGGCACAGCAGCCACAAAACGACCCATTAGCATTGGCGACAAAATGGCAAGCGCACTGTTCGCTTTCCGATCAGATCTAGAAACTGGACACCCGAATTGACTGGATATGGCAGTATTTAGGCCATGTCAATAGTTCGTTTGCCAGTGTTCTGGGCTCATCATCAGACTAGCTAGATTAGCCACCTTGCGATCAAGTGTGGATGGTGGAGGCACTGCTGTTCTTCATAATAATAGGTCACTTCATTAGCTTCATCACTCTGGCTTTCACCCTGAAGAGAAGGTACGTGGAGTTTAACAATTTGAAATAATGTTGGACAAGCAGTGTAAATTAGAGTTGCCAAAAATGGCTCTCGATCATGGTTGCTTATACTGCACTTGGGTCATTATAGCCGTTATTTATGCCTTACTTTTCTCTGCTCTTATGATTATACTTTCAATCCTTTGGCCTTGTGACCACTTGAGGAGGGCCATGGCACCTAGTGTAGGGCATAATTAATGCGGGACGTGTCTCTTTTCATTTTTTTTTTTAAACAAAATGTGTTGCTACTCTAGATGGTAATTAGTGAAGTTCAAAAGCGGATGTTGTTTTCTTTCCACAAAATCTCTCTAATTGATCTTCAAGATTCATCTTCTTGTGAGAGCATCTCAAGAGGCAATAGTTAGTCCATTGAAAAGACTGCACTTGTGTAGGCATAGTCGAATAGTCATAGGCTTTCACAAGCACAATCTTTTCAAAGGACTAACCATAGCCTCTTGAGATTCTCTCACAAGGAGATGAATCTTGAAGATCAATCGACGGTTTTGCGGAAAGAAAATAGGATTTGCTTTTGATCTCCACTAATTACCATCCAGAGCAACAACGCATTTTGTTCAAAAAAAAAAAAAAAGAGAGACGTCCCGCATTAATTATGCCCTAGATTGGGTGTCGTGGCTCTACTCAAGTGGTCACAAGGCTAAAAGATTGAAAGTATAATCATAAGAGCAGATAAAAGCAAGACATAAATAACGGCCATAATGACTTAGGTGCAGTATAAGCGACCATGATGGGGAGCTAGTTTTCGCAACTCTGGCTTAAACTGCTTGTCCAACATATGTTTCAAATTGTCAAATTCCACGTACCTTCTCTTCAGGGTGAAAGCCAAAGTGATGAAGCTAATGAAGTGACCTATTGCTACGAAGAACAGCAGTCCCCCTACCATCCACACTTGATCACAGTGAAAGGTGGCTAATCTGGCCAGTCCGATGATGAGTCCAGAACACTGGCAAACAAACTATTGACATGGCCCAGACATTGCCATATCCAGTCAATTCGGGTGTCCAATTTCTAGATCCGATCGAGAAGCGAACGGCACGCTGGCCATTTTGTCGCCAGTGCCAGTAGGTCGTTTTGTGGCTGCTGTGCCACTTGTGGCTCGTTTCTTGTCTCGATCATTTGTTCCTCGATCTCTGACACCACTGTCCGTGGCTCATTCTTTACCTCCCGTGGCTCGTTCTTTTGTTCTGCCTGTGCATGCTGTGCCACTTGCTCCGGTGGGTTTTGTGGTTGCTGTGCCACTTGCTCCTGTGGCTCGTTCCCTGTCTCGATCATTTGTTCCTCCATCTTCGACACCACTATCCATGGCTCATTCTCTACCTCCCTCTCATGTTTGTTCTACCTGTCCCTTTATCTCCTCTGAGACCTGTGCCATTTTCGTCTCAATCGGCTCCTCTATGATTAGCGCCTCGTTGAGAAAGCTGAATGCAGATAGCGCCTCGTTGAGAAAGCTGAAGGCAGATAAAGGAGGAGCTCACCACGAAAACAAGATGCAATGGGAGTAGAAGGGGTGTGGGGGCTCATGCACTTGTAATGAGGGAACGAATTCAAGCAAAAAGGACAGCTGGCTGAGGACGGGGGAGGCGGTTGGAGAGGTTTGGGCGTGGTGGGGGCACTTTGTTTTACAATAATTAGGGGAATTCTGTTTTTACAATATAATCTAGGGCATGCTATTTGCGAGGATCAAAATCTCTCTCGAATCAAAGGAAAAATGTCAACTTATGTTCAAAGAAGTCATATTACCAGGAGATTTTGTCTGATGGTCTAGATTATGTAAGCTCAAAGCATAAGTAATTACTGATGTAATCTACCCAACTTTTTTTCCCTATTTTACAATTATATTCTCATTCCTCAATCACTATTAATGATCCCTCCGACGCTTACCCTTCCATGTCAAATGTTAGATTTAATGTCATCGTCTACCCAAAAAGGGGAAAACTAAGTGAGATTCCTGTGTGGTTGCTTATGTACATAAGAAAGAAGACGAATTTGTTTGTGATTTGTACAATCAGCCGCATCTTTAACCATTAGAAAGGGGAGGTAAGAGTTTGAAAATAATTATATATACTCCAACTTAGGCAAAAAAGACCAGATAATTTGATAACATAGAGAACGTTTAAAAAATTGAGATTCTACTGAAATTAACTCCAAAAGCATAACTAATGATATTCTGATTAATTTGGACCAACATTACGAAAGAAAAAAAAGAAGAAGAAGAAAGAGGACCGTCCTCTTATTTGTTTGTTAATTTACTATCGTCCCCTCCGTTACAGCCCGTATAACAACACTGGTCAATATCTTTTCTATTATTATTTTTCCCCTTTTCCTGCTAAGCCTCTCTCGTCCTTTCCTACTATTCTCCTCCACCTTCATCGTTTTCCTCTTGTTTTGCTTATTTCTCACGGCAAGAAGTAAACTAAAGCTCGAACACAATATTACCGCCTTGGAGACTTCGATTGACAGGCAACGGCAACCCATCGGCCAAGTCTCAAGCATGTATTTCATGGGGCTTGGACTTTTGCTGGAGCACGCGTCTCCATCCAAAATGCGCAACCTATATCCTTGGATGCCAATCATTCTCATCTTGTCGGTTGCAGCTCCCAAATCCATCAGTTTCGTAAAGCTCCTGTTGCGAGTCATGGATTTTTATGCAGAGCTGAACACCATGAAGCCTAGGTCGAGTCAAGACAGATAGAATGGTGCCTGGAGGAGAGCCCGTTAGATTGAGCGCACCATTCTTGCCATTGTCTATTGCCTCTTCTTCACAGCATTTGCAACTTACCATGGCCACTCCTACTTAGCAAACGTTCCTCTGGAATTTATGCCGGTGGGGTTATATACTATTTTTACCACCAAGTTAAATAGCATATAAACTAATGGGAAGCACTCTAATTTCTTTAATGGTAAATGACGGAACCACTATATAGCTCACACTACCAAAAGCAAATCTTTCACAAATGGGAAACTGCTAGAATACTTGCCCGAAACCAAACGTTTCATAAGCTGCTCTGCTCTACTTGAATTTCGAAGAAACGAAGCTTCCAGTCCCTGGATAAACTAATATTTCACCAGGTCAAGATCCTCCATGAAACAGCAAAGGCTGTAGTGTAAAGAAGCAAAACCTTCCAATGGTCTACCTTGCCGGATGGTTAGTCTTTGCCAGCATACTATAAATTGACATGGGTACTTGTTCTATTTAAGATAAATTAGGATCTGGTATATTTTATACCAATTAATTGATTCGGATAGGCCAAAATGCCATAATTAAAAAAAAATACTAGGATACCAATTTAATTTTGACAAATTCAAACAGATAATTCACACTGACGGTAGCCCGTAAAGAGTTTTTTTTTTTTTTTTTATCATGCATCATTATTTTCATAATTATACTACAATATATTTACCAAACCATAAGCTCTCAAATCACATGATTATTAGTTTGGAATGCCAAGATGGGTAGTTGGTACGTTTGAGTATCCACGCACTTTTCAAACCTGAGATTCTCGTCTTTGTTATTTCTCTCTCTTAAGAAGCTGCAACTGTCTTTTGATGGCATATGGTCCTTTCGTAATTAAATGTGGTTGTTATTTGTCCGCTGCTCAATCTCGAGTTATCACCTCGCTAGTTATGGAGAGTTGATCACAAAAAGGATTGAATAATTCTGATCATTGTTTGACCTAAAATTGTTGCGGTAGAATCCTATATCCTCGCTTGGGGACCAATTTCGTGGGGGCTAATTACAAAGCTTAAAGTATGACAAACTGACTTGTATATTGAGAATAATTTTCTAAGTCTTTTTTTAGTCTGTATAAATTTCAACTTAAGTTGAAAATATTGCAAGAAGCGGCTTCTGCAATATTTGTTGCCAATCTTGTTTCTCTTTCAAATTACCCCAATATATAATCCCATGGAAAATAATTTTCCTTAGAGTGTAATTTTGGAATATGGGCCCGTTTGGTTCGGCTTTGGGGAAATGCCCTTAGCCAAATGCAAATATCTTTAGCGTAAAGGGGTTTTCGGGAATGCTCGGGTGTTTGGCAAATTACGCATTGGAAAGTGACTTGTGTAAAAATACCGTTTGGCAAAACTTATTACAAATGGGCTTTTGCTTTTAATTTTTTTTTTTAAATCTGAAAATAAATCCGGCGGCCGATCGGCGATCCGGCCGTCCGGCGGCGCCTCCAGATCGTAGATGCACGCCGTCGTCTACGGTCGCAGAGGACAGATCTGGCCGCCGGACAGCTAGATCCGGCCTTTAGAAGGCCCGATTTGTGCGAGCCGGGAGTCGGAGGGGGATGGTCTCGCCGCGAGAGGAAGGCGTCGACGGTGGAGGCGGAGGCGGAGGCGGCAGCGGGGCCGGTGGAGAACTAGAAGTCGGGGGCGTCCCAGAACGGCGGGGCGGGAGGGCCGTCGGGTTGGTCGAGGGGGGGTGAAGGCCAGATCTGGCCTCCGGACCGCTAGATCTGGCCTCCGGACGGCCAGATCTGGCCTCCGACGGCCAAATCTAGCGGCTTGAGTCCTAGTCCTCGCAAGCCGAAGGAGTCGACCGGTGCTGCTCGCACTCGTCGAAGGAAATGGATCTGTCGCAGAAGAGGAAGGTGTCGACGGCGGAGGCGGAGGCGGCGTCGATGACGGAGGCGGAGGCGGCGTCGATGACGGAGGCGGAGGCGGAGGCGGCGCTGACAACGAAGGCAGCAGCAGAGAACTCGAAGAAGTCACGGGAAGAAGGTGAACAACTCGTGAACAGTGAGTTTGCATTGCGAGAATGCTGAATGCTCAAAGTTGCCCTATCCCAGCATTGGGCTTTGAGCATGTGGAATGCTCGCATTTGGCAAATGGGCATTCAAAAGTCCTTACCAAACACCCAAAATTTCTCTCAAGGGGCTTTGGGGGCCCAAAGCCCCTTGGGAATGCCCAACCAAACGCCCCCTATGTTTAGATATGAAATCTATTTTAGACACAAAAAAAGAAAAAGAAAAATCCTTTAAATCAAATATCTTAACAAGGTTTCATTGCAAAGATTACTATTATTGAACTCCATAACACCCAGCACCATGTCCCTCTATTCCTATCTACTCAATCAATCTCATTTTCCCATGGTAGCGAAATCGCCAAGTTGCTGCATTTGACTAAAATAATTTCCAACACAGGCAAAGAAATCTAAAATTATCCAAATATTAAATAAATAAATTAAATTATACGAGCATTTTTAGACTATTTTAAATTATAATTTGTCAGTTATATAGTATTGCACATCCAAAGGACAATGTTCTGAAGTTGTTTGGACACCAATCAGATTTGCCTGCAACAAATAAAAACAAAACGACTTTTCTCTTTCATCTAAAAAGCTGAAAAGCAAACAAGTTCATCTTGTCCAGCCATTTGCTTGGCCTGCATTATAGTAGCCCTAAGATGGCTAAGACCCACTTCCTTGTGCAATTTTTGTTGTGCTCCTGCTCATTGTCATCTAAATCTTGATCACAGTTCACAGAATCATTGCTCGAGTTATCCTTGCCACCCGCATATGCGAGCCACTTTCCCTTTTTGGATCACTTTGTCTCGAGACTAATTTTGCTCTTCACAGCAACCCCTTTCACAAATATAGGGATTGCAATATGTTTTTCGCTTTGTACTTCTGCCCCTTATGTGGTAACATGAGCCATGCTATTCGATCATTTTTATTTTTAGATGGCAAAGGGCATGGCATAATGAAATTTCTTGGGCATATTGAAATGCCATTTAAATAAGCCGTGAATTGAAGATTTTCAGCAATCATATTGAGTCATACCCTTAATGTCAACATTTGTGAAAAAGATTGTTGCGGTAAACGAATTGCAGCCTCCTATCTTGCAGATTTATTAATTGCTAAGTTATGCTTACGAGAGTGAATGAGGTATTATCTCTAATTATTTGAGAATCCCGCGAAAAAGGACGGGCTCATGCAAATCCTTGTACCAGGGGGACGGAATTATTCTGTTTTGCACTATCTACACCAACTTTCGATTTACACGGACGCCAACGAAGTTGGTTAGCTCACGTTTGATGATTCCGATTATGCTATTTTCTTCTTTTTTTAGAAAACAAAATTCTCCGGTAGAAAGTTCTTAATTTGGCTTGGAGGAATCGTTTTTCACAGTTGTCATGTTTAATCTACCGTAAAGGCATTCATGTTGAAATTCAACATGAAATTTACTGTGTTGGTAATTGTATTTTCAAGAAATTAGTATTTTTCAGGTAAAGTGGAGATTTCCAATGCGGCATTTGAGGGCTTCCCACGCACGACAGAAACAAATCGAGCGTCATTTAATTACAGTATTCGGCAACAAAAAAAAAAAAAAAAAAAAAGATTAGGGTAAGTAGAGTCTCAATGTAATATACACATTAACTTGAAATACTGAAGAGATGTGTTTTCAACGAGTCCACATCTGAAAGAAAGTTTAGTTATATGCAACTTATTAATGTTTTGCATGGGATTTATTTTTATTTACTTTTTTTATAAAAAATGTGATTCATTCCTTTCTTTATTTTGCTCTCACCAAACAACTATGGAAAGTAATGGCGTTACACTAAACTGGAAAACATAATATATATATATATATATATATATATATATATATATATTTTTTTTTTTTTTTTTTGGCCCAGTCTACGGTGGCGACGCGAGAGAGAGAGAGAGAGAGAGAGAGAGAGGAGGTCTCTTCTTTTGCATCTCTTTTAGCTTTTTCTCTACGAATGCAAGTCTGCCTTTCTTTCCTTTCAGATTTATTATTGTCGCTTCTTGCGAAGCCCCCGATCTTGTCCCTATCGACCCCCTTTTATGTAAAGTCAATGGGGTCCCTCAAGGAAAGGAACACTGTCTCTTTTGCCCTTTCCAATCTCTTAGATTGCACGGCCGAAGATGCGATTTCCTTTATCTTTTGTACCATTTTCCATTGACCAAACCTAGCTTATTTTCACTTATTTCCTCCAACGGCCGAAATATAGTGCTTGAGAAATCGTGGATGTCATCAGATCAAGAAAGAGATTTTCGCACATGTGCCCAATCGCCTTTTTGTAGTCAAGAATTTATTGTGAGCTCTCTCTCTCTCTTTCTTGTCTCTTTGATCTTCAATCATTGACCGTAAATTATGCGCCAAATGCATGGCAGTCATGTAGGCTTTCTTACGAGAGTTCTCCTTCCCATCAAAGCTTTGTCGTAATTTCCTTTTTGCTTTGAGACTTCTCTGCTCGTTCCAAATATCATGATCCGCGCGTTTTATATTTCGCTCTAAATTTGCATATCCATAAGCCATGAACCTCCATGTATATGTTATGACAATCCTGCTAAATTCAACCACATAACATAAGCTTTCCAAGTATAGCACTCCACCTGCAACTCCGAGCACCAGTACTAGCATGGCTATATGCAGAGTTGTGAGATGTGCAAATCGTTCCCACAACCGATAAATTAGTGTTTCCAAGTTCTGTATCCGTCCAATTAGCAAATGACGTGGTCCCTACGTCTTCTCTTCCTCAATGGCGACTAAACAAGGAGGAGTAATGTGTTGCAAAGGAGTTAACCATTGAAGAAGAAATGCCTGGAAACGTGAAAAGAAGCATAATGAGAAGATGGTTCTCTTAGAGCTAGAGAGAGAAAGACAGTACCACTGAGAGTACTTCAAGATTTTTATTAGGCAATAAACTTATTTTTTCAAAAAGAAATACGGACTCTGCTCAAATTGCACCGTGAGTTGTATTTGCCATTGTCGATGGAGACCCATTTGCTAGGGGTCTTTATATTTTGGCAGATGGGAATCATGGGCCAAGCGTACGGGGGATCGAATGGAGAGAAGATTCTTACGAAAGATATCCTCGTCCTTTTCAATTCTCTTGCCTTTACTCCTCAATCTGATGATATCTTCTGATCCTCTACATCGATGGTTGAACCTTATCTTTTCCTTCCTTTTTTGATCCCCCTCCCTAAGACCACGGTTCTTTTTCTTCTTATCTCAATCAAAACGAATTTGGAGCGGGAAGAAGAAGAGCAATTTATCCCGAACCCCGTTCTCGGTTCATCATCATTTTGATTTTGACCGCTTGGATTTTGCATGACAATGTGGGGTGAAAGAAGACCCAAACATTATCCGACTGTTTCTCCTTGAATGAGTCCATATCTAACCCAATCTTGAGTGCAATTTTTCAAGAGATTGCACAACAAGGGATCATCTCATCTTAAATCTGGTCGCATAGATTATCATCCATTTTGCCTCCTTACAGCTTTGCTCGTTGCAAATAAGTTAATTATAAACACTATTATTAAATGCAACGTGAGGGAGTGCATAATGCCTTAGGCACTTTTGTGTACTAATTTTTATTATATAATGAATGACAGATGTGGAATCACAAAAAAATTAGGTGTTACATGGCATTAATGTTGAACATCAACTTAATCTCAATGACCAAAGAAGATGAAAACAAAAGAAAATGGCAAGTATCCTACTTTAGTAGGTGTTACGGCATTCCCTGACTAGCCATATACACATGCAATGTGAACATGAAGAAAACAATTACTTAATGCCGCATCTTCATTCGACCCAAGACTGAAAATCAAATCTCTTTTGCCCTTTCCTCTTTGTATTGTTTTGAGTTTCACGTGATGCCTAAATCGATTTGGTAATTCTTCTGCACAAAATTAGTTTATTGTCATGTTTAGTTGATTGCCGACGGGGTCACGAGGTAAGAACGAAAGCTGTATCGCTGGAGATGGTGTTTTCCGATCAGGTTTGCATTTGCCGAATCGATGCAATGCTCTGTACGGTCGAATTATTCAGAGGAAGAGCAGCAGCAACTGACGGGAGGCAGTAAACAAAAGCAGCCCTCGGAAGCTTTGCTTGTTTATCAACCTGTTCTGCTGCAATAAATGCCCTGCCCGTGAGCATGGGAAAATATCAAAATCTTTTGGCCTGTCTCAGCATCTTCCCCTCTCGTGCTTGCTTGCAGAGTCTGTGGTAAAAGAAAAAGGAAGAAGCTGGTAAGACAGAGAAGGGGAGGAGATGCTCTGGAGTTAACATCGTCTCTGCATAAAAAACAAATGAGGAAAATGCTCAGAAGGAGAGAGGAGGTGCAGAGCTCTGACGATGGCGATTTCTCTAAAGCTGGGGAGAAAAACAGAGTAGTACAGAGAGTAAAGAGAGAGGAGGGTGCATCCTGAAATTGGCCGGAGGGGCAGTGAATCAAAGGCAAATAAGGAGGAGATATTTTTGACCGATTTCGACTCCATGTGAAACAAATTTGTGTTAAACTCGAATTGGTCATTCAGTCTAACCATTAGTAATGTCATGGATTGACCACTCAATCGAGCCTTTTTGAGTAATTAACACTCTATTATAATCAAAGATTGTGAGATGCATCTGGTGCTTAGAGAGGCCAAAATATTTTATATTATTGTATTCAATTTATGCTATTAAAATCATAATCGGGTGCTTATATTATATGCATTTTAAATGTTCGCTTTTTTCAAGATGATATATGGATGATTTTAGAAAAGTAAATTGCCTTAGTCAATTTTTCGATAGGATATCTATTTTCATTATACGGTGTACTCTTCAAGATTTTTATTGGACAATAAATTTATTCTTTTAAAAAGAAATATGCAATCATGTGCCAAATATACGGTAGATTGGCAGGAGGAATATCAAATACAAAGAGAAGATAATAGAAGATACCATCTCTCTTTTTAAAACCTCTTGCCTTACTTCTTGATTTGATTTCTTCCAAATATCTACCTTGATCGATGCTCTTTTCTTGCCTTTCTACTTCATGCTCTATGCAAATAAGATAACTATAAACACTACTAATGTCTAAGTGGAATGTGATGGATGGAGTGCCTAATGCCTTGCATAATTTTGTGTAGGAGATGATGGATGACAAATGTAGAATAGATAAAATTCGAGTGTTAGCTCTTTTTCATACATGACATTAATGTTGAACATCAACTTGATCTGTCATTTTGTGTTAAATATTCAGACACATTCAATTCATTCATAACTTCACAATAAATAATTTTTCATATATGATTCTTGAAATTTGGACCGTACTGCCTCTATCAATTATTATTCTTTTTATTAGGAACTTTACTTGATTAGAAAAAAGATCAGTATGTAATAGTATCATAGTGCAAGTGACCCTTTTAAGATAAACTAAAAAAAAAATTGATCATGTCCTCTTGGCAGTTTGAGCGAGGTAGGCGTGAAAACCAAGGTAGTGCTAATTCAAGGTCCCAAAATGACAGTCAGTTCAACAGGACTGGTCAGGATCAAACCCAAAAGCACGATGATGGCGAAGAAGATGAAAACAAAAGGCAAAAAGTTGGGTCTTTGTAAGGACTAAACGTGAAGGTACCGCAACCTGGGGTTGCAGAGAATCGCCTATTATTGTCGAATCAACTCAATGCTCTGTGTGGGTGTATTATTCAATGGAAGAAGATGAAAGCGAAAGAAAAGGGCGAAAATCCTAGTCCGTAGGTGTTATGGCATTCCCTGACTAGCCATTGATGCACATGTACTGTGAACTTGAAGGTATCTTTTTCTCTTACTGTTACAAGGATGGGCCATTGGCGTGTTGCAAGAAACCTTCAAAGTTTACGTCCTCTTGGCAGTTTGAGTGGGCGATTCATTACTCTCTTGAAAAACAAACAAACAATTTACTATTTCATTTTCATCCATTGAAGTTGAATATCAAACAATGGCAAAGACCAATTGTGTGATAGTTTTGATAAGAGGATTACTCAACGATTTCAGCATTTGGGTAAACCAACCATTCTACGATAATGACATTGCACTTAAACTCATGGTCGTCTTGCTGGTATTCTCTTGGTTCGTCAGTTGCTCGCGATGGTTCGGCGGTCGGAAAAATCGAGGGTAGAGAGAGAGAGGGAGTTCGTTGAGGAGAGAGAGCGAGGGTAGACAAAGAGGTGCAAAGAAAGAAGCCGCGACAGAAAACCTCTCTCTAGAAGCTACAGCACAAGGATACTTTCAAAATGGGCACTTGAAATTGTGGGTCCCACAATGACATGTGTTGTGCTCCCACCACCTTCTTGTTTGTCACGTTGGAGCATCAAATGTACCTAATATTTTCTTCGACGTCATGGCCTTGGCCTTGAAATGCATCTAGCTAGCGTGGAAGGGAAGCCGTTGGACTAGGTGCTCTGGAAGACATCGCGGCAATGAGAGATGATGTGGATATAAAGATTATGGCACATCGTATTTGGGAAAAGAGCTCTTACATTAGTCACATTCACTGGTTCGTTCAAATTTGGGAGAATGAAACTCATTGATATGATTTTACAAAATCATTTGGGTTGATTCTAAGTCGATTTTTAAAAATATTTTTTCGTGTTCTAAGTTGAGCTTCTTATGAGGATTTGTTGTATTAAATGCCGCAAATTGAGAAATTCAAAAGGATCTAAATTCTAGATATTTATATATAAATACAATTTGCCAAAATGGAGAGAATTCATCCCTAATAAGTGTTTAATCTAAACCCTAATTTGTTAACTAAAATCTTAATTAAATAATATTAGAAAATAAAAATGGCATTTTTAAAATTAACACAAAAAAGAAAGAAACAAAGGCAAGGGTAAGTGTGAGGAACCTCCCGCCACCGCCCCACCATCATCGAAGAGGACTGGCATAGGCTCAACAAGGGCCATCAACCCTCGCCAATATAGCAAGTCCTCTATTAATTCTACCACTCCTAATGGAGGTAAAAGTAACACGATTCATTCTTGTCCGATTTCATGTCACTTCCTTCGATTCTTCAATTGTCCGAGTTACTTCATCTTTCAATCGCATTTTGTTTTTGTAGCAACAGTCTCTTGCTGTTCTTAGTGTGAGCTAAGAATTCCATCGTGGCAAAGACGATGACTTTGGGAAATCCAAGAAGGGGAGGAAGGTTCGGTTTGATTCCGACGCTTTGCATCTTTTTATTCGGTTTGGCCCAACTCCTTAATATGCCAGTCTTTTAGGGTTTATGTTTCAATCGCCTTGTTTCATACATACGATATTTTATGCCTCATCTAACGTTGTTTTTCTATGCATTTCCTCTAATTTATAGGTCATATTACGAACACCTTGTTTTATAGTTACATTGTTTATATATATGATATAAATTTTTTATCTTGACATGTCAATGATGCTTTTCTTGTATTTTGATAGAAGTCAATAGTTACTCACATATTATATAGAAGAAAAAACTTAGTTTGTCGTAATGAATATGAATATCTTTCGAGAAAGAAAATTATAGTGATGGTGACGCGGCTCTATGCTAAGAGTTAGTTAGGCCCTGCTTGGTTCAGCATTTGAAATACTTATTTGGGCTCTAAAGTCCATTGGCCAAATACAAAGGTATTTGATTCGTTTTTTTACACGACTTTGGCGAAATGCAATTACATCTCCAAGTGACTCTAAGTAGGGGTGAGCGTGGTTCCCAGATAAAACCGGGAACCAGAGAACTAAATTGAAGGTTCCGGTCCCTTTTTCCTGGGAACCGGTGGTTCCGGTTCGAGTTCCGGCTCTCATCATGGGAACCGGAACCGGAACCGGTTAGGATTGCAAACGAACCCTAAGTAGAAAATACCCCTTACCCTTCACACTCGGAGTTCTCTTCTCTCGCGTTTCTGCCTCGACGCCGCCGCGGACACCGCTCGCCCTCGACGCCGCCGCGGACGCCGCTCGCCCTCGATGCCGTCGCCGGACGCCGCTCGCCCTCGACGCCGCCGTCGGACGCCCTAACCCTCGACGCCGCCTCCGGACGCCACTGGACGCCAGTTACCCCGCGCTCGTCTCGCCCTTGCCTCCTGCTCCCTTGACACCGTCAACCTTCGCTTGCCTCGCCGCTCAGCCGCTCGCCGGCCCTTGACGCTGCTTGCCAGCCGACGACGTTCGCTGCTCGCCAGCCAACGACACTCGCCGCTCGCCCAGGACGGAAAGTTTAAGAAATTGGGCCGGACCACATCATGCGATGCGTAGTCCGCCGATCACCACCGCCACCGTCACCTCCGACTCCAAATCCGCCGTCATTTCACTCTCCCTTCCACACCAGCAAACCATAAATACAAGAAGGAGCAGTGGAGGGAGACTTCTTTGCTTTAGGGTTGGAAATCTCTGGTTTTTGGTTTGATTTTGTGGGGGAAAATGCCGGGGCTGACCTGCAACAAGGGATTCGAAGACGATGCCAAGCAGAAGCTCCGTTACAAGTCCAAGTGGCATCGCTATAACCTTAAACGCAAGGTCTTTCTCCTTCTCTATCCATCTTCAATCGCGCAATCCTCAACAATTTGAATTTTTGGTTTTTGAAGACTTAGCCAGGAATTTTTCTTTAATGTTAGTCACCTAGATATTGCTGATGTGACAAATTTTTGCACCCTTCCACACCACTCGATGATGAGGCTGCGCAAAGGGGCACTTCCGTTTACCTTGTTGAGTGCCGCATTGACATGCTTCCAAAGCCTTTGACAGAAGGTAATATGACATTTAGAGCTGTAAAATCGTCTCTTTGACATCAGAGAAAAGACTGATTGTGTTTAATTTATGGTCCTGCCTATATCAAACTTAACATGTGAATTTATGTTGCAGATATATGTTCACTTTGGGCAGATGTGGAGAGACTGGCTTTTTCTATTATCAGGGTATGTTTCTTGTTCTATCTTTGTCATTCGCTGTGCTCTTTTTGGTAAAGAGGATTGCATGTCCATTAGCCGCCATCACCAGACTACACCAAATGATAGCTCGTGTGCTGACTAATCATGAATTGTCAGCCCTGTGTATACAAATATATTGATTGATCTTCCCATGAAAGGAGAACAATCTTGTTTACTGCCCATTTTCAGGAAATGACATCTGAAGCAGAGATAATATCCACAAGATATACAAAAAGCATTATTATATCATGTGCAGCTCTGTCTTATAGTGAAGCTCAAACAAGGATGGATGACAGGTAATCATGTAAATTTGAGAATGTTATTGTACTAAACTTGTTCTGATAATTTTGTCTTTCAAAAACTTAGTCCATACTTGTTCTTTTTCGCTTCTTATCTCTGGCATCCTATAGATATTAATGTTGAAATACCTGAAATTTTTTTATCTCCTTTACATCTTTAAATTCCAAGTTTGGTTGTTATGAGGTTTGCCTGAAATATACTGGTGCTCTGTGGTCCTGTTGGTTTATATTGTTGTTCCAGTTGGGGGAGAAAAAGGTGGCTGGTGATGAACCTGAAGTAGAAAATGGAAGCAGCGTGATCTTATTGACTGTTCATTCCATGTGTAACATTTTGAACTCTTTAAGATCGGGAAAAGCAAACATGGCCACAAAAGTTGTGTATAATTGTGTGGCACTTGCGGAAAGAAATTCTTGATAGAGTTTGTAAGTCCAGTTCAGTTTGATCATATTCTCACCTTGCAAACAAGTCTGCTCTTGCCTAAAGAGAGTGTTCAAACTTCCTTGTGGCAGCCATGGACAGCGATATGGTATTGGCAGTGATGTGAGGCATAGGAAATGCTTAGACAAATATTGGCAACTCAAACTTCAGTTAGACCATGAGAGATATCAATCTTTTTCTTTTTTTCTAAAAAAATTCCCTTTCGTCTTTTGATGCTTTTGCTGATTAATCAACACGCTATTTCCACATGACCTCTGTTCAATAAATTTTCACATTAGCATAATTCGGTAGTTCCTATTCTTGCTGGTGAGTCTTTCATGATTATGTCTAGTGTACTGCAAGGAGTTTGTTTGGGTAATTGTTGGATTACTTACTTTCTCTTGTTTTGTAGTCATTGGTAGATCCGAGTTTCCGGATGAAGTGAAGCTCTATTCTTTGATTAGTTTGGTGTTTGATGCAGTAAATCAATATTTACTAGTCCATGAAATAATACTCATCCATTATAAAAAATTTATTTGTTCTTTTTTAAAATTATTCTATGGATGGTCTTTCACTTCCGTTGTAATATCTGCAAGATATTTGCAGAGGGAAAGTTTCTCAGAAGAAAGATAGGTTCTGGTTTAGAAACCACTGCTGCAACATTGCCAAGAGATATTCATGCAGCTCCACCTGAAAGCTTTGTTACTAAAGTTGCTGAAGTCATTGGAAGCTGTAAAACAATGAGGGATATGGCTTTATTTTGGTGCAGGATTGTTGCTGAGGTAAGGCTAGACTTTGTGAAGTGAACTGCTGGACTTTGCAAAAGAGAAATAGTTCACATTCTAGAATATTAAATGCTTATGAGTATTATAGATTGTGTTCGTGTTATATTCTCTTTGATGAATGACAAGTTTGTTTATTATTGATGCATTCATTTCCTTTTCTTTTTAAACTAAAAATGAAAAAAAGAAGAAGAACATGTTGGAACCTTGAACCGATCCCGCAGGGTAGGTTCTAGGTTCTGATGGGTAGGTTCCAGGTTCCAAAAAATGAGGAACTTGTACCCGAGGGTAGGTTCCAGGTTTCAAGCGGAACTTATAAGGAACCGGGAACCGCTCACCCTTAGCTCTAAGGGTCTTTAGCCCAATGCAGCTCTTGAGGTCTTTTGGAAAGTTGCATCTTCGGAATGCAACTTCTGGTATTGTTCATCTCTCTGGTGGAAAAGTTGATCGGCCGCTTTGATAAAAATAAATATAAAAATAAATATGTTTATATTTTTATATAAAAAATATATTTTTATATTTTATTTTTATTTTTATATAAAAATATAAACATATATATTTTATATATATATTTTATGTTTATATTTTTATATTTTTTTATATAAAAATATGTTTATATAAAAAATATAAACATATTTTTATTCAGGCTATTTTATATAAATATATTTTATGTTTAATAAGTAAATATATATTTATAAATATAAAAATATCTAATTTTTTTCTCTCGATTGTCTTTATATATATAACACATCTATTTATATGTATATGTATATATTTTATGTTTATATATTTATATTCTTTATATAAAAATATGTTTATATAAAAAATATAAACATTTTTTATTCAGTGGTTCAATTGTCGGATTCGGTCGGTCCAGGTGGTCGGATTTCCAAAAAAATATAAACATATTTTTGCTTTTTTAATTTAATAAAAGTTAATTACAAATGTAAATTTTACCAAATGGTATTTTGACCGAAGTTGTTTCTCAATGTAAATTTTACCAAATGACATTTGCATTTCGGAAAATCCTATTCATCCAAAGGTATTTGCATAAATGCATTCCTCAAAAGCTGAACCAAACCCGAGCATTACGTCGATAATAAATAGCAAACAACAAAAAAGAAAAAAAAATCAATGAAAGAACCTCTTGAGACATGTTGCATGTTCTGCTGCTATGTAGGCGGTAAATTATAGAAAAAAAAAATGCCCCAGTAATTGATGGAGGAAGGGACAGGACAGGATAGAGCCTGTAATCGAGTTACCTCTCTCCTGCTCTTCCCTCCTCCTTCACCTCTTTCACTTTCGGACTCGCTCGCTAGCTGGCCCCTTCCTCCCTCCACCTTAAAACCTCATCTCTCCCCCTCCTTCGTAACCGCAACCCTCTCCCTCTCTTTTCTGTTCAGCTCTCTCCCTCCTTCGCCTCCTCCCTCCTCCATCGCCTCTCTCCATTCTCGTTCAATCATCCTCCTCTCCAGCTCCTTTCTCATGGCATCGTCCCAGACTGTGATTAAAAGCCTTGAGAATGATATTACCGAACTGAACAAGGCGATGGATGACGAATGGCACCGGGGCGAGATGCTGTTGGGAATCATCTCCGCGGTGGGACTCATTCTCGGTCACGTCCGCCCTAAAGGACTCCAATGTCACCACTTTTGGATGCCACTCGTACTCTCGGTCATCATTGCAACGCCGTTTGTTTTGATGTTCCTAAGGAGGGTCGACCGAATCACTAGGGCCGAAAGCGAAACTTGGGCACAAGAAAGAGCGGTTGCGATTTCAAGCAAGTGGAGTTATCGGCGTCGTCGGCTCGGAACAACACGGTAGGAAGAGGAAGCGTTCGAGGTGATGTTTGAGGCGAGTGCATGATCTCGCACTTGGGAGGCTAGTGGGATAGTATTTTTATTTTTTGCTCTTCATAGGGATGATAGGTTTAACATCCTATGGTTTGGCTTGTGGCTTCAAGTATGTGAAGTAGGAAATATCGGATGTTTTTTTATTTCCGTTTTGTTTCTATTTTAGCTGGTTTTGTGTTTCTGTGAGAGTTTGTATTTCCGTTTCGTTTCTGGTTCGTTAACTGCAAGGAATCCTAAGAGAGAGTTCTCATAGAAACACGTAAACCTCACATATAGATGTTAAATATAGAAAATTCTCACGAAACACAAGCCAGCCAAGTAGAAACGAAACGGAAATACAAACCCTCACAAAAACACAAAACCAGCTAAGCGAAACGAAACGGAAATACAAATCCTTACGAAACACAAAACCAGCTAAGCGAGAAACGAAACAAAAATAAAGAAACACTCGATATTTCCTACTTCACATACTTGAAGCCACAGCCAAATCAAAGGATGTTAAACCTATCACTCCTATGAAGAGCAAAAAAATAAAATACTATCCCGCTGGCCTTCCAGGTGTAGATCATGCACTTTGTCTCCAGCATCGCCTCGAATGCTTCCTCTTCCTGCCTATGTTGTTCCGGTGTCGGCGTTGGTGACGCCGATGACTCCATTTGCTTGACATGCTACAACCGCTCCTTCTTGTGCCCAAGTTTCGCTTTCAGCTGGTGATTCGGTTGACCCTCTTCGGGAACATCAAATCAAATGGTGTTGCAACCACGACCGTGATTACGAGTGGCATCCAGAAGTGGCGGCATTCGAGCCCTTTGGGGCGGACGTGACCGAGAATGAGTCCCACCGCGGAGATGAAGATTCCCAACATCATCTCGCCCCGGTGCCATTCGTCATCCATCGCCTTGTTCAGTTTGGTAATATCATTCTCAAGGCTTTTAATCATAGTTTGGGATGATGCCATGAGGAAGGAGCTGGAGAGGAGGATGACTGAACGAGGACGGAGAGAGGCGATGGAGGAGGGAGTAGGCGAAGGAGGAGGGAGAGAGTTGAACAGAAAAGAGAGGGAGAGGGGTGTGGTTACGGAGGAGGGAGAGAGGTGAGGTTTTAAGGTGGAGGGAAGAAGGGGTCAGCTAGCGAGCGAGTTCGGAAGTAAGAGAGGTGAAGGAGGAGGGAGGAGCAGGAGAGAGGTAACTCAATTACAGGCTCTATCCTGTCCTGTCCTTTCCTCCATCAATTACTGGAGCATTTTTTTTTTTCTATAATTTACCACCTATATAGCAGCAGGACATGCAACATGTCTTAAGAAGTTCAATTTTTTTTTTCTTTTTTGTTGTTCGCTATATATTATCGACGTAGTGTTCACGGTCAAAATTGAGTAAAATTTACATACAAGTAAATAAAAATAAAACATTATCTTTCAAAAAAAAGGGGGGGCTACCGAGGGATCCGCAATTGTCAAATAAATGAAATTTTTAAGGAGAATCTTTTGAGGGTGAGGGTGAACTCTCTACATATTTAGATAAATTAAAAGATACAAATGCAAGAGAGACTAATAGCCAATAAAGAATTTACGCGTGGCCTACTTTAGGAGAGGACTACCGGGTAAAAATGCTTTTTGTTTCGGAGTCTTTTAAATATTTGCATCATCAACGACATAAGGTAATTTTTGCATCAAAAGAAAAAAAAAACAACATAAGGTAATTTTCTCATACTAAATTAGTTGTCACACAAATAAAACGTTAAATTGGCCATTTTATGAGGGATGAATTCTTTTCTTTTTGTTTTTTGAAATTGTTTACACATACTCATTTTGAATTTAGATCCCTTTGAATTTTTTGATTTGCGGCTTCGATACAACGAATCCCGACAAGAATCTTGTTTCAAAAAATTAGAATCAAGAATTGAACCGAATATTCTTGAAATTGACCTAGAATCAACCTAGATGATTTTGTAAAATCATATCAATGAGCTTCATTCTCCCAAATTTCAATAGACTAGTGAGTGTGACTAATTCAAATGGGATGAATGGATCCAGTTGCTTGACCTTATCGAAATCACGTACTCCTTCGATTTTAGATGCCGTGAGACTTAAATAATCTATGACATCAAAGTGAGTTGTATCAGTATTCTTTAGTCCTTCGATTTCCATTACTAATGCCATGGCTATTGACGAGAAAAGAAAAAGGCTTAAAAAACCAGAGAAGGAGCACTAGAACAAACACCATATCATCCCTATTTTTAAAACGCCCGTTGTTTGTTCGCTCCATCCAGAGGCTCGGTTGATTGGGTGCGGTCATCGTTCTCGTACAAATTCTCGGGGTATGCTCGCTCTGCACCTACTCTCGCTCTGTCCTTTCCGTTAGTCCTTGCGTACGATGTAGGGAAGAAGAAGGGAGAGAAGGGAGAGAAGGGCCGAGGCCGAGAAAGTGGGGAAAGGGGGTATAGGCGAAAGGGAAAAGAGAAAGAAGAAAAGGGGGCTGCACCCCTTTTCCCTTTTGATCATTATTTTTTTAAAATTTTATTTATCTAAAATAAAGTAAAATAAAGGCAAATGAAATAAAACTTAGTTAATGCAGATAATACCAACATAAGATGCCATTTCATGACAATATTGTTATCATGATGAAAAGAATGACTATTTAATGATAATTGTGCCACATAAAATGCTTGACACATAAAATGCTTGACATTTACTTTAGCAATTTTAATCCAAAATTGTTTGAAAGTTTTTCTTAGTAATGAGCCAAACACCTCTCTCCTACCGCCCGATGAGATAACGAGCCCCTTGATATCATATTCTTTCCTCATTGCAACCTCACTTGGCTTTTAGGTATGTTTGCCTAGATGTGTTCGCTATTAACCAAAAAGTACTTAAAAAGAGCAATCGTTTGTCATACGACAATTGTGTGAATGACCTTCGAAAGTTATAAATGTTAAAAAGCATGAAACTAGACGATGTCTTCTAAGCAAAATTATTGTGGAGATACGAGCAACCCAATAAGTATAGATGGAGAACTTACTGCATGCATGATAAATCTTCTATCAAAGTCGTTGATTAGCACTTATGTATCACCTTAATAAGACGAGGGACCGTCTAAGGCATCATTCATGGACGTGCAAAGAAGAAAATCAACCACCAAGGCAAGAAAGAACAAATCAAAGTAAAGAGCGAAGAGGACAGAGATAGTCCAATTAAACACGAATGTAACCTTGTCCAGCGACAAGGAAAAGAATCGACACAGTTCCTCTCGGAACCCGAGCAAAAGCACCAATGTACTAGAAAGGCAACCTGAGCAAAAGCAACCTGGAAAAATGCATCAGACAAATGATATTCTGCATAAAACAAATTCGCATCATGCTCATTTGCTGCCACACAATGAAGTACAGAGACAGGTAAAGTCTGAAATTTCCAACTTTTCAAGACAAATGCAATTAATTAAAATGGTTGATTGCTATATAACAACACCGTGAATGCAAAATTGAATTGAGTAAGTGAAGTAGTTAGGTGACATGGTTCGGATGTTATATGTTCATGATTGCTCAAATCATAACTCAATAACTCCATATATCTCTCCTTTATATGTAATATTATATCTATATCTTAGTCTTACTCGACCCACATATATTGAGGACTCGCACTCATTAAAAAACTAAATGCACCAATCCCATTTTTTTAATTTGGAGATAGAATTAATATTTAGCCTATCGATATGTTAGTCATTAGAATTTTAATCTTTAGATTTTACATTATTAATTATCTTGAGATCTTTTTTTATGTAATATATGTAATGTAGAATATTACCCATTCAATTCAAGTTATCTCCAACTTGACTGGAAATACTAACCAAAAAAAGGGGGCAATGGTGAAATGCTTGAGAAATTTAAAGAATGCAAGGACATTAGTCAGAAGGTTGATGAAATATACGAGATCTTGCACATCCATTTCGAGAACCGCCAAGGGGTACTCCATCTTGCACTCGCGAATGGAAACTGCGTGACCATTGTCAGGACACGAGGCAAACATTGCCCTGCATCTTTTCACCAGAAAGGACAGTCAAACGTTTGTTAGACTGACAATATGTGCAAATCTCTGCGCAAATTCCAATTCTGGGCCCGCTGTGTCCAAGAAATGTTGGTAGAGTTAAAGGTGCTGGTGCAAGTAAAATTATGGGTGTTTACGGTTCGGATTTTCTCAAAAATTCAAACTGAACCAAACTGTATGACTATGTATTAATTTTAAATTGAATCGCATCTCAAATCGAACATAATCCAAACCGAACACTTGATTTGGGTCAATTTTTGAGTTTTTCTTTTTCTTAATATTAAGAATAGATGTAATGACGAAGGAGAGATCATGCAAATTATAAGATCAAAAGGATGTGCGACTTTCAATTTGGTTTGGTTAACCAACTGACTTGAAACTATCTAAACCGGTGAAAATTTAATTAGGGTCTAATTTTGGTTCGATTTTCCAATTTGATTCTCACACCCTTAATTAAAACTATCTTAATCCCTAATTATGTTATGAACTTGGCCACACACATGAACTACACTTAGCTTATTGATATGTTAGTATTTAGAATTTCAATCTTTAAACTATACATTATTAATTATCTTGAGATTTTGTTTTTATAATATATATATATATTATTTATTTGATTCAAGTTATTTATGACTTGATTTGAAGTACCAAAAAAAAGAGGTAATGGTGAAATGCTCAAGAAATTTAAAGAATGCTGGAACATTAGTTAGAAGGCTAATGCAATGTAGGAGATCTTGGTTGTCTCAAATATATTTTTTCCGTTAAAGTTGTGTAGATTTTTTGGAAAAAAAAAAAAAGATTAAAGAATAATAGAGTGGTAGTCTCCCACAAGCGCTACTACTATAAAATCGAAACATAGAATTTTCGATGAAGATTTGTTTGACAATAATTATGCCACCTAAGATATGTTTGATAGTAATTACGATACATAGATTTGTTTGTAATTTTTAATAAAATTGCTTCATATAAACATCGTGGGTGCCAAATGATATTGGTTCATGCAAGATAGACCCTCCTAGCGAAATATGGAACTTTAATTAAAATGAGAAATGTATTGGAAGTGTTAAAATTTGTCATGTAATCGAATCCTAAAATTTTTAAAAATGTAATCAAATTCTAAAACATGTCACAAAAGTACAATTCAATCATAAAATTTTCAAAAAATGCAAAACAATGCTTAAACTTGTCGAATTAGTCCAATTAAGTCTTTCTATTGATTTCATCATTTCAAAATTTTAGGATTTTCATGACAAATTTTAGAATTTGATTACATTTTTTGAAAATTTTAGAACTCGATTATACTTACGTGACAAATTTTAGGACTTAATTGCATTTTTTGAAAGTGTTAGAACTCAATTGAACTTTTGTAACAAATTTTAAAACTTTTAGTGCACTTCTCCCTTAATTAAATTAGTTTCTTTTTATCACTATCAATTTTTTTTTTCATGTTATTGCAAAATAATGAATTTTGTGCGATGGGTTTTCAATTTATGGAGAATCATTAATGGAAATTTTTTTCATGAAATTGGCAGAGAGCTCCGGGGCCGGCGAAGGCTTAAGGCACCCGAGGAGAGAGGCTTTTAGGGAGCTGAACTGCGGGGGGAAATGAGCTCGGCAACTGACAAGGAAATGATACAAAATATCTCTGCGTGCACCGTCTCACGTGACTTTGGACAGGCTAATTTCTTCTTTTTCTTTCATTTTGTCAAAAAATGGCCAATTTCAAGAATTTGAATTTTACTCCAAAAATAGATTTATGGGAAAATTTTTCAATTTTTATGGAGAATCATTAATGGAGGAAATGGGGACGGTGAAGAAGATGAATCTTGTCAATTTAAGTGAAGGAAGGGATTTTTTTATCCTTTTGAGGAATATTTTCATGAATATCTTCCGTTATCTAAATAGTCATGAAGATGGAAACTTAAAATTTATTGATGGGACGGATGCTGTTAATAAAATTAAATAATTTTTATATGTGGTTGTGCATATGAAGCATGCTTGTGTGATGATATATATTATTAGTTTACCAAATAAAACTAAAAGTTTAAAGAAATTGTTTTCACCAAAAAGTGAAAAATCTAATAATGGAGTGGCATGTGAAAATGCGAGCACTGGAATCTAAGGTTGCGAGAAATGCTAAAGGTATGAGATGAGGTAATAAAAATGTAAATTTATAGAGAACTAAAGATACACATAAATTTGCAAGGACAAGTATCATTTGATTGATAGTGAGAAGATATATAATAAGTAGTTAGTCATATCCACTTTTGACATTTATTTACAAACAGTTATGGATTCCGAATTCATGAATAGTTTCCTAACACTAACTACAATCATTGATGGGCAGTTATATTTGTTGAGACTCTAAATATAATTATCCAACGTTATGCTTAGCTACAATTATTGATAGTCATTTATTCAAGCCATTCATCTGTCTTCATTTTCGAACTCCATCACTTAGCAAAATCGGTACTAGCAAGCGTCCACAACCCTCAACAATTCGTGAAGGCCTTTGATGACAAACATTAGGGGTGTGCAACCGGACCGGGTTTACCCGGTTCCCGGTCCGGCCCACCCGGAAAACAGGGTCGGGAACCGGTTCCGGTTAAAACCGGGCCGGGAACCGGTTCCCAAAACGCAGACCCTGTTTAAACCGGTCCGGGAACCGGTTCCGAGGGATTACCCACCCGGGAACCGGTTCGACCGGACCGGTTTGGGAACCGGTTGGAGAACCGGTTTTTATGCCTAAAGCGAAACCCTAATTTTGTTTCTTTCTTTACTCCGCAGCGGGCGCGACGCGAGCGAGAACCAGACTTCCCCGAGCTCCTCTCCCGGTTCCCCTCGCGCTCGCACCACCGCTACCAAGTTCCTCCTCCTCCCCCGCCCCGCCGCCCCCGCCGTCACCGTCACCGTCACCGGCGTCGTCACCCCCGACAACCTCCACCTGCTCGACCCCTTCCTCGCCTCCTCCTCCTCGCTCCAGCCTCTCGTCTTGCCGCGCCACACCCGCCGCGGGTGCGCTTCGTCGCCAAAGTCCGCGCCCTCCGCGACCCTCCACCTCCCGCTCCTCTCCCGGTGGTTCGAGTCCCACCCCTCCCCGCCCTGCGCGGTCGTCTCCGACTTCTTCCTCGGGTGGACCCACCGCTTCGCCCGCGACCGCGGCGTCCCGCGAGTCGTCTTCTCGCCGTCCGGCGCGTTCGGGCTCTCCATCGCCTTCGCCCTGTGGCGGGACCTCCTCCGGCCCGACGAGGAGTCGACGGTCTCATCGTGCGCTGTTTCCCGAGCTCCCCTGCTGCCGATCTACCGCCGCCCCCCCTTCGCGAAGATCCAGCTGCCCCGCTGCTCCGCCCGAGCCCCGTTGCCGACGTCTGCTGGTTCGCTCACCACCTCTGGGCGCCACCGCCGCTGCGACCAGACGCCAAAAGCCGCCGTTCCTGCCGCGATTCCGTCCTCAGCCCGTCCCGACGAGGCCCGCCTGCTCTCCAGGTCCCACTTTGTCTTCACCAGCCTCAAGCCCAGAGAGAAGGTACTATAGCTTGATTTGAGCGTTGTCGACATGTGTGAGATGATGTGGAAATTGATGGTTATAATGCTTTTCGCATGTTCAGAAGTGCGAATTACTGTGAAGAAAGCTTGCATTTTGCTCATGATTTATTATGTTGATGTTAGAATTTTGATTAAAGTTTGCTGCTCAATTGGGGTGGCTGTGTGAAGAGGCTGATCTTTTTTGTGATTGCATGCTAGGAGATGAAAAAGAAGCAATTGGGTGAAGAATTGAGGGTGAAATCAGTAGTTACAATTAAACTTTAATTGCTTGGTGTCTCTATATAGTGTCTCCTGGCATATTAATTGTGAACTTGATTAGATTCTATTTAATGATATCTGTGATTGCTGAAGCTGATAAGACCAGATATGGGAGAATCTGTGAAGAACTTTAGCATTTTTTAATCATCTAGACTTGCTTTTCTAAGGTTAATTTTTATGCAAAACAGGTTCCAATATAAACAGGGTCAACCCTGTTCCCGGACCGGAAAAACAGGGTGGGCCGGGAACAGGGTCCAATGAAAACAGGGTAGGGAACAGGGTCCAGAAAAGGAGAACCGGTTATAACAGGGTAGGGAACAGGGTCCAGGTCTAGACCCTACCCACCCTGGACCCGCTCACCCCTAACAAACATAACGTTTGTTGTCCACCGCTTTATTTCCGAGTCATCAATTCTATTCAAGTTGTCAATTAATTTATTCATGAATAATTCATGCTTTGACCAAATTTTACTCGCGTCAAATGACTTCTCGCTTGTCAATGATAATCAAAACCTGACCATTTTTTTATATCAATAAAAAAAAAGTCAAGATAAAAACGCTAAAGAAAAATATTTTCATAACCTCAAGGTCTCACCAAAACCTCCTAAACTGTTACCTCCATTACTATCTAGATCTTGGACATACATGTCCATTGTTAAGTATGGCTATTATTATGTGAATATAAATTTATTACTTACCTCGAATCTATATTCTTGCAATCTTCGCATCAAAACTTCTATCATCGCCACACACATCTCTATTTAAAAGAGTCGGGCTAAAAAAGTTAAAACTCTCCAAAGGCATGAATAGTATTTATAGCAAAAATTAATATTAAAGAGATCCGAAATTAAAATAAAAAAATTGTGTTCGCGTCAAATTCAATGCACTACATTTACGTCAGATCTATTTTAAAAAGAAAAAAAAAAAGGAACAAATTCATTTTTGCCAATCAAGTTCATTTTATCAATAAAAATGCCAGTAATTAATGTTAATGTTTTTTAAATAATATTTTAAATTTTTCTTTCAATTTTTCTTTTTTTTTAAAATTATTTTCCTATACTTTCCTCTTTTACTTTTTTTTTTTTTTTTTTTCCCTTAGCTAGACATCATCGGGTCTTGTTAATGGCAAGTGACCTTGTTGGGGGCAAGCAAGGGGGGCTAAGGCCGACAATGGCCGGTGAAGAGAAAACTGTAGATTTGTCCTCTGATTTTCTCCGCGATTGCCACCCCAAATCGCCTGCTCGATCTTCTCTCTCGTTTTAGGGCTAACACCCGAGAAGAGGATCCATCAATGGCCGGCGACCGGAAGCGGCCGTACCGCAATTTCCGCCGCACCCGCTCCCGTTTGCCGCCGCCGCCGAGCGCGCCCTTCCTCGACAGCAAGTGCCGCGCCTCTCTGAATCCGAGGTCGAAATCGAAATCCCCGTACCCGCGTCCCTACCACCAGGCCCGCCCCATTGCCGCCGCCCCCCCCGAAACAAGAATTGGACAGGCGGCCGAATTTCAATTCGTACCTCGACGCCCCCAATTTGCCGCCCAATTTCAGGGTCCTGTGCGAAATCGTCGCCCAGACCCCCGCCCATGCCGTCGAGGAGGTCCTCGGGGATTCCGGCATAGGGGTCGGGCAGGAAGACGTCGAGGAGGTGCTCAAGCTGTCCTACGGCTTCCCAGGCGCCGCCGTCAAGTTCTTCCGGTGGGCCGGGCACCAGCTCAAGGACGACCACAGCCCGTACGCGTGGAACTTGGTGGTGGACATGCTGGGCAAGAACGCCCGGTTGGATGCGATGTGGGACGCCGTGAAGTCGATGCAGAAGAAGGGGCTGCTCTCGCTCGCCAGCTTCGCTTCGGTTTTCAGTAGCTACGTGATTGCCGGGAGCTTGCCGGGAGCTATCATGACCTTTTAACTGATGGACCAATACCGCATGCTACCTGACGTCGTGGCATTGAATTCGCTGATCAGCGTGATTTGTAGGGACGGTAAGACCGTGGACGCAGTCGACTTCTTACGGATCGTGAAGGAGAGGATTAGGCCGGATGCAGATACGTATGCGATATTGTTGGAGGGTTGGGAGAATAAAGGGAATGGGACTGGTGCTAGGCGGCCTTTCGCCGAGATGGTGACGGAAATCGGTTGGGACCCTGCCAATGTGCCTGCCTATAGCTCGTTTTTGTGTACTTTGCTAAAGGGCCCTAGTGGCATGTCTGAAGCGTTGAAATATTTCGACCTCTTCTTCCAGCCCGGCGGCAACAACCTCGACGATGGCGTCCACGGGAGCTAGTTTAACTGCCTTTTCTTCACTCTCAATTTCACTTTCAAGCTCCCGGAGCACGCTCTTCATGAACGTCGCAAAGAAGGGTGGAGCAACAAGGATGATCGCAGTGACCGGTATCCAGTAGCCTACTAGCCTCGACGCTCAACCTTGGAGGGGCTGACATGTCCCACGATTAGGGCAAGAGCAGAGAAAAAGAAGCCGAAAATTAGGCCGAAACACTGCCACTCGCAGTCGTTAGCTGCGTCAAGACAGGCCCCTCGGCGTGGATCAGCATGTGCGGGAGGTGGCACGTGTACCTGGGGAGGTGGATGTGGAGGCGGCCATAGCAAATAAATGTGGATAATAAGGCTGCGTTTGTTTGTGTTCTTTTTTTTTGTTTTTAAACACTTTTTCTGTTTTTTTGTTCCTGGGAACAAAAAAGGAACAGAAACGCGTTTGGGTGCGTTTCTGTTCCTTTTTTGTTCTTTTGTTCCCAGGAACAAAAAAGAAACAGAAACAAGAAACACAAATTTTGTGTTTCTTGTTTCTGGAACACAAATGAGAAACACTTTTTTTTCTTTTTCTTTTTTTTCTTATTTTCTTGTTCTTTTTTCTTTTGGCCGGTCGCCGGCCTCGGCCATGGCCGGCGACAGCCGACGAGGGCCGGCGGCCTCGCCCGCCACGGCGAGGCTCGCCGGCCCCGGCGAGGCCGACGCTTCGCCGTCCCCGGCGAGGGCCGAGGCTCGCCGCCGGCCGCGGGCGAGGTCGGCCTCGCCGGATCTGGGCGAGCTCGGGCTCGCCCAGCCATGGCGAGGCCGACCTCGCGCCGGCCTGGGCGACCTCGATCTCGCCCAGATCCGGCGAGGCCGACCTCGCCCAGCGGCCGGCGAGCCTCGGCCTCGCCGGATCAAGGCGAGGCCGACCCTCGCCCGGTCGGTCGCCGGCCAAAAGAAGAAAAAAAAAAATGAAAAAGAAAAAAAGAAAAAAGGAAAAATAAGAAAAAAATAGAAAAAATAAAAGAAATAAAAAAATTATCCAAATTTACCAAACATGTTTCTGTTTATTTTTTATTCCCGGAACAAGTTTACCAAACGCGTGTTTTTGTTCAAAAATTGTTCCCAGGAACAGAAATACTTTTTTTTTTATTTCTGTTCCCTGGAACAATTTTTAAATAGAAACACAAACAAACGCGCCCTAAACGCTCGCTCTTACTATGTGCGTGTGTGTGCGCGTGTGTGCGTGTGTAATATTTATTTCTTTATTTTTCTGACTGATGGTCTGTATTTAGTACATTTCCCGACAACTGGTAGCATGTCTCGGTAAAAACATACTAGGAAAATAAGGCCGCGCCCTCTGTACTTTTTCAAATACAAACATTTATTGGGTATATTAATATATTGTTTGCATCATAAAATGTGTTTTTATGCACTTCAATTTGTGTGTGTTTAAAATTATTCTTACTTCTTTCACATATGAGAATCAATTTCTCAAACATATTATGTCATGCAATGTATTTAATATCATGTCATGGTTGGATTTTTAAATTGAAGTTTTGCATTTAGGCAGGACATGTATTTGATTCTACAATAACATGATAAAAATGCAGTCCAATCCACCAATTTGATTATTAGTGAACATTAGGCTTATTTATTTATTTATTGTAAACTTGGGATCCATGTGTTGGCAAACAAAAACTCCACCAAATCGATTATGGCGTGTCTGATGAATTTCACTCCATTATTGTTAAGGATCAAGGTAATTTAGGCAAATTTATGATATAGGATTTTCATAAAAAGAACATGATAAACATATGTAAAAAAAAAAAAAAGAGTCAAAAACTTTTTTTTTTTCTTAGACTCACTTTGCTTGATTTCTTGTAAATCGGATGAGAATATCATCACATCTCTTAAACAAATTAGTGATTTAAGATTTTCCATCACTTCTCTTTTCCCATAGCAATTAGCAAATACCCTCGCAATTTGTGAGGATATTAGGTAGGAGAACTCGCCGTCGCAAATGATAATAATATAAAGAAGCAAGACCTTTCAGTGTTTTACCTTGCTGGATGGTGAGTGTCATCGCCAACATACCATTAAAAGAGTGAGCAATGGAAATGTGTACTTGTTCAATTTAAGAAATATTGGGGGACCGTATATATTTACTTCTAATTAGTCGATTCGAATCAGCCAAAAAACAATCAATTGTTTTACCAATTTAATTTCCACAAATTCAACAAGTTGATAGTTCTTCACTCTGATAGTAGCATTAAAAGTGTATTTTTTTTTCCTAATTGTCAATCATTATCTTTGTAATTATACTAAAATATATTTACCAACCAATAGGCTCCCTAGTGTATTAGAGTCAATCTTGACTTGATCTCCATCTTCTTCTTGAGAAAGCTCTTAGAGTCATTATATCTCATTGAATTCTAGAATCCATCTAAAATTTCAACGGTGATATTCGCTCATTCCTTAAAAGTATCTTTCAATGCATAGCAAATACTAATTAGGCTTGGAAACCCTGCTAGATGTTTGGTCAACATAAGCAAACGGATTGATAGAGACTCATCATTATACACTGGACCAACAATGATCTTACTTTTTACTTACTCTCCTTTATGTCCATCCTGGAATCTAATGAAGAGAGAGCACGTTATTTATTAATGAAAATAAGCTGTCTAGGACTAAATATTATCCAATTTAAATTAGGAAATAATCTAATTAAATCCTATTCTTTTCAAATAATTATCTTAACTTAGATATTATCCTAACGTGTGATCTATGTAGTGAATAAAATCTATCTAATATGCCATATTATCTAAATTCTAATATAACCTATCAAGCAATCTTTTTTGTGTAAAACAATCAAATGAAGTAGCATCAAATCGCAAGAGATAAGCATCCAACCAGTCGAATAAAATAAACATGAAGATCGTGAAGAATATTCTCTCAAATGAAATTTGGTAGCAAATATAATCAATAAACCAATCTTAAGCCATAAATATCAGGTTATTAGATTTTCCGTGCAATCCATAAACCGATCTCAAGCCTAAAAGATAGAATTACAATTTATATATGTGCATTGGTAACTAGAAAGACTTCCTAATATGCTCGTTAGATATCGATATCACCAAATTAGGAAATGGACGGTGGGGCGCTCACGGACGACGGTGGCCGGCTGCTAGTGGAACTGGACGGTGGGGCGCTCACGGCCAACGAGTCAAGGACCTGCGGGGAACAAACTCGCTAGAATGGTTACCGAATTCATAAACAGATTCTGCGAAAAGAAGAAGAAGAACCCGAAGGGATTAAATTGGACAATAGCTGGAATGTCGGGACAACAGCAGCGCTAGGATGAGCGAAGGACTTCGCAGCCCAAGTCCTTTCAAATTTTTTTGTCGCTTCATGCATCTCCTTTTGGCTTTTTTTCTCTAGGAATGCAGGTCACTCCAATTTAGGACTCTGTAACTCTCAACGCAATCCCTTGACAAGCCATTCATTACCCAAGCTAAAAAAAAGGTTAATACAATATTAATTACGATGAATAATAAACACATGAAGCATGAATTGACCATCTTGTTCATCTATAACATGCTTTGACTCGTTTATTTATATAATCTAAAATGTTTCATATTCTAACACGATATATTTAGATACATGTGAAAATTGGACAACAGCTGGAATGTTGGGACAACAGCAGCGCTAGGATGAGCGCCAAGTCCTTTCAAATTTTTCGCTTCGTGCATCTCTTTTGGCTTTTTTTCTCTAGGAATGCAAATTATGTAGAAGCCGCTTCTTGCAGTATTCAACCTAAGTTGAAAAGTAATTTTATATAGAAGTCAGTTTGTCATATACTTCTAAACTTTGCAGTTTGCCCACACTAAAATTTTATATTTTAGAAGTCAGCATTCGACCTAAAATTTCAGCTGAACCATAATGCGTTTACAGAGGATATAGCATTCTATTGCAATATTTTTAGGTCAAAGATGGATCAATTTGTGACCAATTCTCCATAACAAGAGAGGAGGCAACTGAGTATTATGTTGAGAAGAAATAAAGACTATATTTAATTGAGAAATATAAAGTCACAATTTGACTATGGCGAAAGGAAGTTAAATTTGATAGCCCGTCAAAAGACTATTGCAACTTATTAATAGAGAAATTAACAAGGACGAGAATCTCCAATCTTAACAAGAGCACGGATACTTAAATCAATGAACAATTGCTTTTATCACCGTGCCCTTTTAATTGCGTGACACGTCACCTTGCCCTTCCAATTGAGTGACACTTCACGTGACCCATACACGCACCAAGAGCTGACGAATCCTGCCACATCCACAGCCTTAACTCCGTTGGGATAGACAATTTCGTCTTCGCCGAATCCATACATATCAAAAGGAAACTCTCCTGCTATCTTCGGGTAAACATGGATACGCTCGTAGACAAGATTGCTCCATATGGGAAAACATGGCACGTCAATATAATCTCCGGGCATTAACTCATGGCCGACTATGCATCTACTAATTTTCTTTTTTGTGTCGAGGAGCCTCCAATGTTGTTTCACGCCATAATTATGACCTCTCGGATGAGCGTAATTGTACTGATGAAATTTTGCTACACACGTAAAAGGAACACTTGAGACGTTCTTGATCCGACATGTATGGCCCAAGAATACCCTATCTAATGCATAAAGGTACCAGCTTGTAAATCTTCGAAAGCCTGCACGATTGGCTAGGGTTACAACTTTATCTAGAAAAGTCCCACAAAAGGCAATTATTTTCTCACGACAAAGTTGACTGTAGATTTTCCTAACATGGGGTTATGTATAAATTAATTGGTAAAGTGGACCATGCATATTTGAATTGACAAGAAAAGAAAGTACTATTACAAAGAGGGCAGTATGAAAAGCAAAATAATAAGCCTCATTTTAAAAACTGTTCACCTTGTGCGGTCGGGTTGCTTGGCCCGTGTTATAGTAGCCCTAAGATGGCTAAGATCCATCTTCCTGACACGATTTTCGTTGTTCTTGGTGTTGTGCTTGAGGCAAAACTCAACAAAGTCAACAACTTCGCGAAAGGCAAACGCCCAACAAGACCCAGATTTATCAACTCATTAAAGCGAGACCAGTGTTTCGACCCAAAAAAGAAAAGCAGACCAGTATAAAGAAAGAGCCAAAAAGGTATACCCGTCCATTCATCTCGTTGATGGCAGGGCCATTGAAAATAACATGGTCTTTCCATTCTTCCCTCAGCAAAGGCAAAGTCAAGTTCACCTGTTGCACATGAAGATAATAATCAATGGATGTGTTCAGAAACAAAACCTGAAACCTAAACAGCAACCAAGTCAACTCACAAACCTCCACAGCGTCGTCTTCTGGATCGAAGAAGCGGAACATGTTGCAGACCACCACTGAGCTATCCTTCTCCGCGTCGTAGAGCGTCTTCTCCTTCTTCTCTGCCATATATATCTCTTGTAGTGCCTTAGAGATAAATAAATATTTAAAAGATATATCGGATCTGGAATCTAGATTCTAGATCGGGTCGGTTATTAGGGACTCTGTTCCAATTTAAAAAAAAAGAAAGTAAAATTTGTGATCACAATAAATAGGCTAAGCAGTAAGTCCTATCCTAAAATCTGCACGGCCTTCTTGTTTAATTATTTTAATTAACAATTAAATGACTCGCTCAACCGACCTAATAAATTACATAATTCATGGCATATCATCTGTTGATATCCTTTATATTGATATTGATATAGGTGTTAACACCAAATAATGAAAATTAACAACACTAAATGTTAGTCATCATAACCAAATGTAGATAGAATTATTAGATGGTGATAAGATACTTATATATCTCATCTACTTGCTGGAGAAAAACCTGGAGCCAGGCCCTAAACCTACACGACGTAGGAGACTGAGGGAACGAAATAAAGGGGCTGCGAGGGTCGCAGCTCACTCGGGCCGTGAGACTGCGAGCTCCGGCCTGCTGTACCCAAATTGGAGCAATGAAGGTCGCCGGACGGATCGACGCGAGGCCGGAGCTTCTCTTCAAGCGTCCCGGAGTCTTCTTCTTCGGTTTTTTTGGCTCTCCCTTTTCCGCACCCCTCTTTCTCCTTCCTCCACTCTTGCGGTTTGCGTGACGCACACCCTCCCACGCTCACGCACCTCTCGCTCCTCCCTCTCGCCACTCAACATCAATGGAAATCCCCATCGGTAAAATGAATAATTATTATTATGTGATGCCGTTCAATGATAAACTTTTTTTTTTTTTTTTGAAATGGTATAAAGCACGTTAGATGCGGTTTTCTTCTCTCTTCCCTTCATATCATAAATCGGAAGTAATTTACAGTTCCACGTGCTTGACATTAAAAAAAAAAAAAAAAAAAAAAAAAAAGAAGAAGAAGACATCGTCCACACCTTAATATCATGCGATACTGCATAACCAACAAACCTGTACATTTCAAACACGTACCTCACTTTTGTATAGAAGTCAGTTTGTCATGCTTTAAGCTTTGCAATCTGACCTTATGAAAACTCTTTTTTTTATTCTAGATCCGTCCATGAGCCGAGCAATGGAGCCTTATGATATGATCCAAGATATCATCAGCATTTGCAGAGAGTTTAGGATTCTACTGGAATATTTTAGGTCAAACGCATATCACAAAGGTATGTGGAAGAGAATTAGGCTAAGAATCGTAAAAAGAAGAAGTTAATATTCATTTACTCATACAATGACACCTATTTCTGTAAATAATTCTTTAACATCATTTATTCATCAAAAATCGGTTAATAATTGTGCACAATTGCGGAGCATAACTTCTTATCATGGAAAAAATTTACGGGGCTAAGATCAAATCAATCTCTATAATTTGCAGGAATTTTCGCCTGCTTGGCAAGAAAGAATGCCAATGTGGACTTTTTTGTACGTGCCGTTGATTTTTAGGATTAATTTTTGGAGCTTTTGTGTCGTCAACTTTTATTGGATCTTATTGAATTTCATAAGGTTGAATTCCTTCGCTTTTAAATTGGTTCTATCGTACTATAGTTTCAGTGGAGTCACGGACTTATAGTTGATGTTCAATAATTTGATTTGTCCCTTTATTATATATATAAATTCGTGATTGTACGACACCCATTTGAACTCTTATGCAATCCCTTAAATCTCACATGTTTTTCAATTCAAATTTATATTCCTAAAAAAGTGATTTGAGGTTCGCCCGATTTCATTCCTTCATGTCAAGCTGGCGAAAAATGCTGCAAAAGAAAGAACGGGGGAAGACAGAGGTGGGAGTGAGACTAATGTCGTTTGAGGAAATTAAATCAAATTTTTTAGCAACACATTTTCAAGATTCATCTGATAGATATTTTTTTTTAAAAAAAAAAACCCGATTTTATCGATTTTTTTGGTATTAATTGTGGGACTTAAATATGTTTTAAGTTAATTTGTAAAGTGAAAAAAATCCCTATCGTAGTTTGATTTCATTAAAATAATGTAAATATTTATGTTTGATTAGACTTCATTCAACTTAAAACTTAGGTATGAAATTCACCAAGGGTTTTGAATTTGTGGACATGTAAAAATGCACAAGATAAATGATAACTTGAAGGTGGGTTGGAAGCATCAGGCATAAAATGTTCACGTTATGAAGAACGAAACTCTTTATACACCAAGATAACATGTGAGTTTTTGCCCATTGTTTGTTCGCTCCATCCAGAGGTCGTCGTCTAATTGCTCCACTCCTGCTCTACTTTGCGCCTACTCTCTGTCTGCTCTGTCCCGTCGGTCCTCGCGTGAGGCGCAAGGGAAGAAAGAAGGAAGAGAAGGGGCCGGGGGCCGGGCCAGAGAAAATTGGCACGAAGCATTATGATTCACATTGCATTTATAGCATTCGGGACTGCTTCATGGGTATCGAGCATATTAAGAGTTCAGAAAGTGGTGTCGTAATAACCGAAATTGACAAAATTTGGTAGAAATATTGGGCTGTGCTCCTTCGTGGTTTGGCCAAAGCAATAAACTCATCGCAAATTGAGAGCATCATTTAAATATGAAATAGAAAATGATGTTGCCGTGGGTTTCATGAGAGATAAGCTAGAAGAGATCTGACAAAAAGAGAAGTCAAAGAAAGTGATAAGAGAAAATTGGAGTGTACGAGCTCTCTCTTATTCACTTGTTTGCACACAAATTCGGTTTGTTAGAAGATGAAGTCTGTGGAGGATTTGATTTTTGAAGCAGAACTCTATCTCTTCACGCCAGAGCCATCAAGGTCAACCTCCACCGCCGTGCAAAACTTTACCTAGATGATTACTTTTGTTACTACCCAAATATTGCATCAATAATAAAGTATAATGAAAGTTACCTCACTTCTTGCATTTTAGAGGTACAGGAACCAAATTATTTTTTATTTTGACCAAACAGGAACCCAAAGTTTACGCAGAGGATTCGAAGTCGTGAAGAGAGGGACTAGGCAAAATGTTCACGAACGGGAAGATATGGAGCCCCCAGGCTGCAGTACCTCCAGGTCTCATTCCTGATCAAGATCGCGCCTTTCCCCGTTTTTCTGCTGCCTTCGTCTCCTTCGGTTCGTGGGTTTTTGGTATTGCGTCGGCCCGACTTCGATTTTCGTGGGGCTTTTGGGGTTTGATCCTCACTATGTCCTGCCGAACTGACTGTGATTTCGGGACCTTGAATTGGTGCTGCTTTCCCTGGAAAATGGTATTCACGCCTGGTCTTGCTCGAGCTGCCGAGAGGATATAGGATCGGTTCCTTTCTTCTGTTTTCTCGTTTCTTGAATTCGAAAGGCAGGCGGGCGACTCACTTCCTCGTGCGAGCTCCCATATCTGTTTTTCATTTTCTGATGGAGTGTACAGTCGACCCTTTTGTGATTGGTGTCTTTTCCTTGGTTTTGTTCCAGGATTTGGTGAGCCTGTTCCAGGATGTTACGACTGAAGGTAATACTGGATCTTTGTGCATTGTCTGTTTTGGTTGAAATTGACTTGTTCTCACTGAGTGATTGCGTTGTTCACCCGCCACTATGGATGAGGAAGGTCAGGCCCAGCTGGGGTTTTGCACAGTAGATAAAACTAAATTCTGTGTTGTAGCTACGCACGTTGATGATTTGTCGGGGTGGTGATTAGGGGAAAATGGCACAGGATTATCTACTTAGTGAGGAACTTTTAAAGGGCCTGGTTCTCTGGATTAATTTCAGCTTAGAAATTTGAACGTGCTTTCGATTCTCCTGTGGCTAAGTTAATCTTCTCTGTTCTTTTTATTAAAGGTTTCTTCATCAGGTTTCCCTTCCCGTAGTCTTGAAATATCGTGACTGGTATCATGTTAATGTTTCGTGGCGATGCAGTTTTTTGCATTTATGGATGGAGCAAACCTTTAATGCGAATGGTTTCATCGTGACCAGTTGTTTCCTTGCTTCCAGAAATGAAAGAAAAAATTGCTGCCAATCTGGCGAATTTTGCTTATGATCCCTACGATTATACATTCTTGCGCCACGTCTAGAACCTTCATGCTCTGATTACTTGAAAGGATAATGTCTTGATCTGGTGTATGATATTCAACTAATTCAAACCTTACCCTGAAACAGCTCGATGTTTTGGAGCTTTTTCTGGACTGCATGACTGAACCGAATGAGAGACTTGTTGAATTTGGAATTGGAGGAAAATGCAATTCATGTGCAGGTAAATTCAGAAACTACTTGACCAAAAAATTCAGACACTCTAAGTTGTAGATGATAGATAAATGGCTCAAGTTAAGGTTGATCATTGTCTTCTATAAAATGCATGGCTAATTTTTTATCTACTTAACAATTGTTTAGTCTTTTTTTTCTATACAGAGCCAGCAAATGCTGCAATCATCACTCAGAGTGGTGGGATCCCTCTCATTATTCAATGTCTGTCAAGCCCTGTGAGGAATACTGTGAGTGGAGAGCCTGCCTTTTTGTGAATGCTTCAACTCTTCAGCTACAATAGAGTAAATGCCAATTTCAAATTCAGCTTGAGATGGAGTCCCTAAGTACGTGCATACTACAGCGCAATGTAGTGACAAGCTTTAGCATATTCTGCAAAGAGAGTAAAGTTGCAGGCATCTTTATTACGTTATGCTGAAGCGAAAATGCGATTTTTTCGACTGCCTCATTTATATTTGCCCCTGCACTGCACCAGACCCAAAAAATGAAAAAAGAAACTGCTTCACTTGCATGGAGAAGGAATGCAAACAATTAGTGGAGATAATAGTATATAGTTGGTTCATTGGTATGAGTGTGCTTTTTTGAAGTTGCCTAATGATTTGCAGGTAATGTATGCCCTCAGATCTCTTTACTGCTCGTCCAATGCATCTAACATAGAAGAAATTTTGAAGCCAGAAGTAATTGATTTGATCAAGAAGTATGCTGCCACTGGGGACGTTAACATCAACTTCAGCAATCGGGCTAATGCATTCCTGGAGAAGCACGTCTCAGGAAACAAATGAGATTGGTAATGGCTACTGTCGTGGTTGACATGTGAGATCGCATTTTGAATATGCCTTGTCTTTCTCGCGTCCTTGCCGTGAGTAATTGATACCTCCTGCCAAAGGTCATAACTTCCATTCACTCTGCTGCTGTGACAAAATTTTGGTACAAAGTACTAGCTAGTAAACCTTTATAGGGTCAGGCAAATCATCGCCTTCTGAAGTAACAAGATCTCCTCGTGCAAATATAATTTTAAAAGGTTCGGCAGTTCATTTGCCTTTTGCATTTTGCAGATATAACTTCTGTATGGTGTTACTGAACCGCTGTATCCCCATCTTCTAATGAATCTGGTTTAGGTTATCAAAACGTCATTTGATTGGTTTCTTGTCCCCTTCGTATGATGGATTAATCGGACTGATTAGCAGATTGGACAGACAATCAATATGAGCTGAGGTCTGAAGTTTGTGCTGGCCTTTCACGGTGGAGCAGATTCAGAACTATTTTGATCCACGGGATTTTAGGGATTTTTGATAGATGCAACCATCATGTCTATTGAGAAGTGTATGTTATATACAAGTTTGCCAGATGAGCTGGCTAGGAATACTCTATCTTGTTGGTGTAACTATATTATTACTCTGTATTCTCCCTCGTACTATGAGGAAGTTGGTAATATTTTCCCTGTATCTCAGACGGAATTGCTGAATAAACCATTGTTACGAGGTAACTTTCCAAAGGGGTGACATGATGACGTCTTTATAACTTGATGGTTCCATTTTAACAAGTGAACAAAATTTGTTAAAATCACAATCCGTTGAGGGAGTGCCTTCCATTTTTCATGAATCATCGATGCATGATTATTGCCAAAACTGTGAAGTTACAGATGAGTTGAAGTGCCTCTGTATATTTACAGTACAATGATGGATCAAGTTGATGTCCAACATCAATGCCATGCATGAAGAACAATAAACTTGGTATTGAGTGCTTGACTAGAAAACTTTTGAAAGGATAACAGTTATGGAATTTGACCACATGCTTGAATTGAGAGAACAGATTGATAACGCAATCATCCACCTAGAGCTTTAGCTAAAATCACCAGTCCTTTGGTCGCCAAAGCCATCATATGCATCCCTGCTTCATCGTTAAGAGTGCAATTAAATGAGAGAGAGTAACACATCTCCAGACACCGTGCTCTACATCCTTTTCTCGCGCTGCATTTTCTTTTTCTTTTTGGAAATGGGTCTTCTGATTTAGTTGGTGCATTGAACCAATCAAAGCTTACTTTCCTGTTCGTAATCATGAGGGGCGGAACCCACTGCCTGGGCAGAGTAGAATTGACTGAAGTTAGATGAAATTTTATGACTTGCTACCTGTACCTTTAGTTTGTAAGCAGGGCAGAGACGTGGCTGCTCCTTGTTTCTGTGGGGGAAGAAATAACCAATGTATTCTGTAATACTCATTGTCCAATTTCTAACCAGGCCATAATACTTAGTCAACACGCACGCACGCACGCACGGACAGAGAGAGAGAGAGAGAGAGAGAGAGAGAGGAAGACAGATAATGTTACCTTCATTGCATCCGTCTCAAAATTTTAAGCTGTCTATGCAACGAGATCTACAATGCAGGAGTTAAATAATGTCCTTTAACAGACTGCCCTGCGGCCACATACAGATGGTTTATCTTCTTAAATAGCAAGCGCCTTGCCCTTTCCATCTAGGAAAGCAACTCCAGCGCCCTTGAATTCAGAAAATAAATAAAGAAATTGAAGAATTGCGGACGAATTTTTATTTAATTTTACCCTTAAAAATTTTTGCCAGTAGAATATACATATCAATGACAACTCTCGCTCGAAGGTAACTAAAGGTGCGTTTGATTCAGCATTTGCAATGGGCTTTGAGTCCAATGCAAATGCTGAAAACCCAAAGCTATTTGGAGAAAATGCAGTTGTGTTTGGTAAATTTTTTTTGCAAATGGACTTTGAGTTGAATGTGTGTTTGGTAGAAAAAACTTTTGAAAGGAGCTTTGATGGGTATTATTTTTTTTTCTTTTCTTTTCTTTTGAAAATTCAGCTAAACCCTTCGCCGGACCGGCGAAGGGTTGCCGCTGCCGGCGAGCCAGATTTGGCACCGACGGCTGTCGGCTAAGGTCGCCGAGGTCGGGCGACCTCCGCCGAGGGTCGCGCGACCCGGTCGACGGCCGCCGGAGGTCGCGACCTCGGCGACCCAGCCAGACGGCCGCCGGAGGTCGCCCGACCTTGGGCGACCCTCGGCGAGGGTCACGCGACCTAGTCGAGGCCGCCGAAGGTCACCCGATCTCGGCGACCGGGTCGCTCGACCTAGGGGCCGCGCGACCCGAGGCGACCGCCGCTTGGGTCTCGCGGCCGCAGCGGCCCTCGTCGTCGCGCAACCCTCGCGAGACCCGGGCGGTGGTCGCTGGGTCGCGCGGCCCCGGGTTGAGCGACCACGTCGCCCAAGGTCGAGCGACCTCCGGCGGCCCTCGGGCTGGTCGCGCAACCCTCACCGGAGGTCGCCTGACCTCGGGTGACCTCAACCGATGGCCACTAGTGCTAGATTTGGCTCGCCGGCGGCCATTGCCCTTCGCCGGTTCGCCGGTCCGGCGAAGGGCTACTCCTTTTACATTTAAAAAAAAATAAATAAAAGGGTAATAACGGAAATATGAAAAATTAATGAGGGTAGTTTAGGAAGAAAAAAATGGATTCAGCATTTCCAAGGACTCTACTTTCATTTGAAAGCTCCTTTAAGAAGTTGCCAAACACCCTTATTTTGGCTGAAGGGGCTTTGGGGGCTGAATGAGCTTTCTAAATGCTCATCCAAATGCACCCTTAAGTTTCCCCTAGCCTGGAGAAGAGTACTGCAACCGCAGAACCTGAAAGCACTAGAAACATAGTGTTAGATAGTGTCTTCGCAACAAGAAAATGCACACAGGCGATTTTTATGCTCTAATTAATCGCCCGGGTTAAGAACCATCCACCTCGATCCTGCTTTGCTCCGCGACCCAAATTATAAGCCACTTTGACAATACTATGAAATTAATCCTTCCTCATTGCTTCCTCCTTCCCTCTCTCTCTACCCCACAACCCCTTGCGATTCCAGCTGCGTCGGGAATGCACACACTTGGTAAGCACGCAAGGAGCACCGCCGTTAATGTATGCTTTCTACGTGTAGGTGCTCATGGCCCGTTTCTAGGAACTCCACCATTTAATACCTCACCTCGTTGGACAAGATCTTTGCACCATTGCTTTGTCGATTTATCTAGCTTAAAAATTAAGGCATGTTTTGATCCTCCTCCTGGACCATGGTCATTATAGGATGAATCTATTCTAGGCCATATAGACTTGCTCGCAAAGCAACACCAATAACACAAGCTCCAAAGTTCACTCAAGCCCAATCCAAGAGCGGGATCACATCAATGAGGAGTGAGTTACTGCATAATTCAAGTGGTTTTACCAGATTGAGCAGTTGTCTCTTGGAAAAGACCGTATGGTGCAAATCTTGCATAAGTTAACAGCCTCACTCGTTGAGAAGCACGAAACTTGCGAATGATTGCCCTCAGTAGCCCACTGGAGTAGGAAACCAAAATAATAAGACTAAGAAATGTACAAACTTGACTCACATGGTAAAAAAAGTTTTAGCTCTTTTTCGTACTCTGCACGTAGTACTATTAAGAAGTCTCGGAGGCAGGGCTTCCATAAATGATGACACATCCTCCATTCGTAAGGATTTGAGGTCTTTCTTTTAACTTCCTTTTCTCCTCAACTGACGTAGCCTCCCCAAGAGCTGATTTACGGTCCATACCTTTTGGCATGAAAAATATAGGCTGTTTCATTGGGGAGAAAGTTGACACCAATGACCAAAAGTACTACTACGTATATGCAGGGAACTCCTTCAAAAATTAACTTGAATGAAAAATACCAGAAATCTATGTGATATTTTTTGGATTGGTGGCCATTCCAGATTTTAAATTCTTCGGGTAGACCGCATATCAACACACATATAACCGAACATTAAAAAAATTAGCATTTGAAATCCGCAATACTCTCCCTTCAAGGTATTCAAGAACTACAAGGACATCCTCAGGAAGAATTTCGGTTTTACAGTTTGCAAAGCCTTCTGGCAGTTGACGACCCTTGACAACTTGCCCCATTTAGGATTATTTGATTAGAGAACTGTCATCCGTTTACTCTATAAGCAGTGTTAAAAACTCATGTTCATTTAGGATTTTGCTCCTCTATACCATTATTTTGTGACATATCACATAATATTGTTGAAAAAGTTCCTCTGGGTTTTTGCTATCTATTACCTACTAAGTCCTAGGAAAGTGTTGCTCAAAAATAGCATAAGCTATTGGAAGCACTCTAATTTTTCTAATGATAAGTAATTGAACCACTATATAACTCATAGTACAAAAGTAACTCTTTCACGGAGTAGGATTTAAAAAAACACCTGTCAATGGTTCTTCCAGTTAAAATGAAAGGGAAATAATATCTAAAATAGTTGCCAACACCAAAATGTTCACTAAGCTGCTGTACTCTAGTTGAATCAAAGAATCGTAGCTTTCGAGTTGACAATAGTCCATTCAAAATTGCTCATCTAGTCGTTTGTAGATCCCATGATCAAGAATAACTGTGTAGGAGAAAATACTTGAGTGGCTTCGTGTATTTAAAGACTCGCTTGTGAAAACTTCAATGGGAAATGTATTAAAGAGATAAAGATCTATATTAGCCCTCACCTAAAGAAAATCCAGATTTGTCCTCTGGAGAAACTAATATATTACCGGGGTGAGGATCTCCATGCACGAACCCATGAACAAATATCATTTCAGCAAAGACTTCTATTGCGATAGGGCGAGCGATCGAACAAAATATAAACGGAAGAAGAAAAATAAATCGGACACCAGATTTACGTGATTCAGTCATAAAGACCTACGTCCATGGGGAGAGTAGCAGCGAATTTCACTAAAGATCAAGCGATACAAGGAGATTACACACTCGAGTCACTCAAACACTCTATCAGTGTTTCTCAAGCCCCAATTACACCCAATAACGCACGCAGTGTTTAGCCTCAAAATTCCTCGAAAATAATCTCTCAATTTTACGAAGGAATTACACGCAAATCTTACCTCAAGATTTAATCGACTACAAACACTAAACTTCTTAGATGTAATTCACGAACGAAAACCCGCCAAGCACTCGCTAGAATAACGGCGCTTCAATGCTCGTATCAACAACGATGCTTCGGTAAAGGACGTCCCACGAGCAAACCTTCTGAGGAATATTATATTCCACCGCCAAAGAATTTCATGCATGAAGAAACCGAATCATCCAAGATTCGGTCAATAGGGAAGTAAAAGATTGACTTTCCCTTTTTTTATTTCCTTCGTCCAACTCCAGAAGAAGCAAACGTGCCTCGGTCAATTGCTTCCAAGATTTGTTGACCAGCTTTAAGAATATGACGTCCAGAAGATTAATTTGTGTACCCATCTCTGTTTAATTCAATTTATTTTCAAAAACAGCTTTTCGCTTCGGGCTTAAACTCGAGACATATTTAACAACTTCCACCAATGTTCTTTCAACATTAAAGGCATAACTAAGCAAACTATCATAATCAAGAGAAAACCATCAGATTCACAATAAAAAAACAGAGAGGTTTTGTCGGGGATTCACAGTTAATTTGATATAATACAATCTTTCTTTGATGTAAGCATAACTTAGAAATTAATATACAAGTGCAACACTAGCAGATTGCAATGCTTGTATATTAACAGTTTCGAGCTGATTTGATGTTGGGACCAATTTCACAAATGTTGATATTAAAGGTTTAACTTGATATGGTTGATGAAAAAGTAAGTCACAAGTGTTGTTATGGCAATAGTTGAGAATAACTAATTTTCCTCAATTGCATCTTAGTCTCTACATTTCTATAATGTCCTTCTTTGTCACAGCAAATTAAAAAAAAAAAAAAAAATCTTGTCCCTTTCTCTGTCTCTCTTTTGCATAAAATCCATTTTGCAGTTTTAAACTGCTAAAAGTAATAAAGGTCACACCTATATATTATTGAATGATTGAACCCTCAGCACTATGCTTTCAGATCAGTTGAAATCTCACACAAAATTGACATTATTACTGGGTGTCCTTAACTTTAAGCATTTGTCTCAAATGCGAGTTAACAAAGCTATAACTAGTTGCTGATGAGGGAAGACAACAAAATTTTGTTGGATCTATTCCCATCTTCTCCATATATTCTAAATCATCAAACTACACATTCAAGAAACTTATCGTCAAAACACACACGTGCACGCACGCACATAGCTACAGCATTAAGACAAGGTGACCCACGCTCCCAGGTTCTCGGACAAGGCAAGATTACACAGGTTGCTGTCCCTGACCAATCTAGGAGATTCAATTTAGTAATGCAACAAGCAATGAAGCCCCCAGCGATTTCCACAGCACAAATGGCAGTGGACATGGCTTTTAGATTAAAAAGCAAAAGTATCCTAACTAGTACATTAATGCAGAATCCAAAAACCCTGTGTCTGTTTTCCTCAGATTCCAGAATCTGACCCGTTATTTGGTTTTTATATCCACCTTCATGTACATAGATTGAAGTTATCCCTGCTTATACCTATTCTGGGTTCGCAGAACTGAATTGAAACAACTAAACAAGCAAGCCTGTTGTGCTGTTTTCCTTTTCTCCCATGGGGTTCACGATGTTTCTCTTGAATGAAAATCCATAGAGATACTACAGTATGAAATTGCTTCAGCATTACAACGGGACTGTGACAACTAAGCATCGTAAAGACATCATTTCAAAGCAAATTATCCTCTTTCAGATATTGATTATTCTACGCCAAACCCCCAATATCATTAGCTGATCATTACAAGCACCATTTAGCGTCTCTCATGCTACGTTCAGAATTGTTAGTGCCTAATCTTGACTACTTGTCAAATGTTAGATAAATCAATTCCCATTAAGAAAATTTTCTAAAGAGTAATCCGAGCATCAGATGAGCAACGTTGCCGCGGCTAATTTCTTAGTGCACATGTACAGTGAAAATTCTTTTCAAGCGGAAACATTCATTACCACAAGGTTGTTGTTTTTGTATGTTCATATTGATACATAGCTGTTTGCTGGAATAAATAGCTTTTCTAGCCATCCACTTTTCAGTCTTCTCAACTTTGATTTCATTTTCAATTGGGTTACTATAATAGGTTTGGGAAGGAGAGGGAGGGAGGGAGGGAGGAAGAGAGAGAAGATGAATGATAAAGCAGAGCTTGAAGACTGAATGAGATCCAGTGAAATCTGGCTTTTGCATAATAATAGACGCGATACAGCATGCAATGTGGACCAGAGACAAATTTGTTAGCGATATCCATGGTCCAAGTTGAGTCCACCTAAGACTGCAAAAGCTTTTTACATACATTTCGGAATATATAAGACTATTACAAAACTACAATGTCTTTCCAGGACATTCCATGAAAAGGTTTATCTTCTGGTCGAGTCATGTTCTGGGATGCATAGCATTTGAGCTCTGTCATCATTTATATAGTTGGAAGTGCTTGAACATAATCAAAGAAAAAGAAAGATTTATGAAATTTTCAAAATGGGAAAGGGAATCAAAATGGGAAAGTGACTCTTTTTGATTGCAGGGTGAGCCCAGTGTTCCATCAAGTCAACAATTATTGTTAATACCCTTGGGTGAGAAGAGATGCCTCATCTGCATGAGTAGCTTCTCCCTATGCTGTCTGTATGGTGCGTGGTGCTTATCATAGTCGCTCCTTGAACGAGCCTGCCTAATACTCTGGCAGAAGAAGGGTTTGCTGGTGTCGCCAACGTGAATATGCATAGCATTTAGATACATGAATCGAGTTCATTGATGGTGCGTTTGGTTTCCTCGTTTTCTCCCCTCCTCCCCTTTTTCTGTTTTCTAAGTTCAAATTAACTTTTGCCCCAAACGTGATCATGAGTGCATGTTTCGTCCATTGCAAACAATCTAAATTAGCATTTCTGGTGGCATGAAACTGGTACCTGATGCAGGAGATGACATACACAGACAAGAGAGAAGCAGAGGCAGTAAAGAATGCGCATCGTTTTATTCCATTCTTAGTTTCGTATTATTACATTTTGCTGCTCCACGCATATCGGATTATATTTTAAGCAGCAAGACAATGCGCAGTCAGGTTCTAAATTGCGGAGGATTGCCTGCAGTTTGAATCAATGCCTTCCTCATTTATATTATTCCTCTAGGTTCCCAGCATTTTGAAAAGTAAAGTGCAATTCTGTTTCAAAGTGATGTCGCTTGCGCATCGCTGACTGAATTTTATTTTAAATGGTAGCTGTAGGGCCACTGAATCCTTACTTATGTATCCGCGACTGCGTCCTCCTTGTGCTACACAAACAACAAAACAAATGCCTCAGCTTTTCACAGGAAATCCTGATAAGGCATGTGGTAGAAGGAATCTGATCCTATGATTTATTTGAGACTTGAATGTGTTGAGAGATGCAGCAATTATCCTAGGAAATTACCTCATCGTGGGCTGTACTTTTGGTGGCGGCTTTGTTGCTGCTTGTTCAGGTTCATCAGTCTTGATGGGAACAGTCTTCATCTGTTACATGAAACATGAACTCCGGCACTTGATTTTTTTGAAGGGCATGACGTTTTGCAGCATGCCTGAGGAAAAAGGGAGAACTGAACAAAGGAATTACCGAGTTCCTGAGTTGAAGGCTATAGAACATCTGGATATATCTCTGCTTTGCTTGCTTCTGTTCTTTGTTCAGTTGCCTCCAAAAGGTATAGATGCATCCGATGTTCAACATCTTGGGTTAGTTAGGGGCTACATGGAAACGTTTCCGTTCTTTTTCTGTTTCCGGGAATAGAAATAGAAAAAAATTATTTCTGTTCCGGGGAACAATTTTTGAATAAAAAACGCGTTTGGTAAACTTGTTCCGGGAATAAAAATTGAACAGAAACACGTTTGGTAAATTTTATTCTTTTTTGTTTCTTTTAATTTTTTAATATTTTTATTTTATTTTTAATTTTTTTCCTTTCTTTTTTATTTTTTTCTTCTTTCGGCCGGTCGCCGGTAGCCTCGCTTGGCTGGGCGAGGCTCAGCCTCGCCGGCCAAAGAAAAAAAGAAGAAAAAATAAGAAGAAAAGAAGAAGAAAAGAGAAGAGAGAAGAAGAAATATTTCTTCAAAATCGTTTCTCGAACAAGAAATAAGTTTTTTTGTTTCTTTTTTTTGTTTCAATTTTGTTTCCAAGAACAAAAAAACAAAAAAATTGTTCAAAAACAGAAACAAAGAGTGTTTCCATGCAGGCCCTTAGCTACCGTTGCTAACTGGAGATGATATGAAGACGATCATCTCCCATAATGTGATAACAATAGCATTTCAACAACATTAAAAGGGGGGAAAATTTTTATATTTCTCAAACAGGTTTCTTTGATTTTAAATTGTACTAACTGATTTTTTTTTTAAACACGGTAAATATTTGGCAAAAAAAAATCCGTGACTATTTTTTATTCATCAATCTGAGAAATTATCGAAGTTATTACCTTTACGTAAGTCCCACCGCATTGCCTCATTTCGTATTGATGATTCTTTATCATTTTCCATTAGAAGCCAAAAAGTCATATTATGAATTGTTGTTAGCATACTTTTGCTGCGTGCTTAAATGTGATTTACTTGTTTATACTTGCATTAGTAATTTTGTTTTGTCAGCTTGTAAAAAAGAAAAAAAAATTAATCATTTTTTCCGCCCATCTATCTATATCTATCTCAGTATGTGTGCATAAAAACCGGGTAAGGAACATGCTTATTTTTCTGATTTAAATTAACCATTCCCTTGGCCATATAAAAAATAGGAATTATAATAGTAATAAACCTTAATTTGTCCTTCGTACTAAAAAGAGTTCAGCAGAATTCCAAGTGTTCTCCTTGGAAGCATTAGTTAATGGAAAACTGCTGGGCATTTTTATCAAAAAAAGGAGGAAAAAGAAAAAGAAAATTATTGGAATGAGGATTCTAGCTTAGTATTATTTGTGATATCTTTTGAATTTTTGACGATAGACTTGATGATGTGCATTTAGAAAACTTGTGCTTCAAGTCGAATAACTAATCTCACAACAGATCAATGATGACATCATATATGTAGAAATGATTATTATTGTGTCCCTATGTATTACAACATGGGTATTTCCATTTTATAACGGCTTATTTTAAATATTTACACCGGCAGTGTTTTTAATAAACATTCTATAGATAAACATTTCCTCGGTAAAAAGTTAATAATCGTTCTTAATTTTGTTGAGACTTTTTTTTTGGTCGAATAATATTGTTGAGTTGGCAAGAACACTCCTCGAAGTTATACTTGCTTAGAAAGATATATATATATATAAATGGATGAGTGTGACACATGGACTTAAATACATCTAGATCACCAGATCTAATGAGATCCTTATGATTCCATCATTTTCGATATTCAGAATGCATTTTTGTATTTTCATTTACAGTTGAATAAAAGGTGGCACACTATTGCAAATTCAAATCCAGCTCTTGCTCCATTCATCCGGCTTCTTCTTGAGGGCACTGCATGACATTAAACTTAAAGTGAACATCTATTTAATTCAATGTAAACCATTAGAAAAATCTTTGTTTAAAATAGTTATTGTGTTGAAAAAAAAGACAGAGAGAGCCTCAATGGCTAGCCGAAATTTAAATCGTCCAGCCCAAAATTCTTGCTAACGGATTTAGTTTATGGGGGGCTTAGAAGAGTCATGGTGCCAAAAATCATGTGAATCTATATATTTAAGGGCTTAATTCAAAAAAATCATGAATTTATATTCAGACAACCAAAGATGTACGAAATTCTTAATTATTTGGGGCTCCTCATTATTTATTTTCTCTCCTTTTCCATTGAAACAAACGAGTTCTTCGTTCAGAAGGCCAAAAAGAGCAAACACTGCATTTGAGTCGCGAGAAACGGGATCGTTTTGCCTTGCGCTACTAGTTAGGTCAAAAGCCAGTCAACTTGTTTAGATGAAAACCCAGCGGTGGATATTATTGTTCCTCAAGTAAAAATTTGAGCATTGTACGGGGTCACTTGAAAAGTGATAGATATTTTTGTTGATGCATTTTTGCTGCGATTTGGCCTATATTTAAGGAAAAAGTTCGGATATTCGTTTCATATTAGGTTTCCGAGAATACCCACTGTGCAAAATTGGACTCGGTCACGGAATCAGGAGAAGAAAAAACAGAAAAAAGGAACGACGGCAATCTTGATATTTTCACATATCTTATGTTTATTTATTAATTCTTCACATCTTTTCTTTTTAAATTGGCATCTCCTTCTCCGAATTCAACAAACTATAGATTTGTCAAATCTCTGAGATCCCCCAACCGATGGAATCTAATCCGGAGAGGAATATTTGAATGTCTCTATTACTAGGGAAGGTTTAAATTAATCCATTTAGAGTGATACATCGCAATCAAACTTGGCGATTTATATCCATATCAGAGTGATCAGCGAAGAGACTTAGGAGAACGACAAAACCATTAAATACGACCTAAATGCCAATATTAAGATGAACAGCTGATTATATTAAGAGCTTTTAAGTTTTTAAGTTGTAAAATTCTGAAGTACTCAGATAATTTTCGTTTCTCTCTATGGTGGCTATCACTGGAGATGGTAAATAGGAACAAATGTAGTTTGCCTTGGCAAGGTGTGATAAGCTGTTCTAGAAATGAGCAGAATTAGAAGAAAATAACTTCATTTATTGAAGAGTTTAGGCTAAAAAGGGGTCTTGCCCGGTTCAACCGGCTCTGAAGCAAAAATAATTCAGAAAAGGTATTGAGAAGCTACTTATGGAAAATTGAAACGTCCGGCCATGAGCCAAGAAATGGGATGAAAGCTAAACTCTAGATAACTAGCAAATGCTTCCTTTCTAGTAATTGCTTGAACCAATAGGCGGACATTTGCGGGTGTCTGGAGAGGTCATTGAAGTCCATGTAGATGATGCCAAACCGAGCGGTATAGGCCAACAGCACTCGAAGTTGTTGAGCAGCGACCAAGCGAAGTAGCCATTCACATTTGTTCCATTATCGATGGCTGCCTTCCAACTCTTGTAGATAACTCTTGTAGTAATTTGTTCTCAGATAAGTGACATTACCTGGGTCATCCATACAAACAAAGTTATGATATGCCTATAAAAAAACCAATGCTAACATAGTGACAGGAAATATCATTTTCCAGTAACATTTTCAGTGAGAAATATATAAGGGTTTTCATAGTTCTCTTTTACATATGTAATGGCCCTGTTGATACCCCATGGCACTATATAAAGCCAACCGGAATTTGCCTGCATATGTTTGATATTCCAAGTAAAATTAAACCAACCAGCACATAAACATATCAAAGCAATTTACAAAAGATGCAGAGACGGAAATGAGAACTAAATCGGAAGCATAGTTTTTCTTTTAATGAATATGTCAAAGAATGTCTACAACAATGACAGACTAAAAATGTAGTTCTAAGCTATAGTTTTAGGAACTTAGAAGATTTACCCTTGGCCCAATCGAACTCCGTTCTTTGCAACTGCAAATTCAAGCAAAAGAAAAATCATTTATGTGAATTAATAATTACATAATTTTTTAGTTTAAAAGCTAGGTCTTACAAGCAAATCCAACATTCCAATCTACCTGGTAGCCCGGTGCAGAAGTTTCAGTCCAATTCCGGTTATACATGTAGTAAGACGTATAGTGGTTAACACCTATGAAATCAAACCCGCCTTTCACAATGTTGACCTCTCTTTTAGTAAACTTCGGAAGCCTTTCACCAACTATGTTCTGCATCGCTTTTCGGATATTCTCCGTAGACTAAAGGGTGTAGAAACCTGTCAAATGAAATCCATGTTAGAGAAGGCACACAATCATTTTTCTCTAGGAATGCAGGTCACTCCAATTTAGGACTCGTAACTCTTAACGCAATCCCTTTGACGCCATTCATTACCCAAGCTAAAAAAAAGGTTAATACAATATTAATTATGACGAATAACAAACACATGAAGCGTGAATTGACCATCTTGTTCATCTATAACATGCTTTGACTCGTTTATTTATATAATCTAAAATGTTTCATGTTCTAACACGATATATTTAGATACATGTGAAAATACTTACAACACATAAACGCAAGTAAGCAATTTTGTATCGAAGGATTCATATCTTAAATGTTTTGTATTGTGTAGCAATTTAATTAACATATTCTCTGAATTTAATATCATGACATAACTAATAAAACGTTTTGTATTGGGATTGAATTTAAGTTTGACATGTCACGAATAAAAGCATGAGATTGAAATTGAACAAAATTGATGATAAGTATAGAAGACAAAGTGAAATATTCCGCCTCAATGATTCTAAGGAAAAGAACCACATTGAATCACTTATTAAAAGTTCAAGGACATCAGTTATTCAAGCATTGCAATGGTTTTGATTCCTTTTGCTTACGTCGATGTTTACTTTAATCGCATACGACTTGCAATTTTGCTATTGAGATTGACTGAATAGAGAGAAATAAATGTGACTTAATGATTTGATGCCACTATATTTAGCGTTTTTTTGCGGTAAATCGTAATAATGATATTTGATTTGATAGAGTTGTTGTCTAGGATATATCTCACATGTGTGTCGTTAGGACTACCAATTTGCCTATGTTGGCACCGTAGGTCCACGGTGTAATATTGCAGCCTTTTGCAAGAGAAACAAGACTGGCAGCAAATTATGCAGAAGCCGCTTCTTGCAGTATTCAACCTAAGTTGAAAAGTAATTTTATATAGAAGTCAGTTTGTCATCTACTTCTAAACTTTGCAGTTTGCCCACACTAAAATTTTATATTCTAGAAGTCAACATTCGACCTAAAATTTCAGTTGAACCATAATGCATTGACAGAGGATATAGCATTCTATTGCAATATTTTAAGGTCAAAGATGGATCAATTTGTGACCAATTCTCCATAACAAGAGAGGAGGCAATTGAGTATTGTGTTGAGAAGAAATAAATACTATATTTAATTGAGAAATATAAAGTCACAGTTTGACTATGGCGAAAGGAAGTCAAATTTGATAACCCGTCAAAAGACTATTGCAACTTATTAATAGAGAAATTAACAAGGACGAGAATCTCCAATCTTAACAAGAGCATGGATACTTAAATCAATGAACAATTGATTTTATCACCATGCCCTTTCAATTGCGTGACACGTCATCTTGCCCTTCCAATTGAGTGACACTTAACGTGGCATATCCATGCACCAAGTTCTGACGAATCCTGCCTTATCTGAGACCTTATCCACAGCCTTAACTCCATTGGGATAGACAATTTGATCTTCGCCGAATCCATACATATCAAAAGGATACTCTCCTGCTATCTTTGGGTAAACATGGATATGCACATAGCTTGAAGAAATGCTCCGTAAGGGAAACAATGGTATGTCAATATAATCTCCGGGCATTAACTCATGGCTGACTATCCATCTCCTAATTTTCTTTTTGTGTCGAAGATCATCCATTGTTGTGTCACGCCATATTTATGAGCTCTTGGACATTTGTACGAATGAAATTTCGCTACACACATCAAAGGAACACTTGAGATGTTCTTGATCCGACGTATAGGGCCCAAGGATACCCTATTTACTTGATAAAGGTACCAGCTTGTAAATCTTCGAAAGCCTGCACGATTGGCTAGGGTTACAACTTTCTCTAGAAAAGTCCCGCAAAAGGCAATTATTTTCGCACGACAAAGTTGACTCCGTAGATTTTCCTAACATGGGGTTATATATGAATTAATTGGTAAAGTGGACTATGCTGATTTGAATTGACCCAAAAAAGAAAGTACTATTACGTAGAGGGCAGAATGAAAAGCAAGATAATAAGCTTAATTTTAAAAACAGTTCACCTTGTGTGGTCAGTTGCTTGGCCCGTATTATAGTAGCCCTAAGATGGCTAAGATCCATCTTCCGACATGATTTTTGTTGTTCTTGGTGTTGTGCTTGAGGCAAAACTCAACAAAGTCAACAACTTCGCAAAAGGCAAACACCCAACAAAGACCCAGATTTATCAACTCATTAAAGCAGACAAGTATAAAGAAAGAGCCAAAAAGGTATACCCGTCCATTCATCTCGTTGATGGCAGGGCCATTGAAAATAACACGGTCTTTCCATTCTTCCCTCAGCAAAGGCAAAGTCAAGTTCACCTGTTGCACATGAAGATAATAATCAATGGATGTGTTCAGAAACAAAACCTGAAACCTAAACAGCAACCAAGTCAACTCGCAAACCTCCACAAATAGCTGCGTCTTCCGGATCGAAGAAGCGAAACATGTTGGAGACCACCACCGAGCTATCCTTCTCGTCTGTCGAGCGTCTTCTCCTTCTTCTCTGCCATATATATCTCTTGTAGTGCCTTAGAGATAAAGAAATATTTAAAAGATATATCGGATCTAGAATCTGAATCCTAGATCGGGTCGGTTATTGGGGACTCTATTCCAATTTTGAAAAAAAGAGAGTAAAATCCGTGATCACAATAAATAGGCTAAGCAGTAAGTCCTATCCTAAAATCTGCACGGCCTTCTTGTTTAATTATTTTAATAAACAATTAAATAGTAACTTTCCAACTTAAAGAAAAAAACAAATTAGATGCATGCCCGATTTTTTTTCTTTTTTTTTTTTTTTTATAGAAAAAAATAAACAAAGCTGATCTGAACTCAGCTCCATGGCTCACCAAGTAGGAAGTGGCATATGACTCACTCAACCAACCTAATAAATTACATAATTCATGGCATACCATCTATTGATATCCTTTATATTGATATTGATATAGGTGTTAATACCAAATAATGAAAATTAACAACACTAAATGTTAGTCATCATAACCAAATGTAGATAGAATTATTAGATGGTGATAAGATAATTATATATCTCATCTATTTGCGGGAGAAAAACTTGGAGCCAAGCCCTGAACCTACACCGGCGAGGCCGCAGCACGATGTAGGAGACTGAGGGAACGAAATAAAGGGGCTGCGAGGGTCGCAGCTCACTCGGGCTGCGAGACCGTGAGCTCCGGCCTGCTGTACTCAAATCGGAGCAATGAAGGTCGCCGGACAGATCGACGCGAGGCCGGAGCTTCTCTTCAAGCGTCCCGGAGTCTTCTTCTTCGGTTTTTTTTGGCTCTCCCTTTTCCGCACCCCTCTCTCCTTCCTCCTCTCTTGCGGTTTGCGTGACGCACACCCTCCCACGCTCACACACCTCTCGCTCCTCCCTCGCGCCACTCAACATCAATGGAAATCCCCATCGGTAAAATGAATAATTATTATTATATGACGCCATTACAATCATAAACTTAATTTTTTGTTTTGAACTGGTGTAAAGCATGTTATATGTGGTTTTCTTCTCTCTTCCCTTCATATCATAAATCGGAAGTAATTTACACTCCCACGTGTTTGATATTAAAAAAAAAAAGAAAAAAGAAAATGGCATCTAGGTCCACACCTTAATATCATGCGATACTGCATAACCAACAAACCTGTACATTTCAAACATGTACCTCACTTTTGTATAGAAGTCAGTTTGTCGTGCTTTAAGCTTTGCAATCTGACCTTATGAAAACTTTTTTTATTCTAGATCCGTCCATGAGCCGAGCAATGGAGCATTATGATATGATCCAAGATATCATCAGCATTCGCAGGGAGTATAGGATCCGGCCATAATAACGTGTTCGTCAAAAAGTTTTAAGTTTTGAAAAATGTAGGGACCGTAAACCGATAGTGAGCCATGTCCTATGACTCCTATCACTGTTTAATTGTTGATGTGAACTGTGAATGTCCCCTATTTGCTCAATGACCTTAGTCCTCTGACCTCAAGGAGACGAGGACAATGCCCATTACGTAACCCAGCAATACAAATTAAACCCAGTGCAAGGAAATTCTCTTCCATATCGTCAAACAAGATATTCGGAGACCAACATCCCCAGTCGGCGATAAAAACTTGTAAAAGGCTTGATGCGAATTCTTTATCATAATCTAATCTCTTTTGTCAGACAATAGCTTCCGAGGCCTGCGACCTTGTTAGAAAGTTGAATATGAGATCCCTGCAAGTTGAGTATGCAAATTTTGTGGTCAACTTTAATCTGCCAATGCCATTCAGCCTTGGAAACATGAACAGGTCATTTCTCCTTCCTAAGTCAGAATCTAGCCACAACAAAGTGCCAGCTTTGGGATATACACCTTTGTAATATCATAATCCCACAACAATACAAAAGAATTAGATAATTAGCCATGGGACTACAAATTCAAAAGGCACAAATCCCTTTCACTGAACAGGCGTTGGAGGATCCGCATTTACTACTGACCATAATATACATGGACCTCACATCCAGTCTGACATTACAAATCCGAGTTACAAAGAAGCTCGTATACCACTCAAAAGAGAGAGAGCCCTGGTGGCAAGCCTCGAATGCTAATGTCTAACTAGAAAGCCCATACATTCGTTCCATCTACTGCGCAACAGAACAAGGCGGAGCTTGGTTAAAAGGCATCACAGCATTGGGTAACCTGCAAATAATATGAATTAGGTAACAGAGCAAATGATCCAACTTCTAAAACAAGAAGAAATGCAGGCAGACAAGCATGCATCACATGCATTTTGACTGACATAAGTGGAGACATCAACTCAAAAACTGCAAAGGCAAAATTAACACTTTGTTCAGCAACAAATTCATCACTCCCAGTCACAGATTAAGACCCCAACAAGGTGGTTGACTATTTTTAGTGAGAAAGGTTCTATCAGAAAGCAGTCAAAGATGTTCCAAGATTGTTCAGAGATCGATTAAGGAGGAAATGGCAACAGTAGTAAAGGTGTCTTTAAAGATATCATTCTGATAAATATCATCAGTTTGCATACTAATCAACACTAACATAGCACACATCTAAGAAACAAACTAAACAATGTTCAAAGACAAGTAGCCACCCTATACGATTACAAGAATTCAGTTAAAATGGTTTAAAAAAGAATTTTAGAAGTAAAGAGTAGAACCTACTGAGGATCAACACGCAGTTTCTTGTTGGCCTTTTACTTGTTCTTGCGTCGCTTTTTACCAGAATTCGTAGCAGCAATAGGCTGTTGTTCTGTACTTGAAGGAACAAAGGAGATTAAAGGATTCTCCATTGCAGAGGATGCTACAGCCACTGCTCTTGGTATTTGGAACAAATGATGCGGTTTAGGTAATTCTGAGCATGCCTCGGGAATAGCTGAACCAAGAATATAATTAGGTGGCCCAGAAGATAAACCTTCTCTATCCTTGGTATCTGAGATTTCAGAATTGCCTCCCACGTTCGCTCCAACAGGACATGAATACTTAGTCTCATGATATGCAGTATAAAGTTTCCGCTTAGACTTTATCGTCTTCAAAAGAACTATTTTCGACTTGCTATCATCTGCATTACATCCTTTGTTAGTTTTTTTTTTAATAATTCAGTCGGTACATCCTTTGTTAGTTGAATGGATAGAAACGTGCATAAATTCAAAGTAAAGTACAAAAAATGGCATACCATATAGGGATTGAATGGCAGCACGGGCTGCCAATTGTTCAGCCTCCTTTTTTGGTTATACCAACATCGCCAGTGTAAGTCACACCATTGAATACCAAAGAAGATACAAAAACTGAAACTGCCCCTTGTCGCTGAATGGTTGTGTAATTTGGCATTTCCAAGTACACCTTTGCTGCATATTCATTAAGAATAGACTTGCAAAAAATTGTATCCTGTGGAGTAATGACATAACCAGTGAATTAGTTAAAAAAACATGAGGATGAATTAAGAATCAAAATATAGCACTGAGAGTGTGAAGCAAACATCGTGTTTTCTAGTTGCTATTGGTTGAAACAAAATGTAAAATAACAAAGGCTGCTCCCTAGTGTCTTATTATCTATGTCATACCTCCCATCTTCATATTCCTCAATTGATTTAGTGGTTTCACATGGATGGTCAACCCGGTTGACCACATGACAAGCACATATAAATAAATGAGAATCAAATGTTGACCTCATTTGGACGTGCACATAGAACTGGATGAATCATATCAACAACCATAGAAAGGCAAGTTCTTGCTATCAGCTATTATAGGACAATGTTAATGAGGATAAATTGCAAAGATATCCACCTGAGGTACATTCATAGTTGTAAGCTCTCAAATGAATTAGTCAGTTCAGTTCAAGGTTTCTTCAAGATATCCACATGCATGATAAGAACATGGCATCAATTCAAAGATAATAATTTCCAGCATTTCAGCTATATAACATAGGCTAACTAACAATTCAAGTGAATCAATCGCAATCCATATCAAGCATAGCAACAACAGGTAAAAAAATTATCAAACCTCATGGATGAGAGTACAGGCTTCATCCTCCATCTTTTGTGACAAAAGTTCCAATGCAATTTGAGCAACATTTTGCTCAGCTTCCTTTTTTGGGGAAATGTGTTGGGAGATGTAAAGCTTTTCCCATCTACGGATACCGTTGACCTCTATCTCGGTGCATGTTGAGATCCTTCATTTATTGTATTATAAATAGGAAAATGCACCATTATCTTCTGCGTATACTCCTGCAACCGATTTTTGTACGTCACATGTGAGGTTTTCTTTTTGGTTACTATCAATGAACATCACTAGTCTTTTGCCCACTTTATAGTAGCATCATCTATTTTCGGGAATTTAAAGGTCTCTTTTGACCATTTGGAAACATGAAGAAGATAGAATATTTCTTGTTCTCTTGTTCAATACTAAAACAACTATATATCACAAAACTTTTCAGTTCATACGGAGTGCATTTAGAATGTGAAACATCAGCAGGGTACTAAAATTTCTGCAAAAGCATGTTACCACCTCTAAAGGTCAACAGAGGCAGAATTTTTATTTTATTTTATCTTTTTTTTTGGTTTTTTCTGTGAGTAAGATTCATCATTCCAGAGTAGATGAAAGAATCCGAAACACATTAAAAAAAACAAAGCACCCTTTTCTTGGCTATCGAATTATACATATGAAGCTATGGATGGTCTTTTTTACTCATTGTTATATCATTTTTCCTGGTACGCCTTTTAGATATAACAAAATTGTCTCAATTTTTCTCAAATATCCACCATCAATAGTAAAGTCGCTGAAGTTTGTCGACACCTCATATATCTATTTATCCCCATATAGTCACATTTGTCCTCATAATTATTCGAATTTCCCTCTGATTATCCTTCTAGTCAACAAGATCAATAGCTTCAGGGAAAAAAAAAAAAAAGATCAATAGCCAATAGTAGGTAAGAAAGGTCTTGAAAACATAGGATACAAAGTCATAGGCCACACGTCGACTATATGAACGAATCAAGCGTCAAAAAGACAGTTTTGACCCAATGTGAGCACAGTGGGCCATGCATTATAATGTGGAAAAAACTTGGGCCATTTCAAAATGGTCTTTAGAAATCAGGATACATAGGATACATTATAGGACATGAAACAACAGAGAGCAAAGTGAGACAAACTCCAAAGTTAGGTAAACATTTAAGCTATACAAGATTATTAACATTAATTTTTTCACCAAAAACAAGTAAAATCAGGCGAGAGACATATACAGAAGGGAAGACTTACACGAAGGAGGGCAGGAAACCTGAGCTCGCTCTGAAGCTTGAGTTGAAGGTGGAGCTAGAGCCTGAGCAGGGACAGCTGTAGGAGGTTCTTGTTGAGAAAAAGTCACTGAGATCATCCATTCTGGCTGCAACAACTGAAAATGAAACAGACAATGACTGTCATATTGAAAGACAAAACCTCTCCAGCACTTTTTATAACATTTAATATGAGATCAGGGGTAAAAATCATAGCATGAGATGAACAGCCTTTAACATGGGGGGATGAATTGGGTATAGCAGAGTGTCCAGCCTCCTAGTTCTTCACTGAAAGAATTGATACCAAGCCTCGAAAACAAAATCAAATAAAAAGACTTTGCCTTGTTTGCTTTTGGAATGATAAAGTAAGAAACACTTAGCCAAGAGATTCCACATCTTTTGACCAAACAATCAGGAGATCATTTTGAAAAATAAAAATGCACTATCCTTTATTTCTGCTGCAATCATAGCCAACCTACATGACCAAATATCATGTATACCAAAAAGCGTGTAATCTCGATGCATAAGGAATTGGGAGAAAGAAACATAATGTACAACTTTTAGCTTTATCACCAGATTTTCCATTTAAATCTTGAATGATTTGACAATCCAGTATAGAGAAAAACTTACATGTAAGCCATTTTAGCCCCACAAAAAAAAAAGGTCAATCAATTTATGAATGCCAAATTCTCATATAGTCTGATCAGATGATAACCCACTGGATAATCTAGTTGGTTAAAGTCAACCTATATATCAATATATCTTTTCAATCAGGATGACAATTATTTGTCCCACTTAAGTTTACGCAAAAGCTAATCATTCTTGATTACATTATGATAGCAAATTTCATTATAAAACCAATACTCGCAGCAAGACTTACACAAAGAAGGGTTGAACACCCGAGCTTGCATAGAGCCTGAGATGAAGCCGGAGCGTAGATGAAGGTAGAGCCAGAGCCGAGTTGGGATAACAAGAGGAAGTTCTGTTTGACGAAATTGACTAAGATTGTCCGTTTCGACAAGCACAGCTGAAAAAACGAGAAAGGTGTGTCATATTAAAACACGATGCCTCTACCACATTTTTTACAGCTTTCCATTTCACATCATGGGAAAAAGGAATCATAGCATGAGGAACAGCCTTTCCTATTAGGGGATGAACTAAGGAGCTGGCTTGAACTCGCATTTAGCCTCCTATATCATCTCCAAAAACAAAAGACACTCTATCTTGTTAGTTTCGGAATGGTAAGTAAGAAATATTTAGCAAAGAAACTCCACATCTATCAACCAACAGCTATGATTAAAAGATTAGAAGTGCACCATCCTTGTTTCGCCGACATTGTAATCAACTTAGATATTATATTCTAAATACATACCAAAACCGTTGAAAATCGAATCGATTTGCTGGTTATTTTGTTTTCGATTTTCCAGATTTTCCAGATCTTCAAGATTTTCTAGATTTTCCAGATTTTATTTTTCCAGATTTGTTTGTTAGCTTTTAGAATTTGTTTATTACGTTTTAGGTGGTGTAGCAGCTATAAAAAGGTGAGATGCCTCATGTAAATATTCATTCTCAGAGAATAAAAAACTCAGAGCAATTTCTCTTGAATTTCTTCATGGTATCGTGAGCACGATCTGACCATTCTCTTCTACTTTATTTCGAGAGTTTCCACCATGACAAAATACCCTAGAGCTGCCATGGCAAGCGAGGTTGAGAGTGAAACCTCATATCCTAGAGCTCAAAACTCTCCTCACATTACCCAACCTATCAATATATCCGAAGGTGGAACACTTCTCATCACCGGTCATAAACTTACCAAATACAACTTCAATCAATGGTCCCATTCTCATGATTTTTGTTTGCAGAAAAGGTAAAGAAGATTACCTAACTGGAGTTGCCGTACAACCTGAGGAGACGAGCCCAAATTATCGAACATGGAAGGCGGAAAATAACATGGTGATGTGCTGGCTGCTGAATTCAATGACAAATGAAACAGGGAGAATTTCATGTACTACAAGACAGCAAAGGAGATTTGGGATGTCAAGTTCATGAAACCTATTCAAACAAAGACAACACCTCAGCCATATTCGAGATCAAAGGCATTCTTCATGATCTAAGGCAAGGGGAATCTTCTCACACTCGATTATTTTAACCAACTCATACGTCATTGGCAGCAACTTGACATGCTTTGGAAGATATGATGTGGAGTTGTCCCGAAGATAGCCAATGGTACAAGCGTATTCAAGATCGAGAACGCATCTACAAATTTTTGTTAGGCCTAAATCAAGAGCTTGATGAGGTACGTGGACGAATTCGAGCATAAAACCCCCTACCTAGTGTACGAGAAGTTTTTGCCGAGGTCGAGAGAAGAGACTCGCGAAAGGTGATGCTTGGATCTTCAAACAACCAATCAATCCAAAATTCTGCTCTAATAGCTCGAGGATCTCAACCATCCTACGAGGCAAATTAATCAAACAACAACAACCAGCGAAGGGTGGTCGTCCATGGTGTGATCATTGCAAACGAACGGGTCACACAAAAGACACATGCTGGAAAATTCATGGTCGGCCGATGATTGGAAGCCATCACCACATCATACTCAAAATCGAGAGAGCGTAAGCAACGTAGTCCAAACTGAAACAATTGCTTCGGTAGATTCAAGTCCCTTCAACAAAGAGCAACTGGAGATGCTAAAAAAGTTGCTACAAGAATCAGCCGAAGGCAACTCATCCAGGAAAGGGGTTAGTGCAAAAGAACGATAGCACAACGAGGTAATTCTCTAAATGCCTTTAGTGCTAAACAGGAGAAGATCACCTCTTAGGTTGTAGACTCAAGAGCATCCGACCACATGACAGGAGATATCACGGTGTTCAACGAGTACAATCCATGTCAAAATGGCACTAGTGTTCGAATTGCTGATGGTTCTTGCTCAAAGGCGGCTGGTGTTGGATCAGTGGTTATTTCAAAAGATATAACACTGAATTCAGTATTATTTATTCCCAAACTCAGCTATAATCTTATCTCCATCAGCAAGTTAACCAAAGATTTAGGCTGCATTACTAAATTTTTCCCACACTCATGTGAATTTCAGGTTTTGAATTCGGGATGACGATTGGCGTTGAGATGGATGCTGGTCTCTATCTTCTGCGAGTTAATGCCTCGAATGGAAAAACAAGAAGCTATCATGTGTAGCATCTCGTGCTAAAGAAGAGAGTGACGTAAGATTGTGGCACTATAGGTTAGGTCATCCAAATTTCTCATACTTAAAAAGGTTGTTACCTTCGTTGTTCAATAAAGATTCAATAAAACTTCAATGTGAGGTGTGTCAATTATCCAAACATACTCGCAGCCTCATATTCGTTGCAACCTTATAAGTCTTCTCATCCATTTCACATGATTCATAGTGATATTTTGGGGCCTTCTCGTGTCAATAATATTTCTGGTTCTAGGTGGTTTGTTACTTTCATTGATGATCATACAAGACTCACTTGGCTCTTCCTAATGAAAGAAAAATCAGATATTGGCCAAATTTTTCAAACCTTCAACCTAATGATCCAAATCCAATTCAGCACAAAAATCCAAGTATTCAAAACAGATAACGGGAGAGAATACTTTCACTCACAGCTCGGGTCATATCTAAACAGCCATGGTATCATACATATTAGCTCTTGTGTAGACACTCCACAGCAAAATGGAGTAGCGGAGAGGAAAAATAGGCATATTTTGGAAGTCGCTTGTTCTCTTATGTTAACAACCCATGTTCCTAAATATTTTTGGGGAGAAGCAATGTTGACAGCCACATATCTCATCAATCGTATGCCTTCCCGTGTCCTAGATTTCCAAACACAATTTCAAAGTCTACTTCGTGGCTACCCACATATTCGTTTTGCCTCACATATCCCACTCAAAGTATTCGGTTGCACAGCGTTTGTTCATATAAATCAGCAACATCGTAGCAAGCTAGATCCTAAGTCCCTCAAATGTGTGTTTCTAGGATACGCTCCAAATCAAAGTGGATATAAGTGTTATAGCCCACAACCAAAGCGTTTTTATACCACCATGGATGTTACCTTCTTTGAGCACCAGCCATTTCACTCCAAAAATACCATTCAGGGGGAGAGTTGTGAGGAATATTATTTTTGGGACACTTTTCATTCACTCGGTCACAACAAACAAATACAAATTCTGCTTGTCTTCCGTGTCTACCCATTCCAACATCTCGAGAGTCATCCAACATCCGAAAGTCTTTTGTATCTACCAATTCAAAATGCTACACAAGACAAAAATAAAGAGGTAATTGTCTACTCTAGGCGGAAAACTCAAAAGGAGTTGGAGGACCGTATTACATCAAAGCCGGCTCAAGAGACACTGAGTTCAAGACCCACAATAAATGAAGGTAATGCTCCTATAAGCTCAGAAAATTTTGCTGTACTTGATGATCTTGATCAGCCCATTGCTCTTAGGAAAGGGGAGAGACAACTCAACATCCCATTAACAATTTTGTGTCATATGAAAAGTTGTCTCCTAAATATATGGCATTTGTTTCAACGTTGGGTAACATTCAAATTCCCAAGAATATCCAGGAGGCTCTTGCTCAATCTAAGTGGAAAAAAGTGGTTCTTGAGGAAATTCATGCACTTGAGAAGAATAATACTTGGGAATATACAGAATTGCCAACTGAGAAGAAATTAGTGGGATGTAAGTGGGTCTTTACAGTTAAGCACAATGCTGATGGTAGTGTTGATCGGTTCAAGGCAAGGCTGGTTGCTAAGGGATTCACATAATCATATGGTATAGACTACGAAGAAACCTTCGCTCCGGTGGCCACACTAAACTCCATTCGGGTGTTGCTCTCCCTTGCAGCTAACTTGGACTGGCCCCTACATCAATTAGACATAAAGAATGCCTTCTTGAATGGGGAATTGGAGGAAGAAGTCTTTATGGAGGTTCCACCGGGAATTGACACTAAAGAGAGCTTCAACAAGGTATGCAAACTCAAGAAATCCTTATACGGCCTAAAGCAATCACCCCGTGCTTGGTTCGAGAGGTTAACAAGGGTCGTTAAGAAGCTGAATTTCATTTAATGTCAAACAGACCATACAATGTTTGTCAAGAAGTCACTGAAGGTAAAAGAGCAGTAATGATTGTATATGTCGATGATATAATCCTAACCGGTGACAACTGGAGGAGATTGAAAACTGAAGAATATCTTGGCAAAAGAATTTGAGGTTAAAGACCTAGTCAACTCAAATACTTCCTAGGTATAGAGGTAGCTCGGTCACGGAAATGAATTGCAATTTCCCAACGCAAGTATACTCTTGATCTTTTGAAGGAAACTGGTATGCTTGGATGTAAACCAGCTAACACACCCATGGATTCTACAAATAAAACCGAGATGGAAGAAGAAGGACCATTAACGGACAAAGGGAGGTATCAAAAATTAGTTGGCAAACTAATCTATCTCTCGCACACTCGACCAGACATTAGTTTCGCAGTAAGTATGATTAGTAGATACATGAACCAACCAACAGAGAAGCACATACAAGCAGTTTTTCGAATCTTACAGTACTTGAAGAGAAGTCTTGGAAGAGGACTCTACTTTAAGAAAACAGAGGAGAGAAACGTGGAGATATTCACGGATGCAGATTGGACTATATCTCTCATGGACCGAAGGTCGACAACAAGGTATTGTACCTTCATGTGGGGCAACATGGTTACTTGGAGAAGCAAGAAGCAACCCGTTGTTGCTAAGAGCAGCGCTACAGCGGAGTTTAGAGCAATGTGTCACATATGGTCGAGAAGAATTTTAAATGAACTAGGATTCACTAATACAAATCCTATATCATTATTATGTGACAACAAAGCTGCTATTAAGATTGCCAAGAATCCGGTTCATCATGATAGAACAAAGCATGTGGAGATTGATCAACATTTCATCAAAGAAAAACTAAAAGAATGAATCTTGAAGCTCTCGTATGTTCCAACCAATCATCAAACAGCGGACATACTGAGCAAAGTTTTATCCAGAAATAGTTCCAAGACTCTAAGGTGCAAGCTAGGTATAATAGACATTCATAACCCAACTTGAGGGGGAGTGTTGAAAATCAGAATCAGATTTGCTGGTTATTTTGTTTCCAGATTTTCTAGATCTTCAAGATTTTCTAGATTTTCCAGATTTTATTTTTCCAGATTTGTTTGTTAGCTTTTAGGAATTTGTTTATTACGTTTTAGATGGTGTAGCAGCTATAAAAAGGTGAGATGCCTCATGTAAATATTCATTCTCAGGAGAATAAAAAAACTCAGAGCAATTTCTCTTGAATTTCTTCAAAAACCACATCTGAGATCCAGACAAAGATACCACCTTTTAAGTACCTTCACTCAAGAAATTGGACAATCAATTTATGAATACCAATTTCTCATATAATCTGATCAAATTATAAACCATTCAAGAATCTAGTTGTTTAAAGTCTACATATATAGTGATATTTCCTTTCAATCAAGATGATGATTGTTAGTCCCACTTAAATGTCTGCCGAAGCTAATCATTATTGATTACATTGTGCTGTCGCAAGTCTCATTGTAAATCAATGTTCATCAGAAAGACTTACGCAGATAAGGGTCAAACGCCCGAGCTTGCATGGGAGCCTCGAGATGATGGTGGAGCAGAGCCCGAGCAGGCTCAAAGAACAGGAAGTTCCGCTGATGAAGTTGACTAAGATTGTTTCTTCCGATAGGCACAGCTGAAAAACGAGACAAACAACCGTCAAATTGAAAGATGATGCCTCTACCACATTTTTTACATCTTGTCATTTGTGATCACGGGAAAAAGGAATCACAAAGATGTGAGGAACGGCCTTTCTCGACTAGGGATGAACTGAGGAACCGTCATGAACTGTATGCACCCTCCTATATCATCCACACAACAAAAGACACTCTATCTTGTTTGTTTTTGGAATGGTTAAGTAAGAAGTATTTAGCAAAGAAACTCCACATCTAGCAACCGACAGCCTTATGATCAAAACATTAAAAGTGTACTATACTAGTTTTGGCTGACATTGTTATCAACTTAGGTATTAGGTTTTAAATAAATACCTCAACCACATATGAGATTCCAAAATAGAGGCAAACCAACTTTTAAGTACCTTCGCCTAAAGAACTTGGTAGATCAATTTATGAATGCCAATTTCTCATATGATCTGATTAAATTATAAATCATTCAAAATCTAGTTGTTCAAAATCCACATATATAGTAATATTTCCTTTCAATCAGACAACGATTGTTAGTCCCACTTAAGTGTATGCCAAAGCTAATCATTCTTAACTACATTATGCCGTTGCAAACCTCATTATAAATCAATGTTCATCAGCAAGACTTACACAAAGAAGGTTCAAACGCCCGAGTTTGCATAGGAGCCCGAGATGAAGGTGATGCCTGAGTTCGAGCAAAGTGCTCGAAGAGGAAGTTCCGGCCGACAAAATTGACCACCATTGTCCGTTCCGACAGCACAGCTGAAAACAAGACACTGTTCTGTCAAATTGGAAGAGGATGCCTCTACCACATTTTTTACAGCTTTCCATTTCGATCTTGGAAAAAGGAGTCATAGCATGTGAAAAATGGCCTTTCCCGCCGGGATGAACTGAAAGTAAACCGTATCCAAATGGCCCTATATCATCTCCGCAACAAAAGATATTCTATCTTGTTTGTTTTTGGAATGGTTAAGTAAAATAGCATTTAGCAAAGAAACTCCACATCTATCTATCAACAAACTATGTTCAAAACATTAGAAGCGTTGAAAGATCCTTGTTTCTCGCGACATTGTAATCAACTTAGGTATTAGGTTTTAAATAAATACCTCGACCACATCTCGAGATTCCAGTATAGAGGCAAACCGACCTCTAAGCACCTTCCCTAAAGAAATTGGTCAATCAATTCACTGGACAATCCAGTTGTTCAAAGTCCACATATATAGTGAGACATCCTTTCAATCGACGATGAATGTTAGTCCCACAAAATTCTATGCGAAGCTAATCATTCTTGACCACGTTATGCCATCGCAAATCTCATCATAAATCAATGTTCATCAGCAAGACTTACACAAAGAAGGGTCAAATGTCTGAGCTAGCACAGAGCCCAAGATGAAGGCGGAGTCGAGCCTGAGCCCAAGCAGCCCGCATGAGGAAGTTCCGGTTGACGAAATTGAGTAAAATTGTCAATTCCGACAGCACAGCTGAAAAACCAAGACCGGTGACTATCGATCGAAAGACGATGCATCTACCGCTTCCATTTGTTTCATCAATGCCAACTTCTCGCATAACTCGGTCAGCAGCCACTAACGGTAATGCGTAAGCTAATCAATCTTCATATGGACCGACGTTCATCTAGGGAAGCTAGTCTTATGTCATGATAGTACTGATTTGAAATTATTTGGAATAAATATATCAAAGTACTTGAGATTTTTAATGGTACAATCCTATTGCTTATATACTTCTGTTGGAATTTTGTGTTTTTTTTTTCAAATAAGCATGTAGATAGAGTTCGACTAAATAAGTTAATTTTTTTTTTTTTTTAATTGTGGGATTGAGGAAATAGAGTAATTATCAATCGAACGAGAAAGAATGATCATTTCAAGAATGTGGTTATTACCACAAAAAAATCTTTAATTATATCTATTATGACATATATATCGTAAAAATTTCATATCATTAAAAATCCTAAACCTATCCATTGTGATGCAATATTCCTAAATTTTTTGTGTCAAAAAATTTGGAACTTATATCAATATGAAAAATATACTCTTTATAGAACTAAAATAGAGTAATATAATGCAAAAAAAAAAAAAAAAAAAAAGTTGGGATTATTTGTGTCGTGGTGGATAAATTTAGGGTTTTTATTGATAAAAAATCGGTGTATTTCTATAGTTTGGTATTTATATGGTATATGCCCTTATAAATAAGTACTCATTCATTAACTTTCCATCAAACAGGGCATGGAGATAACAGAGAAAGCTCCCTAAATGCAAAAAAAAAAAAGTTACTTTTTTAAGATAATAATATATATTCGGTCAAAAAAAAAAAATAATAATATATTCAATCCATAATAAGTAAATAACTTGCACGTAGATGAGAAAGTTTTTTCTTTTTTGGGTCGAAAATAGATGAGAAAGTCTGAATTAATAAAAAAAAAAACAAGATTTCGATTAATTTGTTGTACAGCATCGAACGAAAAAAATTATCCCATTTGTTAATGGAGAAAGTTTTAAAAATCCGATCGTTGCCGTTGTCGGTCGGATGCATTTAGTTAGACTTTTGAAGAAAGCGTATTGAGAAAATGCAAATGCCTTTTAAGTTAAAAGGGATTTTCCATAATGCTTCCCGTCAAAATGCTCTAATCGCATTCAACCGAAAACAGATTCCGCAGCATTTCTCAAGCATAACGGCATTCTGTCATCCCAGCGCGCTACAAATGCGATTTCTCTAGACCGAAACTCAAGACATTTGCTCCCCAAATTCCAGAGGCGTCGTTTCAAGCAAAAGCTCGAATCTTTCACACGCAGAGAGGAGAAAGAGAGAGAGAGAGAGAAGGAGAGAGAGAGTCACGTGGAGAAGCCGACGGCGCCTGAGGCAGAGCGTAAGCCAGAGTAGACGCCACAGCCGGAGCCGGAGCCGAGAGGAGGCTCGAGGCTAGGGAACTGGCAAAGGTCGCTCATTCCGCCTCCCTTCTCTCTGCCGCGCCGGCGGAGCCAGACGGCGGGCGACGGCGGCGATCGGCGGAGGAGCTCCGATGCCGGGCGAAGGCTTAACTTAAGGCACCTGAGGGGAGAGGCTTTTGGGGAGCTGAACTGGGTGGGGGAAATGAGCTCACCTGACAAGAAAACGATCTCTACTAGATGTGGTGGGAGTGTTTTTTGAAGTGTGTATCGGCTTTGATGAGTGCCAAAACGGCACTAGCCTGTAGTTAAGCAGCTAACCAACGAAAAGTTGCAATTTTTTCTTTTTTTTTGGTCAGAAAAAAATTGCAATTTCAAAGCACCAACTTTCACTAACTTTTTTCCTGGGCCACGTATATATAATTAGCGCACTGCTTTCACATCAAAATTTTCCATGCGAGAAATCGTCCTTAGGTTGACGTACCTTATTTTTGTTGACATACCTCATGTGTATCTTATCATTTGACATGTTCTATCGTATGTAGCCTTTTTTTAAACAAGAATACCTAAATTTTAAATACTAATAATCTAATTAAATAGCAATGCTTACTTTAAAAGATTCATTATGTTGGCACGGTAAAAATTTGCTTTCTTACTTAAATCCGTAGTGAATTTTCCAAAGGCATCGATTTCTACTTTTCTCTGATCAATTATCTAGATATATGACTCTTTTATAAAGGAATGCTAAATCGACGAGAATGTCAAAAACTTGTTACTTTCTAGATTCATTTTGCTTGATTTCTTGTAAATCGGATGAGAATGTCATCCCGTTTGTTAAAACAAAGGGAAAAGCTTAGCTGACCATCACTCAGTCATCTAAAATGGAAATCGGTTGACTTTTTCGATCAGTTTCATCCTTTACCCGATTCTTTTTTTAATTGTTTTCTTATGCCTCTAGAACGTGGGTATAAGCTGCCTCAAGAGCAACGTGAGGTTATTCTCCCAGATCGACATAAGACACCTGTTAAGTTCGAACACTACCGAAGTGGAAATTGGAGGTGTGGAAGAAGATCATGTACGATGTTAAGCTGGACATCTCGCTGGGGTCGTTGTGCCACTGCAGTGAGCTGGGATGGTTCCGAGTGTGCTTTGCGAACACGACCAAAGAAACCCTCGAGATCGCCATTTGGCCCATTAAGGCATTTGTCGAATTTGCCTCCAGAGGTCGTGATGAAGCCATTAGTGGTCACAGGTGGACAAGGCCATTCTCACGAGGAGAAACACTGTTAGTATTGTCTGTATTAAACTACATACTTTAAAGCTTAAGAACTTTCTTACTAATAATTCTAGTTAACATGATGTAATTTTTTAATATATTTGTTATGAGCTTGATAGTAGTTTGCTAAACTAATGCACATGAACTTTCTTGTAGAAGAAAACAACCCTTGATCACTTGACGTACATTGACTCTCCTGTAAATTTGAATCACATGGTATGGTATTTCCGAATTATTTTTCAATAATTATGTAGAATTATTTGGAAATTTATGTCATAATGTCGACCAACTGAATTAATGTATATAATCAGCCAGGATGAGGGTACAAGGAAGTTCATTGATTTTCACACAATTAATAATTCAAATGAGATGAGTGCCCAACCCGGGTGATCGTCATCGGGTGACCTTAGGTATTGTTGCCCAAGTTGCGTGATTCAGGCCAACGATTGCCGTTTGTGCCACCCATTGGCAGGCGGTTGTCAGCCTCCCAAGTGGCTTTTCCGTGCAGCGGTCTTCGGAGAAGATTAACGGTACCGAGTGCCAAGACTTACATTCTGAGAATGCAACTTCCTAAAAGACCTTCAGACCTATTTTAGGCTATGGAGCCCTTTGGAGACATAATTGTATTTCCTCAAAGTTGAGCCAAAAACGAATCAAACGCATTTGCATTTGGCCAAGGGACTTTAGAGTCCCAACCATTGCAAATGCCGAATCAAACGGGCCATAATGACATTAATGATTTTTTTTTTAGTATGTGATAATATTTTTTACTTGTAATTATTTATATTTTGGTATATAATTTATTTATCATTTCATCATATTCATGAAAATTGATTACGTGGGACCTCTTACGATTTTATCTATCAATTTAAGTTTGTAATAAAAAAACAAAAAAAATTGGGTAAAAGATGGAAATCGGTTGAAAAAGTCAACCGGTTTCCATCCAAACATGTGCGGTCATTAGCAACTGTCACTCCATCAAATACCCTCGCAAGCAGAATTTCCAAAGGAGCCTTTTGTGAGGATATTAGGTCGGAGGACTGGCCGTGGTATGTTGTAAATGGTAAAAGTATAAACGGGCAAAACCTTTCGATGTTCTACCTTGTCGGATGGTAAGTGTCTTTACCAACACACCATCAAAAGAGTGAGCAATGGACATGTGCACTTATTCAATTTAAGAAATATTGGCGGATCATGTATATTTGCTTCCAATTAGTCAGATTCGGATCGGCCAAAATGCACTCAATTGTTTTACCAATTTAATTTTCACAAATTCAAAAGGTTTGATAGTTCTTCACTGTGACGATGGCATTGAAAGTGGTTTTTTCTCTAATTGCCAATCATTATCTTCATAATTACACTACATTATCTTTGACTCGATCTCCATCTTCTTCTTGGGAAAGCTTTTAGAGTCATTATATCTCATTGAACTCTAAAATCCATCCAAAATTTCAACGGTGATATTCACTCGTTCCTTAGAAGTACCTTTCAATGCATAGCAAACACTAATTAGGCTTGGACACACCTGCTAGATGTGCGGTCAACATAATCAAAAGGATTGATAGAGACTCACCATTATACACTGGATCAACATTGATCTTACTGATTACTTACTCTCCTTTATGTCCATCCTCTAATCTAATGAAGAGAGAGCACATTATTTATTAATGAAAATAAAGTTTCTAGGCTAGAATATTATCCAATTTAAATTAGGAAATAATCTAATTAAATCATACTCTTATCAGATAATAATCTTAACTTATAGATATTATCCTAACGTGCGATCTATACTAATGAATAAAATCTATCTAACATGCCATATTATCTAAATTCTAACCTAACCTATCAAGCAATCTTTTTCGTATAAAACAATCAAACTAGGTAGCACCAAATTGCAAGAGATAAGCATCACATCAATTGAATAAAATAAACACGAAGATCGCGGAGAATATGTCTCAACTAAAACTTGGTAGCAAAAAGAATCGATAAACCAATCTTAAGCCGTAAATATTAGGTTATTAGATTTTCCGTGCAACCCATAAATCAATCTCAAGCCTAAAAGATAGAATTACCGATTATTTATGCACATTGGTAACTAGGAAGATTTCCTAATATGGGCATTAGATATCGATATCGCAAATTAGGAAATAAAATATTTGAATCAAATTGAGACCAAATTATTAGCTAGTTTGAATGTCGTGTTTCCGAAGATGGACCGGCCAACGGTGCTCATGGACGATGGTGGCCGGCCGCTAGTGGAGCTAGATGGTGGGGCGCTCTCGGCGAATGAGGCAAGGACAGGCGGGGAACAAACTCGCTAGCATGGTTACTGAATTCAAAAACAGATTCTGCGAAAACAAGAAGAAGAACACGAAGGGATTAAATTGGACGACAGCTGGAACCTCGGGACAGCGGCAGCGCAAGGATAAGCAACGACTACGCAGCCCAAGTCCATTCAAATTTTTTGTCGCTTCTTTCATCTCTTTTAGCTTTTTTCTCTAGGAATGCAGGTGATCCTAATTTAGGACTCTGTAATTCTTTACGCAATCCCTTGACAAGCCATACATTAACCATGTTAAAAAAAAGGTTAATGTAAAATTAATTACAATGAATAACAAACATGTTATCTTATCCGTTTATAATGTGCTTTGACTCGTTTATTTATATAATCTAAAATGTTTCATGTGCTAACACGACATGTTTAGATACATGTAAAAATACTTACAATACATAAACACAAGTAAGCATTTTCATATAGAAGAATTCATATCTTAAATGTTTTGTATTATGTAGCAATTTAATTAACATGTTCTATTTGAATTTAATATCATGACATAACTAATCAAATGTCTTGTATTGGGGTTGAATCTAAATTTGACATGTCACAAATAAAAGCATGAGATTGAAATTGAACAAAATAATGATAAGTCAAAAAACAAAACAAAATATTCCGTCAGTAATGATTCTAAGGAAAGGAACCACATTGAATCACTCATTAAAAGTTGAAGGACAGACTTAAATTTACTTTAGTTATTCAAGTATTGCAATGGTTTTAGATTCCTTTGCCTACATTGATGTTTATTTTAATCACATGCAACGACTTGCAATTTTGCTATTGAGATTGATTGAATAGAGAGAAATAAATGGGACTCAATGATTTGATGCCACTATATTTAGTGCTCTTTGAAGTAAATCGTTGTAAGAGCATCCATTTTCGTACAATGCCATAATTACAACCTCTCTCAAAAAAGTGTTTGTGTAGATGATCTTTCGTGATACATATAAAATGAACAATTGAGGCATTCTTGATCTAACATGAATGGCCCGAGAATACCTAATTAACCGCGTAAAGGTACCCGCTTGCAAATCTCCGAAAGCTTGCACGATTAGTTAGGATTACAACTTTCTCAAGAAAAGTCTTGCAAACGGCAGTTATTTTTTTACGACAAAGTTGACCCGTAGGTTTTCTAACATAGGATTGTATATGAATTAATTAGTAAAGTGGACCATGCTCATTTGAATTGACAAAAAAGAAAGTACTATTACAAAGAGGGAGTACGAAAAGCAAACAGATTAGCCTAATTTTAAAAACTGTTCATCTTGTCCACCCAGTTGCTTGGCCCGTGTTATGGTAGCCCTAAGATGGCTAAGATCTATCTTCCTGGCACTTTTTTTGTCATACTTGGTGTTGTGCTTGAGGCAAAACTCATCAAAGGAAGATCCAGATTTATCAACTCATTAAACCAGTATTTCGACCAAAAAAATGCAGCCCAGTATAAAGAAAGAGCCAAAAAAGGTGTACCCGTCGATTCATCTGCCGATGGCGTGGCCATTGAAAGTAACACTCTCTTCCATTCTCGCCCTCAAAGAATCAAATTCTTAAAAACATATAGGATCCGCTTATAAATTCGTCAAGAATTTTCTTATTATTGATCTTTTTGAAACTTAAATAGTTTTGTATTTCCCCACACATTCAGTAATAATGAACTTATATATATAAAAAAAAAAAAAAGACCCTCTCTTATAGATATATCGATAAATTGGTAAAATAGTTTTTGTGTGTGCATTTCATGATTTGCTAAGCATTACCAAAACCGAAATATGGTTTGCAAAAATTGCTTCTCAAAGTTTTACGTGCTCGGGCGTAACCTGTTGATTCTCTTATATTGCTGTTTGAGAGAAATCTAAAACCTGAGCTTTTATTTCTTCCTTTTGCATGGTATATACTTTTCATAAAAACCATTGACGTCCATGATGCTGCACATGTGCTGTCGTGACCATGCCTTCTCTGAGATGTCTTCTAGGTTCTCATGTGTTTCTCTGAAATGGAGCAAATATCAACTCGGCATACCTATGGACAGTGCCAATAGCTAACTCCAGCTTGCAAAAGAAAGTTCATCAGTAGGCATCTTGGTGGTCCCGATGCTTTCGAGCATGCAGCTCCGTGATCCGCTTAGTGCGTAATGAGGACTTGGGGTGATTTTTGACACAGAATCACCGGTGCGTGAAAGAGGAGGATTTGCTCAAGTTGCGTTGCTGAATCGATTCAATGCTAGATGTATTATTATTCAACGGAAGAGTAGCAACCGATGGGGAGAAAACGAAAGCTGCACCACCGTGCTTGCCGGTTGCGACTGTTCAAAGAATGCCCGTGAATATGGAAAAATCGATGTGTATGACCGTCTCGAATCTTTCCCGTTTTGTGCTTGTGAGTGCTTTTCCATCAAAAACAGTGCCGTATTGATGAGATGCTCTGCAATTACATGGCTGTTAAAAACAATATCAATTGGAAAACAAGAGCGTGCGGCTTTTCCGAAGAAATGGCGCGAGGGCCGAAAGAGAATAACGACAAATGTTTCTCTTTCAAACCCTTTGACGCCATTTCTTGGCACAAAACAGGAAAAATGTGATAGAGAAGGATACTGATTTTTCATATTCATGGGCCCAGGACAAGTTTATAACTATCAAGCTAACCTTCCTTTTCGGGATCGTGAGAGAAGGGGATCCAATACTTCCACAGAGATGATGATGATGATGATGAATTTCGCCTCTATTGCATCTGCCTCGAAATTTTTAAGTTGACTAATGCAACAAGATTTACAATACAGAAGTTAAATAATGTCATTTAACAGAATTCCCTGCGGCCACCGACAAATGGTTTACCATCTCAATGAGCAAACCTCATGTACTTTCCATCCAGGAAAGCAAATCCAGCACTCCTGAAATCGGAAAAGAAATGAGTAGAACGAAGTCAGAGGACAGATCTCCATTTAATCTTACCCAAAAAAATTTTTGACAAGTACCAAGAACAATCGCGGAACTGAAAGCACAAGAAACATAAAGTTAGGCAATGTATTCTTCTCTAATGGAGGTTGGCAATGCAACATGAAACCGCACCCAAGGATTCTTATGCTCTAAGTAATTGCTTAATTAAATGCCCTCCCGCTTCCCGCGGTAAAAAAAGAGCCACTTGATAATCCTATGATCCTAGTTATTCCTCCTTCCCTCTCGCCCCCACAACCCTTTTTCCGTTCCGGGCTCCGCATATGTGAATGCACGCACTCGGCTATGCATGGCTATGCGTAGTGAGGCCATGCCAATCGTTTGGCCCCGCCTTACTTTTGACTTACGGCTGGGTACATTTTGCCGAGCTTGTTTAACGAGGTATAGTACCAGCTCTTTCGACTATCCGGTACTCAAATGTACTAAACACCGACCAATAGGGAAAAAGAAGATATTTACTAGAGAGTGCGCATCCCCGTTATCTGCATTTACCGTGTCAAAGTTTCACAGATTTCGGACCTAAACTTGAAGGTTTTCTTGCTGCCAATGACATGCCTTCAAAGAAGAGAAAAGCATATGTGCAGAGAAGCAGAAAGAAGTGTCCTAGTACGTTCGACTAGCCGAATGTCCGGGACCACTTTTTCCGTCGTTAAAAGGTCTCGTGCTCCAAAGAAAGAGGGAAAAGAGTATGGTTAAATGTCCATGGCTATGAATGTCTAGGAATAATATCATTAAATATATTCCACTCCCTGAACAAAAAAATTGCCTTCTTCAAAAGTTGTTGATGTTAAAAGCATAAATCTAGATGGTACGTTTTTAAACAGAATTATGACAAAGATACCGGCAGAAATACCCAATAAATATTGAAGAAGAACTTAGATGCATGATGAATCTTGTATAGAAGTCGCTGTTTAGCACATCTCTTACTGCCTTGAAAGGACGAGAACTACCTAAGGCACCATTCATTGACGTACAAAGAAGTAAATCAATTGCCAAGGCAGGAAAGAATAAATCAAAGCAAAGAGCAAAGAGGCCAAGATAGTCCAACTAAACAAGAATAGAACCTTATCCCGTAGCGGGAAAAGCGTTAGGATAGGTGTTCCTCAGGAACCTGCCTGAAGGCTGCAACAAACTTTAAAAGCAACTTTAAGACATAAAAAAGCGGCAAACTACTTCCGATGATCATTCTGAGAAACTTAAGACAACCAAAGATAACGGCCAAACATGACAAAGGGACCCTTTACCAGTCTAAATTTAAACTGATTAGAGTTGAAGTTGTTGTTATGAAGATGATGAATTGATGATGATGAAGAAGGCCCCAGCTATGATCAGTCTAAATTTAAACCTATCTAAGAAACAATATAAAGTTCGCAATCAACAATGTTTAGATAGAAGAAAGAAAGAAATTATTCTTCCTAAATAGAAAGTTTTCTGTTGGTTAATCTATCTAGATGATATGAAAATAATCATACAAATCATAGGTTCTTTGGTTGCAAGAGGATGAGTAGAAGTCAGGTACTTTTTTATTTGTTTTCTTCTTTTAATGTTTAGATCAATCAATTAAGGTATTGTTATGTCAACACCTAAATATTGATAATCCATTAAAATATTAATTATATAGAAAATTAGGATCAACCTCAACTCTTGAGTAAAAATATGCCTAATTTTGTTTTTGCACAACTAGGTCAAATGCCATTAATATTATGCCTTTTCTCTAAAATTTCTTCTTTTTTCCAATTAAATTCATATAAGATGTCAATGCCAAATATTCGAAGTATTTATCGTATTACGTTTTTTTGATTTGATATTCACGATTTCCTGGGCACTATTTTTGGGCTGTTTGAGAAAATAAGTGAAAATAAGTAAAATTTGCTCAATGAAAAATAGCTATAAAAAAAAAAAAAAAAAGAGAGAGGGAGAGAGAGAGAGAGAAGGAAATTGCATCTTCAGCTGTAGCGCAACCTTTGATTGGAAAGAGAAAAGAGACAAAGTTTCTTTCATCGAGGGGCCCACTGATTTTACATATAAAAGGTTTGATAGGGACAAGACAGGGCTTCACATGAAGCGACAAAATTCGCAAGGAGAGTTCTCTCTCGTTGCTTCCGTACACATCACTTCACTGCGCTTCTCTAGCCTCTCTAGCCGTGAGCAGAAGTTGGGCAAGGAAACGAGAGAATAAAAACTACGTAACGTGCTACATGTGTGTCCTTATGCTCAGTATTGCCTTAGCCTCTCTCCCCTTTTTTATTCTCTCGTCCTCCTCGGTGCTCGATATCACTCCCTCCTTATTTTGCTCTCCTACCTCCGACCCTCTCTATCCAGCTCCTCCTTTACTCCTCAGCCTCTTGTCGTTCTTCTCTGGCCACTGAAGCACTTTCTTCCGAGAGGGAAGAAGTCCAAACGACGATGACTTTTTGGAGACTTCAATAGATTGCTTGTGGCAATCCTCGGACAACTCTTGAGTTTCCACGCTTGGATGGTGCTGACAACACCATATCCGAGGCCTCACGTCTCTTCTATGCCTCGATCACAACCACCCCTAACATTTCACTAAGTCAAAGTCCAATACCTCCTCCTGAGCGTCCATACCAGACTGGACAAGCTGGCCCATTGCTACAAAGGAAACCAGTGCAACTCCATCGACACTTCTTGGCAGTGAAGCGTGGCTGATCTGGCCAGTGCAAGCACGAGTACTACGACATCAATATACAGACTATAGACATGGCCAAGACGCTGCCATAGCCAATTAATTTGCGTCTTCAATTTATGGATCCGGTCGATAAGCGGACAGCACACTTTCCATGCTTGCCGAACCATTCCGTTGCCACTTCCTTGATCTCCGGTGCCACTTTCTCCTGTGCCTTGTTCTGTGCCTCCTGTAGCTTTTTTGTGTCTCAATCATTTGTGCCTTGATTTCCTCTGCGATTTGTGCCTCCCATACCTCAATCCATGCCTTGATTATCTACGCCTCGATCTATGCTTGATCATCTGTGCCTGGATCTTTTGTACCTCGACCTATGTCTCAAACTCCTATCTACATCTTTTACAACAAACAAAACTGAGAGACGCAGATTTGCTCCTTTTTTCCTTCTCTCTTAGCCAAGATGGAACACTTCTTCCAAATCTTTTCCAAGAAAAGATAAGAAAAGCAGGTGATCGGGCAAAGAGTATATAGAATACTCCGGCGTTAACCGCATATGTTATACGGCCTTGGTGGCCGAGCCTTTGTACATTATAGTATATCCACTCCTCTGGCGGTATTAGGCATCTCCACCTCTACATGGCCGTCAGCTCCATGTACCGACACTCAGTGCACCGCAACAGGAGTTCGAAAAAAGCAAACAAATGATCGAGCCACAGATCGTTCTGCCAATGGTCACAAAGTGGGCGAAGAAGTGGCTCTACATGTGTTGTTTACCAATAGAAGTTGCTGCATACAATTTTTCTCCGTGAGTCGCGCTTATGCGGTAACCCTCCTTCTCTCTCTCCTTTTATTCTCTTCTCAAAGTCGTTGGCTCTTAGCTTTCTGTCCTCACCTCTCTCTTTTATTCTCTTCTCAGAGTCTCTCGCTCTTTCTCTCCTACCCCTGACCCTCTCTATCCCCCCCCTCCTCCTTTCCTTCTCAGCCTCTTCCGTTTTTCTCATTGTCAAAATGATCTGTGCCTCGATCATTTATTTCCTTTTTTGAACTCCTTTTGCAGCGCATTGAGCGGTACATGAAGCTGACAGCCATGCGGAGTAATGGAGATGCCTAATATTGCCAGAGGAGTGGGTATACTATAACGTCCAAAGGCTCGGTCGCAAGGCCTGCATAATATATGCGGTTAATGCTGGAGTATTCTATATACATACTCTTCGCCGCCAACTTTTTTTGAGGACAGCTTGTCCTTGGAACAAGGCTTAAAAAGTTTGGAGAGAAGTGTTCCATTAAGTGAAAAGGAAGAAAGGGCAGATCTGCATCTCTCAGTTTTGTAGAAGATGCAGATAGGAGTTTGAGGCACAGAAGATCAAGGCACAGATCAAGGCGCAAGTGGCACAGATCGTGGCACAGATCAAGGCATAGATGATCGAGGCGCAGAACGGGCCACAATAGGGCACAAAACAAGGTGTAAGAGATAGTGGCACGGAAGATTGGAGAAGTGGCGGCCGAAGTAGTTCGGCGAGCATGGGAAGCGTGGTGTCGCCATTGAGCGGATGCATAAATTGGAGACATGAATCGATTGGCTATGGCAACATTGGTCATGTTGATAGTCTATATATCGATGTCCTGGCATTCGTCCTCGGATTGGCCAGATCAGCCACGCTTCACTCCCAAGAAGCGTGGATGGAGTTGGTACTGGTTTCCTTCTGTGCTTAAAAAATTTGGGGAGAAGTGTTCCATCTTGGCTGAAGAAAAAAGGGTAGAGTTGCGTCTGTCAGTTTTGTTTTTAGGTTTTAATGCGGAGATGTGTCTTTTTAGGTGTTGCTACTCTTTTTTTTTTGGAACAAAATACGTGTTGCTACTTTGTGACCATTGTCAGAATGCGAGGGCAACATAGAGCTCGGCTAGCATTGCCCAACCTCTTTTTCACTGGATGGATGTTCAGATCGTTCAGACGATCTGTTAAGACCGACAATTCCCATTCCAAGCTAGCTGTGCCCAAGAAATGTTAGCGGGACACCCCTGGAGGGAACATGAGGGAACAAATTGGAAGAATGAAAAAATAAGCAAGTTTAAAAGCGTGCTGGTGTGATAAAAAACTAAGGTTGTATACAGAGTACATTAACTTTAAATCGAATCATGACTCAAGCCGAATATAATCTAAATCGAAGACTCAATACAATTTAATTCAATTCAATTTTTTGGTTTTCTTTTTTTAATATTGAAAAGAAGTTTAGTAACAGAGGAGAGAAATTATGCAAATTATAATATCAAGAAGATGGACGATTTTCAGTTCAATTCGTTTAACGAAACTATCCGAACCAGAATAAAACCGGGTTTTTATCTTCGAATCGAACAAAAATGTACAAAAATTTGATTCTAATTTCAATTTGGCTTTCCGGTTCAAGTTTGACACCTCTAAATAAAGCTATCTTAATCCTTAATTCTATTATGATTGCCACGTGGCAACCAAACATGAATTAATATTTAGCTTATTGACATGTTAGTAATTAAAATTTCAATCTTTAGGTTTTACATTATTGTTTAACTTGAGATTTTTCTTTATCTAATATATGTAATGTAGAATATTATTTATTCCATTCAAGATATCCGTGACTTGATTTGAAATACCGGAAAAAAAAGGTTAGCAATGAAATGCTCAAGAAATTTAAGAAATGCTGGAACATTAGTCAGATGGCTAATGCAATGTGGCTCACTCACCATATACTTTTTCTGTTAAAGTTGTATAGAAATTTTAAAAGGAAAAAGAGATTAAAAAATAATGGACATTGCTAGGCTGACGGTCCCTTTTCAATCATAAGTGACCATTGAAGAGATATTGGCAACCGGAAGTACAAAATGGACACGCAGCAAATTCTAGAAGGAATCTTGACAAAATTTCTCAGATTTTGGATAGTAATCTTTTTCCAAATAGACAATGAAATTAACAAAGAGGAAATATACTTGACACTAGTGAGCCTTTTTTGACAGCCTTGAATAACTATTTAAATGTAAAACTGAATTATTTCATAGTGTACTTTCAACATTATTTTCACATATTATCAATATAAAGAAAGTCATATTTGTAACCCATATCGTGTATTTCGCTAATTTAATGAGATATCAAAACATTATCGAACAAGTGAAAATTTTAGCACACTACAATGAGTCTCGTTGTGGCATTTGTTGAACTTAGACACAATATATACTTATCCGGTAAATTGAAATTTGGCTAGCACAATGAAAAAGTTGGGCTATGTAAAATATTGAAAAGGGAATTGAGGTAAAAAATTTAATCAAACAAATTCAATATACTATAAATTTTTAAATAAATATCAATGTTGAATAGTTAGAAATGATCATGATTTTGATTTTTGAGTTAACTTAGATTGCTTTGGCTCAAGTTGAATTGATTGATGCTTTAAGTTGTATAAATAAGGATTCAAGTGTTAATTTTGGTAATTGTATTCATTTTTTTTAAATGATGAATATATGTTTTTCATGACTATAAGTGTGAAAAATGTTTGAACTAATCTTTTTACATGGAATTTAAAATATTTCATGTGGGATAATGCTTTCAATAATGCTCTTTTCAATTCCCTAATATTTTTTCTATTTTCTTTTATATTTAATCTATTCCTTGAAAAATCTTGTGGTTGGGGGAGCACCTATCACTCTCCCATCATTATTCAAAAATAGTAGAGGGATAATCTCCCACAAGCGCTAAACGATAAATAGATTTTCGATGAAGATTTGTTTTATAGTAATTATGCCACCAAAGATATGTTTTATTTGTAATATCTAATCCAAATTGCTTCAAATAAGCATTGTAATGTCAAATGATATCATCAGTTCATCCTAAATAAACATTCTGACAAAAAGACCAGACTTTAGTTAAATTTTTTTTTATCACTATAAAAGTGCCCACATTTCTCCATAATTTCATCAACAATTATTTTTTCATCTTGTTGCAAAATACTGAATTTTATGCTATGCGTTTTGAGTGATTGCAATATTATCTTTTGAAATTCATCCTGCTGAAACTATGAAAAGTGATTTAAAATACAAAAATACCCAAGTTTGATTGGTGTGGTAATATTTGAATTAACAATTTGAGATTCCACCGATTCTAAAACAGTAAATTTGCGATGTTTTGATTGATTTTGGACAAAAAGAGAGAGTAAAAACCAAAGTCTTAAAAACAACAAATAAATAAAAATCAGAGCTTCATCAGAGCTTCTGTTCTTTCGTTTTGTTCTTTCACAGTGCATGTGGCCTCTCTCTGCCCTCATTCTCCTACCGCTGCAGAGCCAACTTTGCTCTCCTCCTCCTCCTCCTCCTCCTCCTCCTCCTCCTCCTCCTCCTCCTCCCTCTCTCTCTCTCTCTCCACCTCCTCCACTTCGATGCCGACTGAGGGAACGCTGTTTCTGATGCGTCAAGAAGAGCTCGAAACCAGGGTCGCAACTTGAGGGCTTCCACAGGCCAAGTGCGGAGCCTGCACGTCGAGGGGCCCGCATTCACGCTGGGGATCGCGTTTCCGTCCGAGCTGCACTGCTCGGGACGCTTGGACGGTGGTGGCGCTGGTGCTCATGGCCGCCGGCTTCTACCTCGTCAGCTTCGTCATGCTCATGGTGCACCTCATGCAGAGGTACGCGGAGCTGGAGGCCACAGAGGGCCAGCTGAGGCAGCCGTTAGCGGAAGGAGAGGATGGCGCCGGGAGGAGTGGAGGCCACGGTAGGCGAGCCCTGTACAACACCCTCACCGTGGTGTACTTCATCCTCTTCGCCGTGGCCATTGCTAGGATTTCTCGGTCGTTGGCTTGCCACGGCCGCTGAGATGAAAGTTGATGCAAGTGTCAAAAATGCCTAGCACAAGCGTACCGTAATCTAAGAAAAAGCGATCCATTATGTCTTTAGTTTCTTTTTATGCGATGTTTCTTCTTGAGCCTTTTAACATGATTTATTCTTTGTTATGGAAGATTTAAGTGTGCTGGTGTAATTTGTGGAAATGGGCTCGTGGCGAGCATAAGAGAGTTTAGGAAGCCGGCTAAATTAAAAGATTGAGAACTAAAGACTGCCGATATCCACTCAATTGGCCAAATGAAAAAGTTTATGATAATTTTTCATTTGATCATAAACTTTTTCATTTGTGCTGTTACAAAGAAATTGACCCTTTTTCACCTAAAATAGGCCCCCCGATTTATGAAGAAAAATTGTATGCAGTTGCTGGTATCAGGAAATCATACATTTAGAGCCACTTTTTCGTCCACTTTTTCATGAGGTGGAAATACAAGTTTGGCTTGCCGTGATCGACTTTCAAATCAAAAGGAAACGCTACTTTCTAAAGGCAAAGTCAAATCAAAATATTTGTCTTCAATTATAACTCTAAGATATTGGTGAAGAAGATTCATTTTCATTGTTAAAAAAGTTAATAGCTCGACTCAAAGCTCAACAAAAAGAAACCAAAGACTAATTATATGTCAACATAATTTTTAACTCTTTCACTGCATCTGTTAAGAGCATGAGACAGAACAAAATAAGAAGGATGCGAACTGTTTTGCTCGAGATGAATCGGCACCAAATGCATTTATCCTACTTCCAAGTTGATCCACCAAGTCTAATGACTTCTTCACCTTCACTACACCTAGTAGAAAATCCTAAGTTCAGAAAGTTCAGACACTTTAAAAAGCTAACATTAAACAAGCCACTCTAGGCATGCTGACATGTCAGCATCACCCATATCACGCTCATAACGCCGGCGCAGAAGAGAGGACAGACGACTGGCGAGAATGGCGTATCCATTCCAGCGGGTTCTCATCCGGGCGCCGTCCTCCTCATCCCAGCTCGCCCCGAGCTTCGCGGCGTTCAGCTCCACGTGCAAATCCACGAGCCGCAGCACGTGCCTCACGAAGATGAAGGACAAGAGAGCCGTGGCCAGCAAGACGAGAGCTACTGGCATCCAAGCATCAGCGCAACCAAAATTGGATGATGTTGGACTGCTCAGAATGAACACAAGCGCCACGAAATGCAGGGCGGACGTCTGGGCGAGGTGAAATCTAACCCTATTGATGGAAGTCTCCAGCTTGACTATCTTGTTCTCGTGCTCTGGTCCGCTCGTCGCCATGGAGAGAGTAAGGAGAAGAAGAAGAAGGTGGTGAGGAGGACGATGGGAGGGAGGCTGAACTTGAAAATATAAATTGCGAAGGATACAGAAGAAATCAATGGAAGAACATGCTTGCTGCGTGCCCTGCTGCTATGCAGGCAGTACGGGAGGGATAAGATCAATGAAACAGATACTAAGCAGGCAAAAAGAAGAAAAGTGCAGGAAAAAGGACAAAAAGAAGAAGAAAAGGGTAGACCATTTCACCGTTGTTATTGGTCAATTCATTTTTTGTTTACTTGAAAATTATTTATTCCTGCTTTTGGACGACATTGGCTTGAAAGAATGTCCCAGCTAAATCGGCAATGAATAGTCACTTAAGTAAATTTGGATGAAGAGCAAACTTGAAGTATATAAATTTGGGGGTCATAATCGACAAAAATTATGAAATTTTATGTAGCAGAGATTACGATAATAGATTTTATGTAATAAACCTAGAATTTCTCGTAATGGCTTCTTGAAGAAAATGATTTAATTACGAGATGACAATATAAAAAGAGTGAGCTTTAGAATGAAAAGAGAAATTTTAAGAAGAGGCACTTGAATTCACTTTTTTTCAAAAATTTATGTAAAGATTGATAAATGAATATAAATCGATGATCCTTTAGGAAACGGATAATTAATTTGGAAATCCGTTAGACCATAGTGAACACAAACTGTCTTAAAAGTCGAAAGTATCATCTGAATATAGTCTAAATACATTTTATATGTGGACAGTCATTTGCTAAAGAAAAGCATGTATATTTTCAATGTGTTTGGAAGTAGAAAATCCGGTAGATCTGATCAAATTGGCCGAACAAAAGAGAGTCTTCAAGGTTGACCGATCCACCGTGATCCGTCTTTTTCTTTTTACCCAAGAGTCCAAGACTATTCAAGCACAAACGGGAAAGTTGCTTAGACAAACAAAAACATTGATATTTCCATGTTCTTGGGGCATTGCGTAATAGGTCAAACAAGCAAACTTATGGCGCTGTTTTCGTTTTCTCTCCAATCCTACATGCCCGGAAAGCACGGAACGCCAAGATACCTTCCGATGAACTCATTGCAAGCTGTTTGAAATTATGAGTCGAGTCAATACTCTTTTTTAATCATTTTTTGGCGCAAAACGAGAAATTTCTCCCTCCCTCCCTCCCCTCCTCCCTCCCCCTCCGTAAATCATAAATCAAAGTAAGTTACAATCCCATTGAAAAAATGACATCGAAGGCCATATCTTAAGATAGTGTGATTCTTTGAATTTTTAAATAACTAAAATAAAACTCAAATAATCTCATGTCTCTTGTACATTTCAAATTTGAATATTAATTCTCTTTTTTTTTAAGCATCTAAGTTTACTTTAATTATTCAAATATTTGGATGATTTTAGATTTCTTTGCCTACATTGAAGATTATTTTCGACAAGTGCAACAACTTGGAAACTCTATTATAAAGTAAGAAAATGAGATTGATTGAATAGAGAGGAATAAAGGGAATTAATAATGGATGTTATGGAGTTTAGTAATCTTTGTAGTAGATAGTTGATAAGATAATTGGTTTAATGAGTTTTTGTCCAAAATAGGTCTCGTGTCTTGAGTTTTTCCAAAACTAGGCTCTTAAAAAAATTATTTTCATGGGGATAATATTGTGGTAATTTGCAAGGGAAAAACTAGCAACAAAATTGCAAAACCACTTCTTGCGCATTCAACCTTAGTCGAAAAGCACCTTTATATAAAAGTTAATTTGTCATAAGTTTTTTTTTAATCTACCTACTCTTACTTTAATTCTAACTCTCACTCCGGACTTTTATCTTACATTCTTATAAGGCACAAGGATCGAAACCTACATTTAAAACTAAGGCATCCCCACTCCAAACCCCTAAGAAGGTGGGAGATTTAAACCCCTCACCTATCTCTTCTAATATGAGAATGATGGCCACCGAAGCAAACCTTAGTAATAATTGGTTATACTTTAGGCTTTGCAAACTTTGTCCCTCCTAAAACTTTTTTATTCTAGATTTGTCCCTAAGCTGAACGATGGAGCATTCTATTATGATATGTCCAAGATATTGGCATTTGTAGAGGAGATTAAATTCTAATGCAATATTATAAGGTCAAAGGTAGATTAAAATCATTTAACTTCAATTTATGATTAACTCTTCATAACAAGTGAGGTGACAACTCAGCAATTAGTAGAGGACAAATAGAGACCACATTTAATTGGGAGATAATAAGATGATGGAGTGCGACTATGGTGAAAAGGAAGTCTAGCTTGACATCCCATCCACACCTTGTTGATATGAAAAATAACAAAGAGGAGAATCTCAGTTCAAATACTTAAATCAATACTACCCATCCACACTAGGACCCGATGGGCTTCAACCTCCCTGAAGGCCATACACTCACTATCCCTAAAAAAGAAAGTTAGAGGGGAAAGGGGCTAGCCCAGGCGAAGGGCAAAAAAGAAAACAGAAGAAAAGGAGCTGGGCCTCGAGCCCCTTTCCGGTCCTTTTTTTTTTTAATTCTATTTATCCGAAATAAAGTAAAATAAAGGAAAATGAAATAAAACTTAGTCAATGTAGATAACACCAATGTGAGATGCTATTTAATGACAATATTGTTGTTACGACAAAAAAAAAATGACAATATTTTTTGTAAGGGTCAAACTAATTTTCTATAAAATTAATCTCTAAATATTGAGCCAAAATTTAAGTATCAATAATACCAAAATTTTAGCCGTCATTTTTAATTCTCTATTGCATAAGAAAATTAGGAATTGGTTAGACCCCTCAATAAAATGGTCACTAAGCATTGCATTTGTACCGTTCGACTAATTCATGGGCATCGAGCATATTGAGAGT